>OY292463.1:12872306-13503403 GCA_958496255.1 Camptogramma bilineatum
TCAGCCTGCTGGTCTCGGTCTCCTGTTTCGGTCTCCTGTCTGTCTCGGGCTAGCTACTCCAGCACTTCAATATAATTTATACAAACATTCAACTACTGATACTGGGAGTATATAAATCGTCAGGTCATCAAGAAAAAAGTAGTCAGTAATGACTCGACGTCGGTCTAAAAGCGGAGTAAAGTATTCAATTTGTTCTAGTCCACTGTTTCGTGGATCGTTAGGGGCAATTTGTTTTGTTTTGTTTTCTAAATATAGAGAAATTCTGTTTTGTGTTATAAGTACTATTATTTGTGTGTAACTCTTATTAATATTGTTGTGTTTATTTGACTATAAATCTAGAACTTTTTAAAAATATCTTGAGTGTCTTGAAATCCTATAGAAGAGATATTCTAATAAAAGTTACAGTAGGTAGATACTGTAACGAAGAATACAGTCATGAGGCTGTATTTTAATTTTGCCTGACTTGAATCATCTAGCTCGAATGTCGTTCTGAATTTAGATAATTGATTCATAATATTCTATTTGCTTAAAATTTTAAACAATAATTCATGATAAATTCCGGGTTTTTCTATCTAAAAATCGGTCAGAAGCTTTAAATTGAAAAAGTATTCAATTTTTGTAAGTAGTAGAGATTTTTTTGCCTACAATTTTGTGCCATTCAAAAAAATCGGTCTAGAGAGTATGAGAGAGACAAAATCATCAAAAATGTCTACGTATTTTGTCCACACATAATAGCCACGCCTAATGCAACCCTCCAGTATCAAACAAAAACAAAAATAAAAATAAAATATACATTGGAACTTTCAATGTTAGATCTCTAGCAAGCGAAACAAGAATCACAGAATTAGAATACGCCCTATCAACAATAAAATGGGACATCCTAGGTATCAGTGAAGCCCGAAGGAAAGGATACATAGTGGAAGATAGACAAGAGTACCGACTGTACCTATACGGAGAGACAAAAGGCCGAAACGGAGTTGGATTTCTTGTTAAAAAACATAATTTCATAACAGTGCAAGATTTTATTGGATTAACAGAAAGAACTGCAATGATAAACATTAAAATATATAATGAAGTATTTACTATAATTCAAGCATATGCACCCACATCACGCTCAACTGAAAAGGAGCTAGAAGACTTCTACGAATCCCTGGAAACTATAATAGAAAAAAGTTCGTCAAATCTTATATTTTTGGGAGACATGAATGCTCGAATCGGACAACCAGAAGAAGGTGAAAGTCGAATAATGGGCAAATACTGTTATGGTAAAAGAAATGGTAGAGGCAAAAAATTTATTAATTTTTGTCTCCAAAACAACCTCAAAATTGCAAATACTATGTTTAAAAAACCAACAGAACTCCAATGGACGTGGTTAGCACCAGACAATAAAACAAAAAATCAAATTGATTTTTTTGCTACAAATAAACCTAATCTCATTGAAAATTGTAGCGTCCTGAGTCAATTCAAACATTCTAGTGACCACCGCCTAGTCCGAGCAACACTAAATCTAAGCAGTATATATCAGACAAGATCAAACTTTGCTTCAAAACCACAGAAATACATGAACTACGAAAAATACACAACAGAACTCTCCAAATACACTTTTGAAAATACTACGAATAAATCAGTACAAGAATACTATGACAGTATTGAAAATGCTATCATAAAAAGCTCCGACCAAGCAAGAATAACTAAGAAAACGCGGAAAAACCAGGCAATAATAACAGACAAAATTAAAGAGTTAATAGACCAAAGACACGCCCTAAAATATAAAGAAAATAAATCAAAACAAGAAAAATATCAACTAAGCAAATTATATAAAACAATTCACAAAAATATAAGACATAATGCTAAAAAATACAGACTGGATACAATAGAAAATTATTTAGATAGAGCAGGCGCAATCAAAAGAGCTTATAAACATCTCAATAAATCAAAACCAATAATGAGTCAACTACAAAATCAAGCTGGTACATCAGTCACCAATAGAGAAAAGTTAATGGAAATAGCGACAGATTTTTATAAAAAACTATACAAGAAAGAAGAAATTATCTCACAAAACGAACAAGCGAATGTCCAAGCCCAGTCTTTCAACGAAGATTCAATACCAATATTTCAAGAAAGCGAAGTAGAGCACTCAATAAATAAACTGAAAACAGAAAAGAGCCCTGGCCCAGACGGGATAACGAACGAAATGCTCATCACGGGTAAAAACACTCTTATAAAACCCTTTACGAACTTATTTAACCTAATACTTGCGGCTTACGAAATACCAAAACAATGGACATGTTCCAACATATCTTTGCTCTTTAAAAAAGGCGACCCAAAGCTTATTTCAAATTACAGACCGATTAGCCTAACGTCGAGTTTGTATAAGGTATTCTCTGCGACTCTACTACGACGCCTTACGAAAATCTTGGACGAAAATCAACCGATAGAGCAGGCGGGATTTGTACGCAGTTACTCTACCGTAGATCATATTCATACACTGAAAGTGATAATAGAAAAATACAAAGAATACGATCTGCCCTTATACCTTTGCTTTATAGATTACAGCAAAGCTTTTGACTCTATCTCACATAGCAGCATTTGGGAGGCTCTATCGACACAAGGCTTAAACAAAGGCTACATTGATCTGCTTAAAGTAATCTATAAGAATAGCGAATCCAGAATCATGTTAGAAAAACCAGGACCTAGCTTTAAAATCGAGAGAGGCGTAAAACAAGGGGATCCACTCTCGCCCAAGATTTTTATTGCGGTGCTCGAACAAATTTTTAGAACACTGGATTGGGAAACAAAGGGTATACGAATTCAAGGTAGATACCTATCAAATCTGAGGTTCGCGGATGACATTGTGTTATTCTCAGAAGATCCGGAGGAAATGCAAATCATGATAGAGTCGCTATGCAATGCGAGTTTGAAAGTTGGCCTGGACGTCAACAAAGAGAAAACTAAAATAATGACAAACAGACAAACTTTACCTATCACTTTACGATCTGTTAATCTCGAGTACGTGGAAACCTACATATACCTAGGACATCTCATTTCCTTTAAAAGCTGTACGGAACTGGAAATAGAAAGACGAACAAAAAATACATGGAACAAGTACTGGTCAATGAAGGAGATTTTCAAAGGTAACCTACCCATTCACCTTAAAACGAAAGCGATGGAAACGTGCCTACTACCATGCCTAACTTATGCTTGTCAAACATGGCCTCTCACTGTGCAAAGTTTAAAACGCATTAAAATATGTCAGAACGGTTTAGAACGAAGCTACTGTGGTCACAAATTAAAAGACAAAATCCAAAATAAGCTCATAAGAAAGAAAACCAAAGCCAAAGATGCAGTCAAAAAAGTCCTGAAGCTTAAGTGGAAATGGGCCGGCCACATTCAGAGAGGTACAGAGGAGAAATGGTCCAAAATAGTAACAAATTGGTACCCAATGAACAAAAAGCGAAAACAAGGAAGACCGCATAAACGATGGAGTGACGACATAGTCAGGCTAGTAGGCAACACCTGGAGCAGAGACTCTAGAGACAGGGGGAAGTGGAAGGAGCTGGAGGAGGCTTTTACCGCTAATGCGGTCCTTACAGTAGATTAAGTTAAGTTAAATAAATAAGTGCTTACCCAAGTTTAAATTTAAAAATATTGTGTAGAGTAAGTATAGTAGGTATTTAAGTTCTTATTATGTTTTGTAAGGAAAAATAAAGCTTATATTATTATTATTATTATTTTAATGCAACGTCCCTAATGTCTCAAAAAATTAGACTACCCACACAATTACTGAAAAAAGCGTCACATTTTGTAACTTACCGTGAAGGAAACCGCAAGCCACCAGTTTATAAGTTTCATAGTAAATTGTAAACTCACGACAATTCCTTCATTCATACCCTGATTGGAGCACTGAAATAATTAGGATACAAAATAAATGCAAGGTTGTATGTAGGTATGTATTTATTCTGACTTTGTTGTACACTGACTAGCTAAATTATCGGTTCGAAAGCTCTTATTTCGTTTAGACGAAAAATGAGATACCTAGATTTCTTTTTTTTATTTATTTATATTTTCAGCCTCCTAGAATCTTTTTAAAAATGTTCTTATTGATTTCTTGGCAAGATAAAGTCTGCCTACCAGGCAGAATAAATAAAAAGATTGTAACATATCTTATTGACGAGATTAGATAAGATATTCATCCACAATTAGGTATTATTTCATTGAAAATGAAAAGTATCAAAATTTTCGATTCCGACGAGATTCGAACTCGCATATGAGAAAAACGATCCCAATCCTCCTCAAACCGGAGTACCATAACCTGCCTTAATTCCGTCGGAATCGAAAATTTTGATAGGAATTTTAATTTTCAATGACATTTCATAAAGAACCATGCGACATTTTGGGCCCACCTGTCCAACAGTGATGAAACATATTATATCATATGAAAGCTGTTACTTCTTCTTGGTAGTGAAAATAATTACGGAACACCTTGCGCAGCTCACACTTGACCAATTTCTCCCAATTTGCACGGAATGCAATGTCATGCCTTTAATATCATACCACATCGCCATTATTGTCTCATTGTTTCAGAAGATTGATTTTTTATCCGTCATCTTTAATGAGAGTATTATCTCACGCTAAACAAAAATACATGCTGTTGCCCGTGAGTTGGCTGCATTTTATAATTACTTTTGAACACAGAGTTGTTTTTACGATATTTGTAAAAATGACAAACAAATCACCAGAACCATAATAGAGCCGTTATAGAATTTCTTTTCATAAAATATTTGCAAAATCTTAAATCAAGTTAGAGGAGCATTTTTAGTGTTTTTTTATAAAGATTAGATAGATAGATAGATAACACTTTATGGTTCACCACAAAGAAAAAATAAAAGGAGTATAAATTACCTAAACATAGGTAAAAACAATTGTTAAAATCTAATATTATCGAAAAAGTTATCAGCCCTCAAAAGAAAAAGCCAAAAAGACCTTTGCCCAGCAATGAGACGATACGAGCTCTTAATATTATTAATAATAATCATTTAATCCATCATCGCCTACCCAACTAGCTGTATAACTTACAGTGGCAAGAGCTAGTTCAAATTAATTCCAAAAATGTATACTTTGATACAGCCCGACAAATCGATATCACCGTACAGAAGACAGATAATAGAGTTATAAACGTTTATTGATGGTCAGATTTTTATTGAGTAGGAATTTACTGCCCGCTACTTGATTTGATAACTATGAAGCTGATAAAATCCTATAATAGGTGATTTATACCTACCTATAATTCTATATTGGAAGCACGTTGTAAACTCACCGTTATACTGAAAGAAAGAATCAAAATCACCGCAAATTAGCTCTTTAAGTTCAGATTGATATAAATATGATTACAGAATTTTGTATTCTTATCTAAACTTCTTTCACCAGTAGAAATAAATAGGTTAAAATAAAAAATGCATCTATGAAGTTGATCGTCTTTAAATTGTATCTGATTTCCAAGTACATCAATAATTATCATCATTTTAGACTGTCTGCACCTATTGTAGGATTTAAATCCTTTTTTATGTGATAGCCTTTTTACTGTACACTGTTAGTCTGTCTTATAACAGACTTTATTTTTTTAACATTGTATGGTAAAACTGGACCTTAGGCTTAATTGTCATCTATTTTTTCATTGACATAAACCTGATACTCGTAATAATAAGCATTATTTAAACCTTTGCTAAATTGCCAGGTTTAAAGCCTCATCCATTCCTAGGGCACAAATTTGTTTCTTATCAATCACTAACAGTTTATAGTAAGTATTCGTCAAAACTGCGAGTTTGTTATAATTTTCTCGTACTTTACTCTCAGATGATTGTTTAATAAAACATACCGTTACAAAATGTACCCTAATCATCTTTTTTCTCGTTCTAAATGTCTTTTTCTTCCACAGGAGAAGCCCCACAAATGCAATCTCTGCTCCAAGTCCTTCCCGACGCCTGGTGACTTGAAGTCCCATATGTACGTGCACAGCGGTTCTTGGCCTTACAAATGCCATATCTGCTCGCGAGGGTTCAGCAAGCATACCAATCTGAAGAACCATCTGTTTCTTCATACCGGTGAGTACAAACAAACTTTGAATGAATGAATGAATGAATGAAAATACTTTATTGTACACAATAACAAAATAAACTTATGAACTAGTAAACAGCAATAAATTGTACATTGGTCTTTGATAGACCGTTGCTCCAAAATGACCCAAGATTGCAATAACTGCACCCAGTAGTCTGATTGAAACTTGTCTGAAACCTCAAATTGGACTCATGTACTCATCATCCTCATTAACATTATTTTCTTTTTGTTACAGCCAAACACCAGAGAAACAGTGCTCGGGATGCCACTTGAGTTCTTCAAAACTGGGCGAACATCAGACAAGCGAGTGTTTTAAAAGGCAAACTAGGCAAAAATGGTCTTGCAAAGCATTGTTGTATTCTTAGTTTTTGTGACACTTTCACAGAAATAAGTAGGTATGAATATGAATATTGTCTTGGATTCACTTTCCAGTAACACAATAATAATTGCTAAGCATTTTCGGTCTTATGCATAAAAACTGTGTACTGACCAGGCCCGCTAGAGTGCTATTTTGTTTTTGGAAATCGATTCGTTATTTATTTAACTTGCAATTAGGTAAAACATGTTTTCTCGGCCAAATAGCTCGCTCGTCTATTTCGATATTTTCCACTCTTATGAGAAATTATTCACCATTCCTCTTTATCTCAGAAGTAAAGCTTAGGAGCCCTTTATAAATCATATCGTTTTGCAAATCATAGTTGAAAGACTCGTAAATAAGTCTTATAATTGGACAAAACGTAAAATTTAAAGATTTTCTATTTACATTTATGTAAATGTGGTAAAAACTAAAAAGTAATTATAATTAAAAAGTGTGATATTAGCCAGTAATTTAGATGTAAGCGTTAATTTATTTTAAATATTTCTAGTTGCAGTAATGGGTTAAAGTATTTTCGAGGATTTTTTGTAAATATTTTGAAACCATAATGGTTAATGTTGACGCGATATGTATGGGATCTTTTCATTGGTTTAAATGATTATGTTAAAAATGTTATCATTTCAAACTATCTGTTTTTATGTATGTTTGTATGACTAGACTAGCTAGTGGCAAACTTTCGTGGAGGAGTTTTTTTAGGGCATACTTAAGGCATGAAGGATGCGAACTGACGAAGCCGGAACTGACAATCTAACGTGCCCTCCGAAACACGAAAGCGCTCAAATTATGACCGCTCAGAATGTGATCAAAAACATCTAAGCAACCTGAATCACGATCGCTTCAGCTTAGTAAAGAAACACACATACATAAAAACCAAAAACCCTTGATTGTTTATCTTTGATAGCGACCAAAATCGATCTCAAACTGTCAAATATGACAGTTCAGTGACCACGCAAGTAGCTCTGTCACTTTTATCTCAACGAGTGCGAACGCTACAAAAGATACCTACGCGATCGTTTTGACAGTTTGAGACCAATTTGAGGTTTGAGACAAGTGCCTGCAGATCACCATACAATGACTTTGTTGTAAATACCTTAGTTATAAGATCTACATAGAGCTATGTAGAATAGACTGTACATAACCAGGGTTATAATATACTTACATTACGTATGTGTATTGTGATTTCCGTTTCCGTCCAAATCAGTGTATATTCGCTTATAATAAGTATTTTATAAATAAATTATGAACTTATTTATATTGGTAATTTACTATAATAAAGATTTTAGAAGGATTTATGTATTTTATTCACTTAAAAACATACCCATAATTTACGAGTACATAGCTTTTAAGTTGGATGACATTATATTTAAGCTACTTAGGGTCTGGGCTCACTGCGCAGTATCATAAGCGGGCCGAGCCATGACCGAGCCCGTCACGAAAATAGCACCTTACACACTAAGACCGTATCATACTAGGACCGTCGCATAACCGTTTTGCGAAGCGTAATCTGCCCACCCGAGCCTATAACACAGTAATAGACATTTTGTTGGTTTTATGCTAAATACACAATTATTCTGAAAGCCCATTTTAAAACTTATCACTCAATTTTTTTGTAAATATAGAGCGTTTACAAGCTAAACCACACTAAAATACATATTTCACACAGTTCGTTGTGAAATAAAAAATAAAAAATAAATTGATTAAAAAAATCCATAGTCGTTATAGGATTTGAAGCCGAACCCGGACACACGCAGGAGCATTTCAACCGGGTGTTGCAACCGCTATTCCATCTGGTCGCACAGCAGAGTGCGTGAAATTACTGTTAAATTATTAATTATTTCACATTTAAACTGTAGTATTCTTACAATAATAGGTACCACATTTTAGTTAGTAAAATGACAGAAAAAATGATCGAAAACGCAGTAGTAAGAAAATTTAGTGCGTTAATAATAATGTGTTTTGAACGGATTTCACAAGAAAACTAATTGCAATAATAGGGGATATATCACTCTACTAGGTAGTACTATAAAATGGCTATAACTGTTATGTTTTGAAGAAAAAATAAAGTAAAAACGTTAAGAAATATAGTTTACTAGCAGTGCCATCGTAGCGTTGCCCCCATAGTGATGGTATATGGTGATCATGATGATGATGATGATAAAAAGTAGCCTATATCCTTCCTCACAGAGTTTAGCTATCAAATGCAGAAATAAATTTTCAAATCCGACTGGTAGCTCCTGAGATTAGCGTGTTCAATGTTCAAACAAATTAACAAACAAACTTTTACGCTTTATTATTGGTTGGTACCTATAGATTATGTGTACTTTCACTCCACATTCAAGGTTTTATTAATATGTAACCTCTTCTGAAAATTTTATTGATCGTAGCTTCATCATTTTTCTCGAAATCGTGTTTTTGCTCTTACTACATTTTGATTTCGAGAGGGCAGTATTGTACCCGATGGGATTTTGACGTTTGATAATGTCACATAACGTGCGGAACGCATTAAGTTATGCTAGATGGGGGGGTTTTCCAATTCAAATAGATGGAATGAAAATTAAATTTTCTTACGCTCTCAATAAGTTTTTCGTTATCCATTTCAAAATTAGTTTCATTCAAACGAAACCCATAGCATAGAATAGCACATTATGTCATAAAGACTGCCAGTGTGCATGCTACTAGTAAGTTCAGAACATAGAGGTTTCAACCAAAGAAATAAGCGGCACGCGCTAAGAGAAAAAAAAATGCTTTGTTTTTTTTTTGCTAAGAATTTTGAATTATGATTAGGTAAGTACCTACCTAATAAAAATAGGAAAAGGTAACTAGGTGCATATAGGCCGTTTAGGAGCCGCTCCCATCGAAAGGCCGCCTAAGCCTTTCAACGGCCGAAAAGCGGCCCCTAGGGGCCGACCTGGCTACGCTACTAATATGTGTATTGACAGATGGGCGGGGATTAAAAATATAAAGGGGTGTCTGCACTACTAAAAAAAAATGTACGAGAACGAGTTGGGAAACTCAAAAACAAAATATTTCAGTTCATCAACTAATACTACTTTTTAGGGTTCCGTTGTCCTGACAAGAAACCCTAATAGTTTCGTTATGCCCGTCCGTCTGTATTTTTTAAGTATTATGTATAAGTATCATAACATAAGTCATCAATATCATAAGTTTTCTTACAATATATCAGTTAAAATTTATCTCAGAGTTTTAAAGATATTAGACTATGAACTATCCTTTATCCAGGGTGTGCGGACTGCGGACCGTACAATGTAAGTATTCATAGTAGATGTTCATTTCCAAAAGTACCTATCTAAATTATCGCATTGGATGTTTATCTGCAATGATAATTTAAATCTGTAGTAAATAAATAACTGAATAACTGAACAATACAATAACTTTTTTATTCTCAAAAACTTATTTTTAAATACGTCTCGACAACACTCTTTTCTACTCGTTTCTTTTTAAAAATAAAGGAATGTTTCCTTTAAGTAAAATACTGTATCTTAAGGATTTAAAGTAGTTTCCCTCCGGGGCCCATTCATTTTTTCCACCCTGTATATGGAATTTAAATTTTTCTACTCGTACATCAACTCGTACAAGGTTGTCAATTTTCAATTTTAGAGATGCAATGTGAACTCAGCCTATATTTTTAAAATTGTTATTTGTCAGCGGACGTCAGTCGAGTGTCAACTCGACCTGACATGCATGCGACCGTCTCAGTAGGGTTGCCACTTTTTTTTCGAATAAAGGAGTTTGTAGGAACTTACAAATAAATAGTAGATTTTACTTAATAAAAAATGTGATTGAAAAATAAAAGTTTCCTTGCTTCTGTCTGACTACCCCTACAAGTTTAAGTTTACATTCACATAATTAATATGACAGCTTACCATGGTTTTGTTGAGTCTGCTTTAAGGGCGTTCCCTGAGCCAAATACTGTATTTCCCTGTATAAACCCTCGATAAATAAAGTGGAAAGTAACTGAAAAGCCAACATGCATCTCTAACATTTTATCTTGTAATATACCGTTTAATTTTAGTTTTAATTTTTATTTAACATCATATTTACTTCATAATAAATCAACGAAAATCACTAAAAATAAGATAAATCTTCATTTGCTTTTGAAGTTGGTGTAGGTAATTTATGTTTTTGGTTTGCTCCATCGGATAGGTCATTCAATTAATGACATAAATTCCGTTCACTTTTTCGATTGGTTGTTATTAGGGATGAGAAAGCTCCAAAAAACTGCATTTTTGTCGTGTTTCGGAGCGAGCGGCGCCGATAAGCGCCGCGACCGGACGCATTCTAAATTTATCTTTAGTCTAACAAAGCTAAGACAAATATTTGAAGTTGCACTCATCGATGTGCTAATTTTAGCTCTAGGCTAGGGTATTATTTTTTGCGGCAACTCTAAGAGCAAAATTTGTAAGTCAGAAGAAAGGGTCAAAGCCATCACACTATCACATCACACTAATAGTTTGAATGTTTGGATGGATGGATTGATGTTTGGGTGGTTAGATGGATGTTTGGATGTGTTTGAACCGATTTGGCTGAAATTTAAAATATAGATAGAAAATAACCGTAAATAGGACATAGGCTACTTTTTATCCCGGAAAATTTTTTGAAACACATCTACTAACAAACAACATAAAATCGCCCAAGTTGCCACTAAGATCTTCGCCTAATATATTTTTTCCCCAAAAATATATTATTTAGGATTTAAATAATATTAGACTTATATTAAATATAATATTAGGTGTTGCAACCCTACGTGTCAGCAAAATAATCATGGCGGCCGGAGATTGACAAGACGGCCATGGCAGGGCAGGACACGCGACGGTGTGGGAACGGTCTGGTGTGGGGCGTCCGGTACATTTCAATACAAAGAATATCATTTTTGCCGGGACGGTGTTGCTACGTTCATGCTATGCGATGGGGTAGAGACGCGATAATGTGTCAGGACCCTTAAACTTACCTTGTTTAAAATTTTAAATCTGTGACACAAGAAATTTTACTTTATTTAATCAAAATAATTACAATGTTCGACGAGAACTGCGTTAAAAAAAACACTTTTATTGTGATTTTTTAACAGCATAATAGAAAAGGTAAAATTGCAAGAAATCTTTTAAAATACTAGCTGTACCCGGCATGCGTTTCAATACCTTGTATAAAATGAAGAACATTAATCATTTTATGTAATTTGGCCAGATATATTCGCAGATGTTTTCAGAAGACCGACACAATTTGATCAATGGTTTAGGAATGCATAGAGGACAAACATACAAAATTTTATTTTTACCTATAGAAAACATAAAACAAACAAAGTCTTTATTAATTTTGTAATGCTCTATTTTATAATAGCTTGCCTACCACGGAATAGTTATAAAGAGGTATATCAAAGTATAAGGGCCCAATTCCAATAATACAATTATGTAGGCGTACATAATTTACTTTAATTTCAGCTAATAGTTTCTGAGTAGTTGTTTAACATCGTGATCATAAAGTACTTTTAAGATGAACTATTAGACCACCCATGCATAAACAAACTGGGACCCAAAGAATCCAGGAACATGACTTTGTTTCCAAGTATAGTAAACATCTACTAAGTTCTACAGACATTTATGAGACAGAATCCCCATATAAAAAACTCTTACAGCCTACTACTTAAACCCTGTCATTTTATATGAATTTAGAGGCTTCCTCGGTGAAGGAAAACATCGTGAGGAAACCAGCGGCTTAGTCAGCCCCACACGTATTGACCATGTATTTCCTGTGGATATGGCCGGTTAAGCTGAGAGGATGGTGTAGGTGCTGGGCAAGCCTACTCCATCTCAACATTGTCCCAGGAACTACATTGTCCCGTTAAGTGTAGGCAAAGATTGCCTCCCGACACTGTATAAATGATCTAGTAAAGATGTAAAAGCCTAGATATATAGAGATTATTGATAATAATATAGAGGCTTCCTAGAGCTCAGGAGGCTGATTGTCAATCTCTGATAGCGACCAAAATCGGTCTCAAATATGACAGTTCAGTGACCACGCAAGTAGCCCTGTCACTCTCATCTCAACGTGACAAAAGAGACCTACCTATGCGATCGTTTTGACAGTTTGAGACCAATTTGAGGTTTGAGATAAGTTAGACAATCAGCCTGCAGATGACTGCTACATAGTGTTGTCATATTTTTTCATTGAAATAAGAGTGACAAGAAAAACATTTTATAGAGCCTTGCAAAATTTATAATTCATTATGTTTATGAATAATGGGGTAAGTTGTTTTAAACTAGGTACCAAGTAACTTATGCACCGTTTTCATAGTGAGAATTTCTCGTCTCGGTGATCCGATTATCGAAAGTAAATGTCAAAATATGACAATGTAAACTAAACTTTGATGTGAAAACATGGACGGTCAATAATCGCTTGTCACTAAATCGTCATGGACCAAGTTTCTCGCATCTTTGCCTTGTAAATGGCGCTTTACTTTGGTGATATAGTTTTTAGGCCACATAAAATATCCGTCACGGCTTAACAACCTTAAAAGACGAGCTCGATATTTAAATCGTGGAAGCTCTTGGTAGTTAAGGTCAGTATGGTAACCTATAGCAATTTTTCACTTGCAAAACTTTCGTGAGTGTGAGACGCTCGCGCGAGTATTCTGCCGCAACTCCCTCCTTACCCAGATGAAGATTTTCCGGATGAATCGAAACATTGTCGGTATCTAAATCGAAGATGTTTTTACGTGAGTAATTCCCGTGAGTTAAATAATGCTTATGTTATTTCTTAAAGATAGCTTGGTGATAAAAGCTGTCTTTACAAAATAACATATTTTTTTTTTTACGAAATTACCAGAATTGAACTACAAACATAAAAACATAAACAGTCATAAACCTTTATAAAAACACGAGTCTACATATACCAGCAGAAACACAACAGAAAAATCAACCCCAACCCCTAGAGTTCAAGGTAGAGCCATTCAAAGAAACAGAAATTCTAAAAATGATAGAGAAACTGAAACGAGAAAAAAGTCCTGGACCCGACGGCATACCTAATGAAGCACTAAAGCTGGGAAACCCAATTCTGCTAGCTCCCCTCACAACACTTTTCAACAAAATCTTAGAAGAACAAACAACACCAAAAAAATGGGGTGAAGCTAATATAACGCTCTTATATAAAAAAGGAGACGCGGCGGATCTAAATAATTACCGACCAATCAGCCTGCTACCATCGATCTATAAACTTTTCGCATCGTGCCTGAGTAAGAGGATAGAACAGCAAATAGAAGACAACCAGCCGGTAGAGCAGGCAGGGTTCCGCAAGGGTTACAGCACTATCGACCATATTCACACCTTGGAGCAAATCATAGAGAAACATCTTGAACTTCAACAGCCACTCTACCTGGCTTTTATCGACTACGCGAAAGCGTTCGACACAATCTCACACGATAGTATATGGGAAGCCCTAGAACGCCAGAACATCCCGAAACAGTATATAAACATCATAAAATATATTTACAGTACCAGTGTAAGCAGAGTAAAGCTAGACAGGCTTGGCTCAGAAATCAAAATACACAGAGGAGCGAAACAAGGAGACCCGCTTTCACCAAAAATTTTCATAGCCGTGCTACAAAACCAAATGGAAAAATTAAATTGGGACCAGAAGGGTTTATACGTCAACGGTAAATTTCTAAGCAATCTAAGATTCGCCGACGATGTAGTGCTTTTTTCTAGAACTTCCAAACAGCTAGAGGAAATGATATCCGAACTTTGTAAAGTAAGCGAGAACATAGGCCTACAACTAAACACATCAAAGACAAAACTAGCCACAAACAGCACTAAAAACCCTATCAGGATAAACCAAAACCAACTAGAGTATGTAGAGAGCTACGTATATCTTGGTAAAACAATATCATTCAACAAAACGAGACACAAAGAAGAGGCCGAGAGAAGAATAAATATGACATGGAACAAATTTTGGAGCCACAAAGAAATCTTAAAATCACCACAAATACCAATAAAATTTAAAAAAAATATTTTAGACACCAACATACTCCCTTGCCTATCCTATGGATCACAAACCTGGATCTTCAATAAAAACATCAGACAGAAGATACAAACGACACAACGCTCTATGGAACGAAGCATACTAAACATCAAGCTACAGGATAGACAAAGTTGCAAAAGCATAAGAGAAAAAACCAAAGTCATAGATGCATTATCATACAGTCAAAGACAAAAGTGGAAATGGGCCGGCCACCTGGCGCGCCAGCAAGACGACAGATGGGCCCGAAGAGCGACGGCGTGGAATGGACCGACAGGAAGAAGAGCCAGAGGCCGCCCACAAGAGAGATGGGCCGATGAAATCAAGGAAATAGCGGGGACACACTGGATGGAAAGAGCACAAGACAGAGATACATGGAAAAGTTTGGAGGAGGCCTTTACCCGAAAGGGGCCTTAACTTAAAAATATATAAATATAATGATAATAATAATAATAATAATAAGTAATAATGAATAAAAATAATCATAACAATTAGTACCTAGTAAGTAAATAATCTAACACATGCTATGTTCTTTAAGTTAATGGAAATAAAAAGGCTTTTTATTTTATTTTATATTTTTATTTTAATTCCCGTGTGATAAATAATGTCTATACGAATTTTGACCGCTCATAATGGCACCTAACTTCAAATGACCACGTGAGAATTATTTTCTACACTCAGTGCCTATTTATAACTTTTTTAAATACATCAAACTTGTAGTAGCTAAATTGAATCCATCAATATAACACCCCATTCGCGCCTTAGCCAGAGTACAGTAGGCGTCTACACGCAACGGCTGAGCCGATTTGCATAAAACAAGTCCAGCTGGAAGTATTAAGTCTTAATTATGGAGCCGAGGTTGTCCTGTGGGATGGTACATGCTCCCAGTGTGCGATAAAAGCAATTCTAACATTTTATTCAAGTTTATTCCTTTCTTTTTTATTGTTATTTATTCGATTGCGTTTTATTTGTTGGCGCCTAGGAATTTATCGTGGATTTTAACGTTTGCGTATTGTACAGCAATGGGTTATTTAGTTACATTATTACAAATTTCTTTATAAAAAAATATAATGAAAAATCTAACAACAATGTATCTACTTCATTTGACCAAAAAATGAAAATTGCAATTCGATTAAAATAAAAATAAAAATGTCTAACAAAATAAGTAGGTAGGTACTTACCTACTTCAAAATCTCTTGCTTTTTTAGTATTCTACGTTAAATATGGAAATTATTCAAAACGTATGATTGTCCTTGATTATCTTTGATAGCGACAAAATCGGTCTCAAACTGTCAAATATGACAGTTCAGTGACCAGGCAAGTAGCTCTGTCACTCTCATCTTAACGAGACCGAACGCGACAAAAGATACCTACGCGATCGTTTTGACAGTTTGAGACCAATTTGAGGTTTGAGACAAGTTAGACAATCAGCCAGCTTGTCTAGGACATGCACGTTGCATACGATTGTTTTTTTTTTTAAATCTCCAGATTTGAAAACCTGAGTTCGTTCTGTAGTAATTTCAAACATGCTATAAGGAAACTAAGACTCAATTGTAACAACTCTCTTCGAAGACAGTTGCGCTCTAGGTACCTATCAATCAAAACAAAATAGTTCTTCAGAACAAAATAGTTGGTACTTACACGAATTACATTTCCAACCGTACAAACTCAATAGTAGGTACCTATCAGTTTTTTTGTCGGCGAAATGGGAGCAGTATCAATCAGATAACATAACAAAAACTCGTTGACTGTACTACAAAGACGCCAGCAACTCTCGATTACGCCTATGACAAAGCATTTTAGCTCCATATTGATCCAAACAATGTTTGGGCTTTATTGCATTTTTTGTACGAAACGATTTTGATAGCTTATTGTAAACGACTACTTTATCTTGACCTCTAATTTGACATCCAAGCTTCCAGACTAAAGCTCTTCTTTTAATGGTTGCTTGTGATGAACTCTTTGTAAATGACTTGTGTAACTTGACCTAGAGGGGGTTGGTAAATGTTTGTGCTACCAGGTCAAGATATGATGGTGGTTATCGGAAGCCGACACACTGACTCCTGTGGCGCGATCTATGGTATTGTGCGCCCGCGCCGCTCTCAATTGTTGGTTTAATCGAGCTTTTTTCAAGCACCGTTTGAATTGTTAAGTTCCGATGATCTGATAAAGGTGAAGAGAAATGTTTGTGTGAAGCGAAATATTTATTGTATTTATTTTCGTCGCCAGTTCATCATCATCATCATCATCATCAGCCTGTTATTACTCACTGCTGGGTGTAGGCCTCTGCTCTATTATTTTATTTATTTATTTATTTTATTTTAAAGTCTTCGGAAAACTTACAGTTAGGTAGAAAACACATGGATTAGATTTTATGAAACAGTATCTACCTATTAGTGATAGGTACATGCTTACTGATGGCCAATTACAAGTTTCCACTTACAGATACCTACAGATTAGTAGAAAAATAAAAAGTTATAAGTACTAACTACATAGTTACGAAATATGGCAAAGATGTAAAAACGTAGGTACTGCATTCGGAATCACGGTAGACAGTTTCACAGATATTTTAAAGTTCAAGACGTTCTCAATGAGGCAGTTAGAAAAGCTTCTGTATGAGTAATACTCTTATTAGAAACTCTTATAATACCTACTCTTATTAGAAGGGTAGTTAGAAACACTTCTGTAGTTTTGAGACGCAATTTAAAAAATCATGTACGTCTCTCCAAGAAGAAATAAAGAAGAACTTCATCTATTTTAAGTGAAGTCGTGAGCAACCGCGACAGTAACCCTTAGTTTTTATTTATAAATAGTTCAACACGTTACCTCATAATTCGCTGCACTCATTCCGAATGCTTAATAATCCCGATTAAAATTACGACCGCTGCTTGAATTAATCGGTAATTGTTCATAAATCATCGATGTTCGATTTGCACAGAGTATCTGGGTGCGAAGTGCAGAATTTATAGTTGGATAATACTATAAGATGGCGTGTTAAAGGGGTATAACTCGCATTCACAATCTCAGTTTATGATGGCCGCGCGAGATCGGTAGGTGTTCTTAATTGTGTTACTTATTACTGAACGGGAAAGTATTTGCATTGCCTGATTGTGTTTATATACAGGGTGTAACAAATCCACCCTAACAAACAATCAAATTGACGAAAATGACGAACTCTGAGGCGCAGTTGGTGAAGGCCCGCCTGTGACGCAGGAGATTGCTTGTTCGATCCCCGCCCCGGTACAAATGTTTGTATGTTCTGCTTATGTTTGTCTCGGGTTTGAGTGTTTTCTATGTATAATATGTATGTATTTACAAAAAAAAGTGTATAAGCAGTATATCAGTCATGTGGTTCCCATAACACAAGCTCTGCGTAGCTTGGGGCTACATGATGCTGTGTGAAATGTCCAACATTATTTATTTATTAAATTAAAAAAATATGAAAAATCCTTGACGATCTTGTCACCTTCGACAAAGGATGGTGAGACTCGCGAAGGATGGAAGAGTTTGGGTGAGACCTTTGCCCAGCAGTGGGACGAAAAAGGTTGAGAAAAAAAAATGAAAAATCCCCCAATTATCCCTTTATCAACTGGAAAAGAGCTGATGATCTTCAAACGCCTGAATTTAGATCTTCATAAATTACTCGTATAGCTAAGAACTATCTCGATCACGTCAGTTTCAAACAGTTTCTGCAGTTGCATCAAAATTAGTTCATCCGTTCAGGAACTATGATGCCACAGACATACCCACAGACACACTACAAATTTAAAACTTTAATCACCCCTATTTTTCGTCGGAGGTTTTTTTTTAACCTATGTCGTCTCACTGCTGGGCAAAGGTCTCCCCCACATCTCTCCAACCATCTCTGTTCTTCGAGATTTCCCACCAAGAGTCCTCAAAGGCGTCGAGATCGTCCCACCAACAAGGTTTCGTTGGAGGTTAAAAGGAAAATATTAAAGTAGTGCCATGCCAGTGCCTATTATTCTATAACCCTACTGAGAGAACGAAGGCCTACTTCTTATTTGTGTTATAAAAAAAATATATTGGAAGACATTTTCACACAGCGCCATCTAGTCTAGCCCCAAACTAAGCAAAGCTTGTACTAGGGGAACCAGATATCTGATAGAATACTTATACCTATATATATTTTTTGTAAATATAATGATATTTATTATACTTTATAAGACCCAGACACAGAACAAACATCAACAACACAAGCTACTACCAACTGAGCTAAGAGGCCAGTCAAACGTTATAAAAATAAACGTTTATACGTTATTCAGTAGCACGTAAATTGCCCCCGACGCGTTTGGTGTACCTATATGCTGTAGCTGATAATACGGTGCCCAGCAGTGCGATTCAGATTTCCGAAAATGCATCCGATTCTTTGAAAAAGGAACTTTTTTTTTTTTATTTTCTATATGAGCAAATATAAGAGTAACCACAAGCAAACATAGGTACAGATAAGTGTAATTTGGTCTATTGCTTCGAAACCTCTATCGATAAGTGCCAAAAGGCTTCAGTATTGACTGGGGTAGGGTTGACCAAATCCGATTCACAATGATGTGTTGTGATGAAATTTTTCATCATCGTCTAGACCTCGTATAAACGCGTAGGTATACCTGTTGCGTGATCAGTAACGTAAAATCATAATCATTATTAACGATAGCATTGGGATCCCAGACACAATAGAAAATCAATAGTGTCTCGACCAGATCTGTGCTCCGACAGATAACCAGTTAAGTTAAGAAACTAGGCAAATTTGCCAACCCTTATAAATCATTTGAAACTCCAAACTGGACTAGGGCGCGTGCTACAGTTCACAGCAAAACCAATTCCGTTCCAATCAAATACAATCCTTTCACTGCACCAAACTAGCCCTTATTCACTTACGCCAGAGTCTATCTCCATAACAAAGGCTTATCTTGAGATAATGATGGTAACCTCACCACGTTCTTGCTACATTGTTTTGTTTGAAGCAATGATTTGCTAAAGTATTGTTTGCGTTTCAAGATTGAGCTGTTTAGAAATGATTTCTTACAATCTTGAACATGTTTAGAAAAGGATTGGAAAGAGTAAAGTGCCAACCATCGGTGTTAGTGAATTTCACCATATTTTATTGAGACTAAAGACTTACTCAAAAAAAAGCAAGTTATGAAATACTTCATCGATTACTCGAAGGCGACTTGACCAATTTGGAAAATTATTTTTTTGTTTGAAAGGGTATACTTTCTGATTGGTGCCATATAAATTTGGTGAGGATCTGACAAGCATTTTTGGAGTTATGAACAGAAATGAACCTCGAGAGTGCAGAAAATTGCTCAGCTTATAACAGTGAAGTCAATGAGCTTTTCATCAACGTCATTGCCGTCTACAAACAAACAAACAAACATACAAGATCATCTATATCTATAGGTACTATCTATATCGATACTAATATTATTAAGAGGAAAGATTTGATTGTTTGTTTGCATTGAATAAGCTCCGAAACTACTAAACCGATTTAAAAATTCTTTCACCATTAGAATACTACATTATCCGTGATGAATATAGGGTAGGTATAGTTTGCGCCCTGACTTCTTACGGGTAATTTATAAATTAAACCCATGCGAAGCTGGGGCGAACCGCTAGTACAAAATAAACTAGAGCGAAAAGCAAACTCTTATTAATACTTCGATAAAGCAACTCGTAGGTGCAAATAAACGTATACTTGTAAAAATTAATAACTCTATAAGATTAAGAGCATCGACAAAGAATTCAATAAGTTCTATAAAATAGAAAGCTGTTACAGAATTAGATCCATTTTAGCGATTAATAAAGTTTATTGCTCGTGCGAATTGGCGCAATAGTTTAAGCTTAAGTTAAACCTTTTAACTTTTACATCAAAATAACTGATACACTTGTGGATGCGATAATTAAAAAATCATTTGAAATAATCAACACGTGTCTAAAACCAGTAGTCCAAGTTATTTTTATCCTCTTACTGTGTAGCATTCGAAAAAACGGGTAAGTAGTTAAAAGTTTTGGAGATAGGGGTCATTTTGCACTTATGTGAAAGGGTATTTTAGTAACTATTTTTTTTAATAAAGCTATTGAATTCCAAGCATCTTCATCATCACGCTCTACTTCTCACATGCATATTAAGGGGCAATTAAGCCTTAAAAAAAACCTTTGTTGATCTGCAGTGCAATTCAAACTTCCGAAAATGCATCCGATTCATTCTTCGGAAAATTGACGTTTTTTTTTTCAGCGAAGAGACATCCCTTTCCGAATTTGGAATACATTCCGAGAAGGTCTGAATCACACTGCTGAAACAAACACCCCTCTGGTTTCTCAGGTCGAAAACAAAGGCGGGACCACACTTGTCCGCCGGTTACTGACGTCATCACCGAATCGCTAACGGTCACAACAGGTGGAACCCCACCTGCCAACCGTCGCTTCCGACATTACGTTAGATTGGAAGGATCTCTATGTTTTTATATGACAAGCTATTCCACTAATAAATAAAGGTAAGGATGTTTTATGTTTGAAGTACAATTCTGGTAATTTCGTAAAAAAATTGATGTTATTTCGTAAAGATAGCTTGGTGATCAGCGGGGCTAAAAAGGCCGTTAAAGAAGAATCAAAATCGGAATTGCACTCTAAGCTATCTCTTTTCATACATAAGAGTGTCAAGAACAAGAACATAATACAAATCATAATGTATTATGATTTTGCTATAACGGCATTTTTAGCCCCGCTGAAACTAGGCAATTCGAATGTATCGTCAAGATTATCTTTGTAATCAATTTGTTGGAATGACCTATGATAATAACTTAGTATTGTATTAAAACTTAATATATTTTTTACTACTTACTTACTACTTCCTTACTAATTCTAGGTCCAATCAAGTATTAGGTACAGGTAAACATTCACTTGAAAGCTCAGCCAAATTACAGTAGGTACATAATTTCAGGAAATTAAACTCCTTTGGCATAACGACGTTTCTTTTATTTCTATGAATAATACAAGCAAAGCCATGAACATAAATAGGTCGAATTTGCCTTATGCCAATTACAGATAGACTATTGCAATGGAACTCGGGGAAGGTTAATTGAGCAAGGCACCTTTCTAGCAAATGCGATAGAAATGTGGTATACCCTTCAAGATGACTGGCATTCTTCATAGGTGCTGCTACATATAGAGCATTCAATTGCATTCATACGTTTTTTATTGACATTGGAAATTAGCTTCTAATAATGATTTGTTTCGTTACTTCCATGAAAGTCATGTTGCCCTAGTGGGATGATACTCGTCTTCTGATCTGAAGGTTGTGAGTTCGTAACATCGATTTGTTTTTTGCTTAGAGAAGTTAACATGCGCTTTTCAATTTTTAATGGTGAAGGAAAACATCGCGAGGGAGCCAGTTAGTATTCTAATAAGCGGCGGTAAGTTTGCAATCTGTTCATATGAAATGCTTTATTCCAAAATATGGGCATTTTCAAATATATGGACAAGTCTCCTACCTTTCTTATGCAGTCGCCGTGGCTGAAATCTGCTAGGAAGTCATCATCATCATCATCATCATCCTAGGCATATTTAAAGGATCTTCTTAGTCTAAAGGTCTCAGAGCTGTGATTGCCATCTCTAGAGTTACAATAATGATGAGCCTTTTCGTTGCTCATTTCACCCAAAAACCTTTAATTTGCTATTCTCAACTTTACCTTAATCCAAACAAACACTCGTTCTAATTGAAAGCTCAATAGTCAATAGTACCTGAATGCAGTAACCACTGGGGTCGCGACTCGAGACAGGTGGTGTGCGCACGCGCCGACCGTTAGCAGTAGAAAGTGCGCGACCGCGCCGGCACGCGAGTACTGTGACTATGGTTCTGGTGAAGAAAGGACAAATAAAAAAATATATAAAACAGGTTCTTATCGTTAAGCCATGGCGGAGGCTTTTATGAAGCCTATAAATACCGTCACCAGAGTCAGCCATTAGCCCATAGTACATACATACATCATGAAACTTTGTGCGTGTTGTAAAAAAACAAAAAAGCCTCCACACCTCGTTGTTTTACACTTTCATTTAACCTGGGTCTAAAATTGATCAGCACAATACTTTTTTTTGCAACATTTCCTTCTATCATTCGTCATTTGGGCACCCATGCCCCACGCCAAGTTAAAGGCATCCAGCTCGTCGTGCCATCTCTCCCTAGGACGCTGTCTTGTAGTCTCAGGGCTCCACTGAGTGGTGTTTTTAACCCACAGCTCCATTTAAGAATCGTTACCTTACGAGATTAACTGATAGAATACCAAATTTTTAGAGGTCTTGAAATGATCCAGCCTGGTCACCCTACAACCTTACCAAACATATTCATGGTGATTAATGTGTAAAGAAATTTGACGGCTGCTGTTGTTTTACGAACATCTATTCGTACCTACTCGTACTTAACCGCACGCCTGTTTTTGTGGTCCAAATTTGGAGCAGTTGCTAATGCTGGTGGTATTATGATGGGATTAGCTCGCGAGTAAATTGCATACAAGTAATTTTTTCCATACTCTTTGTTCATTTTTTTCTACATCAAATGTATGGATCCAGATTTATTGGATCTCACTCGAGCTGAATAATGCTGTTAAGGTCTATGAAGCGTTTGCGTTTGCATGGATTCTGGACGATTTAAGTGTTGTACGTGTGTTATCCCCTTGATCAGAAGGTTTAAGTAGCTTTATGTCGAACAGCGCAAAACGTCTAATGAGCCGAAAGCTTAATGGCAAAATATATTTTGTTTTCATTGATTGATTTTTCAAATGTAAATTTTTATCATTGGATATTAAAAATGAACATAGGTAACCAATTGGGCTTTGATCTATAAACCAATGCGTAGGTACTATGGTACCCAACACACCTACAATGTCTGAATATTTTGTCTACAAGTGAGCCTCAGGTTATACTCAAGACAGTAAAAAGATATGCTTAATAAACCGCCCTTGTAGCATTTCAGTCTTTTTAAATGGAGGGTCTTACTTATAAACTTGAACACTTGTTAAATAATGCTCAAGATTCGCCCTGTCACTATCTAACACTATCTAACAAAAAAGGATGGCAATTGTTTCAACGGTGTTTCAATTTTAACAGAATTTTACAAGTCGATGGTAAGATTAGGGTACGGTTAAAAAATTATAAGTGTTAACTGATTTCAAAATATGAATGGTGATTTTTTTTTATCGAATGATATAAACACAGTTGTTATTCTAGTGTCTGTTCTGTTTCATTCAGGCTTGTTTCTATGCGGGTATGGACGTCCGCAATTAATGGAAAGGAAGTGGGGACGGTTGGACCAACGGACAAACTCCTTTGTGTTTCGAAAATTCACCTGTTTCTTACACAAACGACTTCGTGGTTTCTTTTGTAGTTTAGTACATAGTACATCATCATCATCAGCCTACAGCAGTATAGGCCTCCCCTAATGAGCGCCATCGCACCCTGTCTTCAGCTTGACGCATCCAACTTGTGCCGGCAGCCTTTCGCAGATCGTACATAGTGTACATAGTATAATAATTTGATAATTTAATTTACTTTTCATTTTAGTTAGAGACTAGCTTTCAATCGCAATAATACTCCTATTATCATAATACGATTATAAATAATATTTTTTTATTCACTTATCATGTCGCACTGCCGGGCAAAGGTCTCCTCCTTCAACTTCCACTCATCACATCCAAGGCCACTGTTTGCCAGTCTGGTATAAACGCATCCAGATCATCTCGCCATCTTTTCTTGGGTCTGCAGCGTCGTCTTCGACTGTCTTCGGGCACCCATTGAGTGACGAGTTTCGCACAACGTTCTGGATGCATTCGAGCCACATGGCCTACTTACTACAATAATTACAACTAACAATATTAGTGAAATTATCTTCTTCTTCTTTTATTGTTTTGATTTTAATCATTGATTGCTTTTAATCATCTAAAATCTAAAAAATAAGAATTCTGTGCCTTATCTCTCTGCCAATAACAGGTAGATTTAAGTTACCAGTAAACGACTTAACAATAAAAATCAAATTAGGACTGAACCACGATTCTTTGGTACATAAAATGTGGCGTAACTATTTTTTCCGACTTCGCTCGTGCCAGGACCACAAAATTTCCGTTCGTCACCGTCCAATGGGTGATCTTCGCTTTGAGTTCCTCAGGAATAAGTAACAATTAATTTTTTCTTCAGCTGGACTCAAAAGGTTTCCAATATGAGAGTGCTACAGCGCATTGGGAAAACCCGTGAATTCTTGCAGACTATCAAACGCCGAAAAGTTGGGTATCTAGGACATGTGCTTAGACACGAAAGGTACCAACTGCTCCAACTAATTCTAAAGTCATGGTTGAGGAATATCCGAGAGTGGACAAATATCGCCAGTGTCGAAGACCTCTTTCGCTTGGCGCAAGACCGAGAAAGGTTCAATGAGCTGATGGCTAACCTCCAGTAGTGGAGAGCCACCGCAAGAAGGAGAAGAAGAAGATTTTTTTCTTAAACTGTCACTATAACAACTCATATTTTTAAATATTTTGCACAGGTGTTTACCGTGTTTCCTCACGATGTTTTCCTTCACCGTTTTGAGCTCGTGTTAATGCGCACATTATATTTTTGGAAACGAAAAATCAATTTATTGCCAGGATTCGAACCCGAGACCTTCGATCTGCCTCGGCAGACAAGGCTCTAACAAACACCCTAAACAATCAATAAATTGTATCTTAATACTAGCAGCGGCGTTGCCTCCGTCATCATGGTATTCGGTGATAATGATGATGATGAGGAAAATGATGAAAAGTAAAAATATTTTTTGAAATCCAACTTGAGTTCCTGAGATTAGCGCGTTCAAACAAACAAACAAACTCTTCCGCTTTATATATTGGTACGTAAATGGCATATTTTATTGCCCATCTCTAAGTTTCAAACATGTTCTTTCTCAATTTATTCTCTACCAACGCTATCAAGGGCTAGTTTAAATAAATTTATACAGAACCCTTCATCAAAGGGTCTACAGCCTAGTCTAAAAAACAAGAAGCAAGGTGCATTCGAGCACGGTGGATCCGAACACGCGACACCGTGACGGGTGGCGGGTGCCGGTGCGACACGAATCTGGTAAATCATTGGTGCTTCTGAATGTCGTGGCCGTGAAATTACGGTCGTACTCGTATAATAATAAAATGTTCTACACTGGACATGAGTGTTTTTGCAGTTGTAGAAATCTCTGTTAACACTGATCTAATTTGTAAAAAATATAATTAAAGTCATTTAATTACGTACTTTTTTCAATTAAAATTAAAATATAATATATTTTTAAATCATAAATAATGGCTTGTGTCTGAATAAATAATATTATACTTGTTAGTTATTTTACTATTACATCTACTTCAAACACCATCAAAAACTATTTGATGATGTTTGACACGTGTTTAAATCACAAAATCACACGAACTTTCTGTTTAATCTTACACGACAAGTGGACCAAGGAAAGTAGATAAGTAGTCCTTTTTAACTTGAGTAGAATGGATATTGAGACGTCCGTTATGATAGCCGCCGCTTGTTTAGAAACGGATTTAAATCACCACAAAAACTCATAAAAAGAGATTCCGAGGTAAGTAGCCCAGCGCCTTTTGTTGGACTTGTACAACAAGATCAGAATCCATAATGATCTTTGAAATTAGAGCGTTTTTTCAGATGCACGATTCTTTTCTAATGAAGTATAGTGGTATTAGAGCTACTTATAGATTGTTTCCAACGATCCTTTGGTCCTACTGGTTTTTATTGTTTTTATAATGTTATGTAAATTATTTAGTAGTTTAGTTTCTGTAAATAAATACAGAGTGGTATTATGATAGTAGGTAAGTTATTACTGTGAGTGTTAATACGATAAATAAAGATAGAAATCAAAAAGTTCAAAAAATAGTCGTTAATATGGAGAAAATGTTACTAGCACATTTGAATAAAATACAAAAACTTGGTAGTTTTTGTAAACCAATACCAATACTACTCAATACACCTTATGCTTCATCGACCATGTGTTGGCCATATGCTTATACGTACAAATCCTATAATTTTAGTTGCAACACCTTTTGTATGTTTTTTACTTCCACCCTTTCAGTAGGCGTCAATTAGAATCCTTTTGTGCGGATATGAAATAGATTAGTCAGGTTTTATTGAAGAAATAAGTCAATGGGATAACAAAAAATTGACCTTATGTTTCGTTGACCGGATTTAGTATCAGCACCCCTATTTTGTAACACACGGTAAGTCGCTAACTCGGATTCGTTAAAACAAATTGATTTTTTACGAACATCATTAAAGTTATTTAGTGCAAAATTACTTCACATATTTTACACAACAAACATGTCTATCACTTTTTTCAACCATCTTCTACCATTTCAAAGTATTCATCGTAAAAAAACATTTTTTGTGTAAACGAATCCGAGTTAGCGACTTACCGTGTATTACAAAATAGGGGTGCAAATGTCATATATAAAAATCAAATCACACTAATATAATGAATGCGAAAGTTTGAAGGTTTGGGTGGATAGATGGATGGATGTTTGTTTGTTCCTCTTTATCTCGATAATCACTGAATCGATTTGGCTGAAATTTGATATATAGGTAGATAGATAATAATAAGTGGCTATAGGCGATCATAGATGAGTACATATTTTACTACATATTTTATTAGTACATGCCCACATTTTGCAGAACTTAACATCGTTATTATACTCGTATCTCTCGGAAAATACAAAAATTCAAATCAATATTGTACCTGCAACAATGCTAACCAGAAGATCATTCAACAGGAAATTGTTTTTAGCAAAAAATAATATCAAAACCACATTTAGTTGCTACCAATTCTTTTCACCACGAGACCCAATATCTCGTTCAAAGCTCATTGTAGTTAATTTTAATGTACATTGACGTTTTTGTTAAGAAGCTCAAGTGATTTACAAACAAAACCAGCGATAGAGCGTGTTCGATTCGTGTTCTTGAACGATTATCGTTACGTTTGATAAGTAAATGTAATCAAAGGTTGCTTTCTTACAATAAATCGTCCGTTCGTGTGAATTTGCCACGCCTCTTATACCGGCCAATAATTATTTTATTAATATACAGCACCTTTTCGCCTATTTTCCCCAAATGATTTACTGTTTGACTAAATAAATTGTTAATGGTTTTGTTAATTGCTTCTGATTTTTCAATTTTAATAGGTAAGTGTCCTATAATAGTATTCTTTAATTAGTAATTCCTTAATAGATTTAATTAAGTGTAATAGGCATCTACAGATAGTTTTCATAGATCCTTAGATAGCGCAGTTGGCTCATTTCTTTAATAATGTAGTTACTGTTACAGTAACGTAAATATTTCAAGTACTTTATAGGTAATTACCCTGTTTATTATATTCCTTATTTTGCATCGGCGGTAAATTTCATCTAAAAAAACAATTTGGCAATTTGATAGCTTTTGTAAAGTGGATAATATTATACAAAGCTCAGTCATAAATAATTTTAATCATATTAATATTATTTGATTTTTTGACAAAAACTTTGTTAAGCAATACAAAATCAATCACAAAATGATTAGCTATTTAATTATACAAACAGTGCTTACTAGTAGTTACGAGTACATAAACTAATTATCATTAAATAAATTAGTCACAACCTTCAAAATTGCCTACAAAAGTGGGTGTTAATTTCTTTTTGACGTTACGTAACGGTATGCATACTAAAACTTTAATAATCTGTGGTGCTGTGATCGATAACGCAGGCCGCTATCTACTGAAGCGTCAATTCTGATACTGAACATTGAGCATTGATGAAGTTATGAGAACTACACAACACAGTCATCAGCTTAATAATATAGCACACTTATACTCGTCAGTTGATTTTGTCTTATTCATGCATCCAGATATTATTTAGAAAAGATTGCTTGCAGCGATAAGGTGGCCTATCATTTATTTAATAGAGTATGTACTAACAATGTACTATGTACGGTATGATGAGACTAAAATAAGATTTTATAAAGTGCAAGATACAAACATATTTTTTATATTTCACATTGGCGCTATTATATATATTATGTAGCTTCAAACCAAACAAATCTTTACTATGGGAATTAGATCTGATATTACATAAATTAACATTTTTAAATAAAGGACAACTGATAAAATGATCTGCCAATATTTGTTCCGATTCTGGGTGTTGTGGCACTACTAGTAGTTTCCGATACTTGCGATTATAAAAAAATTAAAAAGTTTGTTAAATTCAAAAACTTCAAAATTCAAATATCTTTTATTCAGTAGGACCGCTATGACCACTTTGAATCGTCTTAAGAGCTAGGTGATTAAACTAGTGATACTAATGCTCTAGAAGACAGTGTGCCTGAGTACCATGATGGATTTCGTATGAAAATAGCTTTAATTATGAAGCGTCGCCTACGCTTGTAAAACCGGACTAAATGCTTTGGTTATCGGAGCAGGCGATAATGATTTATTGGTTTACTTTGAAGATTGGAGTAAAGAGAGAAAGGTGGACTGATAACGAGATGATGAGGGTAAACAACTAGTTGGTGTGACTGAATGATTTCTCAATTCGAAATGAAACAAAAAATAATCATAAATAATGGACATTTCACACAGAATCATCTAGCCTCTATGTAGAGCTTTTACTAAAGGTGGAATCAGACGGTTCAATCGAGTGAAAGATCACTCGAATGAATGCTGGGGTTTTCGATGACACTTTTCTTTCATTTTATAATCAGATGTGTCACTTTGAGTGAAATGTGAAAAATGAACGACGGAAATGAACAAAAATGAACCGTCTTATTCCACCTTAAAGGAACTACATGATTGATATATTACCTGTGTAAAAATACATTTTTTTTAATGCATGCCACACATAAAAGTACCAGTACTACATAGAAAAACATCAGACTCGAGACAAATATTTGCAAATCATACAAACTTTTGCCTCACGACGGGAATAGAACCCGCAACCATCTGTGGTTCAGGCGGACCTTCGCCGACTGCGATATAAAGGTCGTCAAAAGCATCGCGACTGTATGAAAGTCCCCGAGTTGCGGTCACTCTCTCTTTCTCTCTCTCTGTGTAGTCGGCCCCTCATGACTGAGGATCGTGGTCATCATCGGGTGGTCTGCATCTATATCGGATGATCTGTCTCCATCGGCTTCTATGCATCGCATCTCTCACAATAACGTTGTGAAACCGGACGGCTGATGATTCCTTGATTCGATCTGTCCATCGAGTTGAGGATCGACCACGCGAGCGTTTTCTGTCTGTGAGATACTACGATGAGTTTCTCCAAGCTGCGAGCAAGTTCCAACGGAGTTGCGGTAGAAAATCTCAGATCTCTTCGGAAGATATCTAAATTCTAAGTGCGTAGTTCTGATTGAATGATTTATTCAATAAACAAGCTGGTGCATATTACTAATTTGCTTGAAATTCTTTATACTTAGCTCCTTTTAGCCTTTTTTACCTTTTTTAACTGCTTATGTAGTAGTAGTAGTTACTGGGACGAGCTTACCACCAAGGTGCGGTAGAAATTCGAGGAGAATTGGTACAGGTTTACGATTGTATCCACATTAAAAATTTATCTAATTATCATGGTTTATTTTAACTAGACATTGAGCCCCAATAAACGATACGGCTCTAAACTGCCGCCAAAAAATAAATCAATTACATCACAAATCAATCTTGTTAATAGAATCGATTATTGTAACGGTCAGACCACCCAATTTAATAAATTAAGACAACTACTTTCGTTTTACTTCAATTTTATTCTGTACTGTAATTAATCAACAGTTTTGTATTGTTAAACTAGCTTTATTATACAATCTACCTTCATGGATAGACTGGAGAATATGTTTTGGTAAGTCAAGTTTCCAAATTATGGAGGATGCTGGTACCACGACGGTAATCTTGAGCTTGTGGCGAGTGTGAATGGGATCGTCGGAAGAGGAAGACCTAGGCCTATTCCTATTCCTGGACCAAATTGGCGAATTATTGAAAAAAGGCCAGGTCAAGAGTACCTTAAACCGACGAGCTTGCATGAAGAATGTGATGAGAGTGAATGGAGTGAAAGAAGTGTGTCATGACTGTAGCAAGTGGAGATCTGTAGTCTCTGCCTACCCTGATGATGATTATCTATGATATATAGATATGATATGATGGGAAACAGGCGTGATTTTATGTGTGTATGTTTAGAGCCTGTAAAGGAAGACCGAAAAAAAAGTGGTCCGATTGCGTGAAAGAGGATTGTGAATGTTAGAGGAGTGGATTCAGAGTTGACGAATGATAGAGGTAAGAGAAAGAGAAGAACATGTTGTGCCAACTTCACTAATCGTTGAATAAGGCAGAAGAATGAGGATAAGTGCTAGTGTCAAAGCACTAACCATATTTTCGTAGTAGGTACTAAATTAGGAAAGTTATTTTTTTACGTTAAAGAAGAACGAGCATGGCTAATACAAAAAAAACCCACGTTCTACATCAAAGTGAAGTATTAGAAAAAATAAGGTAAAATTGAGTATAAAAAGATGGCATACTTCCAAACTCCATCCTTACACTCTAACATACAAAAATATTGCCATGAAAATTATTTCAGGAGCAGTAATAAGCACAATTATTTTATTACAGTATCTATCCGCGCGCTGTTTCTTCATGTTTTTATCTATACCATACCTACCTATACTAATCTACACTAATATTATAAAGCGGAAGAGTTTGTTTGTTTGTTTGAACGCAGTAAACGTAATCTCAGGAACTACCAATCGGATTTGAAAAATTATTTTTGCATGTGATAGCTAAACTCTTAAAGAGGGTTACGGCTGCTTTTCATCATCATCATCATCATCACCATATACCATCACTACGGGGGCAACGCCGCGAGGGCGCTGCTAGTTGACAAATACTTGGCTATCGATTTCAACTATAGGTAAGTAGGTAGGTAGTGAGTTCCATCATCGAACAAATTGAAGTTTTTTTTTTACTTTTCGCCACAGAAAAAAAACAATTTTTTTACTGAACTTTTATTATATTTCTTTATCTCTAAATACAGTAGGTATCTATTTAAGAATTGGACCGGGTGGTTCATTGGTTCTGGATTATATATCATCCAACCTAAGTAATATAATATAATAGTCTCAAACTCCCAGTGTCCTGCGCCCATGTATGCATGAACAACAGTACTCAATTATTTCATTTCTCCCATCAAGTTCTCTGTTATAAGCGTATAGATCTTTCGCCCGTCGCACAGATGATGATAAGGTTGCATATTCGCTGCGCAACTACGGCGTGTTTGATGCGCACCCGCTCCGCTTTGAAAACGCTCGTAAACCGCCAATATAATCAGGCCCTAAGCATTCTGCAAACCAGTACACAACTATTGCACAAAAATTGCGTACCGCTTGGGGTTTGGGGAACAGGGTGGAATCGTTCCCCAAAGGCAGAGTAGGTGGTTCTTCTGCAACGGGCCGGCCCATCTGGCCCACTTGCCCGTGGTCTTTCGACCGACAGTTGATGTCGGATAGTCGGTAATATGTCTATCTATGCCGAAAACTTTGCTTGCGAGTTCTAGACATATGCGATTATGTCGCCATCTATTCCGAAGCTCTTTAGCACTTAGCATGTGTATGTAGTTCATCTAGCGACAGGTAGATGTCGCTACATCACTCCCTTTCCAGACCGAAGGTCGATATGATCTTGTCACCAGCATTGTAGGTGTCCACGGTGAGTCGGTTGTTTTAAGTATCCCATATATTTTGTATCGTTATTTTAATTGACTCTGCATTTTTGTGGGTATTTATGTCAATAAAAATATATTGTATTGTATTGTATTGTCGGGACGAAGCGGTGCATCGCATCGGTGCGTCTTCAGTGAGTCGAGACGTGTCCACGGTGAGTCGGGACGAAGCGATGCGTCGGATGCGTCTGCGGTGAGTCGAGACGAGTCCACTGTTGTTCATGCATACATGGGCGCAGGACACTGGGAGTTTGAGACTATTATATTATATTACTTAGGTTAGATGATAAATAATCCAGAACCAATGAACCACCCGGTCCAATTCTTAAATAGGTACTGTATTTAGAGATAAAGAAATATAATAAAAGTTCAGTAAAAGTTTTTTTCGGTGGTGAAAAGTAAAAAAAAAACTTCAATTTGTTCGATGATGGAACTCACTTACCTATAGTTGAAGTCGATAGCCAAGTATTTGTCAACTAGCAGCGCCCTCGCGGCGTTGCCCCCGTAGTGATGGTATATGGTGATGATGATGATGATGATGATGAAAAGCAGCCGTAACCCAGTTTAGCTATCACATGCAAAAATAATTTTTCAAATCCGATTGGTAGTTCCTGAGATTACGTTTACTGCGTTCAAACAAACAAACAAACTCTTCCGCTTTATAATATTAGTGTAGATTAGTATAGGTAGGTATGGTATAGATAAAAACATGAAGAAACAGCGCGCGGATAGATACTGTAATAAAATAATTGTGCTTATTACTGCTCCTGAAATAATTTTCATGGCAATATTTTTGTATGTTAGAGTGTAAGGATGGAGTTTGGAAGTATGCCATCTTTTTATACTCAATTTTACCTTATTTTTTCTAATACTTCACTTTGATGTAGGACGTGGGTGAATCATGATCCTTCGCTTTTAAAACAGAAATGCTAGGCGTTATTTTAACTAGTTTTCTAAAACACATCAATCATAAATTGATTATAATAACCCATAAGAATTAAATATTTTAATTCGATTAATAGTTTTCGTTCAAATAATGTCGAAACATCAAAGCTAGCCGATATTCAATTAAAAAGAGTAGTTTTTGGAATTCCAATAATTACTTTAAAATTAACGAACGTATGATTTTGGCTCGTGTCTATCATAAAACAGATAAATGGCAATTTTACTGCTTCTGATGGGATTGAACCAATTCTATTGATGGATTGAAATCTCAATCTGACAGTCAATGCATTTTATAAAATATGATAGGTACCTACCGTGTGAGTATGGTAAGCATAAGATTCGACAAAAACCTTACCATTTCAATCTTTAAATGAATACAGTTGAAAACAGTGAATAGGTACCTAATTTTGAATCTACAAACTTTAACAGATTTTTTAAGCTTACTCTAATCCAATATACATATACTTATGCTTTAACTCGCCTCAGTCCCCTCTAGAAATCATAAAAAAATTAAGTGCTTGAAGAATTGCCTGGTTACAGTTACGTAAAAAAATGCGACATTAAAAAACAGACGACAACGGTGACGTCACCATGCGCGAGGCTTACAAGGTATCAGTTACCCTACATTATACAAAAAAAAGTTACTATAGGTTCTTGTAAAAACAGTAAAATTTAGTTTCATTTGCAATTTAATTCATTAATTTTAACGCAAAATATACGTTAGTCATCTATCGAACCTAAAAATGTCAAAAGTTCAGACACGAATTTTGTCTCAACTCATTTTCCGTGACCTATGGTTTGTAGTTCACATTGACTTGAAATACCATAAATTTATAAAGACAGTACAAGTATATTCATGTTCAATATTTTACAAATTCCAGCAGTAACTGATTCTAGACACTTCACAACTAATAATTTTCTCTTATTAAATACTAGAACAAGCCTGTTGACAGCGGCTGTATCGTAAACCACAGGGAGCGATATTTTACGAACAGTATCAAAATTATTCCTCTATGTGGACGGGCGTGGTGCCCACAATATTGTTGGATCTCACCTGCCATTTGGCCAAAGCAGATTGGTCTAAGTCATGAAAAAAAAACCTCTACACCCATGTGACTACACTACACACTATGTCAGTAAATTACAAGCTGACAAGTCGCCTCCGTACCCGAACCTCACCACATTCCCTCTGTATTCTTTGTACGGAATTCTATGAATCAACGCTCACTACATTAACTTCGTAACGTCACGCGTCGCTTTGCTATACAAAAGTAAAGCCTTGATCAAACCAGAGAGTCCGCGATGGCGTGCAAGGTGGCGATCAGTTCTTGTCTAATCAGAGGACGCATCGTGATACTGATGATGACAATTGATATCACGATGCGTTCTCTGATTGGACAAAAACTGATCGCCACCTTGCACGCCACCGCGGACGCTCTGGTTTGGTCAAGCCTTTAAGGAACAAGTGAACGCCGAAAAGGCGATGCGGTGTGGAGGCGGTCAGCAATAACTTTTATAAGTAGGCAATAATATGCCTAACACACAACGGGGCACTGTAGTAAACTGTCTGGGACATTGTGATGGAGTGGGCTTGCCCAGTATCTACGACATCCTGCCTACTAAATCGGCCATATTCACAGGAAAGCATGGTTGTTTCAAACAATGTCAAATGACAAACAGTAGCGGAATGTAGAAGAAAAAGAAAAGTTATGCCGACTATTGGGACAAAACCAGTCAAAAGAAAAAAAAAGAGTAAGTATAAAACAACATCTCGAGTATTTTACGCTTAAGCTCATAACTTGCTTCATAAATAAGCCTGCAGGCACACAACACCTGAGCTGATCTATAGCCACAACGGTATTGCGGGCCAAATTGTTACTTGCAATGTTTTAGTTTAAATAGCTGCATAGTTTGTAATGTCTAGTCACCTGCTATTTTTGCTAGCATTCTTAGAACATTCTTGGTTATTGTTGGCTTGTTAGTTTTAGAAAATAATGAATTCTTGAGAAATAGGTCCCCTTATACCACAAACTATATTTCTATATAAATATAAAGACACTCGGGACTCTACTCTCATGTACCTACGGCAGATATAATAAAAAAATTAAATTAAAATTTTCACAAAAAAATTATTTATAATATTCACTGAGGTCTTCACGTTTCTGGCTAGTGCTACGATCTATTAACAATAACTTGTCACATTAGAAATGAAATTAGAAATGAACAAAAATGAGCCGTCATTTTTGTTCGTTTCTGTCGTTCATTTTACATATTTCACTCAAAGTGATACATCTGGGCCCTGATTCCGGTACCGAACTTTTTATCAACTCCAACCAAAACCTCAACTAAAGCGACTGTTTCCATGACTACTAATAACAAACGACTCAGTTGTGGTGAGGTTTTGAACTTTGGCAGTACAAATTTTTGAAAAGCTATTCTACTATTTCACCAAATGGCTGACATTTAAGAGTTCAAACCAAAACCAAAGCGGTTGTCATTTAATAGAATACAGGCCCTGAATATAAAATGAAATATTTGATAGAAAGCTCAGTAGGTACCTCCACAAGTCGAAACCATCTGTTGCAAGTACTTCAGTAAAAAACAGTAATAAATAGTCGCCGATTTGTGCTTCCAGCTATTACGGTAAACCGCCATTTCGTCTGACGATACTATTTTTTTAATATTCACAATGAATAGTTATTATAGATGAAAGATATTTGCCGTTGCGCACGCGCCGCGAGTTAGAATTATTTTGGAATGCGTTGCCAGATGTTATCGCTAGGAAAGTTCGGTGTTATTCAATTTTATTGGTTGTTATTACAATGTTTTATGATACGAACAATATTATTTTGATTGTAGTACTGATAAGGTAAATTAATGGTATTTTATTATAAAAATGTATTCTTCTTTATTTTATCTACTTCTTGTCGTTTTTGACAAGTAGAGGTCACTCGTATTTCTGACACAAAATGTGCACTCACTAACCAAAATTTCGCTCTTAAGTAATTGATAAAACGTAAAAAAAAACTTAGGTCTTTACATCTTTACTAGATGATTTATACATTGTCAGGAGGCAATATTTGCCTACACTTAACGGGACACTGGCCTATGTCAAAGGACAACCTGACCAACAAACTGGTTGCTGAAAAATGTGTGCTTATTTTTATTTTATTATTTAAGATTAGAATTAGTTTAAAAAATACTGTGTAATTAAGTTAAAACTGTACTTAGTTTGGTCAGCGAATAAAGGCTTTTATTATTATTTATTATTAACGGGACACTGTAGTGCCTGAGACAATGTTGAGATGGGTAAGGCTTGCCCAGCACCTACACCATCCTTTAAGACATGGTCAATACGTGTGGGGCTGACTAAGCCTCGAGTTTCCTCAAGATGCTTTCCTTCACGTAAAAACAATGCACTCAAATATTACTTATTATCATACCGAACGTCTTCCTCACAATCAATAATAAAAATGGATAAAAAGATTAAAACAGTAAAACTATCGTAAACTGGTGGTAACATTTTAATTAAATAACCAGAAGATTATTTTTCTAAAATTTGCCTCAATATGGAGACCATGTCAAATCTCAACTATTTTTGTAACAAAATTCCAAATATTTTAATTGAACCAATACCGTTTCCACGTTCCATTTTAATTGGTAACTGCTCTAAATTATTGCCCACGTCTATATTGCTTTGCCAACCTCATAAATAAGGAAAAATAAAGTCTTCATTCTTTGGTGAAACTTCTATACCTTTGCCTAATTCGGGCTATCAAGCAATGTTTCGTGAGCTTTATAAATTGCTGCCTCTAGCTACACTAAGTGACCGGATATTGTTCGTATCTTAACTGTCACACCCAAAAATAATCTCTAAATCTTTCTTATCAAGATTGAATATCCCTTGAATGGTTTATTGATTTGCATTCACGAATTCATTGACCAGAATTAAGGTCCGAGCGCAATAACAATAATGCCCGAAGGTAAGTTATGTCTTGTTTATTATTAGACGCTTCCTTCAAATTTTATTACTGTTTTCGGGAGTTCTAGGAATTAATAGTTTGCTTGTGGCGGTTGTCTTCATCAAAATCGATAGAGTCGTCGTAAGTCATCGATTAACGGAATACTCATTTATCTGGTTCCTTAGGTACATCTGAATATTATACGAGAGCTGTTTTGGTCTAGTGTGATGTATGGTACCGAAATAAGATTGTTCAATACTCGGCCATGTATCAACATAATAGTGTACCTACATCTGAACAAGATAATATGGGAGCTGTTTTGATCTATAGTGATGTATGGTACCGAAATAAGAGTGTTTAATACTCGGCCTTGTATCAATTAACTTTTCTTTTCAGAAAATAACAAGAGCTCTACAATGGGGATTGGCGCGAACTATCTCAAGATAGGAGTAGATGGCGTCTTCTTTTATCCGAGGCCAAAAACCACTTCGGGTCACTGAGCCAACGGAGTAAATAAGTAGGTAGAGTAGAGCGTACATCCAAGGTCACAATTCAATTTGTTACGTCACCAGTTTGCCAGTTTTTGGTATGAAAATAAACCAGTAAAAGCTTCTAAATAATATATTTGCAGTAACAAATACTCCATATAATAGAGGTTTTAATAAGGGTCTATTTACTCCCGATACATTACATTAAATCGATTGTATTATTTTTGACTGTCAATAGTACTGGTATGGACTAATAACTACCCTCCTGTTTCTCGCACTGCAAATTTAAGCTCTTTTCAATTGTATTAAGAGTGATGATCGTTTGTGTTGTTCAGCGGAAGGTGTTCAATGGCAAGCTTCTCTTATAATTTTAATGTGGGTAGTAAATTGCATACGATGATGAAACGAACCTCGGTGGCTGTCACGTAACGTCATAATGAAGCCCTCCCAATAATTATAGCCGGAGAATATCCTGAACGGGGGAGGATTTAGGATAATAACTCCAAAAGCAGATGGAAAAATTGTTAAAAAATGGTGGTCTGTAAAGTCAGTTTACGAACAATAATTTTACGTGTTAACGCAACAAACGCTTAGACCGATTGTAAACCGTGCAGATAGCCACTCTAATCGATCCTGTGCCATTCTCATCCGTAAACAATATCAATAATTTTATTTATTTTGTTTTGTTTTTATGAGAAACTAGCAGCTGCTTGCGGCTTCGCTCAAGTGGTACCCGGATAAAAAGTAGCCTACGTTACTCTCCAGCCCTCCAACTATCTCCACACAAAAAATCACGCCGATCCGTCTCTCTGTTTTGACGTGAAAGCAGGACAAATAAACAAACAAATAAACACACTTTCACATTTATAAAATGGGTACGGAGGTACAAATAGCCTTAGGAGCCAGAAGAATGCCTAGAATAAACATAAAATCTCCAAAACTTCAGATTAAAAGTCATGAAATACCTCACTGATATGATTTCTTTAGTGGTCATCTTACACCAATAAAAAATGACCCAATGCCTCTCTGTTCACAGAACTCGTTCTGTCATCCCCGCTCCATTCATGTAAGGTTTGATAACTCGGATATTGAATAGATGGTATCTATCGATTCGTGATTAGCCGACAGTACGGACGGATGCTATGGCTTTGGTAGTCGGAAAAGCTATGGCCGGTAAATGACGGCATAATCAACAAATGTATGTTCATTGTTCATTCATGATAGACATAGTCACTTCATTAGTAACTTAAAAAATACTTTTAAAATTATTAAAAAACTATTAAGAAAATAAAACAAAATTGTATAATTTAAATAGTACCCACTTATGATTTCATTTTAAAGAAATTTAAAATTATCATATCACTAAAAATGAATGTTTCTATGTTTGTCCTCTAATCCTCTAATTCCGTTCTTATAATCGTACCATTGATCAGATTGTGATGAAACTTTGGTAGGGTCTTATCAGGACGCCTGCGAGGGTCTCTGGCCCGAAAAATAACTAAATAGGTACCTATGTAAAAAAAAAAGTGGCGGGTGTATTTAACGTTTTAGTGTATTTAACAAACATGTTTTGACGTCCAATATTTTATAAGAAACAATGTTAAAAGATTGAAGCGTAGAATTACCTATAAATAATTTTTAAAAATTACTAGCAGTGCCCTCGCGGCATTGCCCCCGTAGTGAAATCTTACGCAAATCCATGTAATTTGACGAAATGATAACATCGTGAGCCTGATAACGTTTTAAGTCTTTATGCGTATCTGAAATTTTGTATTTGACGTTTAAAAATTGACTTTTTTTTAAATCACGATCTTACATCGCTAACGATAATAGCCATAATCATGTAAATATCTTCAACAATAAACACCATCAAGTTTAAAAGAATCTCAATAAAGTTGAGATAAACTCATACATACAAATTGGTACTTTACATGCTTCTGAATTTTCCTGATTTGAGAAACATTATTCATATTTTTTTCCTTGACTGTACCGAAATTTAGACAGAGGACGAGTTGACGAATGAAAATAATATTTATTTTGAATTTCGTCAACTCGTCAAAAAAGACCAATTTCAAAAGTGACGAGTCCTCTAATACCTACTTTATTTTGTAGTGGAAAAAATTAAATGCTATTTGTAATAATACTATGTTTGAATGAGCTGGTGGCTAACTCTGGCGATGGAGTGTTAAGGCCGCCTGAAGGCGTCTGTCATGGCTTAAAAAGCCGGGACCGACAATTTAACGAGATCTCCGAAACATGGAAGCGCTAAGCTGTTAATGCTACCTTTTACCCATCCAGATTGTGTGCTCAGAACGTGTCGGTCGATCAACTTCAACGATCAAGAACGTCTAAGCCAGCTTCGCCACGAGCGCTTCAAGCGCATAACTTAAAAACGGAAGAAACTACATGAAAAACTCGATAAATAAATAAAAAATAATTTTACTTACTAAACAAATAAATAATGAATTTCACACAACATCATCTAGCCCCAAAGTAAGCATAGCTTGTGTCAGGAAATACATGACTGATATACTACTAAAAAAACTTACTTTATTTAACTAATCCATCACATTTTTTTGCAAAATCTCTACCAATTTTTTCCGACAACTTTGCAAATTTTGAACTCGCTGATTGAATTTGGAATGCGATTGGCCAAAGTCTGGTGAATTATGGTAATGGGGTAATAATGACTTCGCTGATATGAAATTGCTTCTCGAAAAGAAAATAATTTGTATTTTTTTTTTTCTTATTTTGGTGTTTGAAAACTTTAAAACAATTGACTGGTTTATTTGAAAATTCATAATGGTTTTAACAAGTATATGTATGTAGATACTTACTTTGATTTTTATTTTACTAGCAAATTTGAAAATTGAAAACCTTGAGATTTTGATAAACTTCCTATCGTTTTTCAAGTGATACAAAATTCTTAATGTTCCAAATAAAGATTTTTTTAATCTTCAAAACAAAAATCGATTACTGCATGAATTAAAAGCCCGGAATCAGAACGGCTCGACATATTTAGATGATTTTTGTTATGCGTAATGGCTGATTTACACAGGGTCAGTAGACAAGTCAGTCGCAGCGCCAATGTCGGCGCCGTGACTGACTTTAACTGTTTACATGAAGTAAGTAGTAGTGGTGCGTTTCTCACGGTGAGCACACGTGTGTGAAGTCAGTGGGAAAAATGAATTCGCGAAAACAACTGAAACGACGATTTAATTATTTGTTGAAAAATTTATCAATTTTGCTGTTGAATGAGTTAATAGAAATGGTAGAAAATGAGATAACTAAAAATAAACGACAATGGGTAAGAAAATGGATTGACGATAGAAACGAAACTGGTGGCTCTGCTTTGTTGCTGAAGCAATTGCGATTTGAAGATCCTGCGGAGTACAAACTGGCTATGAGGATGTCACCACAGAATTTTGACGAATTGCTGTCAATGATATCGAGCTCTATTCAACGACATGATTTTTATCGCTAGCGAAAAAAACGTGGTCACTCTACAACGCAGCGGCAGTGACTAACCACGCACTGACTTGTCTGTTTACACGGGGTTTATTTGGCTGGCGCGGGGGTGCGTGGGTGGCGGGGGGCGCCAACTGACTTTAAAAGTGAGCGCTGACTTCAAGCCACTGTACTGACTTCCAATCAGTTTACACAGGGTTTTTTCGGGTCAGCACTGACTTGCCTCGAATTTGTAGTCAGTTACTGACCCTGTGTAAATCAGCCATAACGCGTGAACTGAACTGTGCACTGAACGCGATAATGTAAAGTACCATTTGCTGCCCTGCCACCGCGGTGCTGCCAAGCCAAGTTTTCCAAAATCGAAATTCACAAACAGCCAGTTTTCAAGCTCGTTTTCATTTTGTAACTTAAAGTTTTTAAAATGCGCTATTCTTTTCTTGTTTTTTTTTAGGCTGAATTCCACCAAACTGGATTAGTTTAGTCTCTAGAGTAGGTAAACTACTGTTTGTTTGAATATTTTGACATTGTAAAGTTGACACCTTATAACCAGGATAATTTGTATGCACATAATAATGTTCGGTTGCGCTTTCTAAACAATTGTATTTCGAATTAAGTCGGCTAGTAGTTTGCTCTCGGGTATAAACTTAGTCCAGTTTGGTCGAATCCAGCCTAAGGTCCAGCCCCCCTAGCCATATTACACTATCTATCGTCGCTGTAGAATAGAACACTTCAAAATGTATAGGAATTGACGTTCTGACCACGTGACTCATCTACTTGAAACGTCAAATCCTATACATTTTGAAGTGTTTCTATTCTACAGCGACGATAGATAGTGTAATATGGCTAGGGGGGCAGTTTTACCATACAATGTTAAAAAAATAACGCCTTGTTAAATCCAATAACGGACTGTTAAAGTTGTTGTGTGTCTCACCACGTGCTAATGGGTGTTTAATTATCTTAACAAGACGTTAATTTTAATCACTGCTCTAGAGGTTCGTTAAAACAATAACAGACTGTTAGGAATGACATTACATGGACTTTACTGTCAAAAAACATAGGTATCTTCGAGGATGGACGCATTTAGTTTTATTTTCGAAAGCGATAATTTAGAAACTTTAGATAGCTTGGACAGAATAGTACGACGCCTAAGAATTATTTTTAAACAACGACATGACTATTTCGAAGAATACGATGATGTCAATTTTTACACGAGGTTTCGTTTGTCAAAAGAATCTGTCTTGGATGTTTTGGAATTAATTGAACACCCGAAAAGCAACCCGGTTTCATTATCATCCCGCAGAGCGACTGTTACATAATATTTGATTGCGTAGCAAGCAAGTGACGTATTATACGACTAAGTAAAAAAGTTATCTATTTGTATGAAGAATGCAACGTCAAATACAACGTTTCAATTAAGTCGTATTATAACGAGAGTGGATTTAATAATGGTTTGTTAAATATTCTCCATAGGAAGTAAATCATTTTAACAGAATTGTTAATTTTAAACAACCATTAGCTAATGCCTCATTAAGAGTTAACAAACAATGTTTGGTGAAATCAGGCCTAAGTCTCTTAAAATCAAACCTTCACGCTTTTGACGGCCGTTTCGGCTTTTATTTACTTAAGTTATAACTACCTAATTAAAGCGGATAAAAACGTTATCAAAGATACTCCTAAGTGCGTCTAATTGCCGTCTAAATTAATGATGATTTGGTCAAAAATAGGCCAAGTGTGAGACGCACTTCCACATCAGAAGTTAGGTTACTTTAACAACATGAAATCTTTTTTAATGCATTAATTTAATGAAAAATAGTTAAATAAGTACTTGTTTTTTTAGCAATGTAAAAAAACATTCAGTCAAAAACCTGCCCACCTGTGGGCCACTTAAAGGTTATAAGTATAAAAAACAGCTTTGAATTTTAAATATATATCAGTATTTTATCAGTTATCTGGTTCCCATAGTACAAGTTTTGCTTAGTTTGGGGCTAGATGGTGCGTGTGAAAATGTCCCCCAATAGTAAAAAAAAATATGGTGAAAAAAAACTGTGCTTAATGTACAAACCCAGTAGGTAGTTGTTTCAAGGAATTTGATTCTTCCAAGGAGGTACAGAACCCTAATAAGGATCATTTGAATCTCCAATTAGACCATAAAGGGGCTTATCATGAAGCAATTAACCGACAGCGAACACATAGGGAGGTTTATGAGTTTTACTACACAAAATCGTTTGGCGGCCATTTTGAACAATCTGGTCCAGATTTACAGCCAATTAGCTCAATAAATACGGGGGCTCAACTGTAAAGGTACCAATTGGACGCGACCAGCGACCCACTGTGTTGCGACTTTTCTTTTAACATGGACTTATTCTGTAGTCACTGACCGATGTAGCTTGTGGACTAAAAATGTGTCGCAGCGCACCGCACGAATGTATGATGATGATGATGATGATTAAATCATGTTGTCCCTCATCAGGAACTCTCAGAAGGGATTTCCATTTGTCTCGATCCTGCCCGCAACTTCCAGCTCCTTCCAGCCGAGGCCAATTGATGCAGCCTCCTTTTCTACTGTGCGCCTCCAGGTGGTACGAGGGCACGTTAGTATGTATGTAGAATAAAAAAATAAAAAAGGACGATCCAAGGCATGACCCTGACCCCACCTAGTGGGATAAGGGCAGGGAGATAATGATGATGATGATGATGACCAAAGGCAGCGACATTGGGTCACTGGCAGTTGCCGTTAGTTCGGAATGGTACCTTAACGTAGGTTGGCCCTGTTGGGGCCATTAAACTAAGGTTTTAAGCTTTTTACTAAACCTTGATGAAGTTACTGATTGATAGGTTTTAATGCTAATACTTTTCATTTTCGGTAATAAAACAGATTTTTTTATAAGATTTAAAAAAAATTGTTTTTATGTTTCAAAATACGTATCATACCTACATAATATTTTTCAACTTTATTTCTAAGATTAACAGAAAATTGACCCTCAGGTAGCCTCACTAGCCAAATGTAAAGAATGTAAGTGCGGTGTTTTCAATTACGACGAAAAAGATGACACCATCTACGAAGATAAAGAAAGTTTTGTCTTTTTCTCTGGTTTTTCCGATAAAAATTGAAACAAAATTGCAAATTGAAAAATCGCTGTGACTAATCAAATTTTTATTATATTTATTTCGGAGCTGAATTCAGTATTTTTCCAATTTTTCTACACCATTTCTCAGTCGTTTTAAATATCGCCCAACTAGGCACATTTACATGGTGCGAGTTTCTCGAGTGCGAAAGGCGATTATCGTCATCAATGTCAAAATAATGACAATGTAAACTAAACATTGAAATCATACGTGGAAGGACGATAATAGTTTGTCACTGAATTGTCATGGAGCTAGTTTCTCGCATCTTAGAGGTAAGAAACTCGCACCATGTAAAGAAGCCTTTACGAATGATAGTAAAACTAATCAAATGCGAGCCGCACTGACGAATGTCCGTGTATAGGAAATCGACTGTAGACAAAAACAACGGCTTCTAATTGAACATAAAATTAAATTATTGCGCCGTCAATACGAACAGTAGCTATTTCTTGAACTATAAAATTAGTTTTACATTATGACGACACGGGATTGAGATTGTTATTTATATTCTAGCTATTAAATTGAATATGCTCGCTCTCTAGACTCCGTTTATTTGAAACTGAAACTTCTGTGCACTGTTATCCTCTATAGCTTTTTTTATTTTTTCTATTCAAAGGTTGCCTGGAAGAAGTCGTTCTCAGCGATAAGGCCGCCTATTTTACTAATTAAAGATGATACATTCTACTTCTCTCTGTGTACAATAAAGTGTTAATTCATTCATTCATTCTATTCTGGAACTAATGGAATCGCAAAATATCATCATCATCCTCATCATCAGCCTACAGGTCACTACTGGACTATCCCATAATGAAATCACGTCCTGTCTTCAGCTTGACTATTCACGGCCAGGATTCGAACCCATGACCTTTGGATCAAAAGTCGAAAAAAGATATCGAATAGAATGATAAAACAAAGCCTAAGCGTACTAAAATTTTAAAACAAAGTCCGGATTCGTGACGGCCCGTTGAATTTCGACTGTATTAATGTACCTTTAATGATAAAAGCTTTCTATTTTATTGCGTTTTAACCGTGATTTTTTAATTACTCTGACTTACGCCCGGTTTGTGATAAGTGTTTTGACGAATGCGACACATTCCTATGTAAATAAACCGACCTAATCTTGAGATTGATTTGTTTGTGACCGCTGCCGTTTTGACTGTCTTTTATTTAAAAAAAATCGAAGGCCTTTACATCTTTACTTGATATTATATAGTGTCAGGAGGCAATCTTTGCCTACACCTAACGGGGCACTGTAGTGTCTGGAACATTATTTGAGATGGAGTAGGCTTGCCCAGCACCTAAACCATACTCTCAGCTTAACTGGCCATATCCACAGGAAAGATATGGTCAATACGTGTGGGACTGACTAAGCTGCGGAATTCCTCATGATGTTTTCCTTCACCAGTTAGAGCTCGTGTTAATGCGCATATACATTTTTCAAAACGAAAAATCCCAATGGATTTTTCCTAGTTGGACTGTTTGCCTAATTGAGACGCGCACTCAGTGTCACGGCCCCGGAGACACGTTGACACTCGATGTATAACATTGAGTGTCTTGTCTATAAAGTGTCGTACGCATTATACCATCTTTAGAATGTATTTTACACATAAAAATGCTCTGATTTGTTGGTTTTACCGTAGTGTAAAAATGGTTTATAATAACGGAACTTAACAATTACAAAACAACCACTTTACTTTTCCAACATTAGCCTAAAACAAAGTTCTCATCTTTGTGTCGCAAAATAATTTCGGTGACCATTTTCTTTACCATTTAACGTTAATAGCAGCATTCCATTTCTTTAGTAATTATCCATGAATAATATGGATGGCGGACGGGTAAGACAGACCTGTGTTTAGTCGTGGAGTGATTTGTGTGAATGAGCGGTAGCGAGAAACCTTTAGAAAACTATTTGTAAAACAAGTCTTTGGATCTACTTAATATAGTAATGCCATTAGCATTATCATAATTTAACAAGCTGACCCGGCAAACTTCGTACTGCATTAGAATTCGAGATATCATAAAAAAAAGCCGTTATACACAAAATGTACTTATTAGAAAATTAATTTTCTTTATAATTTTTTTCCGAGCACTTTTTAATAGTTATTCTGCTATTCAAGAACAATAATAAACAATATTTAATCAAAACTATTGTATTAATTTCTGTACTCTAATTAATATAACTACTCTATAATTTTTAATTTTATGGTGATGTCCATACTTAGGTAATATTTAAATAAATATAAATATTATTATATTTATTAATATTTAAATAAATAAAGTAAAATGGAAAGTCATCAAAATTTACGATTCCGACGGGATTCGAACCCGAATTGATACAAGCGATCCCCCTCAAGCCGGAGTGCTAATTAAACCAACTCGGCCACGGAATCCATATTCGTCAGGTCGAAAGTCTTGTTAAGCTCATTTGTCGGTTATTAGAGCAACGATTACCGGGTTCGAATCCCGTCGAAAACGAAAATTTTGATAAAACTTTTCATTCTCAATGAACGTTGACACTTTTTAAATGATAAAACAAGTTCGCTCAAGTACAAGTCAACATAATTTTCGAGTAGATATTATATTAGCTTATTTGAATTCGTCATCATGTCAACGTAGTCTCTACCTTACCATAAGTACGTGCCAAAGCAGTATTACCTGAGATGTGGCGTGATGACGAACGTAGACCAGATGTTGATGAATGTAGACGACAATTATTATCTGACAAAAAATAAGTGATCCACTATTCGGGAGTACAAAGGTGCTTTGGTTCCGCATATAATATCTTCAAGCAAAGCAAAGAAAAGCTTCACACGTGTTTTTTTACTACTAAGGTATTAGAAAAGCATACGGGCCTCCTGATGGTAAGCGGTTACTGTAGATCACTGCGCCGACAACACAATGGACGAGACTGGTCCACCAGTTGTCACCGCAGCGCTTCCTCACAGAGCTCTGGCAACCATACTCACCATTTGAGAAGAATGATGTTATTTGGCTGCGATATTCTGTAAGGCGTTGGTATTTCCCCATTTGGGCTCCTTGAATATTCAGTGAGAAAAACCCACTATGCCCTTCCTTCCGTAAAAATCCACTATGCAGCATGCTATTCTAAGTTTCATCCAAATTGGGGCCCACTAAACACAGACATACAAAAATAGAAACAACCAAGTTCACAAACTTTTAGGTGTATATTAGTAGGATTAAATAAGAAAATAAATTGCAGGAAGAGACTAGTTCAAACACGGCATTACTTTGTAGCATCAAGGCTAGATGAAGTACAGTCAAGCACAGATGATAAGTTTTTGTAGGGATCCCTAAGACCTGCCTGCAATGAAACCAACGGTGATTACCATAATTTCATCGCTCCACGTGTCTGGAGCCCGCCGCATAAAAACTGGTAATAATCACAGTACATTGCTGTACAGGCAAGCTCGAAAGTAAACCTTTTACTTACATTTACAAAGGAAAGTTTACTAATTACAGTTGTCACAATGGATCTAGGCATTCGTGAGGTTAGGCTTTTCGCTGCGCAGTAAAAAATTTTGTATGAAAAAGTTGCACTGCGCATCAAAACGGCTAACTTCACGAATGCCAAGATCCGTTGGAAGAAGGGTACTTCAAATTTTTTTTATGAAAAACAAAATTCTTGACGTTTCATTCATCGTGTGATTGACAGTGAATTGTTGTGAAATGCTCGTGGCGAAGCTTGTTTAGACGAGAGTTCTTAATGGATCGTTGAAGTTAAGCGACGTGGCATTAAAATTGAGCGCTTCCATGCTTCGGAGGGCACGTCCCGTCTTCAGGTGGCCTTAAAGCTTCGTCATCATGTTGAACTAACGACGGTGACGTTAGGATAAATATACAAAAAAACTAAGGCCTTTTGGAGTAGGCTTGCCCAGCACCTAAACCATTCTCTCAGCTTAACCGGTCATATCCGTAGGAAAGACCATGGTCAATACGTGTGGGGCTGACTAACGATACGACCTCACGATATTGTCCTTCACCGTTTAGAGCTCGTGCTAATGTGCTTAAAAAATTTTCAAAACAAAAAGTCCATTGATGCACATCCAGGATTCGAAACCTTCGGATCAAAAGTTGAGGTACTAATTCCCTCGGTTACCACAAACACACGTACATAAGTCACTTTTGTACTGAATTGTATCGTTTTTAGTAGTCGTAAGCTTGCTCGGGGCGAGACGCTGGCTACTGTAAGGAATAATAGCTTTTTTACCCCTAACGTAGGCAGTGCGCCAACAAATCGGCTGTCTTGTAATGTCGTGTCATATTTCGTTCTGTCGCTAGAGGGCAAGAAGATTCTAAACTACGTAACTGGAGTGCTAACTGACATTTAATGTACAAAGGATTTTGAACCTTATCACGACCACACAACGATCTATTATCATTTAATCTTGGTTATAAGGATTGTTGGTCTTGTTGAGAGGCTTTCTTGGGTGCTTTGTCTCTTTCACACAGTTGCAAAAAGAAAGAGACACACCGCCCAAGTTTTATTTCAAGCGGACCTTGTTTTCTGTCTCAGTCAGCGTTCCAGGTACGTAGTATAGAAATTCCTTGCTAGAGGGTATTTTTTATTAGTATAGTATTCCTTGACTAATTTATATGACAGTGACATTTTCTTACAATCATGACTGTCTGCATTTGAAATGGGATATGAAGGGATATACTTACACGGTTTAAAACCATCATCATCCACATCCCATAGGTACCCACTGCTGGGAGTGGGTGCTGTGCCAAGCCAGGAATTTTTCCCGCAACTTGTATAATGTCGTCAACCCAGCTGCTTGCTGTAATGTGGTCTTTACAAATATCTTCCAACTCTGCCGCTACAATTGTTTTTTTCCACTAAAGTTCACGGGAATTACTCTCTTCAAAATTGAGTTGATTTAGAGACGATCAACGTTTACCCAGAGGAAGACTTATGATTATGACTTATGACGTATTGGTCAATTCAGTTTAACCCGATCATTGTTAACTGTTTGCAACTGTTGTTTGTCGATTTCTCTTATCACATTGCGATAATTGAGCTCAATAACATCAATTATGTGATAAATGTCAATCTACAGATTAAAATATGAGACAGAATAGTATTATGAGTTTAAGTGACTGAAGTAACAGTTATAACTAATAAGGTAGTAAAAAAGGTGTCAAAGCGACAGCATAATTTCCTCCATCACAACATTATTCACCTAAAAATACCATTCAGCGTACTTCATTACACGTCTTTTATTACAAAATGTCAATAAAAAATCCTAGGATCAGGCATATAATGGGATGTCGGTTGGAAGGCGATCTTGCTACTGATACGAAGCGTGCCCGTGGCGGCCATTAACGCGCCCATACTGGCTCCCGATATTACTGGATATGTGGCCATAAGTCAACATTTCTGTGGACATTTGGAAAGTCAGTCAAAGTCAAATTCATTTATTCAATAAGATAACACAGTGTACCACTTTGAATCGTCTTAAAAGCTAGGTGATTAGGTGATAGCCTGTTCCTTCTCGACAGCAAAGCTCCAAATATTAATAAAATGTTATCCTAAATATCCATTAGTTAGACTATCGATAGCTTTGTTGTCTCATTGCCACTAAACTGATTAAACAGGCAATAAGTAACTTTATGGAAACATCTTATATCCATGGCTCCTGATAGATATTACTGGACTTAAGGTACAAGTTCGTAGCCGATTGCAGACAGTAACAGCAGATCACATGTCACCCAGTGACAGTTTCACCTACCATTCGGCCCGGCGACGTGTCGCAAGCCACGGAAGGTATTTCATAGAAATACAAAGAACCCGTGTTGCCAGCGACATTTTGTCTGCTGCTGCTGTTTGCAGTCACCTACAAACTTGTATCTTTGTCATTAAGGCAACATTGTGTCGTTTAGCTGAAGAATATTCATCTGGGTGAGATGGAGGGACTGACTATACAGTCCTCGCTGTCTTCTTCCTCTTACTGAGTTCTACGTACCGTGTGTCATCAATAATTCTACACGGTGTGTATGTAGGTACAATAAATATTAGCTGACCAGTCACCTCTACACCCGTACCTCACCGCGTTGCCTCGGATTTTTTTGTATGGAATTCTATGGAGCAACGCTCACTACATCAACTTTGTAACGTCACCGGATCGCCACACCGCAATCCAAAAGTGAAGGAATAAGTGAACGCCGAAAAGGTGGTGCAGCGCGGAGGCGACTTGTCCTTTATGACTCATTATTATATAGCTACTATGTATCAGTATCAATGAAATGAAAATGTTTTATCTGAAGAATTTTCAGAAGTAAAACATTGTAATATTGATTATGCCAAACGTGTTGTCACCGAGTAGTACATTATGATTGCGCCAAGAATCACAAAAAGAACGCGCTCCCTTGATTACCTCACAACTCATGCGCCGGATGATATTGTTAATTCCATTCGACATGTCCGTGATTTGTGCCTTCTGTTATGCACTCCTTTTAATTTCGGAATGATTTACTTTTAAAAGTTTGAAATTTATTTATGAAATTTTGCTGTGGGAAAAAACCATTTTATATTCATTTGTTTGTCAAAGATATTTTTTTTTTTCTTACCATACATTTTGTTTATTTTTATATTGTTTCACTTTGTATTTTTATTTGCAGATAAAGTCAGTATCGACTTCAATCAGATGGTAAGCAGGTCGTAGGTAGTTAAACAAACTTTGCATGGAAACAAACTTTGTATTTTCAGTAATATTTTCTACTATACGGTTATACATACAAGTCTATGTATAATATTTAGAGTAGGTTTTCAATAACATTACTCCAAAGTGACCTCTACTTACTCTCTGCTTCCTTTATGTGAAGTTCGAGCTCATTGACGTCATACTCTTTCGACAAATGAGCTCAAATCTAAGCTCAAACAGATCCAATACTTATTATACAGTATATACCGAATTACAGCATACTTCAAAGTGATCTGTAAATTAGATGGTTGGGCCGGAAATGGCTTCTTAGCCCGTCAGTGCACCGGTGATTAGCGATCGACTATCACATGAGTTTGATCGTTGATGGTGTCTATGCCATAGATGAGGCTTTGATAATGGTACAGAAAAGACTAAAGCGGAAAATTCACTAGACGGATATGCCCGCGGGCAAGTCTGCAGATAATGCCCGCCGAACCTCGCTACTATAGGTCGGTGTTTCAATGTTTGCCAGTGTAGGTCTGTGCAATGCGGTCAACGGCTAAGAAGCCATTTTCGGCCCAACCACCTAATTTACAGATCACTTTGAAGTAAACTGTAATTCGGTGGTTCGGCAATGTTTGCTAGTGTAGGTCTGTGCAATGTGACGGTCCTACACTATCAAACACTGCACAGACCTATAGTAGTGAGGTCCGGCAGGCATTATCTGCAGACTTATCCGTGGGCATGTCCGTCTAGTGAATTCCCCGCTTTACGGGGCCGGGGACAGGCGAATTGTCCATACAAACGTAAACCAAAATATTCATAGCTACTTACAAAAAATAAATACTTAACCAACATGACATCTAATTTGTAACTTACTGGCTTCTGTCAAAGATACACATCTTGTCATGTCTCATATTATATTCCTAGAGCAATTAAGCAACGATGCTGGTAATTCTGTTGTTCGCTGACTAACTAAAAACGATTTTATTCAACGACTAAGTATAACGACAAATGGATTGACATTTTCAAAGTACTAATTTTAGTACAATTGTTATAAGTAGGCAAGACCAATATTTTTTTCTAACTAACATTACCCATAAATACGCCAATTTTATAACAATATTTTTTTTTCTATCTGTCGATAGTTTGGATGGGCTCCCAAACTATCGGCCAATAGAATGTTTGCAGTCTGCAAGGGACCTAAGCGTTAATTTCAAATGCTGTTTTGATCTTACCGCATTCGCATGTAACGATAATTTAGCTAATGTGCAACAAGAGCTTAAACAATGAAGGAAAACATCGTGAGAAAACCAGTAAGCTGTAAAATATCTGGCAACGAGCTTGCCACCTGTCACGTTTGTAATGCTAACTTCAAATTGTAGAAACAGTGAAGGAAAACATCGTGAGAAACTGAGTAAGCTGTATAATATCTGGCAACGGGCTTGCAACCTGTCACATAATGCAAATTTCTTCAAATTATGGACACGTACCAAATATGTATATGGACGAGCCTCTGACTACCCACTTAAACATCTTCAAAGAATCTTGTCTGCCTAAAGATCTGAGAGAATGTCTACGTACCTTGGGGATACAGTAGTGATATTTTTTATTATTATTATGTATTTTAGTTTTTTTTTTTAAGTCTTTCGGGATTTCAGATACAATAGAAAATCAATTGTGTCTCGACCAGATCTGTGATTCAACAGACAACCGGTTAACGACAAAGTTTTTTAAACAGAATCACCACCAATGTTTGCCCCGTCTGTCACTTTATCATTGATCTGCGCGGCCGTGTGTTTAAGTAAGGCACGATAATTGAAGATATGCTCGCATCATACCTGACGTGTGATTACCATGGGATTAGTAGGCGAAATGTAACGTGTAATGTATTTTAACCGGGCAAAAGTGGGGTCAATATGACCCTGATTATTTAGTAGCAAATATGACACTATGATTTTTCGTTTTTATATTGGACTGTGAGAGTCTTTGAGAAACCTTAAAGTGTATAGAGAGCCATGTTGGCTTAAAGTGTTCTCTATCAATTTGATCATAAGATTGATAGTTGGAATCCCAGCCGTGCATCAATGGATTTTTGGTTCTGAAAATAAGTTATCTCGCAATTAGATTCACGACGAAAATGATACGGAATAAAATTCACTTAGAAAAAATTACGACTCTTAATCCCCAAGGTGCAGCAGACATTTTCTCAAATCGCTCAAGAACTTTTTTAAGATGTGGGGTAGTTTGAGCCGAGTCCAAATACATTTTGGACGTCCACATTTTTCAGAAGTAGATATTACATATAAAATGACACGTGAGTGTCTAAAGGTAGAATCAGATGGTTCACTAAAGTGAAAAATCTCTCGAATAAAAGCTGGGGTTTTCTATGACACTTATCTGTCATTTGATGTTTAGATGTGTCACTAAGTAAGTAAGTTCGTATGAGCAAGTGGCCAACTCTGGTGTGTCACTTTGAATAAAGGATGCCGAATGAAGAACTTAAATTAACGAAAAGCAAACCGTCTGATTTCACCTTTAACGATATTTTCCTTCAGTGTTGATTCAAATTTCCCGTATCGAAAAATTGATTGATGCGCGATTGGGTTTCAAGCCCATCGAAAGTTGAGGTACATCCACCAGGCCATGTTTAAATGGTATGAAGAGTGAAATTGCATTGCAAAGATGTTATCATTAACTACCATGCAACAGGAGTGGCCTATGTCTATGGACTATAATTGCCAAGTGGCACCAACCAGGTTCTTATAGGGTAAAATTATTGTTTTATTTTGATGTTATTTATAATCCTCAAAACAAAATAGGGCCCACTTAGAAAAACATGGCTTTAAAATAGTAATGAAAATTGAATGTAGGTAAAATTTATTTCAATTTTGATTGTAGGAATACGTTACTACTTAACTTAGAACTTTAGAAATACTGTTTTAGAAAAAAATGTAGAACACGTTCAGAAAAATGTGCTGTGGAAAATATCGAAATATTTTAAGTGAGCCCTATTTTGTTTAGAGGAGAATATAATTTACTTACAACGTTTACGTTAGGTAAGCAATTAAGAAATTTCTAAGTCGATCTCAATCAAATAACATGTCAAAAGGCAAATTGAAACGCTCACAAAAATGAGCGACGTTAAGCACTGCCATTAATAAGAAAAGTGACTGCTAACTTAATTAAGACTTCTGTGCAAGGACTCATTACTACTACTACTATTACGTTAAATTGGAACTTTCCATATAGGTTAAGGAGTCGGGCGCTGAGGCTGCTACACAGTTTTCTAACTTTTGTAGTCTCATAGTTGTTTTTTGTAACCAAGCATATTGGGTACAATATGCTTGGTTACAAAAAACAACTTGGTAAAGTTCTGAATAAATAAAATTTTTATCTTTATCTATCTTTATTACTAGCCAACGACGACGTCATAGATAGTAGCATAGATAAATGAATTTAATTATTTAAGGTGTCGGTTCCCAACTGAGACAGGAGACTGAGACCAGTAGGTTGATTGTCTAACTTGTCTCAAACCTCAAATTGGTCTCAAACTGTCAAAAAGATCACATGGATATCTTTTGTCGCGTTCGGTCTCTTTGAGATAAGAGAGACAGCGCTACTATCGTGGTCACAGAACTGCCATAATTTGGCTGTTTGAGACCGATAGCTGATAACCACATCGATCGTGGAAATAAAGTTAAGACCAGTCGTGATTTCATAACTCCATAATACCACTGACTTCTCCTCCTCCTCCTCCTCCTTAATCGTTCCCCCATAGTTGAGGATCGTGACTGCGTGCAAGTACTTGTTGTATGGTTTTTCTCCATCTGCCACGGTCTTCGGCTTGATGGAGAGCGACACTAACGGACATGTTTAAATGTTCTGACACCTGGTCCGACCATCGCTTTGGGCTCCTCCCTCTGGATCTTTTGCCCTCTATTTTGCCTGTTGTAGGCAAATAGAGGACAGGCGTTTGGTTCGTTCGAGTTTAAGCTCTTTTTAAACTGAGACGTTGGTTCTTCTAGCCGTCCAGGGGATTCTCAACAATCGTCTCCGCCGACTTCTAACTTGCACCATAACAAACTAGCTACTAAACAATCCTATAATAGTACATCCCGCAAAACTAAATCCCATTATAAAGATAAGGTGGAATTTTGATGGCGCACGGTAGCTTCATCTCGATCATAGTAATCGAAGTGGACCGGACTCGGTTATTTTCATCGTGTATCGTTGGGGTAATAATGTTATGGACACCAGTTTCAATGAACCGTGTTACTCCAGTGAGATATACTTTTGACTTTTATTCAGCACATTTTAATTTTTTTTTAGAATACTAATTCCTGGGTCCACAAGGGTGCGAACAAGCAATATGGTCATGAGTAATGACAATTAATGAAAACTGAATTTACTTAGATATCTTTTGTTTCAGAGGTGAATTTGCTGAGCTTTTATTTTTCACTTTTATAATATTATACTCGTACTTTTATATTCATTCTCGCATTAGGCTATCAAGTATCAAACAAGTCCAGTAGCTACTATGTCAACGAACAACATCAGTATCGATTTCATTAAATCGCTACGGATTTATTAATCTACCGGATGAGTTTTTGTTGTTCACCATTTTTATTATAGCTTACAAACTAGGATGGTAATTACTGGTTGCGGCGTAGGTGGTACAAGTACCAGTCGAACAGTACACGGACTTTGAATATGCATTTTGCTATGAGTAAGCATTTTGCTATGAGTCTCCAGAGAAATGAATTTATTAAAAAAATACAATTTTTTACTCAGATCTTGTATGAAAGGTCCAAGAATTTTTAAGACCTCAAATTTCGGGAAAATTGAGGGGAGGCCTTTGCTCAGAAGGGGACAATGTGGGCTGAAAACAATAACAACAACAAGAAATGTCAGAAACGGTTTAGTGATTAATTTGTTTTACCTACAAAGAAAAAAAGTTCAAGAAATGAATGCTGATATTTTGGCAGAGTATCAATAAGAGTACCGCACTCTTATATTCACACATTGTACAAATGTTCAAAAATTCTTGAAAATTGTTAAGAGAGAGCATCTTGCGGCCGGTTTATTATTAAATCCCAATTTATAAAATAACTTACGCTGTTTTGTTAGATTATTATTAGGTAGGTACCTATAAGTTTTCTGTTTGTACTTACCAAATAAACGATTACTTCATTCATTCATTCATATTCACAGATCTAAATGTATAAAATCTTGATTATATGCGTTTACCGGGATTAAATTTAAAATCGTCGCTCAAATCGAAGTTAGTCACTATTTCATTCTTACGAACTATCTCATATTTTTATGTCATTACTTTTACCTGCTTCTCCTCAAAACAATAATTTGAATACAAGATGCAGAGTTAAATTCCGTACACTGCACTCTACTTTGGAGTATGCCCCACTTTATTAACGACATTCTATTGATTGATTGAGCATTTCACCGATGCTGGCGCTGTCTTTATTAAGGCTTTGTATTTTATTTTCGAAACACTAATTAATACGTACCAGCATGATTGGCCAGAATGATTGAAATGACTGAGGCTTGAAGACTGTCTGTTAGAGTAGAATTCAGCACTCAAGTGCTACGGCAAAAGCGGGAACTAATTGTTTTAAATACCTTATTATGCTCTTTTAGTCAAGGTCGGTCAGTTGTTCTGGTGTGTAGAGCTAACGAACGTACAAATTAGCGTAAATATTATTGTTCAAGTCTTATTTGGACAGTTAGTAATTCTTACATAACCTAGTTCTGCGATAGCGCTGCGTCTATCGGACTTCAGTTTCGCTGTTTTGGTTCTGATACAGTTGATAGATGTTTTAAAAAAAACTTCAATTTACTGTTCAAACTGAATGGGACCGTAGGAAGGGAAGACCTAGGCGCACTTTCCTGGACCAAATTGGCAAATTATTGGAAAAAGGTCAGGTCAAGAGCTTAAACCGACGAGCTTGCATGAAGAATGTGATGAGAGTGAATGAAGCGAAAGAAGTGTGTCAGGACCGCAGCAAATGGAGATCTGTGGTCTCTGCCTATCCTATGATGGGACACAGACGTGATGTTATGTATGCATGTTTGTAGGTACTATGAAAATCTATGAATCATTCTTCAGTATTACATTCTACACTGTTGCGTTCCTATGACGCACCTAATCCCTATGACGCACATTAGGTTTGTGTAAACGCTGTCTGCTTAACCTTAAATATACTGTAACCTTTGTGTCCTTAACGCCATCATCAAAGTTAACCATTGATATTATTTTATGTAGTTTTACAAAATCGGTACAGTTGTTTATTTAACCTTCTATAAAAGGGGTATAGATGCAAATCCGCCTCTATCCACAAAATGAAAAATATGTTTTATGTTTGTAATAGTTATTGATATTAAATTAATTATGAGCTGGAAAAAGACATATAAGTAATAATTCTATAATAATATGAGATACCCTCAAATAGTTAGCCGCGGCATGTTTTTTATCCACCCTGAAAAAATCTAAAAAATGGACACTAGCGGATTTGCAACTATACCCCTCTTATGATGATTTATTGCCTTAGCTAAGTCATCAAAAATTTAATAAACATTTTTTTATAAAACCTGTAATGTGTCCTACTGCTGGGCAAATGTCTATTATTATTAAACACTATTAAAACAGAAAAATATACGTAGGTCCTAATTGTATCAAATCTAGAAAGTGAATCCGAATGTACAATGAAATTGAGAATTCTTTTGTATTCGCCGCCGGCACAGTAGCATTGAATACAATACCACACTTATTTATAGTCAAAACTGTCGCCATAGCGTCCCGTCCTCTGTATATTAAGGGGGTTGCAGTCTTGTAGGTATTGGTTTTTAAATAACGTTTTTTTTCCGCATTGCATGAGGCTTATGGTGGAGATTACTTACTTACTTTAGTGGAGATGGGCAGGGCACTTGGCCTGGCGGGAAGATGACCGATGGACTAAAGCAGTTACTGAATGGTAGCCAAGAGATATGCGGCGGCCTCGAGATAGACCACTTGCCCGATGGTCAGACGATATTGTGAGGGCGGTAGGAGAGCAATGGATCCGGCTGGCACAAAACCGCCAGGAGTAGCGTGATGGAGAAGAGGCCTTTACCCGGCAATGGGTGTTACAGGCTACTTAGATATATTATATATCTAAATATAATCTATTTATAATATAATCTATCTACAGGGTGAATTTTTGAGATGGGGCAGTAAGGGCAGCTACCTTAACCGTTGTAGCTAGAGGAAAACGTTCTTATGACACTATCCTTAATTTTTGAAAATATTTCGACTTGCAGGGGGGTGGGGTACAAATAACATCTATGTACCTCAGCTACTCTCGCCTGCACGTGGTCCCCCTGCTGACTAACAGAAGAGGTAGCAACAGAGAAGGAAAACTTGACACAAACCCGGCGCGGTGCCAGCCGTAATGCACCGACTACCAACATGACGGCCTAGGTGGTACTAACACCATTACCCAGGGTCGTCGGAGAGAAATACGCCATCTCTCCATCCGGTTCCATGCTGTTGCCTCAGCGACCCCTTTAGGCGGTAAGGTGGAATGTTGTGGCAGTGTGGACCGAAGAGGGCTTGCCTTTAGTGGCCGGCCCCAGAGCAAGGAAAAGCTTGAAACAAAAACCCGTGAGAAAACACGTAAACTCCTGCGGATACCTGGGGACCTCCGTCAGTACATACCCTCGCTCCCGGAATGGGCGTCACCCGGGGGCGGCCTTTAAATCGTCCCATACTCGTGGGAACGCAATGGATCTACAAATTAATCATCCGCATGGCGGCGACGTGGTACGCCACCCGTCACGTCTCGTTTCTCGCGGGGGCGAAAAGTGGCTCGCGGAGAGCCGCTTTGCTACGTTGAATGTAGGAGGAGGGATGGAAGAGAAGTTGAATGAAGTATGTCAGATGATGGATGAAAGACGGATTGATGTTCTTTGTGTGAATGAGACGAAGAAGAAAGGTTGTGACACCACCAAGCACGGACCCTACACGGCATACTGGTCTGGGGTACCCAGTACCACCAGAGCCTGCCAGGGCGTTGGTGTCATTTTATCCGCACGAATGGCGGAGTGTGTGAGAGAGTATGAATGCGTGAATGCGAGATTAATGTGGATGAGAATGAAAGTTGGACTAACCCGTATCTTTGTTGTAGGTGTTTATGCTCCTGTCGACATGGGAGCGGGCACGTCCCAGAACGCAAGGGAAGAAAGAGACGAATTTTGGGAGAGTTTAGGAGATGTTTTAAAGTTATGTAAACAGAATGAAAGAATAATAATGCTAGGGGATTTTAATGGTTGGGTGGGATTAAAACGTGATGGGTTTGAAAGAGTTCTTGGGTTGTATGGCGATGAAAGAGTGAATGAAAACGGTAAAAGTGTGCTTGAATTATGTCTGGAATGGAATCTTTGTGTAACAAACACTATGTTTAAACACAAATTGATTCACATGTATACACGAGAGGCGAAGAATGTTAGGAAAAGTATGATTGACTTTGTGATAGTAGATGAAAGAATGAGAAATTTAGTTCTAGATACTAGGGCGTATCGTGGAGTTGGGATCCACACAGACCACTTCCTGGTAATGAGCCGTATTGGAGGTCTTTTTAAAGGATGGAGACATAGGGTACACGAGTCCAAAACTGTTCTAGAACGAATTAAAGTTGAAAATTTGCAAGATGACGAAGTAAAAGAAGAGTATAAGAGCAAATTAATTGAAAGGTTTGATGATATGGATGATATTTGTGAAATTGAGGATTTGTGGAAAGTTTTTAAAAATGAGGTTGTTAATGTGGCTTCCTCGGTATGTGGTGTGAGTAAAAGAAAGAAAAGTATGACAGTTAGTAATGTATGGTGGGATAAGGATGTGCAAAAAGTTGTATATGAAAAGAAGAAAGCTTGGTTGGATTGGCTAGCGGTCAGAGCTAATGAGAGAATGCATAATGCGACGAGTGAGGATGTGGATGTAGCTAGGAGTGAATACAAGAGAAAGAAAGATTTAGTGAAAGAAATGGTTGCAAAAAAGAAAGATGAACAAAAGGATATCTTTGATCAAAGACTAACTGCAGATTTTCAGAAAAACATTAAATTTTTCTGGAAATCCATTCGCTCAACTCGTGGAAAATCCCAGAGGACAGAGTTGAACGTGATCAGAGATCAGAATGGAAGTATAGTGAAAGGTGAACAGTGTGTCTTAAAGAGATGGAAGGGTTATTTTGAAAGTTTGTTTGAGAGGGAAGATACACTGGCACCTGCCTCAATTTCTTGTGAAGATGAGGACAGTACAGTACAGGACAGTATCGGAATGGATGAAATTGTGAATGGTTTGAAAAATATTAAATCTGGAAAGGCTGCAGGATATGATAGAATTACAGCCGAGATGCTGAAGGCTGGACATGGCGTTGTGGCTAGTCAATTGCATCGTCTATTTAATCTGTGTTGGAGCTCCGGCCGTGTACCAAGTGATTGGTGCAAGGCTGTGATAGTACCTCTTTATAAGGGAAAAGGCTCGCACCAAGACTGCAAAAACTACAGAGGCATTAGCCTTCTCAGCATCGTTGGCAAGTTGTATGCAAAGATTTTGATTGAAAGGGTTGTGAAAGAAACCGATAAGAAAATATGGGATGTACAAGCGGGTTTTCGAAAGGGGATGGGATGTACGGATCAGCGGCCCTAGCCATATTACACTATCTATCGTCGCTGTAGAACGATCTATCGTCGCTGTAGAATAGAACACTTCAAAATGTATAGGAATTGACGTTCTGACCACGTGACTCATCTACTTGAAACGTCAAATCCTATACATTTTGAAGTGTTTCTATTCTACAGCGACGATAGATAGTGTAATATGGCTAGGGGGGCAGGTCTTTTCCTTGCGAAGCGTAGCCGAAAAATTCTTGGCCAAAGGTCAAAAAGTCTATTGCGCATTCGTGGATTTGGAAAAGGCCTATGATAAAGTGATGAGGAATGAACTTTGGTCGGTACTGTCGATGTATGGAGTGAACAGCAACCTCGTTCGAGCTCTGAAATCTCTCTATGAGGATTCCAGTGCTTGCGTGAGGATACATGGGTCATACACTGAGTGGTTTAGCATCCAAAAAGGTGTTAGACAGGGATGTGTAGCGTCTCCATGGCTGTTTAATCTATTCATGGACAGTTGCTTGGAAGATTTGAAAGATAGTGAATGTGGTTTAAGAATGAATGAGTTACTCGTCAAATGTCTTCTCTATGCCGATGATCAGGTGTTACTTGCGTCGTCGGAAAATGAGTTGCAGGAGATGGTAACAGTTATGCATGAAGCTTTTGAGCGTAAGGGAATGAAAGTTAATGTAAGTAAGACGAAAGTTATGATATTTGAAAAAGATGAATGTATGACAGCATGTAATATTCTGATTGGTGGTGAAAAAGTTGAACAAGTGAAAGAGTTTGTATATCTGGGGACGTTATTTACTAGAAATGGAAAGTACGATAATGATATTGAAAGGAGAGTGAATGCTGGAAACCGGGTGAATGGGGCACTACACAATTTTATGAGCAGCCGGAAAGTGTCCGAAAAGGCACGACTGGCAGTTCATAGAGGAGTGTTAGTGCCGACACTGATGTATGGTAGTGAAAGTTGGGTATGGCAGAAAAAACATCAGAGTAGAGTGAATGCAGTTGAAATGAGAGCGTTGCGTAGTATGTGTGGGGTAACGTTGAAAGATAGAGTGAGAAACAGTGTGATAAGGGAACGGTGTGGAGTGAAAGAAGATGTAGTGATAAGAATTGAGAAGGGCATGTTAAGATGGTTTGGGCATGTAGAGAGGATGAATGAAAGTCGTTTAACAAAACAAGTGTATGAGGCGAGTGTGAATGGAACAGCTGGAAGGGGAAGACCTAGGCGAACATACCTGGATCAGATTGGTGACCTTTTAGAGAAAGGCCAGGTCAAAAGTACCCTAAACCGGCGAGCTTGTATGAAAAATGTGATGAGAGTGAATGAGGCGAAAAAGGTGTGTCAGGATCGTAGCAAGTGGAAGTCCGTGGTCTCTGCCTACCCCTGTGGGAAAGAGGCGTGATTTTATGTATGTATGTATGTATGTATTTCGACTTGCTTCACAGATTTTGAAAAAAATGTACAGTCAGCGATAAAATGGGCAATTTTCACAAAAACTTTTTTTGATGCCAATCGATCCTGTTTCATCTAAGGATTAAAAGGCTCTTTCAGACCAACTGAGGTTAGAGGACTAGAAAAGTCAGAAATCGCTAAAATGTATTTCTGAGACAAGACAGAAAGGGCTACCTTAACCGGTTTAGCTACAGGAAAACGTTCTTAGGAGACTATCTTTTAACTTTTGAAGATATTTCAACCTGCATTCACAGATTTTGAAAAAAACTTTTTTGATGCCATTGATATGATAATGATGGTGATCATTCTGATTTTATTCAATTAAGTATCAATTTGACAACAAATATCTCTCAAAGCCACCTTTTCACTATCACACAACAAAAAATACCAATAGCCTTAAAAAATGGTCAGTGTGAAAGCACCGCTAGAGACTTATATCACTCGCATAGTAACTATACAGTATTCTGTTCAGCCCTTTGCGGTTTAACATCAGAGGAATAACAGCGCCTTTTATTTTTGAAAAAATAACATAACGGTTCTCAAACGCAAGGTCATAGGGAACTAATGAATTTGTTGTCTTTTTCGCTGAGTTTTGTTTGTGACTTTTTGTCTTTGTGATTTAACCCATTCATTGTGGTTGTATTTTTGTTTTCTAGAAAAGGCCACGTCATACAATAAGTTGATATTTATAAATCATCTACTTATAGTTATAATTCTTGTTTATTCGTTACTTTGTAATAAATGTTACTCTTCCTGAAAAAAAAAATCTAAATATAAAATTTGGAATAAGTAGTCTTATATAATATCATATGACATCATTTTGAGTTCTTGGCCCGTAGAATTAGCCGACTTCGAAACAAGGAGGTTTTCAGGGCTTTGCTTCTGGCATACCTACTTTAGTTTGTGTTCAAAGCAAAGATAAGGTTCCGAAATTCAATTCTCAAAGCATGTGCACGACTTTTATTGAAACTACACTGTTTTTAATTTGAATCATCATAATATTTAATCAAAACTTTCATATAGTAATTATAAAAAAAACCCAATAAAATGATAAAAGCAAATGTATTGAGTGCTCTAGAATCAGAGTACGCGCTTCGATACTTCTAAATTAGGAGTAACGTCAATCATCGGCTATCGTGCCTCTATGTCACATGTCGTATGTTAATTTTATTTTAATTGTAACCCGTTTTATGTCGGCGCATGCATCAAAGTGTTATTCTAATTGGAACTTTATTATTCGGCTCTATCGAGCAATCCATCTTACGGTTTGTCTTGGTCTTCATTCATTATAAGTAAACGCAGGTCTAGACTGTATTGGGTTTAATTTGATAAATAAATAAATACTTATGTAAATATTGTTAAAATTTACACAGCAGCTTCTAACCAAAACTAAGTAAAGCTTGTACGAGTACTATAGGTAGTACAAGCTTTACTTAGTTTTTAAACGGCTAACTTCACGAATGCGTATTACCTATGTATTTACTAACGGTGTGTATTCTGTCTGGTAAGTAAATATTGTTAAAATGTACACAGCAGCATCTACCCAAAACTAAGTAAAGCTTGTACTATAGGTAGTACAATATATAGTAGTCAGTAAATTCATAGGTAATACGCATTGGTAAAGTTAGCCGTTTCGATGCGCAGTGTAGCTTATTAATACCTTTTCTACTGCGCAGCGAAACGGCTAACTTCACGATTGCATAGATTCATTGTGAGTACTGTACTTTATAACACCCAGACATAGAGCAATCATTTAATGTTCATCACACAAATGATTGTCCTGGGTGGGAATCGAACCCACGACCTACAGCGTTTCTACGCAGAGCTTCTACCAACTGAGCTAAGCGGTCAGCCATTAATACACAACTCTCCAACTCCAAAAAATGTAGTAAATTGCTCACTTTTAGATTTCTTTATGCTATGCAAACACAAACTCGTTAGGTCACTGAGCCACTAGCCATAGGTAAAACGTTTCATAAAACTACGTCATCGGACTTAGCCTCATGCGAGTGGCTAACTCTGATAACGGAGTTTTAGGGACTTCTGAAGGCCTCTGTCTTGACTTAAAATCTTAAAAGCCGTTATTATGATACGCTTATAAGATTTACTTTGATTCTCTACTCCACCACAGACAATGTCGCTGGTTGCACCTATTCAATAAAAAATCTCAAATTCCATATTAAACACTTAAGTATACCAACAACAGGTGTGTTTTGACTAATCATTGGCCAGTATCGGCGACAGAGCGACGGGTAAACTGGGCATAGTATACTATTACAGGTATATCAACTAGAGCCTTGTTGGTTTTGTTTGATATTGTTTATATGTTTTATTTTTTATTAATAAAGGGCCTTTACATCTTTACTAGATGATTTATACAGTGTCAGGAGGCAATATTTGCTTAAACTTAACGGGTCACTGTAGTGCCTGGGACATTGTTTGAGATGGGCTAGGCTTGCACAGCACCCAAATCATCCTCTCGGCTTAACTGGCCATATCCACAGGAATACATAGTCAATACGTGTGGTAGCCTAATGAAGGGAATTAAAATATATTTGTATACTTACCAAGTCATGTCTGTTGAATGAGTATCTTCCTGAGACCTAAGACCCGTGTTTTATAACGCGTTCACTGGCACTGCGTCGCTTTCAGTTCACCAATATAAGTTCAAGCGCAAATTATTTGACAGTTCTCTATAATGCAAAAAAGGGGGCCTGTGAGTAATCTCATTTAATGCATGCGTATTGACTTTGATTTTAGGATAGTATTAAATTGAATATCTGTTTCCACAGAATACTATGCCTCCGGCAATCCTGGACATACCATTAATGACCACACCATTAGGACCAGACATTCTCGTTTATTATCCCTAATAACATTAACCAGTTTTTTTCCTAAGTTTTTTTGATAAAAGCGCGACGCTGTCCAATTATTAGGTCTAGGTCATTTTGGAATTGATCTGATTATAACGACTAGACAGTTTTTTGTAAGATTTTTAGGGATGGATGGCCATATAGTCCGGTTAATGGCAGTCATCAAGTAATTTTATCATGGTTTGGGGCCATCAAGTCGTTTTGTCGTAATGTTCACAAATTGGCCAAGCTGCTGACGAATTCTTTGTTTTTATTGAAATTTGTTTCTATAAAACATTATTTTATATATAATGTAGTAAAATATATTAATGTACCTAGTCTCCTCTGTGGTTCAGTGTAAATAGTAATAATCTGTAAACCATGTACAATTCGTAAACTTGCTGCCATCAAACACATCTCCAAACTTTCCTTAATTTATATAAAAATAATTTGTTTCCCAACTATTCGTGCTCTTGGGTATTCTAAATGTTTTAATTATTTTTATAAATTTCGCCTGTTTGCCCTAATTAAGCCACAAATGAACACACAATTTATCATTTCAAACAAAATTACACATGTATAAAGTTTTCATTTATGTCACCACATCATAATGCTTTCTGTTTAATCCAGTTTAATCCATCTCAAAAATGTTACAGGACTATAGGCACAGAACAGGGGGTCTAAAGTGGCCACTTTTGATGAAAAATCAGATGTTTCATAGATGCTTCATCTATGAAACATCTATGAAACATCTAATTTTTCATCAAATGCTTCATAAATGCTTCATATATGCTTCATATATGAAGCATCGATGCTTCATCAATGCTTCATAGATGCTTCATATATGAAGCATCGATGAAGCATCTATGAAACATCTATGAAGCATTTCACAAAACATCTTTTTTGACAGATCTATGTGCGAGGTTAAATTTATTTTTAGAAAGTAAATAGGTTGAATGGAAAACGGATGGCTGAATGCAAAACCCGTGCGAAGCCAAATTTAAGAAAAAAAAAACCTCAGACCCGCTCCCGCGACAATTCACCTTTTTTATTTATTCGTGTGCCTCAAAAATATTTCCATATGTCCATCAGGGTGGCGCAGTGCAATCATTTCTATAAAAAAACTAAGTAGGTAACCTATTTACTTTCTAAAAATAAATTTAACCTCGCACATAGATCTGTCAAAAAAGATGTTTTGTGAAATGCTTCATAGATGTTTCATAGATGCTTCATCGATGCTTCATATATGAAGCATCTATGAAGCATTGATGAAGCATCGATGCTTCATATATGAAGCATATATGAAGCATTTATGAAGCATTTGATGAAAAATTAGATGTTTCATAGATGAAGCATCTATGAAACATCTGATTTTTCATCAAAAGTGGCCACTTTAGACCCCATAATAATACTACGTATACACTGTGAGTTTGCGAGGAGCTGACTTTGAGCACGGAACGCGCCACACGCGCAGACGCGACAACGAGACCAAGTCCACAGTATATTCATACGGTGACAACCTTACTGTGTACAAAACTGACAAATTGTGTAGTGTGAATATAGGTAGTTAGACTCCGCTTTTGCATAGAGATTGCATCAAGTGTCCGGGGTGTGTGTGTGGTACTCTGGATAGCACGAGTTGATCTAGCTGTAATAAAACAAGCCATGTGATTTTTTTTACGAATTTTTGAATGTTGAACATTGAAATTCTTAGTTTCTGTAGTTTTGTACATATAAAAGTTAAAACGGTTCATTTCTTGCACTCCAATCATTATTATAATCCTAAATACAGAATCAAAATAACTCCATCACAGCTTTTGCACGTGCCCATTCAAACGCCGGCGCCGTTCAAACTCTTTGTGATAGAGCCTTCACGGCGGATTTAAAATCAATAATGTTCACAAAAAGATAAACTTTTTGATCTTTTCGATCACAGTGGTCGATCATCGGTCTATTGTAATCGAAATCGATTCTATCGTATCGATCGGAGATCGGTAACGAATTTTATTTAGAGTTCCGTTTGAAAAAACAGAATGTTATTATCGTAGTTCCACTTAGGGCACCGGACACACAGAAAAGACTTAAGACGCAGACAGGGCGCGGACATTTGTCTCTTCCGCGTCCCTTTCATACAAAATGTATAGAAGCGTCGCGACGCAAAACATACCTACAGAAGAGACTAGGCGCGGGTGCATTGTTCGCTGGCGCCCTGTCTGCGACGTGTCCTCGTCTTAAGTCTCTTCTCTCTGACCCGCGCCTAAAATTTTAAGCTCGGCGCAAACGGGCCACCGACCACAGCCACAAAACGCCAGCGACATCGACTTTTCATATATTTTATAGCTGTAGCAAATGGGCGCCACCGGCTACACGTGTCTATACAAAATATGAAAACTACAGGAAATAGGTCGGTAGCGGCGATTTTGTGGTTACGTTTTGTGGCTTGTATGCGGCTAGGCTTAGCCAGGGCAGAGGCCTTCACGCAGCCTAAAAACTCCGTCACCGAGCTGGCCAGTTTCGATCCATAGTAGGTACAGGTTTAGTGGTACCTACGACACATTCTCGATTGTTGTAAAAAGTAACTTTTGAGTTTCTCTTAAGTCCTGTAAAAAACTCTGGACGATACTGGACCCTTTGACAATGATCTATCACCCACTTAACCTGCTTTTTTTGGCATGATGTCTTGGAATGTTGAATTGAAAATGTGATGAAGTTTTATTCATTATGCATTGCATAATTTCGAGTAAGGGCCCAGTGGGGTTCAAAAATAATCGTCACAGACAAAGTCTATTCAGATTTTTATCTTTTGATTAAAAATCACACACGAATTTTTTTACTTGGAATATTTTTTTATTTAGGTAAGTAAGTAATTACTTAACACCTAATTGTTAGCTACTTGCTAAAAGTATTTCCACATTTACAAAGGAACTAACAAACTTGTCAATGTAGGTAGTCTTTCTGTCACTGAAAAAAAAATTATAAGTAAGTACTTACTTAATAAAATAACACTACTGATACAAAAATACATTTTAACTGATACCCACATAACTTTATTACCTAGTAGATGTAAGTTCGAAGGAGATAAGTTAATTTTTATAACATAAGTACTAAATTAGGTACCTAGGTAAGTAATACAAGCTCAAAAATTTAAAGTTATGGTTTCTCGAATTCATCACATTATATACCTACCAACATACATGTAACAGTATTATAATAAAGCTCTAGAGCTTTGCTAAACTATGGTTCAGACTTTAGTATTACTACAGAATAAATAATAGTACACATGGCAAAAGCGCCATCCATAATCAATTACTCGAACTAAGTTGACCATTATTTCTTCCACTTTACATCAGCGCCATCTGTGCCATGTATACTTAACTATATAGTAAGACGGGTTCCCAAAACATGAGACAGCTAAAATGAAATAAAAGTGCATGCCTTAGCAAGTAGATGGCAAGCTTACACATTTTTTGAGGAAGTATTTTAGTTTATTTACTTACTTATATGTCTTTATTTGATGGTTATCTGGGTCTCTTCAAGTTAAGTGTGACTAAGTGTCTTCTAGACCTTTGTGATCCATCGTCAGCTACATCGTCGCTTACCATCAGGTGAGATTGTGGCTAAACAAAGGTCTACATTTAAAAAGAAATAAGGACTTACCTTGAAACTTTTAGAACAAATTAAATAGGTACTTACTTACTAACTTACTTCTGAAAATGTGACATTATGTACCACCTACTTTATTTATTAAAACCATCCGTACCTACCTATCTAAGTAATAATACCTAAAAAAGACAAAACTTAAAATAAGTAATTTATAAATCAAACCTACCTAACGTGCGGATTTCAAATGGTCGGTGTCAGGTTGGAGGTACTTATACTGTTTGTACCTACAGTAAAAATAATTGATAATTTATGGTAAACTCAAAGTATGGAAGTAGGTACTTACTTGCAACATACGGTAAAAATGATAAACATGGTAATTGTACCCTATTCTTTAATGTAGGTGTATAACGTTCAGTAACTGTTCAGTCATTTAATCTCAATGGCAAGTTCAATGTTACAAGTGTTCATACTTGCAACTACCGGAGGCTGTGTTTACTGACGTAAGTTACACAATTCTCGCCCTTATAAGTCTTGTCATACAGCATCCATTTGCACATCATAATGATGAATGGCTCATCTCAAAGATTGTGCCAAGTATGCACCGTTATTTCGACCCACTTTGCAGCACTCGCTTGTTCACAGTATTTGCTACATTACCGCACCGCGCGAACGTGAAACCCAACATGTTTTTCGAAAGCTTTCTCATAAATCTTAGTATCATCATAGTGCTTATTCTTGCCCTCATCTTCGACTATGTCAGCAAGTTCTTCAGCTACTGGTATGTTCGGCACATACCCTACAAAACCTCCATTCCATTCTTCGGCAGTGACTACCACAGAATACTCGGATTAAGAAGCAGCACTGACGATGTAAATAAACTCTACTCACAAAACCCAAGGGATAAATTCGCGGGACGCCTTAAGAGCAGAATACCAGATCTGATTGTGAGAGACCCCGACGTCATAAAGAGGATGCTGTCAACAGATTTCGCGAATTTCCATAGCAGAGGTCTCGGTCTCGACAAATCTCAGGATGTTTGTTTACGAAACAATTTGTTTTACACGGACGGTGAAAAGTGGACTCTATTGCGCGAAGGATTGGAATCAATTCTTAGTAAGTTGGACGGTGAATTTGAAAATGGTTTACAAGAATGTTTGTCAGGAACAAACGGAGATGCAAACGTACAACTGTTATTGTCTAAGGTATTGGACTACGTTTTCAAAGATTTGCTCCTTGGCGATGTCGATGAATCGCTTATAAAGGTAATAAGAGTTGGAATCGAGAAGCGGACTTTGATTTCGAGACTGAAGAGTTACTTGAAGAATATTTTCCCGTCTTTGTACGTTTTGTTCGGCATTGTTACTCTACCTGAGGAACCCTCTAAGGAAACTAAAGAAACTTTGATGAATTCAAAACTAATTAATATCATACGTAGCGTAGGGAATGTGTTCCAAATGGGTTTAAAAGACAAAAACCAGAACATCAAAAATGACGAAACTGACTTTACATTTTCCATACTAGCCCTTTTTGTAACTGAAGGTTATATTCCGTGTCTGAATCTTTTGACTGCATTGCTTTACGAATTGGCTCACAACAATGAAATTCAGGAAAAAGCAAGGTTTTCTGTATCGAAAGACAACAGGGAAGACTTTTTAGACATTACCATAAAAGAAGCAATGAGATTGCATCCACAGTACTCGATTCTTACCAGACAATGCGTAAAGTCATACCAGTTTCAAGAAAGCCCTCTGATAATTGACAGAAAGATTACAATAAATGTGCCGGTAGATGCCATACACAAAGATGAAGAGTATTACAAAGATGCAAAAGTCTTCAATCCTGAAAGATTCTTGGAAGACGACGATGTCACAAGACATTGTTATACATATTTACCGTTTGGTGCTGGACCCAGAAAATGTGTTGGTAAGTTTGATTTCGTTTATTTTATTAGTAGCTGACTACAGCAGTTTTATCCATTGTCCAGTAGAAGAAAGGTCTTAGCCTTAGTCGCGAATTCTAACTATAACAACACCTAAAAGAGGTTGTTATCAAAATATCGCATCCATTGAATGATAATTATATCTACGGGTAAACAAGACTGCTAAATTGTCAGTACAATTATTCATCTCCATCTATATCTTCTATCTATTACAATACGTGTTAAGTATGTAGTTATCTGATACGACGATTTAAAAATCTGAATGACTTAAGAATACCTACAGTCTTGTTCCAGCTTTTTATTTATTTTCATAAAAATAAAACTCTTTGTGTCGTATCAGATACTATTCTAATATTATACTAGGTATAACTTTATCAGAGGACTAGCGGACCCGATAGGCAGACGTTTTGCAAGAAATCTCAATAGCTACTTATATAAATAAGAAACAAATCTCAACAACAGCTACACCTACCGGGTCCAACTATAGCTGAAAATAATCGTCCCTCAATAATTAAAAATAAAAAAAGAAACGAAATCGAAGGAGAAGAATTACCAATACACGCACACCGGAATTTAATATGATAATAATATGAAAGAACTTCAGTTAGTCAGAACTAAAAAACGTTCAACTCAAGGTTGATCCACAAAAAGATATTTTAAAGCCTTAAAACCATACAAACATTTCGTTTGAAGTAGAATCAACCACCGAAGTTATTACATGAGTATTATCACGTAACCTAGAACTTAGCATTACCTACTAGAACCTACATTTTATGTAGGTACTGTGCATAAAACCACAAGAATTAATGATCGTCGACCCCTTTAGAAATAACTGCATAAACATGACCTCGTTGTGAAGAGAAAGCTTTGTGTAAGTACCCATAACATACATACACTTTCGATGACATCGAATGGACACATAGTTGACCGGTGATAGTTTCTCGAAAGCCAGGAAAGTTGAATAGGCTTTTTATCTAATAAAGAAGGTGGGTCGTATCTGAGTCAATATTTTTAGCAGTTGAAAGTTGACCTTCGATTTGCGGCATTAAGTTTCATTTCTGGCTCGTAATTAGTTCTTATAAGGGGTTCAAATGTTTACATTTCAAAAATGATAAAAATAAGTAAGAAAATGGCAATCCAAAAGCAAAATCATGTCCTAAAAACCGTGCTTGAACCTGGTTGGTCCCGTAAAATCAAAATGTTCCAGCGAAAAAAAATTAGTCTTATAAAATGCCTATTGAAAATTTAAAAAACTGCACAGGAACAACATCGACAAATAATTCCAAAGAAAAACAAAACAAATACTTTTTTTTGGTTCCAAACATATTTTCATAGTTTGAATATTTTTTAATTCATTTTATCTTATTTCAGGTGAACAGCTCTCCCTTCGTATCATCAAGAGTATCGCCAAGGCTATTCTTACTGAGTACACAATCGAGCCGTGTGGGAAAACGCCCTCCTATCTACCAGTTGTTGACCATAACTTTGGTAGGGTCGTTGATAGAGATATATGGCTGAGGTTCAAACCTAGGGCTTGAATTTTAGGAATTATTATTTCACTAGCAGTAGCCCCCATAGTATATGGTATAGTAGTGGTGATGATGATGATGAAAAGTTTATAATCTTTCTCAAGAGTTAAGCTATTCAATGCAGAAATATTTTTTTCTAATCCGACTGGCCTATCCTACTGGCTAATCCCAAGATTAGCGCGTTAACAAACAAACTCTTCCGCTTTAGATAATTGGTATAAATTATTATCTGCACCCATCTATATGGATCTCTTATGGGAATCTCCTCTTGTTACATAAATTCATTGATAAATTCAAGCCTTTTTCAATACTACTGACTACAGATTTCTACTTGCTTACTCTAACACCATATTTTGCGTCTGATTAACTCTCTGATTACATACAATGTCCTCTTATTTACCACATTTTTTGTGTCGCATCCAGAGTTTTCCGACTACACTGATAATTTTATTCAAAAGGATGGTGGTCTGTTGGTTGTTAAGCTCCTCATGACTTATGGTGGTCACCTTCTTCCATCTCTTATTTATTTATTGGGGAAAACGAATAAGAACATTTTTTTTTTCTATAATTATTATAGAATTCATGCCTCGTTGTGTTGCAGGGCGTGATATTGGGGCACGGGTGTAATGCATTTTTTAGTTTAATTTTTAAAAAAAGGTCTTGCATTTATGGCTCAAAATTGTATTTTTCATCGCAAAAATAATAAATTTGCTGGGGTATTTGTAAAATTATTAATATGTTTGTACTAAGTTCAAATAACTAGGTCCTTAACTACCTAATTTTTGTGGTAGCACATTAATTTAGTTGTTTCATAATTAATTTACAATTATAATTACCTATATAAACATTAACATTGTTTCGGTTTAACGAGATTAAAATATTGTGCAAACAAATTGGCTGTTTATGTATGAAACCTTTATTATAAGCTGTTTCTCATCATCAGAGCCATTGGCCACGTTCACACCTAAAATGCACTTATGTTTTATTTTTGTTTTATTATGATTATGATAATAAGGCACGTTGTAATTTTCAATACCTAATAGTTATCGATTATCGAGAAAAAGTGGCGTTGCATATTTGTACTCTTTAACTTTTAGACTAGAGAAATTATTATGATTCGCTTCATGGCTCAAGGGATACTTTAACCTCAACCGAATGGGACACAGAAAAAATAAAGTTCACAACAGGGAACTCCCACAATTTTTTTTTATGATTTTATACGATAGGTTATGTCGTCAAATAACCGTAACAAAAATTCCAGCGCCGAAAAACTAAAATTTTATAACAAAAATAATTTTTAAAATTTACCAACATTTTCATGCACTTGAAACGGACGTGACGTCACAAGTCACAGGAATTACACGCGCTTGTAGGTAGAAAAAAAAACTTTCTGTCGAGTTTGAAGGAGTGTGACGTCACATCACATGTGACAAATAGCGTTGCGTTTCAAGTCTTATGAAATTCCCACTATATTTTTGCACTTTTTAATTATTAATTTCTAAGCGAAAATGAAATAATATTAAAAAATAATTACACACACATAATTCTAAAGCCATAATGTTCATAGAAAAATAAGTTTAACCCGCTTTTGAATCAGACGCATATTGCCTATTATTTAGTGTTATTTTTTCTTAATAAATAATTTTCTTTTCTTAATTAATTTTTTTTGTGACCACCTCTTACTGTAACATGTTTGAATGTATCTAACATATGTTATTTTATATTTTAATGTTTTGGTTTTATTTCAGTTATTAGGTATATGAACACAGTATACAGTTTCATGAGCACTTACAAGCGTTGCTTGAACATAATTAATATACATAAAAAATAAGTGCATATTATACCACGTACAGTACACATTCTCATTAAAACTTTGATCTAAGTCAGATCGACTTTCAAAGGCCTAAGAAAAGATAGATGGACTGTGTGCATGCAGATATGTGTGTGAAAGGAGTGAGCACTGAGATGACGAGTGATAGAATAAAGTGGAAGAAGGAAACATGTTGTGCCGACCCCACCTAGTGAGATAAGGGCAGGGAGATGATGATGACCAGCAGACAAAGAAATTTCATACATAGTAGAATGCTGACTGACATTTAATGTACAAAGGATTTTGAACCTTATCACGACTGCACAACGATCTATTATCATTTAATCTTGGTTATAAGGATTGTTGGTCTTGTTGAGAGGCTTTCTTGGGTGCTTTGTCTCTTTCACACAGTTGCAAAAAGAAAGAGACACACCGCCCAAGTTTTATTTCAAGCGGACCGCGTTTTCTGTATCAGTGCGCGTTCCAGTTACGTTAGTATAAAAATTCCTTGCCAGCAGAGTAGTCGTTGTAAAAACTGTCAAGTATTTTCCATCAACCTGTAACGTCTCGTTGACAATGATGAAAAGGGGTTCAAAAAAGTAAAAAATGGGCACAAAGGGGGTCGCAAAATGCTTAAAGGGAAATATTTTTGCCTGCCCATGGACCGATAATGGATCAGACGGTAGGGTGGCAATGATTTAGGTGTCTGGCTGGAATACCAGGATTATTGGACCGAAATGGTCGAGTTGATAATTAATGATGGATGGCCGATGATTTTGGGGTTCGGGTTAACATTGTTACGTGTAAATAGCACTGTTTTCGTAGCAATTTTGTTGTTGTTAAAGCTAGGCTTTGTTTTGTAATTGAATGTCCTTAATGGGTTTAATAACAATTTTTTTGTAACTTACGAACTTATATTTTATTAAATTATTTAATACTAGTGAACTCCCGCGGCTTCACCCGCGCGGACTACTTTTTAATTCCACCATACGTTTTTCCGGGATTAAAAGTAGCCAATGTCTTATTCCAGATTTTAAACTATCTACATTCCAAATTTCATCAAAATCGGTATAGTAGTTATTGAGATACATGGTAACAAACATTCACACACACACACACACACGGACTTTCGCCTTTATAACATTAGTAGGATAGTAGGATATATGTCTATGCCAGCGCTGGGTTAGTGTTTATCTTAGGTCTTTTATTATTTTTATCCTCTGTCAATAGGGACCTAGTTGACGAAATCTAAGATTTCAGTCTTTTAGCTCATCTTACTAATTCGTTCTCACCTCGACGGTCACTCCATGTAATAAAACATCATACCTAGTAAAGCGTTTGTAGCAATTATATAATTTAATAGCTCTACATTATATTGTGTGAAGCATTTCGCGTCATGACAGTCATTATGTAGGTATAAATAATACCTTTTTTTTCAGCATGGTTAAACGGTAAACATAATTTCGTCTCACTAATCCCTGTAATCCTATAACGCATGGGCACCGTAAGAGAAACATGTCCTGATTTATAACGTGTGTATTGCCCCTTCTTGTCGCAAAATCGCTTTAGCTAAGCATCTATCTTGTTGACATCTATCATGCTATCAGTGACGACAAAATCAATAGTTAAATTTTATTCGTCTTAGATTCTAGAATCGGTAGCAAAAACTTCTTGTGATTGTTGGCATATGAAAACTGCAGGCTGATTGTCTAACTTGTCTCAAACCTCAAATTGGTCTTAAACTGTCAAAACGATCGCGTAGGTATTCTTTGTCGCGTTTGGTCTTGTTGAGATGAAGAGTGACAGAGCTACTTCCGTGGTCAATGAATTGTCATATTTTAGAGTTTGAGACCGATTTAGGTCGCTATCAAAGATAAACAATCAGGGGGCTGATCACGGGATCGATGCACACAAACCTAAGATTATGCAGGAATTTTCATGTTAGAAGAAACTACGAGACGACACTTTGACAAAATGAAGCTATTAGTAAAGCCAATCAAACTACATGATTTTCATCAAAGAAGATTGATCTATACGGGTCATTGTCCTAACAGAGTGAGCAACAACATTGACACAGCGAATGAAAACACACCTGCTTCCGTTAAATCCCACACGAGGTTTTTTCATCACGGCGTCCAAACAAGGCATGGGAAAAACGAAGGTGTGAACAGAAAAAAACTGGAAATACGGCTAGTATAAATAGAATTGCACTAGCTGATAAGCTTTTGTCTGTGGCTCAACATCACGTATTGGTAGCGTCTGCCTTTTATTAATTCATGAGAAAACCCGTTGCATATTTAGCTTTATTTTCCAAATCATTCCCGTGAATATGGCTTAGTAAGAAGATAGAATGGTTAAGTGCTGGGCAAGCAATTACATGAATATTCCAAACACTATGTACCTACAGCGCGGCTTCATCAGCCCCACACGCATTGACCATGTCTTTCCTGTGGATATGGCCGGTTAAGCTGAGAGGTAGGTGTAGGTGCTGGGCAAGCCTACTCCATCTCAACATTGTCTCAGGCACTACAGTGTCCCCATAAGTGTAGGCAAAGATTGCCTCCTGACACTGTATAAATCATCTAGTAAAGATGTAAAGGCCTAAGTTTTTTTATGTACAGCGTAAAAGTTAGGCATTGGGGGTCTGATTGTCTCTTGACCTAATGCCCAACGGGTCAATATTAATTCTACTACGGGCTCTCATTTGTCTGAAGATCGCATACGTCACCTTACGACTAGGCGATTTGATTTCAATAAAGGTTTTTTTAACTAAGTGTTGACCCAAAATAGGTAGGTACCTACCTAAGTACCTACTTACTTGTAGTTTTCAAGCCTATTATATTTTATACTACATTCAACAGTAGATGTATATAAACTCAAATAGATAGGCAGATAGGTACATAAAATTGAGTAATGAACCCCTGCTGAAGCCAACTAACGAGTTGGTTTAATATTAAATTCACAAGATTCAAAACAGCACCCCTATCAGTTTAAAGTTACAAATCAAACTCAATAAAGTGCATCTCCCTATAATAAATTAATTTACCCTTTTTACTCAAATTACTTCTATTAAAGAACTACGAATAATATTTTACTTGTCCCTGCTATGCTATAACCACCAATGGTGGTAACTTTGAACGCAAAAATAAGTGTGTAGGTAAGTACCTTCCTACTAAATGAGCAATCGCTCTCAAGAACGTACACGCCTGTGTAAAGAAACGTTGAAAGGAATACGCAGATCGCGAATATTGCTAGCTTGTTTTGAGAAGGTTTATATTCTTCAGTGTTATAAGCTGAGTGATTTTCTGCACTCTCGAGATGCATTTGAAGGTCATAACACGTCATAACTCCGAAGGTCCTCGACATATCCTCACCAAATTTTTGTGGCACCAATCGGAAATACTTAAGTATTTCAAATCGGTCCGTGCCTTCGAGTAATCGGTGAACATACATTAAAAAAATGCACAAATTTCCGGATTCCGTGGCCGAGTTGGTGAAGGCACTCCGGCTTAAGGATGATCGCTTGTATCATTGCGGGATCGAACCCCGTTGGAATTGAAAATTTTGATAAGATTTTTCATTTTCAAATGTACCTAATTCTTCTTTCGTATGAGCAAAAGGCCTACTCTGGTGGCGGAGTTTTTAGGCCGCCTAAAGGCCTCTGTCATGACTTAACGACTTTAAAAGCCAAGACCGATAATTAACTTACCCTCCGAAGCACGGAAGCGCTCATCTCGTAATACTACTTGCGGTCACCCATCCTAAAAGTGACCGCGCACAACGCTGCTTAACTTCAACGATCAATCAAGAACGTCCAAGCAAGCTACGCCACGAGCGCTTCAAATGTAATAATAACTAAGTATGGTGACACTATAAAAATTTAAAATTATAATATTTATATAATTATATTTTCAGTGGAAGAGTAAAAGTGATTCTCACTTGAACCACAACCCAATTACCTCTACGCAAACAGGCGCTCGTAAAAAGGCGTCGAACATAAAAATATTTGATTAGGCTCGTCTCCCTGCCAATCCTCCATCTTGAAAAATTTATTAGACAAAGCGCTAGCTGTCTATGTAAATTATAATCCATAAAAAGTTTCAAAACACGTTTAGTTTAACATTTATTAAAATAAAAGTGCTTGTCACCAAACTCCCATAATATCTACGTAGTTAATCTTTTATCTTATTTATAATGGTTACCCACTATTAATTGTAGGGTCCCCCTTTACTGTCTCTGCCTAACCCTATGATGGGACACAGGCGTGATTTTATGTATGTATGAAGGTATAAAACTAGAAGAGTTTCCTCAATTTCTTTTGGGATCCCATCATCTGAACTGAGTTTTGATAAAGCAACAGAAGTAGGATAAAGCAAAATAAAAATAATTCTTCTGACCTGATAATTTTCTCCTTTTTAGAAGTTAGTTAAAAGGGAGTAACGTGCGGGACGGTCATTCTACAACTGCGTCACGTTATTTTTTACGCGAGTTATTATAATTATTGCAATATGATCCAGAAAATTCTTCCTGCATCATAAATAAAATATTCCACACCGTTTCCGACCGCTATGACCGTGCTACCAGTGCGGGCGACCGTTGACCATTACCACAATACTGTATTGGTACTTATTTGTGGTCGCCACAATTACAACTATTTAAGTTTCGTATTAGGTACAAAATTATCTGTGGTTATTATGTACAGTCAGCGACAAAAACCGATGAACATTTTGAGTTTTAAATTTTTATTTATATTCTGAACTAGTAGAGTTTATAATCAAAATTTTAGCTAATAACAGATGCTTTGCCCTGTTCTATTACTACTTTTAAACAAAAGTTACTAATCTCGCTCAAAGCGTGAAGAAAAATTGACTTGAAAAACCCAAAATGTTTATCGCTTTTTGTTGCTGACTGTACAAGAGATAGTGTATTGATAATGTGTACCTATGTGTATTGAAAATGTTCGAACGAGCCTTACTTTGTTTGACTGGCTCCCCACTGGAGCTTACCTATTTAGATTTATGAGGATGGATCAACGAAAGCTAGGCCCCATTCCGTGTTTTTTGCCCTGACTCTTCATAGTCGCGAAAGAACAGGAACTTGTGGAAATTGTGAACTGGGTCCTACTGAATAAGTTATTTTATAATTTGAATTTAAAAGTAAATTAGGACGCCAAACCCAAAATTTGATCAGTTTAGAACTGTGTTTTTAAATACTTTGTAAGTATATTTTTTTTCCATTTTTGCCCATAGAAAAGTGATATGATAACTAATAAAAAAATCCATTAAGTATTGTCTTATTTGAGATTTTGCTCTACTGAGACTCTTTAACTCTACCTTCTAAAAGTTTCTGAAAAATTTAGGGCAGGTAACTCAATAGTTTGTTCTCCCAATAGATCCTCTAAACTACCTTTAAAAGCCAATAGACCGTTACAGCTTTAAACTGTGCATCGGAGACTACGAAATATGCATACTATCTCTAGTTTTATAACTAAACCAATTTATATTCCAAATCCCCCGATACAAACAACTTGGCCATGCAACTTTGGACCGTGAGCCTCATGTTTTAAAGATGAAGTTAGTTTGGAGAAAGCTTTTCTTATTGGTATCAACAATGCATTGACTATCTGTTGTAGTGGACTTCGAATCCAATGTATTTTTTATAAAGTTAGATAAGATTTTAACTAGAGGAACCAAAGTTATCACAATATAGTTGTACTGGTATTTCCACAAAATATGAATTTGAATTTTTGATTTTTTTCAAAACTGCTTTCAGAAAACTCTTGTTGCTCCTAATAATTGTGATGTGCAAAATCATGGGTATACGGACACGCAAAAATTCGTGGTTGAGGAACATCCAAGAGTGGACGAATTTTGCCAGTGTCGAACACCTATTTCGATTGGCGGAAAGACCGTGATAGATTCAAAGAGCTGACTTACCTCCAGTAATAGGGAGCTACCAGAAATATTTTCATGAACATTTATGGTTATTTTGGTATTGTTATAAGCTTTGTAGTACAAAATATCACAAAATTACAGTGCAAACACCATTGCGAGCAAAGACCATAAACGAGCTTTGAAAATTCTGACACTAACTTAATTTTGGAGAGTAATATTTCACGTCAGTTTAGCATTTCAGAATTAAAATGATCCAAAAGCGTTGTTCAACTGAAACTGTGACAGTATTCCACTCAAATACTCGACACACATTAGCATCAAAGTCAAAATATTCAGATGCCATCTAATCATGAAATGAACCCAGATCAAATGATAAAGCGTCATAAAATACAGACTACCTCACAGGATTGTGTCGACCTTATAATCTGGATTATAGAGTTGAGAATGCGAGAGATGCGGCTCGCCGTTGACTGTTCAGATGGAGCAAAGTAAGTATTCTCGAATGGATACGGTTGAATGGGCACTCGGCGTTACTACGCGACCATTTCGCGTCGAATGAGACCTTGGATTAATACGGACCAAGGGACAGCATCATAGCGTTTTATAAATTCCTCGTATATCTGAGAATGTCTGCTGTGCTATGAGAATAGTTTGTTAGTTTTCTATGTAGTATGTACCTACTTCATTCACTTGTTTTTTTAGCAACTCAAATTCATCAATTTTCGTTGTTTTCAATGAGTCCGTGCACCGTCGTCGGCGCCCGCGCCTGCTCCAGGTGCCTTCCGGCAGGACCAACCTGCTTGGTAAAGCGTCTCCAACGCGCACGTTGCACACACTAAGGCTACGTTTCCATTGACGCGGAGCTGTGCGGAGATGAGCGGAGAATAGCGGTGAAAAGTGGTGAGTGTTTCCACTGAAGCAGAAAGGAGAGGAGCGGACCGCTTCGCTCTCCTAGCTACCCTCCGCAACGCACCGCCTCGCTGTCCTCCGCTCCGCATCACCTCGCTTATTTTATATGAATATCCGTTCAGCTCTGCCCCGCTCCGCTCGTGCTGTTTCCATTGAAGCGGAGCAGAGATTTCGAGCATAGTGATTGGTCAATTCATGCACCGCTAAGCACCGCTCCGCCTAGCTCCGCGTCAATGGAAACGCAGCCTAAATCTGGTAGTGGACAAAGTGGACATCTTCCACGACCCTTTGTGAGAATTCGTTAAGGTAACAATGTTTGTTTTATGTTATGGTAGTAATTAGTTAGGTTAGGTTATTGACATTGATGGGGCACCAGGTCAGGCAACCTTCTCGAGAGCCCGCAGCTGCTTGTCCCTTATGGATCCAAAGGATCCGGGGGGAACGGCAGCTGAGGGACGGTGTGCCCTGTTAAGTCCGGCAATAACTTCTCCTCCGGGGGATCTTATTGCCGGATACCAATGGTCTGACAGGGGGGGAGCTTCTCCGCGCGTCCCTCTGAACAGCAGAGGGCGCAGTGGATGAAGCTGGGGCGTGCTCGGCGTGCACTCACACTGCCACCGAGTAGGCACGGGGGAGGGTCTCCCTTTGCCAGCGCCCAGAGCTCGGAACCCTGCGGGGTGGCTAGAGGCATCCTGCTCCTAGTGACTCCCGCGGGACTGAGGGTCTTGGCTTAACTGCCCGGGCCGTGAGGAGTAAACCTCTATAAAAATCCCGGTTTTAAGTGGCACCGCAGCGCGAGAAAACATGGCTTCCGCTGATTCCCTTATCATCTGATCTTTGATCCATGATTTGGGAATCAGTGGATCTGGCTGGACGGATTTCCAGTCACTACTGCGCCCCGGGGGACCTCACCCCCCTTTAAAAAAGGATAAAGCAAAAATGGAAGCGAATTTGAACAAACGATTACCCCAGGTGGGAGGCCGGAGAATCCCACAGTGCTTCGGCACTCAGCCCTTCGTACTCTGGGGGGGGCACAAATCGCTTCGAGAGCTCCGTCTCTCGTTTGGAGGAAGGGAGGTCGACCCGCAAGTGCAGGTCGACGTTTAGGCGGCCGGCGACGCCGGCGACGATGATGAGTGGGGATGAGGAGTCGGACTGTTCCATCTTGTCCGTCTCCTCGCAGGCTTCCACAGTGTCGGAGGTATCCCGCGCTGGGGTGAAGCGGGGGCGTAAGCCCGAGAAGGAAAGCACCTTGGAATCGTCGAAGCGTGCTTTCCTGAAGGACAGAGGGGAAGATGACGATATCTTCGACCCCAGTGTCCCGCCTTCGAAGGCGAAGTCGAAGGCGAATCTACCGAAGGCCGAAGATCTGGCTTCGGAGATGCGGGCGCTTCCAACGTCGGAGCTGGAGGCCTGCTTGGGAACGGAGTTGCAGACGGTTGAGAAGATCGCCGATAAGTCCAAGAACTTGAAAGGCGATCTTGTCAAACGTCTGCGAGTGGCGGCGAGACGGGGAGGCGCTGTGTTGGCAGAGCTTACGCAGCGTGCGGTTGCCGACGTCAACGTTAAACGGCTCGAGGCCGAAAACGCCGAACTGCGAGCCAGTTTGGCGAAGCTCTCCGAGCAAGTGGCGAAATTGACGGACGCTGTGCGTCAAAATGCGGGCTCCCAGGCCAGCGCAGAGAGTGCGGCCAAACCGGCGGCATCAACACCTGCTGCCGGTACGCGGGAATGGGAGTCCCAATTCATGGCACGCATCAGCATGCTGATGGATAAAAAGCTGGGTGCCCTGTCGCGCCCGTCCTCGGACGCCGCAGCTCCTCTAGCTGGGCCCTCCCCGGGGCCTTCAAAGGCTAAGGGCAATCGCCCAGCGCCGGTGACCCCACTGCCGCCCGTGCAGTCGCGGTCTGCTGAGGCGCCAGTGCAGAAAGCATCGGCGTCCTCGTGGGCGACAGTGGCAGGGAGAAAGACGGGGGCAAAGAAGCCTCCGGCGAAGGCTCCACCGCCGGCCCCAAAAGCCGGCCCGAAAGCTGGCCCAAGTGGTGGCCCGAAGACTGGTCCAAAGACTGGTCCAAAGGCCGCCCCGAAGGCGAGTAAGAAGGCCCGCAAGAAGGCTGGCGGTGCAAAGGAGAGTCCCGCGTCGAGACCCGCGAGGCTGCCGACATCCGCGGCGATTACGGTGACGGTTCCGGAGGGATCAGACGTCACCCTCGCTGCGGTTATGGCGGCCGCAAAGGCTCGAATAAAGTTGACCGACTTCGGAGTGGACCAAGTCCGCTCGAAGAAGGCCATCACTGGAGGGTTGATCTTGGAGGTGTCAGGGCCTGACTGCACCTCCAAAGCTGACCGGCTGGCCGAACGCATGGGCGTGGCCCTCGCTGATCTGGGCGTGCGTGTTGCGCGCCCGGTGAAGACGGGGGAGTTGCGGCTGAAGGACCTCGACGACAGCGTCACACCTCAAGAGGTGCAGACTGCAGTTGCCGAGGCCGGAGGCTGCTCGGTGAACGACGTGCGGGTGGGCGACATTCACCGCTCACCCAATGCCCTGGGCACGGTATGGGTCCGTTGTCCACTGGCTTCCGTGCGGAAGCTAGCAGCGGCAAAGCACGTCGTCGTCGGCTGGGTCAGGTCTCGGGTCGACTATTTGACTACGAGACCACTCCAGTGCTTCCGGTGCTTGGAGTACGGGCACGTACGCAGTACGTGTCAGAGCACGGTGGACCGCACAAACCTGTGCTACGCTTGCGGCGAGCCCGATCATCGGGCGAGCCAGTGCACGCGTCCGCGCAGGTGTCCACTGTGCGCTGACATGGGCTGTAAGGCCGACCACAGGATGGGGAGCAAGAATTGCTCTCGTCCTCGTGGCAAGAGGAGACCTCCTCCTCCCTCGGCCCCAGCACCGGAAGGCAGGGCAGCCCCAACAGAGGGGGCCGCCCAGTCGGGCCAACAAGCCCCGCCCCAGGAAGGGATGGAGGCCTCTTAATGGATCACACCATAAGAGTCCTCCAGGGCAACCTGATGCGCTGCCGAGCGGCTCAGGACCTGGTCCTGCAGACGTTCGCGCAGCTCTCGGTTGGCCTTGCCGTAGTGGGCGAGCCCTACCGTATCCCGGACCATCCTCGCTGGTTCGGGGACGTATCGGGGCTCGTCGCTATTTACTGGGGCGGTGGCCAAGGTGACCCCCCCTGCACTCTTCTGGAGAAGGGTCAGGGTTTCGTAGCTACGGAATGGGGTCACCTAGCCGTTGTGGGCTGCTACATCTCTCCCAACTGTACCCTCGCTGCTTACGAGGCGTACTTGGACGCGGTGGGTAGCTGCGTTCACAGGTGCCAACCGCGTCCCGTCCTTGTCCTGGGAGACTTCAACGCTCACTCTCGTGAGTGGGGGAGTCGTCAGGACAACGTGAGGGGAGAGACCATTGTGGAATGGGCGGCGGGCATGGACCTCCGGTTGCTTAATCGGGGGTCTGTAAGCACATGTGTGCGGTGGCAGGGGGAGTCGATCGTGGATCTTTCATGGGCGACTCCCTCGGCCACCCACCTGGTGTCGGGATGGAGAGTAGCGGAGGAGGTGGTCACACTATCCGACCACCGCCACATCTTCCTAGATGTGGCCCTCCGCCCCCCCGACCGTGCGTCCCGCCGCAGCAGCAGCCCGCCGCGACGATGGGCCCTCAATCGGCTCGACAGGGATCTGCTCGAAGCCGCCGCCATCGTCACGGCCTGGCCGGAAGGCCAAGAGATCTTGCCCGATCCTGAGAGGGAGGCGGCCTGGTTCGGGGCAATGATGACGTCGATCTGCGACGTATCCATGCCCCGAGCCAGGCCCACCAAGCGCCGGGCGGTGTACTGGTGGTCGGTTGAGCTCGAGAGGCTACGCGAGGCGTGCCTCCGCTCCCGACGTGAGTACACCAGAACCCGGAGAAGAAGGCGAGCACTTGCCGTGGACGTGGCTAGAGCTTACGAGGAATACCGAGGTGCTACTGTGGCGTTCCAAGGCGCCATAGCCGAAGCCAGGACTCGGTCTTGGGACGAACTCCTCGAGGGACTGGATAGGGACCCCTGGGGCCGCCCGTACAAGACTGTACTGGGCAAGCTCCGACCATGGGTCCCTCCACTGACGGAAACCCTGGACCCTACGTTCGTGGGAGGAGTGGTTGATACGCTCTTCCCAAGGGTCCAGGACAGTCCCCATACCCCCGTGTCTTCGTCGGACCCGACCATCTGGGTCGACGAAATGGGGGTATCAGACGAGGAGTTAGACCGAGCCGTAAAGCGTCTCAGGGCTCGTAACACAGCGCCCGGCCCTGACGGGATTCCAGGTCGGGCCTTGGCGCTGGCTCTAGCCGCAGGACTGGGGGACAAGCTGAGGCGGCTATTTGACGGCTGCCTTCGCTCCGGAGTCTTCCCCCAGCCATGGAAGGAGGCAAGGTTGGTCCTCTTGAAGAAGGATGGCAGGGCCGCAGACTCTCCCTCTGCGTACCGTCCCATCTGCCTGCTGGACGATGTCGGCAAATTGTTCGAAAGAATAATTGCCGCTCGTCTATGCTCGCATCTGTGGCAGGAAGGTCCCAACTTGTCGGATGACCAGTTTGGTTTCCGGCATGCGCGTTCGACAGTGGACGCGATTCTCCGCGTCCGTACGCTGTCGGACCAGGTAGTGTCCCGGGGCGGGAGGGTGTTGGTGGTGTCATTAGACATCGTTAACGCCTTCAACTCTCTGCCCTGGAGGGCGATCAGGGAGGCACTCGTGTTTCACAGAGTGCCCCTCTACCTGCAGCGCATAGTTGGCGCCTACCTGCGCGACAGATGTGTGCAGTATGTAGGCAGGGACGGTACCCGTGTACGGAGGGAGGTGTCGTGCGGGGTTCCGCAGGGGTCCGTGTTGGGCCCCCTCCTGTGGAATCTCGCGTACGATGCGGTCTTGCGCGTCGAACTCCCAACCAGCGTACGAGTGGTCTGCTACGCGGACGATACACTCGTACTTGCTGGCGGAGACTCCTTCGACAGGACCAAAGGGCTCGCCGAGCTTGGGGTGGCATGTGTCGTGGACAAGATCCACGAGCTGGGTCTGCGGATAGCGCCTCATAAGACCGAGGCGCTGTGGTTCCACAAACTCCCGAGGGGAAGGGAACCACCCAGCTTGTCGGTTCGCGTAGGTGATGTAGACGTCCAGGTGGGGCGGTACCTCAAGTACCTTGGCCTCACTCTGGACAGTCGCTGGGACTTCGGGGAGCACTTCAGCCGCTCCGTCCCCCGGATTCAGAAGGTGGTGGGTGCTCTGCACAGACTGCTGCCAAATCTCGGGGGACCCAGGGAGGGTGTCCGCCGCCTCTATGGCGGGGTCGTGCGTTCGATGGCTCTCTACGGAGCACCCGTCTGGTCGGGGAGACTGGCGGGTGTTAGGCGCTATAGGCAGTTGTATAACAGCCTACAGCGTCCTATGGCCATTCGAATCGCGCGAGGATACCGGACCATATCGTTCGAGGCGGCAACTCTATTGGCGCGGTTCCCGCCCCTCGATATCTTGGCGGTGATGGACGCACGTGTGTACGTTCGTCTCCGACAGGATGACGGGAGCGGAGCCGCGCCTGCTGAAGTGCGGGCGCAGGAGCGCCGGCGTGCGCTCGGGACGTGGCGCGAGAGGCTCGATGAGCCGCGCAGTTCGCGCCAACGCGTCGTCGGTGCCATTGCGCCAAACTTCGAAGCCTGGCTGGGGAGGGAACATGGGTACGTCACCTATAGACTTACCCAGGTACTCACCGGGCATGGGTGCTTCGGTGAGTACCTGAGTAGGATCGGTCGCGAACCGACACCACAATGCCACCATTGTGGGAGGGACTCGGATTCCGCGCAGCACACGCTGGAATCATGTCCGGCGTGGAGCGCGGAGCGCGGAATCCTGGTCAACAGGATCGGGCAAGATCTCTGTCTGCCTAGTGTAGTAGCAGCTATGCTGGCAGACGATGCGGCCTGGAGAGCCGCGGCCTCTTTCTGTGAGACCGTAATGGTCCAGAAAGAGGCTGCCGAGCGGGATCGGGAGAGGGCCGATCCCGCTCGGAGGAGGAGGCGGAGGCGGGGCGCTAACGGCCGTCCCGCACCGCCTGCCCCGTGAGGGGGCGGAGTGGTATCCCCTGCCAAACAGGGGACTTTTCGGGTCCGCGGGTGGTCGGAGTGAGGGCTCCGGCTGTCCAGGATGCGGATCCCGGGAGGGCGGCGACACTTAGTGGAGAGTGTCGTCGTAAGCACCGCGAGGGTGCCGGGCGTGGCTATGGGTGTCATTCCCGGGACAGTGCTTAGGCAAAATGCGAGAGGGGTACCGGTGCGTTCCGTATGGAGATCCCGGAACCCCTTGACATGCATGGAGGCCGTCCACCGGGTGGTTTTTAGTGGGTCGTCGGAGTTCGACAACCCCACACACCCCAACTACGCTCCCTCAGCGTAGTTGGATGTCTGGCAGCAGATTTTCCACCCGCCAAAAAAAAAAAAAAAAAAAAGAAAAGGTTATTGACATTGATAGTGATTTTTTATGGACCGGACATTTTGTATGATTGTGTTAGTATTAGAATTTACTGTTTTTTTATACAACTTTTTTGATCGCTTCGTTTATAAATTAGACCAGAGTGCATACAACCGTTTTCTCTTGAACCGTGAGCAACGTGACAGACATTGGCATTTCACGACAATTGAGATTCATATTTCAATTTGCACGTGTCTTCTGTTCCACTGGATGGAATATGACTAGGGATAGATCTGAATAATGTCTGCGAGTTTGATCTTTATTTCTTTTAGTTTAAAGTATTTTCTTTTTCAAAATAGATTTATGTTCTCTTGTCATAGTAAGATTGATTTCAACTTTCTTGACTACTTCTTTGATAAGTAAATTAAAGTGCATGACGTCACTGTTGTGTAGATTTTATAGGTGCTGAATTTTGACGTAGCGAGCGGGGGCTCCCAACTTTATGGTGATTTAACAAAGTCATTAAGCAAAATATACCTACGTGTCTAATATTTTTTTATTATCTGACAGACGGATTGGATGCATATTTTTTTTTTTATTCAGACATCATCCCTATTCAGTATATTATGTCTGCACTAGAACAGCCTAACTTGACCGAACTATCGGCCGATAGAAAATTCTGCAGTCTGTGAGGTCTCTGTATTATGGGTCTTACTTATGAAAGATATTTATAGTTGAACACTGGTTAAACTTTAAACATCTTTCATAAGTAAGGGGGTATATAATATCTTTTATTATAATTATTCGCCCTAAACTGAGATCTCACGATATCGGTATTCAGAAACGTGAACTATATTCAAACAGAGCCAACTAAAACAATTATGTATTATATAACCAGTATAGGCACGTAAGTCAGTACATTGGTAAGCAAAGGTTACGATCAAACATTAGCAGTTACGGCCAAACGGCGGAACTTGGTCTAACTTAAGGGTATTGCTTTTAGGAGCTGGTGCTATTGTCACAGGGAAGTCTTTAATTAATTCAGTTGTTGTTAATTTCTTAGCTTTTATCATTTCACATAAGAGAAATAATAATACACCTAGAACCCAACAAAATAAAATGTAAAATAGAATCACCTAATAATACACCTAGAACCCAACAAAATAAAATGTAAAATAGAATCACCTAAATTTTAAAACATGGTAATAAAATACAGGTCAATGATACTCAAATAAACATTGAAGTCGAACTAAAAGAGCTAGGTACATTTTTGGTAAATATAGAGTTAGTTTTCAACAAACAGGCGATCTAACCAATTTAGATGTTTTTAATTCCTCCTCGATAAGTTTGGATTTATTTGAATCAGTAAAAGTCTGTCGAATGAGCCAATACAGAGTCGCTTCGAATGAAGTCCTTTCAATGGTCTATCAACAGTTGAATGAAAAATTCATTCCTCACTAAGTAGACGATCTCAATAAGGTTAATCTATATACTAACATACTAAAGCGGAAGAGTTTGTTTGTTTGTTTGAACGCGCTAATCTCAGGAACTACCAGTCCGATTTGAAAACTTATTTCTGCATTTGATAGCTAAGCTTTTGAGGAAGGTTATAGGCTTTTTGTCATCATCATCATTATCACCATAATACCATCCCCGGGGATAATGACGGGGTAACGACGCGAGGGCGCTGCTAGTAAGGATATAATTTTCTGTATTTCGCTTCTAGTCCGACCCCAATATAAATGGTCGAAGTCTAAACAGTGTGTGTGGGTAATGGGTATTCAAACGGATTTACCTACGGACCATCATAGATAATCCTTATCAGTAGTTTGAAGATTTGAAACTATTGTTCTTTGAAGAGATAAAGAGAACCAGTAAGTTTATAATACACGTGACTTAGCTCACCTTCTAACTAAAAACAAAAGACAAAAATAACTTTTTTCATAAAAATTTACAGGCTATAGCTGACTAGGAATTCTATGGATCAACGCTCACTACATCAACATCGTAACGTCACCGGATCACCGCTTCGCAATCCAAAAGTGAAGGAACAAGTGAACGCCAAAAAGGCGATGCGGTGCCGAGTCTAGCGGTGCGGAGGTGACTGGTCACCATAACCTTTTAAATATAACATGCGCTCGTATCTCTGAGATATTTTAAAATGGAGTTATCTATCTTCCTGAAACTGCCTTATGATAGCATAAAAAGTCGGAAGACCTTCAAAAAAATGTTCCTAAGTAAAAACTGTCATCTATCACACTGGATTTAAAATTAGCTGGACGTATTTTCAGCTAATCCGGACAGGTGACCCTCGTCTGAAGACTGATTAGGGTGTGCTGAATTAGGGCACCTTTGTAATTGGAAAATTATTTTAGGGGATACAAGTGGCTAAATAAAAAATAAAAAAACTGATTTCAATGTTTTAAGTTGAGCAATTTTCTGCATGAGGTGCATTTCTGTCCATAACTCCGAAGATCCTTGACAAATCCTCACCGAATCTTTATGGCTCCAATTGGAAAGTATACTCTTTCAAACAAAAAAATATTTTTTCATATTGGTCAAGACGTCTTCGAGTAATCGGTGGACATGCATTGAAAAAAATCATAAAAAAAAGATTATGAAGACTGAGAACCTCCTCCTGTTTTTGAAGTCGCTTGAAAAGTCGGAGAGAGTCGGTCGGGGGCAGCCCCGCAATATTCGTGCATTCATATCGGTTTAAAAATTGATTTATCAATTTAGATGTTTCAACTATTCTAGGTTAAGGATATGGTCCGAGAGTTTATGCCAATTAATTTGTTTTGGATTCAACAAAAACATTCAATTAAGAAAACAACATATTTTATTTATATTTTGAACTCATTTTTGTAACAGCGCTTATGTAAAAATTTATAAAAAAAACTAACAGAAACACATAACAATTAATATCACAGCTCTTTGACTTAGTGCTTTCCGTGATGGAAGCCCCAGTCTTTGTGGTCCTTGTGACCGCCCTTCTTGCCATGGTCATGATGATGATGATGATGTTCCTCATGACCGTGATGACCTTTGTGTCCTTTGTGGTCTTCGTCGTAATGGTGTTTGTCGTGATGACCTTTCTTTCCATGATGATCTTCATGATGGCCGCTCTTGTGATGACCGCCCTTCTTGTGGTGTCCTCCTTTGTCTTCATGATGTCCGTGATGCTTACCATGTTTGTGGTGTTTGCCTTCTTTGTGATGGTCATCGTAAAAGTGATGGTCCTTATGGAAGTCATCTTTGTGGTATTTCTTGTGATAGCCGTCGACTTTCTCTCCCTTGTCGTGATGCTTGTGATGTCCGTGTTTGCCTCCTTTGTGATGGTGGCCGTGTTCGTGGTGTTTGCCGTGGTGATCGTGTTCGTCCCAGTGTTTTTTGTGGCCGCCGCCGTGTTCTGCGTGATGTCCTTCGTGGTGATGTTTGCCGTGATCACCGTGTTCGCCTTTGTGGTGATGGTGGTGTCCTTTGTGTCCTTTATGTCCCTTTTCTCCGTGTTCGTGATGATGTTTCGCGTGGTGTTCTTTTCCTCCACCTTCTTCGTGATGGCTGGACTTACCGCTGGCTGCGGCTACTAAGTCCTTCTCCTCTTCTCCCAGCTCCCTTGCGTAGACTGCCGCAAGGCACAGAAGACCGACTACTACCACGGTCTTCATGTTGCTGATTGTACTTTTAGTTTGTTGATAAGGCTATTTATAGTTTAGATGAAGAAAGTGTTGGGACATTATCGCAACAGCTCAGGGACAAGTTCGCGGTGGTCGATGGACCGTTACAGTTGTGCAGACGGATAAATTAAGTTGTATTGTGAGTATAATTAGTGTGAACAGTTGCATGACAGTTTGCATGGGTTATGTGAAATATTTCATGGTAAATAGAAACTACGCATTGAATTATTTAAATTGTAAATAGACTCACTCACTAGTTGTATTTCCAAGGGCGTTCAGATCTTCAGGCATTGATCAGGCTAGGGAGTAGTCAAAGGGACGTCTAGCTTAACTGGAGTTTTGTATTTTATGAAAAATGTAGTTTCTTTTTTTAATGTACCTACTTATAAAAAAATTCTAAAGTGTTGCCTACAACACAATAAAAAGTTGAACAATCTCTTGTTCCTGTATTTTGCTTAAAGTAAAAATATAAATCAAAGCACCGGTAATCCAATCACATAGGACTCGCTTTGTTTTGCTGCAAGTTCAGAGTAAGCCCACTGCTACGGACAAATCCTTATTGTTGTTTTGATTAAATTTCGACAGTGCGCTTGTAGACTTGCCTTTTTACACAACATTGCCGTAATTGAACTAAACATACATTACATATTTGACACGATAAATGTAGTGTTTAATAATATTAACGAAGAGATTGCTAGTGCGTAAAAAAAAAGATTCCGACGACTTGAGAACCTCTTTTTTTTTGAAGTCGGTTAAAAAGTTTTTCAATAAGCAACAATAACGCATAACTTCCAAATTTTATCAATGAAATTTTATTCCATTATCATCAGAGTAAAGTTCAGTTGAACGAGGAAAAATGTCGTCAACTCAACAGAATCGTAAATAGAGATACGTTTGGAGGTTGAGCTGAGGCCTTGATTTGTCACAACTATCTTGAAGCACTCTCGATACGTACTCAGGATTTGGGTCATGTTTTTCAAAGATTATTTGGGGAAAAGAAGGTTGCTGACTGACGCTGCTCACATTTGGATCATGTGTAATGCAGTAAAGCAAAAAATGTATTTAAAAAGATTCTGATGATAATAAAATCATCAGTATTACAAAAAATACTGACATCTTGCAAAAAGTGGGTTTGTGTCAAGTATAAAAAAGTACTTTCTACTCCACTCTACCCAGACAAGTTAAAAAAAGGATTATTAATTAACTGTTCAGCAGAATACAAATGGGCCTGTTTTTCTTAAAACACCACTACAACTTTATTTAGGTACCCTACTATGCTGGCCATAAACCTAGTAGAAAGACGATAGTGAATTAATTAAAACAACCCTGATATTAATCGTCAACAACTTTTATTTAGTTGGAGGAATAACTAAGTACAGGTTTTTTTGCTCTCTTCGTATTCCTCATGCATGTCATCTTTCACATTTGCTTTCACTGTCTCACGTAGTCCATCCATCTATTTTATTTAGTCTATATAAACAAAAGTATCCCAAGTATCGCTGGAGCGACAGAATAGAAGCTGACCTGCGCGACCTCGGGGCCGACAACTGGCTAGAGGCAGCAATGGACAGAAAGAAGTGGCGAATTCTCGTTTCGGAGGCCAAGACTCACTTTGGGTCCCTGAGCCAATGGAGTAAGTATATAAACAAAAGATAATATTTGTATGTTTGTCCTCTTTCGTTCGTAAACCATTGATCAGATAGTGATAAAACTTTGGCAAGGTCTTCTGATGACGCCCGCGATTGTTTCTGATCCATAAAGTCTTTATAAATAAAAATTAAGTTCACCGGGTCAGCTAGTCATATAAATATCCCAAAATATGGCCCCTTTCAAGACTTTAACCTGAATCTGTCCCTGGAACACTTCTCTTCATTCCTGATAAATCATTCGTACGATTTGTGAAGGAATCCGAATATATCACGTCTGCCCTAGTTGGGGATAAGTTACGCGCTTATGAGGGGACCGGAGAAGTCTCTTTTGATTACGCTAAGAGGATCGATTCCTATTATAATGATATTGCTATACAGGGTGAAATAAGACTACCTCGACTATCGAAGTCAGTAGGCGAATATTTGTCTCGAATCTGGGTGTTTTTTCTAAATGCATTATTTTAATATATTTTTTGTATATACCTACATTGTAGGTACTTATAAGTACATTATTTTTTTTTCTTTGGGGCTAGATGATGATGATAATGATGCTTAATTATTTATTTATTACATCTGAAATCTAAAACAACTCATTCAAATGATTTTATGACCCTAGACTGACACAATTTTTTATTATAAATTTTATTATAATGCCCAGAGTCTCTGCGCTTGTGTTGAAGTATGAATGTTGAACAATTAGTATACAGTGTGTTTAAAATATCGTAGAAAACTTGAAAATAATGAATCCATTAAAAGGCTTTCATGACTACATGACTAAGTAGGAACATTTAACACAAATCATATGGCAATAATAACTCTATTCCGTTTAATCATTACCTAATTATGTATAAAAGTATACTTAATCAAAAATGTACACTAAAGGCACTTTTCCTCTAAATTAAACTTAACACTGTTAATGGGACACCCTGTATTATGGTGCTTATATTAATTTCTAATATCGGAACGGACGTGGGTGTTGCCTTTACGAGTAGAAAATTAATGAAACAATTAATAATAATATTTATGTAGGTATACGATTTCACAAAGAATAAAAAAATTTGAAAAATCTGAGAAACAAAATCAGAGACAAAAATAGACATTACTAAATCTTTTTTTGTAGGTAGTTATTGATATACATAAGCTTCAAGTAGTACTTAGTAGAGGCCAGCAATAGTAAAACATTTCTATAATAATGTGGCGTTATCTGAATGTAGGCAAATATCACGTGTTTTGTTATCATGCGATCCAGTCTTTAGTAGTGACATAAACGTTTATCTAATCCTTATTTAATTTCACTTCAATTGTACGAAAAGCACGTACGAAGCATCGCTCGAAATAGCTTCAAACAAACGTGGCCTAAAGTTAGTGTGCGCTTTTAAATTTATTTCAGAACTAGACATCGTGTTCAACAGAATGCAGGAATTTATGTCGCGGTACGTGGATTGGAGAACTAAAATTTTTGTAGATAGGAGGCACACAGTCATAACTTAAGAAAATCTGAAATGGTGACCGTGAGTGAAAAGATATGTATGATGAAGAATTTAATTATGGAGTGGAAGTGGTCAAAATATTGATCTAAATAGTGTACTAAATGCGATGGAGATTGCAATAGCTTATGCTCGGGATACAAGCTAGCAGTTCTGTGCCCGTTTCTATGTATTTATATGCCCATTTTCTAAGCTAGTTTTGTTTACACGAAGCCTGCTAGTTTGCTAGCTTACTATCACTATCTTGCTACCCTTGCTTGCAGTAAGTACCCTGGCTTGAAAAACTAGCCTCTTGTATCCCAAGCATAAGTAAGTCTTAGCCTGGCCGCATACGAGCCACAAAACGCAACTACAAAACGCCGCTACCGAACTACTTCCTGTAGTTTTCATACTCGTATATTTTGTTTAGACGCAATGATAAATTTTTGCTCACTAAAGTCTCGGGAAATCATGGTAGAGGATTGAACTGTCTGAGTGGCGTAATAGAGAGGAAGCTTATACCCAGCAGTGGATCCAACCAGGCTGAAATGATGAAATAGAAACCAATTAAAATTTTTATTTCACTGTGGTGATGACACGAAAAAATTCTATTTTTATAAGCTTATAAGTAAGTTACCTACACCTATTCCACAATTTTTGTGCCAACTCACAACGAATGTAGAACGAGCGTGTGTAAGAAAGTCGATGGAAATCCTATAACTGAGTACGTGGTTGTCAAAACTGGGTACGTTTTATCTAACAAGAATACTTTCTGGAAATGCTCTATCTATCGTATACTTTACTGCTTGAAAAGCAGAACTTTGAAAATATGTTTGTAGATTTGAGTGTTGTGTAAGGCTTAGAAAAAATGAAAATAAGTTTGCATAATATTGCTAATATAATTAAATTCAGAAAGAAAACTTTAATATGCTTACAGACTATTCTGAAAGCTGGACTAATAATTCTGAAAGCTGGTAATCTCCTCAGATTTTTAAGCAGTCAAGCCATCTAGAGAGATAGTCACAGACACGTCCTAACCATATTCCCGTCATTATCTATCTACCTTTTTTTCTATTTTTTAATTTCAGCCAAATTGGTTCAGTGGTTGTTGAGTTATAGGGAAACAAGCATACATCCATCCTTCCGTCAATCCTAACATCCAAACTTTCTCATTTATGATAATATAACTGTGATGTGATATTTATAAAGGTAATTATTTAAATAAAATTTGGTTTGATTATGATTGTGTGTGTGTTGTGCGACATCTGGTTTAGTGTAAACTTCTTTTTACATGCTGAAACATGATACTTAATTATATCTTACAAACTTTTACGTGTTGTGTTTTCTTTTCTAAACTCCTATTTTTAATGAAATAAGAAAGAAAAAATATATATGTGTCAGCAATTTGTAACAAGACTTTTTCTGATTACGCAAGGTCCATTTCAAAATCGACAAAAACCCTTGCCATTTTTCCATCCCTGAAAATGTCCCAATTTCGCTAGCTCCATCGTTACCCTGACATTCGGATTGATTCCCTGTAAGTAGTGAATAGGGACATTTAGGTGCCATTGGTCACCACTCCTCGAATATAAATAGCTTGATATATCGTTGGATATTGTAAGGGTACTCGATGACCCTCTGAGATCAATTTGGGGATGTGACAATCGGATGACGTAGTTGGGATCGCAAAGGTTTTTGTACAGGAAAATACTTGATTGATTCTTGAACCCTTTTTTGTATTGTGTAAAGATTATTACTCGGGTATGTAGGTTTTGCTTTCGAGATATTTTTATCCCAAAATCCAATTTCAAACATTGATTAGGTATGTGTGTTTCCGCGGTATACCAAAATCTTGTCTAACATCTCAACAAGATTGCTTAGAATTCAATGTCATCTAAATAGCGCTACATAAAATGGTTACTAAAAGTACAATTGTAATTGGGTTTCCAAACTAATTTGAGTATTTATAATTTTAAACGTCTTTTCTCTTCAAATTGTAACAATTGTATTGTCCCAAAAATATAATAAGCCAAAATGAGTAACTTCGCGGTTACAAAACTCACCGAAACTTTTGATTGTTTTTCCGATCAAGTTCGGAGGGTCGAAACAAAACAGGGAATAATATACTGCGGAAACTTGGACTGTATATTCGTGATAGGAACCCCTTCCTTCCACGCCATAAAACTTGTATGGAGTGACGTCCCTACAGCATAGTTTTGGAGCCGTTTGGGAATGATAAAAAAGTTTGGAGAGAATGAGTTAGAGTATATTTTTATAGGAGGGTTTTTGCGGTACCAGGGACTCGTAATTTTTACGACTTGAGCTGAGTTTGAGCGGGAAGTTTATCAACACATTTTTATAACTTTCCCTGTTTAAATAAGACATGAAAATTATGATGAGTTATCTTGGAACTTTTAGTTGGTTTGAGTTGAGTAAAATTAATTTAGTTTATTTAAATATAAAAAAATGTCAGCCAGTAAAAACTTTAGACGTAAAATACTGAGAAATACCTAGATACTTATTTCGCGATTTGGTACATACGAGATTTTCGTATATTTTCGGCAGAAACGTACAAAATAAAACCATAAAAATATAAAATCCACACAAATTAAATTTCCAAGGCTCTCCACTGGAAACAAAGAGAAAGCTTTTCCCTGCAAATATGATTTTTTAATGTGACGACAAAACTCTTTGTTCACGATGAGACCACTTTATTAGGTTACAACGGGCTGTTATTAAGCAACAGGCTGGACCAAGAATGCGACTGTTGTGTTTTAAAATGAAGCGAGAAATAGGTCAAACATTTAATATTAACATTTAAATTTTTAACATTCTTTTTTGTTTTTAGCCATTACTGTCCTACTGCAGGGCAAAGGCCTCCCTTCTCTTCTTCCCATGGGCGTATATAAGGAGGGGGTTTAGGGGGTCCGGACCCCCCCTTAGCCCATTAAGTTCAGGAGAAACATAGTCAATCTTTGTATTTTGGAACCCTTGGACCCCCCCCCCCCCCCATAACAAAGCTATAGGTGGGCATTTCTCCTCAAATTGTTATTCTTGACGATTTTTTAGTCACTTTTTATCCCTTTAGTTTAGGTCTAATCTTTGATGCTGGAATGATTTGTATGTTAAAAATAAGTTATTTAACGAGGGGTATCCATCAAATTAACTGATATTTTAGGAGATAATCAAAATTGTCGGTTGCTAGGAATGACCCTAAGTGAGAAAAATGATTAAATTGTAGAGAAGAATGACGGTGTGTTGCTAAAAATGATAAATCCATCAAAAACACATGTTTCTGATCATAACAGCATAGATTAAAATTAGCTAAGTATAAAATAGCTAAGTGTATATTCTCAAAATTAGCTAAGTGTATTATGTTATGTAAATAAGTGGGATTTGTAAGGATTGACAAAATCACCATGTTCTTAAATCGATGCCTATTTTTATAATATTCCTTAAAAAATCTTACTTTTAGGGTTCTGTGCCTCAAAAGGCAATAAAAAGGAACCCTTATATGATAACTTTCTTGTCCGTCTGTCTGTCTGTCTGTCCATGTGTCACCATCGATTTTCTCAGGAACGGGTAGACCTAGCAAGTTGAAATTAATATTATATACTGAGGTCTATAGTACCTATTAGGTGTATAAAAATCAAGGTCCTGAGTTAACACGATAAAAAGATATGGGCAAATTTAGATTTTCGTGAATACTTGTAGGTACCAAAATGTACCTTAATTTTCAACTTTTTTTACTTTTCGAAATTTTTCCTTTATTTGTGCTGTTAAACCTTGCTTTTCACCAAAATTGACAATTCTAGGTCAACCGGAAGTACCCTATAGGTTTTGGGTCAAAAACCTAAATGGTAGTTCCTGTTGACCTAGAATCACGAAATTCGGCAAAAAGCAAGGTCTTACAGCAGAAATAAAGGAAAAAATCCAAAAAATAAAAAAGTTGAAAATTAAAAGGTGTCCCCATACATACATAGTTGACACCGATTAAGATAGTCCTCTGAGTTGTATGAGTGCTTATACAGTTCAGAGGACTAGCTTATTATGGCGGTATAATGGGTAGGTATCTACGGGAACCTCGGCGCACGAGTTCAACTCGCACTTGATAGGTTTTTTTTAGATATAATTACCTAATACCTCCTATCATTTGACATAAAAGTAAATCTTCTCAAAATTAAGGAATAGTAATAACAATAAGCCCTTTGAGGCGAGGTGTCGAATGAGTAGCAACCCCGCGGACCCGTGTGCTCCCAGGGGGAGGTCACTGTTCCTCATCTCAGCTTGCCTTGATTGACACCGACGAGAAACAGTCCACCTCCGTGTTGTCTTCACCGGCCGGACGGAGTGGAGTCGCTAGAGCATTGCTCGGGGGCTGGAAGGTGTTACGTAAGTGATGGGTGGGGCACGCTGAAGTGAAGTGAAGCTGGACCCTCAGGGAGCTCGTGATCGTCGTTTAAAACCCGGTACGTATACATCAGACCACCCTCTAGCAACTCACGTATTTTTGCCCCCTTCTTGTCACACGAGTGACTGTTTTGGGGGAACCAGTTGTGAGTTGGCGAGTCTCCACCCGCCATTTTGACCATTTTGTACGTGTTTGTAATTGTTTCTATATTTTTTTAAACCAAAAATCATCATTCTTAGCAACAATCATCATTGTTATCATCATTTTTAGCAACACGCGTCATCGTGTTTTTGTCGTTGTTGCTTGTAATGAGGTTGTGAAAAATGACGAACTCCAGAAAACAATTCGTAACTTGTATTTCCGAATGCAGACCAAAAGAAAAATGTTAGTGATCAATAGCTGCATGTTTAATTTAGCTTAAGTCGAAAAATAATGTAAAGAACCATGGGCATCATTGCTTGAACACTGGACCCGCTTCGTCCAACAGCGATGAAACATATGTCATATGAAAGCTCTTGGAGTGTACTTTATTTCATTCTATTACAGCTAAGTTAAAATCGAGCGCGAAATTGGTGTTTTGGTGCAAAAATGGCGCGATGATGGTGGTTTCTTGAACGAAACTAGAAAGCTGAAACTTGTAATGTAGCTTTCTTTTCTAGTAAAACCACCCACTAAGGCATTTTATTTTCGAATTTCAACCCCTAAAGGGGTGAAAAGTAGTGAAAACGTTTGTATGAAACTTTTTAACGCGTAGTATGATTTGCTTGAAACTCGGTTTGCATACTTAAAATGCAAAATAAATGGACACGTATTTCAGGATTATTCAAAGCAACCCTTAAAAAGGAGTGAAATGGGGTGTCAAAGTTTTTATGGGTACTTTTTAACAGGTTGTGCGATTTGCTTGAATCTGGGTTTGAATACTATTGATGACAAATAAATGAACATATATTTCAGGATTTTTCGAAATAACCCTTAAAAAGGGGTAAAATGGGGTGTCAGAGTTTGAATTGAAATTTTTTAAGGGCGGTGCGATTGGATTGAGACTCGGGTTGTAAAATATTTATAAATGCAAAATAAACGGACATGGTGTTTCAAGACTTTTCGAAACAACCCTTAAAAAGGGGTGAAATGGTGTGTCGAAGTTTGTGCTGGAACTTTTTAAGGACAGGGCAGCCAAGTACCGGCGTCACTTGCATGCACTTCGCCACCAGCTACCCGGCACTGGTTACCCGGTCCTTTGGTCCATTTTCGTAACTATTTTTCACAACCAGGTACGAAAGACGATTTTTTTCACTGATTCTTACTGGTTATTAAAAAGGAATATTTATTCCATGTACGTAACCATGTTTCATAGCCAGATATGACTTTTTTCATGTTTTGGTAAACAGTGACGAAAACGGATGATTTTTTTTTCATTTTTCGTAACTAGCTACGAAATTGGAACCTTGTTTTCTTTTTTCTTAACTGTTATCTATCTACAAAAAGGGATGCTCCTTTTCTTCTTTTTATAACATTTAAAAGGACGATTGATATTATGATGTCGTTGTTGAACTGTATCTATTAGTAGGTACTAAATGTACCTACCAATATAATTATAGTTTGTTTATTTTTTTTTCTTTACTCGATCACCGTCTACGATAATAGATACTGTTTTGTTTATACTATTCAAATAATTAGAAAAGTAGAAAAAAGTAGAAAAATAAGTAGAAACTTGTTATTATCCTTAAGTATCTATGTCTTCTTTTAATCTGTTGTCTAGCTGTAAGTTTTCCTAAAAATGAAAAACTGAAATAAAATAAATAATGTACCTACTACTTCCAGATAAATAATAGGCATTGGCTAATTTCGTGTGTTCCGAATAATGGCCGATTATGCGATTATTACAGGACCGAGATAAGTGGCGTGAAAATGAGGAGGCCTATACTCAGCAGTAGGTGGATTTGGGCTGATTAGATAGATAGATGCGATTATTTCTGATGTTTTTCGATACCCATTATTTATCTGGAAGTAGGTACTGTATAAAGTTTACTAATAAAATTCGTAGCTGGCTATAAAACATGGTTACGTACAAGGAATAAATATTTCTTTTTAATACCCAGTTAAGAATCAGTGAAAAAAAATCTTCTTTCGTAACTGGTTGTGAAAAATAGTTACGAAAATAGACCAAAGGACCGGGTAACCAGTGCCGGGTAGCCGGTGGCGAAGTGTATGCAAGTGACGCCGGTACTTGCTTGCCCTGTCCTTAAAAAGTTCCAGCACAAACTTCGACGCACCATTTCAACCCTTTTTAAGGGTAGTTTTGAAAAGTCCTGAAACACCATGTCCATATATTTTGCATTTATAATTACGTACAAGGAATAAATATTTCTTTTTAATACCCAGTTAAGAATTAGTGAAAAAAAATCTTCTTTCGTAACTGGTTGTGAAAAATAGTTACGAAAATGGACCAAAGGACCGGGTAACCAGTGCTGGGTAGCTGGTGGTGAAGTATATGCAAGTGACGCCGGTACTTGCTTGCCCTGTCCTTAAAAAGTTCCAGCACAAACACACCATTTCACCCCTTTTTAAGGGTAGTTTCTAAAAGTCCTGAAACACCAAGTCCGTTTATTTTGCATTTATAATATACAACCCGAGTCTGAAGCCAATCGCACCGCCCTTAAAAAGTTTCAATTCAAACTCTGACACCCCATTTTACCCCTATTTAAGGGTTGTTTCGAAAAATCCTGAAATATATGTTCATTTATTTGTTATCAATAGTATTCAAACCCAGATTCAAGCAAATCGCACAACCTGTTAAAAAGTACCCATAAAAACTTTGACACCCCATTTCACTCCTTTTTAAGGGTTGTTTTGAATAATCCTGAATTACGTGTCCATTTATTTTGCATTTTAAGTATGAAAACTAAGTTTCAAGCAAATCATACTACGCGTTAAAAAGTTACATACAAACGTTTTCACTACTTTTCACCCCTTTAGGGGTTGAAATTCGAAAATACAATGCCTTAGTGGGTGATTTTACTAGAAAAGAAAGCTACATTCCAAGTTTCAGCTTTCTAGTTTCGTTCAAGAAACCACCATATCGCGCCATTTTTGCACCAAAACACCATTTTCGCGCTCGATTTTACTTAGCTGTAATAGAATGAAATAAAGTACATTCCAAGAGCTTTCATATGACATATGTTTCATCACTGTTGGACAAGGGGGCCCAAAATGTCGCAACGTTCTTTGACGCACTGATTTCATAGTTATAGTAATAAATCAGAATGACGAAAAAAGTGTCACACCTTGGAGAATCATATTCAATAGCTCACCTTTCCGAAATGCGACGCGTCTTGCCTCCGTGAAGTGCTCTGGCCGATTGGTCCGGGAGGGCACGACATTTGATGTTCAACACGATCTTTCAATGCCTTTCGGTTTACGTATTACGATGAAAACAAAAACTGGCGACTGTAATGATGCATATTTTGTGACAGGATTTTGATTAAATCTACCATCGAATTCCAATCAAATAATTAAAACTGTTTCTTGGCATTAGATTACAGAGTTAGTTATCTATAAATATCAGTAATTACAATTAAACATAGTAAACAAATGAATATTTTATGACGAGAAACTCCTATGCGCAGGTCATTTTCACATGTCGAAAATGGCTATTTTTGGAGGTTTTTTGTAAATATCTTTTTACCTTATAATTTAAATGAAATTTCACTGTCGATACCTTTTTTGTAATATATCTAGACATTCAAATCTAAGCTTTTGTTTACAAAATAATGAACAGTTTAAGAATAATCTTGAGGAACCTAAATTTTGGCCCCCCTGGAGAAATGCCCAGGTACGCCCATGCTCCTTCCGCTTTTCGCGATTTAACGCATGTACAGGCCAAGATCTTAAATGGGCATCCAACTCGTAACGCCATCTCCTTCTGGGTCTTCTGTTGACCATATCTAAGGATGAGGAGGATGCGCACGTCCATGAGTTTCTTTTTGAGGGATAATGGTCATTTTCCCTTCATTAGATCTTTCAATGACCAAAAGCTTCTCCAAGCATTTTCTGTACGCCGGTTCTGTAATTAACGTTATTTAAGACAGGGGAATTACTGACTTAAAAATATCGTCGATTTTAGATACCGACAATGTTTCGATTCATCCGGAGAATCTTCATCTGGGTAAGGAGAGAGTTGCGGCAAGGTGTGTTAAATAATGTCTCGTACAACTCACGAAAGTTTTGAAAGTTAAACATTTAATATTATTTTATAAGCTCATACGAACATAATTACAATGGTGTTGTAGTGATTTTGATAGTGTTAAAAAAATTACTAGTTTTTAATTTTTCGGTAGTATTTGACCAAAGGGCACATGGTTATTGGTCAACCGTACATTACATATTATATTTCTTAGATGTGACTGTACTATTGTAAACTCTTACCTATTCCCAAGTTTTTCGGTTTACCATGTCTTTCATCAAAATTCATTAGTTACCGTGACTCAGGGTTACCGAGCCCCAGTTTGTATCCGATTTAATTTCTATTGAAACAAGACAAAGGCAGCAATACCCAGCTCATGTACCTTGAAGTACCTCTGGATAATATTTCAGGGAGCAGGTGTGCTGTCTTTGACCCTCGTCAAGAGGTGTTTATCTGACCACAGGGTTGTCCTACACTGCTTTGTTTATTGTATTTATATGTACGTATATATCCTGATACATAATTGGAAGGTATTGGCTTAGTAAGATAATTTTTTGTGCAGAAAAGAAACAGATTCAAAATCAAACCAGAAATAAAAAAAAAACAGTACTAAACAAGGTCATCAGTGGTCTCCAAAAGGGTTCGGTGACCGCATAAATTAAAAATATTTTGTACCTTGTATTTATATATTTTGTAAAATAAGTTTAGTTGTGTTTTTGCTAATTTTTGCAAAATCACGAATAGAAAGAAACGCATTTGTGTAATAAATAATCGGTCACATAAACCATGTGGGCATTTTAAAAACGTACGTATTTGAACGTATATTTGAATACCTTTTTAGACATCTCTAATGGAACTAGAATCCTCTAAAAATGTTAGAGAATTTTAGAGAATCTTTAAAAACCTGCTAGAATATTTACCATACGTATAAATTCTACCAGATTTTTAGATAATTGGAGACGTCCTACATAGCTTTAGTTTTTTTATCTTAAATGCTTTAAAAGTAATTTTAATCCCCACAATGCGGTTCAAGGTCACAAAATCTCTTACTTCACCTTCAGAGCTTAAGTAATAAGTATAAAACACCTGAGAATCACCTTCTACAAAGACACATTAAACTCTCAGCTCACTTAGAAGTTCTGCAAGCTTCGACACTCAAGTATATCTTAAGTGCATAGCGTAGTCTAATATAATATGTATCATGTAGTACTGTCTCTTACGGAGGTATAAATCAAGTAAGAAAGAGTCATTCTAGACACTTTAAAGTAATGTATTTTTGCGGAGAAAAGCTTTGAATGAGAACTTAAAGTAGTTGTGGTGTGTTTTAGTTTTTATGCAACTCCTCTCCAACGCCATCTTGGTCCCGTTTATTGAACATCAATTCTGATGGTTTTATCTTTTATTACGTGTAATTTACGGCTGCTTCTCAGTGTAATCAATCATAGTAAAATAATATGAAATATGATCACGAGTGTATCCCCAAAGCACGGTAGACATTCTCTCAGATCTTTTTAGGCATTTTTTAAGATCCTTCGAGTATAAGGGGTTAGTAAGAGGTATGTCCAAATACATTTTTGGTACATGTCCACGTTTTGCAGAAGTTAGCATTCCATACGTGACAGGTTGTAAGCCCATCGACGCTATTAGAAAGCTAACTGGTTTCCTCACGATGTTTTCCTTCACCGTTTAGAGCTCGTGTTAATGCGCATATTTTTAATCATAGTTTTGTTTGAAATATTTCTATTCTATAAAAAACAATATCTTCGTTCACACTACGCAAGCTTACGAAATTCAGTGAGATGTCAAAGTAAATTAGCACTGAATTTTTTATTACTATTTCTGAAATTACACAGTAAATGCATTAGCTTTCTTCTTTTTAAGTTATTGCATGACTAGCATGACCTAAATGATTACTGTAAAGGCTCAAACACACGCTGGGCCAGCCTAGGCGAGCCTGTGCGGGTGCGAGCGAGAAGGCGAATCGATGCAAGGTGCGAGCGATAGAGAGGCAACGCGTTAACTTGGCGAGCCTATGCCAACGTGTGTTTGAGCCTTAAGGGCTTTATCTCACCAGGACATCATGGTGGTGCCACCACAGTTGCGCCTTGAGCCTCTCTATCTCACTAAGACACCATGGCGACGCCACAACGTAAATAACACTAAGAATTTCCTTTACACTTAGACCCGCTTACTTATGAACGATGTTGAACAGTGTTTAAACAACGTCCTGTCCCTTTTCGACGCTATCCACAAATAAAGGCAGGACGTTGTTTAACCAGTGTTCAACTTTAAACATGTCCAGAAATTTTAATTTTGAAAAGAAAAACCCATCTAAGTATCTATTTAAATAATAAGGAATTATAATTGAAAATGTATAAAGGGCGTTTGTGGGACAATCTTGACGGGTTTGAGAAGAATTGAGATCGCCAAAGACAGAAGAAAGAAGGGTTCAGTGGAGCATTTTGGGGGAGATCATTGCACAGCAGTGGGACGCAATAGGTTAAATAATAAAGGTAGTCAGGAACATGTTCAAATACACATTTGGCAGATTTTGCAATCCGACTGGAATGATGAACGTGATGGTGACATTTGGACAAATTAATCAAGACCAAGCTATCGGATGATTTTGTTTTTTGTAAACCTACCGCAAAAAATCAGGGTAACGTTTGTTATCATATTTTGTTACCATATTTTAATATAGTTCACATTACGTTCCCGTTCAAATTAAAATTTTTGTATCAGGCCTCAATTTTTGAACAAAAAGATATGAAAAGATGATAATTATAGCCAAGTCATGGTGGGTTGTAAATCGAACAATGAAAAATTGACAAATTGTGTTTTTTAAACTTCCGCGATCAGAACACATTATAAAGAATGAAAAAAAAAATTAAAACTATACGTATTACGTATGTTTAGATAATATTATAGAATACCCGGATACATATGTATTTATATAAGGCTTTTCAAAGTAAATAAAGTGCTCATGAGTTAGACAAAGGGCAAAGAATTGAAAAATAGGGGTTCAAGAAAACTCCAATTAAATTAATAATTGATTGAGTAAAACCTGCATTGTGAAGCATATTCAAGCAAGGGTTGTTATTGCAAAACTAATTGGCGGGTAATTGGCTTGCCAGCCTCACCTCTTCTATGTCACTAAACATCGTCTAGCAAATGAAATTGAGCTTTATCACTTTGCTTTTGGATTTTATTCTCGGAAAATTATTTGATAGCTTTGCCTCAATTTCTGTCATTATTAATTGATCAATATTTTTTCTTGGTCATTATGATTTTTATTTTCATGTTTTAATAGTGTTAATCCACACTTAGGTAATATTTTCCATGGTCAAAATTTCTAATCGGTGAACAAATGAGCTTATCAAGATTTTCGACCCGACGAATGTGGGTTCCGTGGCCAAGTTGGTTAAGGCACTCCGGCATGAGTAGGATCGCTTGAATCTCACGGGTTCGAATTCCGTCGAAAATGATAAGACTTTTCATCTACAATTAAATCTTTATAATGGCTCCATAAGTTCAGTGCCTCGATCGCCAGTATGCACAAGTTTACTATTCGATCCGTGACTGTAGTAAAGGCTCTCAAATGTATGGGATTCCGGTGCAGCGCCTCCAGTGGTAACTTGACTGAACTAAAATCCCAATACATTTGAGAGATTAAACTACAGTCACGGATCGAATAGTAGACTTTGTGCATACTCGTGCTAAAGGCTCTGGTGTTTTTAACCGACTTCCATAAAGGAGGAGGTTCTCAAGTCGACTGTTTTTTTTTTGTTTAGCATTTTATACGTTACAGGTTGAGAGCTCATCGACGCTACTATAAATCTTACTGATTTTCTCACGGTGTTTTCTTATATTATGTCTCTAGTGGAACTTCTGCTCATCGCAACTGTTGCTGCGTCTATGACCTTCCTAGCCTTGCTGGAGCAGCTCTGCTATTGACTGTTAGTTAATTACAACCGAGATGGTTGAACAATGTGAAACGGAACGTAAACGGCACACTGATATAAATCATAGATACGCCATGATGCCAAAAGCCCGTGCCATTCAAAGACAAATAGTATTTTTTCAATAAAATTTGATAGATTCAGAATAAAACGACATAGATGTGTTGGCCAAGTGGAATTGTGCCTCGACATTCGATTCGAAAGTCGTGGGTTCAAATTGACGAAGTCTACAAGGAGGCTTTCTGTCTGTATTTTGATCTATATGTTCTTTTCTATATCCACTCGTACCTAACTCTAACCTAACGGCTCAACCAATTTTTGAAAAAAAAAAGAAAACAAAAAGAAGCCTACGGCTTAGTCAGCCCCATTTATTGACCATGTCTTTCCCTGTGGATATGGTGTAAGTGCAAGGAAAGCCTACCCCATCTCAACATTGTTTTAGGCACTACCGTGTAGGCAAATATTGTCTCTAACACTGTATAAATCAACTAGTAAAAGATGTAAAGGCCTAAGTTGTGAATTTCGAAAAAGCCAATATTTATCTCTAGCATACCTAATATTAGTAACTGTATTTGATTAGGTGCTAGTAACTATATTCGATTATTTCAATCGTGGTATAGAAAGATACGTGTGTGTGTAGTATTGAATTCGATACAACAATAGCTCGATATCTATTGTTATCCATCGCCGTATCGAGTACTAATTGAAGTATTCTATTACCTAAGCTTGTTATACATACACGTCTCGATTATGTATCGATTCAGCAATCTGTTCAATGGAAACTGTCAATTACATCTAGGTATTGTACTCTAATTGTTTTACCATAACGTAAACGGTTCATTAGACATTCATGATCTTTTGAAGACTGTTGTGGTAGTGAGAGTGAGAGGGTCTGGTCATATTGTCATAGTTGAAAAGTTGTTAAGTTTTGTACTTCCCTACTTCATATTGGTTGATTGATTATAAAAATAACTACTAAGAATCCCCTACTAACTTTTAGGAACTCAATTCTAATAAGAATATAATTGAAACAAAGCCACATCGATGTCATCAATTATAGCAATGAATTAAGGTGTAAAATCGTATACTCAGTTCCTTTGAATCGTTCTGGTCGAAGCTTTAACCTAATCTACCCCAAACTTCACGGTAGATTTATCAGTTTCACAAGTGAGTGTGCGAAAAGGCTTCATTTAAGCTATCGATTCGTAAATTCGGAGACAGTCACCAAACATACGTAATAAAGAACATTAAAATGTACCTTAATTGTGTTGTAATAGAGTCCTAGGCGAATTAATGTGACTTTGCTGTACAGGCTCTAACGAGACTTAGTGCGGGGAACAAAGCTCATCTAGGTACATCGAAATTACCAAAAGATCAATTTTATTAAATATCACCATCATTGTACCAGATCCATGTAAATTGTGAACTAATAAACATTTCATTTCTTATACGTCAATTTAAAATGAGTGTTGTCGATTACGGTGTAGTTTGCTTATATAAGTTCTTGATTGATCGTTGATACCACGTTTACACGCTCGCGAGAAAACAGACAGTCAACGAGACAGACATAATTATTATATGCTCAGAGCGAGCACGAGGTAGCTCTGTCACTCTTATCTCAAAGGCTGGTTTTAGTGTCACGACCGTCGGCGCTGATAGACGAGTGATCTTTATTACATTGAAACAAGGATACTGATTGTTTAGCAAAAATGGCAACGCTGATTGCACTCGTCGGTGCTGAACAATCAGTATCCCTATTTCATTGTAATAAAGATCACTCGCTTATCAGCGCCGACGGTACGCGTGACACTAAAACCAGCCAAAGAGACCGGCAAGTGGCATTAACAGCTGAGCGCTTCCGTGCTTCGGAGGACACATTAAATTGTCGGTCCCGGCCATGGCGGAGACCTTCAGGCGGCCTAAAAACTCCGTCACCAAAGATAGCCACTATCTTATACGAACTCACTTTTTTTTGTTGGCTAGAAGGATTGTACTTCGGATGCCAAGGTATTTTGAATCCTAGCCGTGCAACAACAGACTTTTCTTTTTAAAAATGCACATGCTCATCAAAATGATTATTATTATAATGGAATCTGATATACTGGGGGGTAGTTGGTCGCTCGCATGACTGCTTTAGTTGCTCTCTATCCTAATAAATTAGCAATCTATAAAATGGAGCAATGTATGCATTTCGGTATCCGTCACGTCACGTTCGGCGTCACCTATCTTCCCATTTTGAAAATATCATTGCATGACGTGCCCTAATTTATTATGATTTTTGAAATACCTACTTATTATGTTCAGAAATAAATAATAGCAAGCTCTACAGTGTAGAGCTACTTAATAATTACAGTAATTACATTTTCGACAGATTTTTTAATACCTAAAAATCTAATAGAATGTTTTAGTCAGGATACCTACAGAATTGTATTAGTATCAGAAAGTAATTACCGTAACTTGGCGGTGATGTTTAATTAGAAAAGAAGCCTTTATGTACGGATCGGGATCAGGTAAACGCACAGGATTAATCACACCCACGCTAGTGGTTCGAACAATAGTCAATATGTTGGCTGAGCCATAAGCACAGCGATTTTAAAACAATTTTCCAAGGTCTGCTGGGATATTTTGTTTCAAACGTAAAGTCGCTAACTTGGATTTGTTCCAACAAAAATAGTTTTTGTACGATGAATATTTTGAAAAAAAAATAAAACAATTTTGAAAGATCTGCTGGGATATTTTGTTTCACACGTAAAATCGCTAACTCGGATTCGTTCAAATTGTTTTTTAACGATGAATATTTTGAAATGGTAGAAGATGGTTGAAAAAAGTGATAGACATGTTTGTTGTGTAAAATATGTAATAAAGTTATTTTGCATTAAGCAATAATATCGATATTTAAAAAGCACCGTAGCGATCAACCAAATACCTACGCTAATTCTGAAGATTGACATTTAAGACGTTTCAAAGTGGTCATAGCGGTCCTAATGAATAAATTATATTTGAATTTTGAATTTCTGTTAGAAACTCGCACGAGGTAATAAAAATGGATTGCCCCAAGGCATTATCTGGTAGTAGCTGATTATATCGCCAAATTCATGGCCACATCATTCACTGAACCTTTTCACAGTCAGAATAGATCCTCATTCAATTATCTAAATGAAATCCGGATGGAGCTGATCTGAGACGTTAACGCAATTTGCGAAGAACCGAAGATAAAAAAAGTTCGTCGGTAATTCGATCAGCGAGCGTTGTTTGTAGTTTATTAGGCTTTTGTGATTGAGTCAAATTTGATTCTTGATCTTCTATAGACCTTGCCTCTATTCTTAACTTGAAAGTTAGTTTTTCCTACACTGAAAGATGTTTGACGTTCACAATCAGAATGTTTGTGTTCAGAATACACACCTAGAGTAAATCCTGTCTCAAACGATGATTGGTTTCTCAATTTAAATAAAGAACTATGTAAGTAAAGCAAGCAAGTTCATATGAAAAAGTGGTCAACTCTGGTGAACTATGTTAAAAACTCGAAACCATGTAAAATTAATGCTTTTGAAAGGTTTGAGTGTCGACTTTGAACTAAGACTCGCGTTATCAAAGCGCGTGCTTCTAAAAGCCTAATGTGTACTTGCTCTCAATGCCACATACGAGCATTTGTTTATTTGGTTTATCAAACTTACAAAATTAATTAGGCATGATGTCTGTTTTAGAATACCGTAAAATACGCCAACATTGCCACCAAGGGTAATTTTGCCCGAAGATCAATTTTTAAGCAAATCTTTAAATTGCAAAAATATTTGAATAATATGTTAACATTTTTTGACTTTGATAGAAAATAGGTTATGTGTCTAGCAACACTGTCTATCTGGTGTGTCGCTAGCTTCACTCAGTAACTTCTTGGAACTCTTCGAGTACGGTGCGTATTTTCGCGGGCAAATTTTGGTGCAAATTCATAAGTGAATTGTGAGTGATGGCGAAAACACAGGTTAGTTTTATTAATATTATGATATGTAAGAACATTTTAGGAGTATTAATATGTTATTATCGTTGCTGAATGTCTTTTCAAACAAGAGTTATAGCGGTGGGCAAAGTTATCCAGCAATGTAGCGATCTACTATTGACAACATTGCCCGCCATCAAAATAAGCTTAGGGTTGGCACTTCAGAAACTTTTTTTTTTTAAAGCTTTTAATTAACTTGCAATGTTTGTAAGTTCCTATGTTTGTAAGTATGTTTGTCCGAGTCAATTCTTGCAAGCTTAATTTGACCTACTTCCCGGTGTCAAATTGAGCTGAATTTAGGTAAAATTATGAGTCTTCGGTGACAATGCAATAATAATAGTGACAGTTAGCTGAAAATGTCTAATAGTTTAGTAATTATTTTAATTTAGCTCCTAACATCATTTGATCTCAATTAGTATTTCATTTTCATTTGGGTACCTATATAAATATGTTGATTAAAGTTTATTAAATAAATACCTGAATGAAAAATAACCAGTTTTTTTATACCTACAACAACTACAATCACAAGATCAGTTTACTAAGAAGTGCCAACCCTAGCACTTTTAATTTGTGAAATGCGGTTTGTATGAAAAAGACAAAAAATGTCAGGGTAACTTTGCCCAGCCACTTTGCTAGGAAACCTTCTATAGTATCGTTTTAAAACCTAAAGTAAACGCCATTATTGCCTAAATTCTTGTATTGGCTTTTTATTTCATCTCTCTAGAGGCTATATTTGCGTCAAAAATCAACGTGGGCAATGTTGGCTAAAAGTCCAGATAACTTTGCCCGCCATCAAAATGTATAAAATACTTAATTAAATATTGACGCATCATAAAATCTGATAAAGTAATACATGCACATAATCTTATAATAGCAGATGATAAAAGAAAATACTTACGTTCCCATAGAATTTTTTTACAAAAATTGAAATTATTCGAAAAAAGCGGGCAATGTTGGCGTATTTTACGGTAATACAAATGCTTAAAATAAGGTAAAGGTACATAACATCTTATTAGGTACTGGGTGGTACTCGTACGTTGGGGTTAGTGGATTTTCACACGCCCCGGATTCCACCGGCTACCCGGCGGTGGTTGTATGCAAATTACACCTGTACAGATGAAAGCTGCCATACTGCATACCTATCTGCATGCCCTTCGCCACCAACCGGTTACCCGGCCACCGGAAAGTATAAAAAAGCACTTAGCCTGTATTGCAGCAAACCAGGTTAACACGTTTCCTGCCAACTGCAAATTTATTCGTATGGCAGAGAACGTGTTAACAGAAAAGACTAACCAAAATAAACTAAAACAACGCAACAGAGAAAACAAATTCAGATGAGACTAAAATAACTCCTTTCACTAGGGCATATTAAACTTTACGTAGGTAGATTGTAGGTAGACAATGTTTATCTTTAGTATGAAACCTCTTTATATTACGAAAAACGAAGATTATTTACAAAGTACCAAAGTAAGATTATAAGTAAGCAAAATGTTCCACGAAATACTGAAGTTTGCTAAGTAATAAGCTCTTCATGTGAACATTAAATTGTATTGATTTATAATACGTTTATGTAATGTAACGGATCTAGAGATATTAATGTTTTTAATTCCATAGTTTTGCTTACATAGGTATACCTATCTATCTATTTCAGCCCACATCCACCCACTACTGGGTATACCTACATCTACTTCAATTAAATTAAAAAAATCTAAACTTCAAAGAGCTTTGTTTCCGTTGAAATTCCAATAATAATAATCTAATTAACATAAAAAAAAAATGTAAAATTGCTGTGTCGCATCAGTTAGCATTCATGCCATGTTCTATCATAAGGCGCGGGACACATGGAAAAGACGTAAGACGCAGACGGGGCGCGGACATTTGTCTCTTCCGCGTCCCTTTCATGCAAAATGTATCGAAGCGTCGTCGCGACGCAAAACATACAGAAGTGACGGGGCGCAGACGCAACACTGTTCGTTAACGTCCTGTCCGCGACGCGACCTCGTCTTACGTCACTTCTGTCTGGCCCGCGCCTAACTGCTGCCTATTTCTCATTACCTACTGCCTATTAGCTTCCTGCTGCTCACTGCCTTCTGTAAACTGCTTGCTGACTGCTTTTTGCTGCCTTTGCCTTATCCGTTTACAACACAAACCTTCACGTAAGGGTATATATTAGAACTTTGAATTGAGTGCCTCTACACACACTTTCGATCGACAAAGTTTCAACAATATTGAGGGATGAATTTTATATGAGCTTCGAGTTAGAAAGTTTTTCGTAGGCTGCATGTTAAAAAAATAGATAACCCACTGAACAAATAATGGTTTAGTCATAAACCTTTGTTTTGAGACGTTACGGACTTTTTTCATTGCGAATCATAGAGCTAGTTAATTTTAGATTTAGTTATGACTTGCCTCTCCGCTCAGTGGGGAGAGTAGCTCTGGCTTATTCGCTGATGGTCGTTGGTTCGATTCCCACCCATAACAAACAGAAACTCATCAAACCGCAGTCTCCTAGGCTATTGTAAAAATAGCCGGCACTCTAAGGCTGAGACTCCACTAAAGCGGAGAAGAGAGGAGATGTGTTTGAAAAACCAATAGAATTTCGTTATCCAGACAATGTCATCACGAGATGTTTGAATAACGAAGTTCTATTGGTTGTTTAAACACATCTCCTCTCGTCTCCGCTTTGGTGGAGTCTCAGCCTAAGCAGAATGTTTGTAGCAGAACCAAAGCAACAGTATTTTAGAAGAGTCCAGGTATTCCTTAGAATACCGGCGCCGGAAGTGAAGCACGTTCCGCCGGAAGTCACTGGGGCACCGGATATGACGCACAAATTCCTGATATCCGGAATTCCATCGAACTATCGTTCAGTTTTATTTAGTGGATTTTGCAAGTGTAATGTGATTTATATTTGAAGACAAAATTAGTTAACGCTATTATGGATAGGAAGTTGTTTTTATTTATTCTTTTACGAAATTATTTCTTAATTTCGCATCGCTCGATCTCGATTAATATTCTTACAGACTTTACCTCGGTGACAAGCGAAAGTGATTGAGTGATGGCCTGTAAGTTGGCGAGCGTCCAACCCGTAATTTGATGAAGCTGTCCTTTTGTTTTGGGTATTTTGGCTCACGATATAACCAAGGTAGGTTACTTGAATATCTAAATAAAAAAATAATTTTCGGTTAGGTTATCTTGTCGGGTTTATATTTTAGTTTGTATTGTGTCTCAGAGAGTAACAAACTTCTACAGTTTTCATTGTTGTGTTGCTAAGTTCCTATCGAAAACGATGTTTAGGTGCAATATGCGAAAATGGTGTTTTGATGCAATAATGGTGCGAAAATTGTGGTTTGTTTGACTGCGATTATCTGAGGAACTAGCAGTCGGATTAAAAAAAATATTTCTGTATTTGATAGCTTAATTCATAGCATAATAAATGGGAAAGGTTATAGGTTACTTTTCATCATCATCATCATCACCATAATATCAACACTGCAAACAAATGTAGTGGATAATATTTACTAAGGTGGGTTAAAAATGTCTCGTGGTCCTTTACTTTCGGATAGGTACCCTGTAGATACAAACTTAATTATCAGCCTAGCTAAACTTGTATATAAACTGATAGAACACATAAATACAAAACGGTTTTAACCATCATCAATCATTACTGCTTCGTCATAATATCTATAAAAGCAATTTTCGCCCATCCAATATTTCATTCAAAAACGAACGACATCTAAATCACATCTGGTGTAAGTTCAGCAATACATTACACAATGATGCGCGAAATATTTCTGCCTGCCTAGTGCTTATGATTTAGTTCGGAGCCATTTATCATAGGTACCGACTGTCAGGCACAGCTACTCTATTCCTACGTGAAATAGAAAGGAAATTTGCAGAACAACGATTCTACGAACATGATTGTAGAATTTTATTCCGAGTAACATTTCGTCGAATTTGGTACAATTAAATTCATTTGAAAGGGATTTTGCTTTGCATTGCTTTAAGCGATGCGAAATGAAAAGCTTATTAGAAGAATAATTATTAAGGGCGTCTTGCACCACATTCTTAATTTTACTTAAGATAGTCTAAATGTAATTTTTGTATGCGTTAAATGCTAAGTTAGTTAAATCCAATTAAGAATCGTGGTGCAAGACGCCTTTAATGATTAAAAAATATTCATGCAATGATTATGATTTATGGTACTCGTATAAACAATGAAATTTACGATTAATTATTGAATCAAAGGGTTTCTGACACGCTTTTTTAAATTTTTAATTAGTCAACGAGATGTTGGTAATATTAACAATAAAATTATGGTAAATAAATGTTTATACATTCTTCTAACTTCATTAAAACTATCTAACTTTCAGAGATAATAAACGTAAATAAGTTCCAAATTTTTAGTTTAAAAAAACTTTTTGATGAAATGTGTTTCGACGAAACGTGGTTCTTCTGTTACTGCTCTAAAATTCAAACACTACTTTTGTGTACCGCAATTTATAGTTAGCTTCCATTTTGGATATTGTATGCAGTATGTTACGGGTAAGTACATTCGTTCGTCTATTTCTGGTCGATAAAACGTTTTGCGCCTATTGAGTTTAAATAGAGGAGACATTGGGCGTTTTTCCACTAGCCGGCACGGCACCGGCACCGGCACCGGCACCGGTGGTGGGGATACAAAAATGTATGAAAATCTGCCGGTGCCGTGCCGGGCTAGTGGAAAAACGCCCATTCTGTAGAACTTTATGGTTTCAGGATTTACTCATCAAACACATTTTTTTTTTTAATTTTAACCGAATGTCAAGAAGTAGGTAATGTTTCTCTGTATAAGTGAGTTCCTTAAGGCTCATTCACATGGTGCGAGTTTTTCGCCCCGAAGAGGTGATTTTTGTCATCAATGTCAAAATAATGACAATGTTAACTAAACATTGAAATCATATTTGGAAGGACGATAATAACTTGGCACTGAATTGTCATGAAGCTAGTTTCTCGCATCTTAGAGGTAAGAAACTCGCACCAGGTAAATGAGCCTTTAGATATGATATAACCTTGATAGATAGGTAGTGGCTTGATAGGTTTTGAGAAATATCTTGGAACCGTCAGAAAAAAGGTTTCAAAAAGTTAAAAGCTTCGAAAAGTTCCGTGAAAACATTTACTTCGCTAATTCATACCCATATTATAAATGTGAAAGTGTGTTTGTTTGTCTGTTTGTCTGTTTGTCCTGCTTTCACGTCAAAACAGAGCGACGGATTGACGTGATTTTTTTTGTGGAGATAGTAGGAGGGCTGGAGAGTAACATAAGCTACTTTTTATCCGGGTACCTACCACGCGAGTGAAGCCGCGGGCAGCAGCTAGTTTTCTATAAACTTTGAAATACCGCAAAGCCAAACTTAATTATCGAAGAGTCGTAAACCTAAGCCGTTACCTCTTTTTACTAGACACCGGAAGCATAAGTCACAACCTTCCTCTAATCACAGCCTGAATCCAAATAGCTACCTAAAATTAAGCAGGCATCCATACCCTTATTATAAATGTGAAAGTGTGTTTGTTAGTTTGTCCTGCTTTCACGTCAAAACAGAGAGTCGGATTGACGTGATTTTTTGTGTGGAGATCGTTGGAGGGCTGGAGAGTGATATAGGCTACTTTTTAATCCGAAAAATGCATGTTTCCCGTGGGATAAAAAAAAATAGTAGTTCACATGAGCGAAGCCGCGGACGTCCGCTAGTTCATATATACTAAAATATTAAAGCGGCAGAGTTTGCTTAGTTATCCAAAATCAAAATTAGATGGCTCGACTAAAAATGACCTAAAGTAGATCGCGCTAACGAAAACGCGGTTATCGCTAGGAAACTATAGAAAAGAGCTGATGATCTTCAAACGGCTGAACACATTTTCATGAAACATAGTATTTTTTTGAAATATTAAACAAGATGATAAAAATTCATAAGTAATAGGTAAAGGAATCACGAGGTAGACTAGCTGTTCTTCTTGAGCTAATCTCTAATCCGGATGTAGAGAAGTCTCGATAATTAACGCTCTCAGACTGCTTAACGACGTACAGTTTTGCACTTTATTTTTTCCCATTCATCCTCTTTAAAACGAGAAGGATTCATTAAACCTTAGTCTTTTAAGAAACAGTCACTGTTATTACGAACGTGATGTAGCGGAGATGAATTGTCATCTGATATCGAAAATACTTTTAGGAAGAACTCTTGCTTTAGATTACAAAGCGATATTTGCCATCTCGTTGCGTGTTTGAATGGTTGAGCTACCGCAGAATATTTTGGTAAATAACTTTGAACACCCAATAAAATATTATCAACAAAACATTAGGTATCACTTGTATAAATTTTCAATCTTAGGAGTCTATAAAAAATGATATCATACACGACACACGGCAGACAGACACGCAGACACGCTCACTATGGTGGGGTGGTACCGTGGGTAAAAATAATTACTTACCGTACCACTCCACACACACACATATCGTCGATGGTACGGTGGGGCAGTCACGATACAGACAATTCAGTGTCAGGGAGCCAGTGCCTGGAAAATTGAAATAGAGTAGGTAAGTTTTTCCAGCTCTTAAACCATAATTATTTCAGATTAATCAGTCTTATTCATAAGAGCCTATGGAAGTAACTAAAGCAGATTTCTTCACAGTGTAGAACTCATATCAAAGCGCATAAAAATTTTCCTAATCGAAAATTCAATTTTTGGATCGAAAATCGAAGTACAATCTCATTGAAAGGGTCGTGAATGAAGACTATAAAAAAAATTTCCTAAAAATACGTTAATTTCCAAGAAAAAGCACGTAAAATGACGGCTTTAAATGCTTAAAAATGTTTAGCTTTAGAAAGAGAAGAGGTTCATTATGCATTCTGAATAGATCTGCATTTGTAGATGTAAATACTGAGGAGTTAGCTCGTTATCGACTTTTCTTCGTTCTAATTGACGTTGAAACATTTTATACACATTTTACGAACTCGTGGTAGTGGCAAGTCTCTGTCTCCCTAAACATTTTTTAAAGTCTGAAAGTAATCTGAGTGGTTCTTAAGCTGGTTATCCACTATGTTCGCACACCAACTGTTTTTAATTTTATAGTTACCTACTTACTAAATAGTTTTTCATTTTCAAAGAAATTACTTTAACGTTTTTCTTAAAAATAGAAACAAAATTATATTAATACTTCAAATAAAGGTAATGCATCTAATCAAATTTTTAGCGTACGAATCAGCGGAACAGCTACCCCGTCATGGCGTCTCATCCGGAGGAAATGAATAATTTGTTCAAAGTTCCACTGCGCGGGAACAAACGGCGCGGTTTGCTTTGGCAAGGCGATGTGGGGATAAGGCATAAGCAATCGGTGTTTTTTGACATTATACTGATAACCGGGATTGAAGTTCAATTATAGATCCGCTCAGCTCCGCCTCAGTGGAAACGCACCCTGCGTTTCCACTGAGGCGGAGCTGAGCGGAGCGGGGCAAAGCGGCGCATGAATTAATCAATCAAATTTCAAACGATGAAATCGAAACGCGGCAAAATGCACCCTGATTGGTCAATTTACGCGCCGCTAAGCTCCACTCCGCACAGCTCCGCGTCAATAGAAACGCAGCCTTACACTCTGTTTAGGCCCTCAGCGCCATGTGAATGTGGGGATGAAGTATAGTTTACACCAGGCCAGCGCTGGCTTGGTATTTGCCTTGTGTAAATCGTTTTTCAAGCGGAGCCGGAGGTCACTGGCTTAAAAAATAGACGGGCGCTCTATTCTCGCCAGCAGCGCTGGCAGCCAGCACTGTAAAATATACTTAAGGCAATCGGTGTTCTTTGACATTATACTTATAACCAAGATTGAAGTTTAATTATAGATGTGCCTTGTTTAGACCCGCAGCGCTATGTGTACAAGTACAACATTCCACTTCTGGTATTCTATCAGTTATCTGGTTTCCATGGTACAAGCTTTGCTGAGTTTGGGACTAGATGGTGCTGTGTGAAATGTCCACTAATATTTATTTATTTAATAATGTTAAAAAACAACACAAATATCTACAAATGCAAGACTGTACAGCATGAGATGTCCACATTGCAAACCTTACACAAATGATAATATTCAACAGTGGCTTGTATCTAAACGCATCAGCAATTCCATCGAAGGTACAGCAAAGTTGGTCCGTCTCCGTCGCCTCCAGCTCGGCTCTCACGGGTGTATTTCTAAAGATTTCTAAGAGATCTTGACCGTATTACGACAAAAATGTTACAGTGACCTCCAGAGACAGTGGATATCAGTTGTTTTTTTCATTGCTAGTGAACGACATGACAGCTTCATAGGAAACAACATAAAAAAACTAATAAAAAAAAGGAAAAGTTTCTACTTTTCCTTCCGGAAGACGAGGAGGGAGTGGACCAAAAATTAACTACATGAGTCAGATTAAGAAGATTGCTGTCATGTCGTATAAAGAAATAAAAGAAATAGATGAAAAGAAAGAAATGAAAAGAAAAAGATGGAGATAATTGCAGTGTTGCATCGACAAGAGCAGAGCTCTTAAATTTAAATAATAATAATAAAATGTCAAATAAATGTCATTTAAATTGACGGTTATCTATCTCCTGTCTCTTTCGCATGCCCCTACAAAGCCTATGTCTGATCTCAGTCACCGTCTCGGTTTTCGGCCCTGGCCAGGACGTTACATAACGGTCAGAATATAGTTAAGAAACCAACGCTTTAGCAAGTTTCAGCAACTTGCAAGCTTAGTGCAGCTAAGGACATGGGAGTTTATGATGAAATTATTCTAAACTAGTGGCTTCACTGACTTCGTTCACGTTGAGATGAAAATTCCAAATAATCTTATTCTTAAAAACAATATTATGTTTGATTCAAAATACCGTTTTGACGTAGAGACGAAGCGATTATGTACAATCGATTTTCAAGAATCAAGAATCAAAGAATCTGAGCATTACAAGTCTGCTGTAACTATAAAAAATCGTAGGCCTGTTTAAGTTTTTCAAAAGAAAAACTACACCGATGATCGACCTGGATTGGCTGGATTCAAACCCATAACCTTTGGATCGAAAGTCGAAGCAATCATTTTCCGCACCGATTTATCCAAATTGCAAAATTACTTGGTACTCTTGAATTAAATTTCAGAATATTACATTTAATTAAAGCACTACAATACAAACATTTGGCTCCAATCCTAGAATTCAAGCCAACTGTCCCCAAGGCACATTAGTTAGTGCGACTTTAATAAGACTCCACCTGTCGCCTAATCTGGATTCACTCCTAATTGCTCAGCATTTTACCTCGGAACATCCGCTTTATTAAAAGTTTGCGGTCTGGTTCAAATGTCCTATAGTATTTATGAATGTAGGTATGTTGACTTCTATAGTATCTATGTATACTTCGGTATATTGTACTCTGTATCTATACATACTCTTGAACATACGTAGTCTTTCTACGGATGTTCCAGAGTAGCTTACGTAGTACGTAGCTTCAGATACTATAAAATCTATAGTATAGTATCTGAAGCTGAGTATATTTTGGAATGTATGTGTTCTAGACTGTTGGTATGTGTTTCCTATAAGCTTGTGTTTTAATAGTATCTTATGAGTTTTGTTTTTATATAAAATTAAGTATCTTTATTCATTTTTAACTTCTGATAATGTTTAGTAGTACCTAGATGAAAGACAGGCTGCTAGGCAAAGGTCACCTTTCCTGCTCTCCAGTCAAGTAACGATAAAAATTTAAATTAAGATCACGAATCATTTATAATACGAATAGCATTAATTAAACATAATTAGATCATGAACTAAAATCGTATATAAAACCCTAAGGAAGCAACAGATAAATATATTTCTGAGCAATGTTGCCCTTCAATAAAAACCTATTAATTTTGCAATTTGTCTCTGGCAAGACCTGTCTTATTTGCTACTGGTCAGGTCAACCCGAACCGATTAACTTGGGCTCCCCAAAGATTTAAGATTAAAAGGATCGGGCAGGCCCTCACAAAAAGAGGTTTGTATCAAATTAATAGCGTCTAATAATGTGACTCAACGGGCAGCTAAAATGTTATCCTTGGCATTTTCAAGAGGAAAATTCGATTTTTAACGATTTTTTATGTTTAAATTAAAAAAACTGATCACAATAACATTAATTAGGCAAAGTGACTGACATGGTTTTGATAATAAAAATTTGGGGCTGCTGTTAATTTAATTCTAGCCGAGGATATAATTTTACGTGATGAAATAATTGTTCTGTATCTATAATAAGAAATACAAAATTATCTTAGCAAATACAAAAAGTATTGCTTAGTTTGAGACTAGATGGCGCTGTTCCAAAATACCAACAATAATTAACTAATTTACTTACATTTATTTGTTCCTAAGCATTTGGTCATAAAATTCATAAAATTGTTAACTTGAAGTACTTATAAGTAAGTACCTACAACAAGAAATAGACACAAAAAGTAAGTCGGACAATTTTACATCTTGTCGTAAGTATATAAGACAAAAGCTTCTGGTAAAAAGAAAACCTACAAACTTGAAGCGCAATTTTATCCTCCACAATCAGATACGTAGGTCACATGGCAGGGACAAATGCGGCAGTAACTCAGTCCTCCGAGATTTCTTATACACCGGTTATTACGAGGTGCCGGATAATGTACCAGATTTCTCTTATGTCCCGTTTTTACGACAAAATGTGTTCTTGTTCCAGATAAAGGATGGCGAAATTGAAAGTGTTGGACTTAGAAATGTTTTTAGAGAAGATTTCAGGAGGAAAGTTTCGAGGAAACTTAGATGTTCTTTCTTCAAAATAATGGATTGTACGAAAGGATTTTTCACATGTATAGGGACGTTATGGGACGATCTTGTCATCTTCGACGAAGAATAGCTTCTGAAATCTGATCATTATCCATTTCTGAATGTCTTTCTTCTAAATTTCAACTCAAGGTAGGCAAGCAAGGCTGGGCAAGTGTACTTTATCTTAAACATGTCACAAGCACTACATCATCTAGAAAAGACTTGAAGGCCTAAGTATTTTTAATATTAATGTATACTGTGTTTGGATATACAGCCTTGGCTTCCAAAAGTTTCAAGGGCTTCAAGTCTGCCACGAAGAATGTCCGAGCTATCGTTTTTTATAAAAATCTATAGAACGAACCTATGAACCAAGATAAGTAACTTTTCGAGTATAACACGGTCTGATCGAGATAATAAATTACTCTTTTCTTTTTCTAGGGTCTGTTTCATAAAATTGTTACGAAAATTTCGTAAAAGTCCTATTTTCCAGCCCAAAACCAAAATACGGTCTAATCTTCTATTTACCTAACAAGATTTCAGATGTACTAAATCCTTACCACATAAAAGTTTTTTTGTATTAACAAAGATGTGTACCTATATTGAATTGAATATTTAAGTAATGTTTACTGTCTAAAAAAAAAAAAGGAATAAAAGTTGGTGGCCGATTTTAGTTGACGGAGTTTTTAAGCTGCCTGAAGACTTTCCTCATGGCTTGTCTTGTGATATTAAGCTCACAATAACTATGTTGTAAACCAGTTCATGCATGTAGGGGAAAAATATAAGAGAATTTTTCCACATCTGAATTTAATTTTCTGCAATATGTTGCATTTGTGTAAAATCTTGAGAATATGCGCTAAGACTGAACAAGGAGGCAACATAGATAAACATATCAAAACAGTATATATTAACATCATACAAAAACTGTAAATCAAAATGCTTTGATGTAGGTACCACCCTAAAATTAGATACAAACCAATCCACCACTTAGCACAAACTCGAAAGCGCGAAGGAAGGCGCAAGTAATAATTCGCCGACTCCAAGATTTATGTTAAAAACTTCGACCATTTCTCATTTTTTTCCCGCCCGGGTCTTCTCACTGTGTGAACGATTATCATTCTCTTATTTTTTCTTAGACCCAGAAACTTTTGTCAGTTGTGCTACTTTTCTGGGGAATGCAATAAAACACTGGTTTTCTTTCGAATTTATATTTTTGTTTCGGATTTTTGTACCCTCTGCTTTTAGATTTATTTCGCTTCTGATAAACTTAGCAAGCTAATGTCTTGGCGTGTAATTGAAATCTTGTAATTCCGTACTTTTACATGCATATCACAACTAACTGATAATTGCATGACCAATGTTGTCTACTTAAGCCCCGCCACACGTTGCGGCAACGCAGAGTATTGAATTTGAATGTTGTTGTTTTTTGAGCATTATGGTGACACATTTTTTCTTTGGCTTTTATAAATTGACAAAGTCGGATAATTACCATGGTTCTGTTAATGTTGCTGAAATCTAAGCTCAAGTCTTTCCCCAACATATTTTGAACAAGGTGAATTGGCAAGATAATAGTGTGCTAACTAAACATAATTCGTATGTACGCCGAAAAAGCGTCAATTACGCGCCGCTGAGCACTGTATGGCATGTATTTTTTAATATTATATAACTTATAAATTAATAGGTATACAATTTGTAGTGTATATCAAGGTTACTTCCACTTCGTTTCACTACTGAAAATTTCAATTTCAATGTTGTATTTGTTGAAGTCAGACCTGTCGTCAGTCGCTTGTCTTCAATTGTCAAGTTCTCGTTCTGTCAGTATATTTCTGGAAGTAGGCAAGTTTAACTGAAAGTCAATTGTATGACTTTAAGGCACTTTCAAGTTTTTGTAAACTTTACTATAAATGCTATTATAAGCGTCATGCGTTATCATGGCATGCGGTGCAGTTATTAGCTTGTGAGCTCTGTGTGTTCGTTTGTTCAGCTGTGTTTGGTGTTTTCACATTGGCCGACACGATACGATTTTATATTATTTTCATATTTGACAGCTTTATATAAGTAAGTATATAAGTAAAATATTTTCATACTCTCTTTAAAATATTTGTTGAGAAAAAACTTTACCCGTTGTGCAATTTGAATAGTCAAGTCCCTTTGTCATTTTAAATTAATTTAGGTTATGAGTTAAAAAGGTATAAAAATAATCAACACCAACTTATACAGATAACTACATAATCAAAACTACTAAAAAATCACTATTTCATCCTAACACCAATCATTAAAAATCGTGTCGGCCAGTGTAAAAACATCACATTCCTTACGTTTAAATAGATACATCGACTAGGGAATTCGTTGTGGAATGCTCTTCATAAACTTGTGGTAGTCTCATTTGAGTTCAAAGTGGGAACATTTAGCGTGAAATGTCTATTACAGTTACAATTTAGTGGACCACCCAATTGACCTCTCGCTATACAAATATTTGGTGACCGAAACTTTTCATCTAAATCTTTCTTCTTACCTCTAGGTAACGTGTGCGTTGTGAATATACTATCTTCTAAATCGAGTCTATTGTCCTTGTCAATAAAGTCGTTATTTGTATAGTTGTAGTCCCTTGTATATGGATCTGTCCAGTCATCATATTTCTTTTCTAAGCCTATGTTGTATATCGTTGGGTACTGTTTAGGTTCTGGTGTAGTTTCGTTGTCAGTGCTTAACACTTCGTTGTGGTATCGTTGTGACATCCATACGTATCTTGCAAGTGGCTCTTCAGGACCCCAGAGGCGAGAAGGATTGAATGCTGATGATATTTTCTGAAACCAGAATAAGAAACTATCTAACTAGAAGAAAATAAGTTTGATAATATAAATTCCCAAGTTTATATTATCAAACGAGTGTGAATCCGTAAACTTTCCTTTCTTAAGTTAAAGTAGTGCAAGAAGTTGGTAGTATTGTATTTCTAAAACTCATCCACATCATCATAATAGTCTCGATTAATTATGGATAGCTGTAAGACTTGATTATTATGACTTATTATTTTTGATGTCAAGCACTATCCTAGTTTAATGACTTTTATATTTACCGATATCAAATTATACTGCTCCTCTTTCGCCACAGCGATCACTGCCATCACAGCCATCACAAACACAATCACAGCCGTGACTATAAGCAACGGCCACGTGACCTGCGGAGTCCATGAGACCCTCAGCAATGCCCTGAGCCACCAGCCCGTGACCCCGATGAGGAGGATTGGGGTAGACCACCAGGTTCCAATCCAGAAGCAGGGTAGTTTTACTCCAGTAAGGAACTCTATGTCTACTGTAAGATGGCACCAGCCTGGAAGATATATAAACAATCTTCAACTGTTCATCGATATATTCTCTTCTAATTATTTTTTATATTCTTCTATTTGTGTCCTATTTCCTTTAACCTTTTTCTATTTTATGATTGAATTGTGACCAAAGGCTGTTCAAAAAGCAGAGCGGAAGCAGAGAATAAGCCCGTCGGCTATATTGCCATTGTAACCAAAAATCGAGGGACTTCCAAGAAATCGTAAGGATAGGATAGATATAACAACAATAGGTGCAAATAACAGTAGAACTGAACGAACGTAGATTAATATAGTCAACCTAGTATTAAATAACTTACCATAAATAAAAACAAATCCCACCACCTCAACAGTAGCAGTGAACACAGCCAGTATTGGCACCACCAGCTCATCCAGTATGGAGACGACTTCCAACCCTCGCGCTAATACTGCCACCGTCAAAGCGGTGCCGGTTGCTGATGATGCAGTGGCGAAGAGTCGCCAATGGTCCCCAGTCAGTCTGTGGAGCTTATCGTAGACTGGGAAGAGGAGAGTCAGCTGAAAGAAGATAGATACAAGAGGTAAAGTACATACATACATAAACTCACGCCTGTTTCCCATCATAGGGGTAGGCAGAGACCACAGATCGCCACTTGCTACGATCCTGACACACTTCTTTGGCTTCATTCTCTCTCATCCATCACATTCTTCATGCAAGCTCTTCGGTTTAGGGTACTCTTGACCTGGCCTTTTTCCAATAATTCGCCAATTTGGTCTAGGAATGTGCGCCTAGGTCTTCCCCTTCCGACGGTCCCATTCACACTCGCCTTATAGACCTTATAGACCAAGAGGTAAAGTTTGTAAGTTTAAATATCTCCGAAAGTTGGTACTTTCTTTTTATGGGTTTCTGTAGTATTATTTACTGCTAAGTTGGTAGGTACCACAGCAAAACTACGGGTGGAAGATTGTTAAATATGTTAATAGTACGGATAAAATTCATTAATATATTAAAAATAAAAATACTCTTGCTTCCTTGTTGCTAAGTTGGCTGTAACTTTACGATTGCCTCATATTTTTAACCTAATTTATTTGGCTGTTTTATGTACGTAATTTTTCTCGTGCCAGACAATTTCTCTGATATTGATATTTTTGGGGTAACCTGGATGTTTTTTTGTAGCTATATTTAGATCCAATAGGTAGCGTTATATTTTTATTTTACTTTTTTATTGGTATCAGTATAGGAACAATGTATTAGAATAACGTCTGTCTAGTAGTTGTAGATAAAAGTAAGAGAAAAGAAACTTACCACACTTATTATGCCTGACAGAAAAACTAATGCTAAAGCGAGGAGGGGCCACTCTTTACCCCTCCTCTCTGCCACAGAAGACTGGTATATTAGGACTAGAATAGATATGAAGCTGGTGTCCCTACTGCCTTCGCTGCTAATAGACTCCCACATCAGAACCCAAAGCCAACTGGTGAAGATGTTCGTCATTATTAGGAAGGCTGATGTCCTGAAAGAGAAATGCTGCTATTTATATATTATAAAAAAGTAAAGATGTCATGTACAAATATACCTTCATATTTTATGTACCTTTTGAAGGTGTTACTTATACACCGTTTATTTTTGGTCAGTTTAAAGCCGGCGCCTACGTAATCTATATCGATAACCTTACTCAAAAATAATAATAAATATGAGATCAATTTTTTTGTATTTAATAATATCACGAAACATAGGCAGGATAAATCACGGAGATACGTGCTCTATGCTCAGCTGTTGCTACGGCGTAGAGTCTACGCTATGTCGTAGTCATACATACATACCTAGGTCATTAGCTCTGCGCGCCTACGACACCTTACCAAGTGTTTTCCTCACTTTTGTTAATCTTTTCAACTATTTAGTTTCGTATGAAATACTTATCAAATTCAAAAATTAAACCAACGACACGAATACGATTAAGCAATACAAGCAGTGGGTGCTGGCTTTAAACTGACCTAGAATTAACCGTGTATAACTGCCTCTCAACTGAACAGTGGTTAAAAAAAATTCAAAATTCGCCCTGTCATTATTTGTCACTATCTAACAAAAAAGATGGCAATAGTTTAAACGGTGTTTCAATTTTGACAGATTTAAGTGAAATTTATAAGTAGAGCATTAATTTCACGATTGTAAATATTATATTGGGCGAGATATTCCGTCAGATTTTGAGGCATGAAGACGAGGGAGTAGTCTAGAAGAATGCTCATATTTTTCAAAAGAAAACTTTTCACATGTGACGGGTTGCAAGACTATCGCCACCTTTTAGAATACGAATTGGTTTCCTCACTAAATTTTCTTTCCAAAAGTTTAGAGCTCGTGCCTTAGTGTACACAAGTTTTCCTGACCTTTTGGTCGAAAGCAGAGGCACAATTCCATTCATTAAACACGGCTCTTCTGTAAATTAATCATTTATAAATTGTGAAACAATATTAACTACTGATGCACCATAAATTACTCAAAATTGTGTACTCACAGTGTTAGTAGAGCTAGTCTGTTAATGATAATAATGTTTTAGTTCTTACCATCGAACATCTGAGTTTCTGTATACAGTGCCGCCTGCACTTATCAAATACCCGCTAACAATCTGAGTGGACAACAGTGCTTGTATTAGCGCACTGTGCCAAATATACGGCTGGTAGAGCGGTGACCATTGCTCGCATGATTCGAACAAGGTGTCCAACACTCCACTCTTTCCCAGAAATGTAGCGAGTACCACTGCGATAGCTATGACGATCGGTGCTAAGACGCAGAGGGATGCCTTCAAAGTTTTGCGTAGGCGATACAAACTGAAATTGAAAGAACAAAATGTGAAAATGTAGATAGTACTCGTATCTTAATGTAACTGACAGCTCAAACGTTTAGATGTTTTGGACTTGCGTATTATTATATTTAATCGAGCTTTAAACAGTGAAAAAAGTAGAAAATCAGTCTCAAACTGTCAAATATGACAGTTCAGTGACCACACAAGTAGCTTTGTCGCTCTCATCTCAACGAGACCGAACGCTACAAAAGATACCTACGCGATCGTTTTGACTGTTTGAGACCGATTTGAGGTTTGAGACAAGTTAGACAACCAGCCTGCTGTAATGATTTGAGCTGTTTATGATGTTGTCGATAAATATATTAATATACTCAAGGACAATATTTAACAAGCGGTACTTAATTATAATTGTTATTTGCAGGTCAACTATTATTAACGTGTTATAAACACGCGCTTATTTACAAAGATAACTCGTATTGTCTGTTTTGACAGCTAATTAATTTTCCACATGATCAACAAATTCAACATTATAATGAGTTGCAATGAATGAAACTGGGAATAATGTGTGTGCAAAAACGACATATATTTCTTAGGCCTTGACATTTTTAGTAGATGATTTATACAGTGTCAGGAAGCGATCTTTCCATACATGTAACAGGACATTGCAGTGCCATTGGACATCATTGAGATGGAGTAGGCTTGTTCAGCACCTAAACCATTCTCAGCTTAACCGGCCATATCCACAGGAAAGACATGGTCAATACGTGTGGGGCCGACTAAGACGTGGTTTCCTTACGATGTTTTCCTTTTCCGTTTAGAACTAGAACGACCTTCGGTTTGAAAGTCGAGGTACTCTCCAACATGGCTCTTTTGAGCCATGTATTATATTTTCTTAACAATTATCATGATTCAGATTATATCGGTGAACACTCTGAACTAAATTATGACCATTATAAGCTGAACCGCGATGTCTTGAATATCGTTCTAAGCAAATTTATAATGGTCGTCTAATGCACTAGTAGTATAGACACACTGTAAGGTACTGCATTATTAAAAACTATATAATTTAAAAAGCAACATCAGAGATGCTCTAATAATTAGAATAATAAGTTCGTAATCAGTTACTTACTCATTTTTATAATTACTAAATCTACCTTCGAACAATTACCAAATTAGTTAATAGCAAGATTTATTAATATTTATAGAATCGAAGCAGGTCAAGTGGATGGCATAAGTAAATACAAACTGATACTCAGTTACATTATTATAATTATAAGCATTGATATAATAAATCATTAGATACGGCCTGATGCCTGAAGTCCGTCACGTTGTTTTTCGTGTGTGTCAACAAAACAGTGTCTTTCTCTTTTTCGCACGTCAATTATTGCAACATTACTTTCGTTTCCTGACATGAGAGCTGGCTTTTTCATGAAGGCAATATTTCGTACGCGTTTGCTTAAAACTATAGGCGAATCCAATGATTTTTATCAATTGTTGTAATACTACTATTACTTACAGAATGGGTACGAAGAACCACAAAAAGAATATAAAAATCGTCATTATTCCGATATACTGGGGATATTCAGTGAACGGCGATAGAAATGTTGTGCTGGAACAAAAAAAACTATGATGATGATTGGTCAAGATTGATTAGTGGGCACCCTTATATTTTTTAACAATAGTCGGGACTATTGTCAAAAAATATAAGGGCGCGTTTATATTGCCCACTACAAACTTTTGTTAGATGGTAGTACTAGATGGTATAAATTCTGATCAAATTCGTTTTATGATTATTTTGTATTTCGAGAATCTTCTTTTGGGTAAGGAGGGAGTTGCGGCAAGGTTACTCCTCCTGGTCGCTTTCACGTGAATAATACCCGTGTTTTAATACAATATCAAACTTAATTCTATTCATATAAAAGAAATGAAAACTTCTTTACAGTTTTTGCCGATGATTCCAGGGTATGTTTACTCTCTTCAAATGCCACTTTCGCTTTTAGCCACACGCTTGACGATTACGTGTATCGAGTGGGCATTTACACATTTCACGCACAACAATTTAGTTGCTCGTTATGTTATTGGATCATTTAGTTTTGCTTCGGTTCAATGACTTTAGGCTGTGATTGGGAAAGAGAGTCATTGATTGTTCTTGACGCACGATATAAAAAATATTTCGCATTAGTTGTGAACTTGTGATAAACGACGCAAGCTATTTTTTTTTTTATTGATAAAATTATTTGACATGGACGTTGCGCTTGTGTGTATTAAGATCGTGCTTGTAAGATCTCTACAAATTTTGATAGAAAACAAAGATTTATACAATTATTTCTTCTTGCGAGGTTGACCCCCATTTATCCTCATTCCCAGTCTCTTCCATTCAACCAAAAAATTCGCATTCGAGTGTGTCATACGAGACGACACAAATTAAACGAGAAACTCGCTTACGATTTTTTCGACTTGTCAAACTATGACATCATTATTTAGTCGCACTATTAAATCATTTTATTTCAAAACCTGTAATAATAATATTAAAGATAAATAAAAGTATACATACTTACTTGAAACATTCGGATGCATTCATTCTGTTTTCATATCCGTTCTGTAAGCAAACAAATGCGAATTATTGTAATTGAATACTTGCCTCTAAACAAACATTTAAGACCAAAACAAATAAGTTAATTGGAATTGATGAAATGCATGGAGGTTCAATGAAGTTTATTATAAGGGAGGTGCTTGTAATTTAATGTACGTACAAATAAAACTTAATAAACGCCTTACTTATAAACGCCTCTCAACTTTAAACAATGTTCAAGATTCGTCCTGTCTCTATTTGACACTATCTAACAAAAAAGGAATTGTTTAAACGGTGTTTCAATTTTTATATAATTTTAAAAGTAGAGGGGGAGTCTACCTTAAACCAAGTCAGAGTCTGTCAAGGAGTTGTGTCAATAAGTTCATAGGAAATGTACCTATATAAATATAGTACCTATATAAAATAGTAATATCCCTATCCCTAACAACCAAGGGTTTGTTTTCAAAGTAAAAAATTAAGCGTAAAAGGTATACTATTTTGGTGTATTTTAACTCAGTAATCTGGACATGTAATTTTAGTTCACACTCAAAGATAACTTTGAGAAACTATTGTGAAAATTTAGTCATTTTTTATACTAAGACAAATATGTAGTCTTGAGCTTGCGTTTAAATTTTCAGAAGAAATGTTTTTGAACGCCTGTTCTAATGGGTATAATATTTTATTTAAATAACAAATATAATACTTACCGGGGTTATATACAATTTTGTGCAATCCTTTAACGGAAATGTCCCTTTCCCAATCCATACAAGATAAGCCGACGACAGCGCTACGTACACCATGTAGTAAATGCAGCAGAGATACGACGTCACTAGTTTTAAATGACCTGCTCCTAAAACAATACGAATGGGTCAAAATTATGTACCTATTTCTTTGTTTTCATCATCACAGCCCGATTTACCCACAACTGGGTAGGCCTTTCTAAGGTTGTGCCATCCACCACGATCCTGTGCACTGGCACAACTCACACAGTAGCACCCATCGCCGGACACCCCTCGCAACGTGAACTAAGTCGTCGACTCACTTTTCTTTGTTTTATATTAAAGCACAGTATGCACAATGGATTTAGGCATTGTGAAGTTAGCCGTTTCGATGTGAAGTGCAGCTTTTTCATACTAAGTTTTCTACTGTGCATCGAAACGGCTAACTTCACGAATGCCTCCATCGTGCCGTACTGTAATTGATAACTTCGATGGCGTAGTGAGCGGGTGTACGGAATAATCCCGTGATTCCACAAACTCGTGACGGGTCAAATGTTTGCATGATGTGTGAACTATTGTTCCGGATCTTTATAGTGTGGTACCATAACATCGTAGTGTGAGTTATACATTATAGTATTTATTTCATAATTATATTTGCAGGTTTTTGGATGCGTTCAGTTATGATCTCCAAATCGTCAATCCCGAAATAAACTACACATGGCACAACGAAAAATACGTACAAATAAGTAAACAATAAGATTTCCTGATAGCTGTTACCTTCACAATTCTATCAGCTACAACGAGTAAATCCTTGCAACAGGAAACAGCAGATTTGCCACATAAGCCTGTGTACCTTAGCTGAGTGCCGGATTACTGTGTTGACGCGATGTTTGGGGATCTTCGTACTTTCGCACTGAATTCTTATAGTGGAGATCGGTACACCTACTTGTTGCTTCAGAGATGTTTATCAAGTGAGACATTCGAAAAAAAGAATATACATACTAGTTTCTTTCAACGTTTTTTTTTCTTTTTCCTTATTACAAACAGTGTAAAGGTACAAACTTTTTCTTCGTCTTTTATTAATGCGTCTGTTTTATTAACGGGAAGTGTCACAGTTTTTTCAATGCACAATGTCACTGTCGAATGAAATTAGCACGATAAAATGATGAAGGTTTGAGAAAAGCAAAATGAAGGTAATCGGTTTTTAGGGTATACGAACTTAGGCCGGCCGCATACGCACGTTTTCCGTATACGTTTTCCGAATTCGTTTTTTTTACGCAGACGTTCAATTTTAGTTCGTATGACCTGTACGCACGGTTTGTTTTCGAAATGAACGTCAAGTTTTTTTCCGTTCGGAAAAAATAAGAACGTGTGCGGCATGTAAAACAATTTGTATTGAATGCGTGCATTCCGAATTCGGAAAACGTATACGGAAAACGTGCGTATGCGGCCGGCCTTACTTAGGCTCTATTCTTCTTCTTCTTTCGTGTCGTTGTTCCAACCTATAGAAACTTTGACCAGTATGTAGCTACATCTACGGCATTATCCGAGCCGGACATCAGATCAGCCATAGTGTATGATTTACATTTTTAATTAAAACATAGGCTCTATTGTATAGTATTGACATGTAATGATGACACTATGCAATAAAATATTTCTGATTCTGATTCTGATTCTGATTCTGATTCTGATTCTGATTCTATATTGACATGCAATGTCTTAAGGAAGGAACTATACGTACAGGCAGCGTCATCAATCGGTATCCCCCTATTGATTTTAACAAAGACTCTTTTCATTTCAACCTTGGATTTCAGTCGGGTATTATATCAGCTATTTTTGTTTAGGAACTCGAGCGAAATAAGATATCCATAAGTAAGGAAGGATGTAAAAGTTTTTAAAAAAGTTGAGATCAACGGCCTGCAAATCGACCTCTTACTAGGGGGATACCAATTAATGACGCTTTCTGTACTTTATTTTTTACCCGACTACGGCGAAGCAAAAAAAAAATTTAAGATTTTGACCGGTATTGTTAATATTAACTGAAATCTCTTTTGCTGCCAAGTTAACATTTTCATACACAGATCATACATAGTTGAACAGCCTTTTTATTTGGACGATTCAGATAGCCGCAATAACTCCGTCACCAGAGAAGACTACTTCATACAAACTAACCTCTTAAAAACGGTACAGCTCTCCACACCCCCACCGGATCCTGCTGACTCAGCTGTCCCATCGCCAGCTGCAGCAATGATGTTGGCAGTCCTACCACCAGCAGCCAGAAGGTATACACCACCAGGTATGGAACTGCTCCGTAGTAGAACGCCTCCCGAGGGAGGACGACTGAGCTGAACAGAGTCAGCGATAGTGCTATTGTGCATAGCTGGGTTTTTATGAAGTCGCATGTTGATTTTATTGACTGAAATAAAAAAAAACCTATTATAAGTATTTAAATGCAGTGAATAGTAGAAAGTTAATATAGTTTTAAAGAAAACTAGTTTCCTTCCACCGGAAGCTTTGTTCGCGTAGTCCAAACATTTAAACCTAAGTATATAAAAATCTAAATGTGTAAGAATGTATGTTCTCTATGGATTCCAAAAGGGAGTAGGTACCAAACCGATTTTGATGAAAAATTCAGGTAATCTTTAGATTAGCTCAGCCAGTGATCTTGTGAATTTTAGTGTTTTTAATACCACTACTAAGGTAGCAGACAAGCATAAGGCCTACCTGATGGTTAGCTGTTACCGTAGTGTAAGGACGCCTGTAGACCCAGAGAGAGGAATCACACTCGCGCTTTAAAAGAGGACTCACTGCGCTGACAACACAATGGTCAAGACTGTTCCACCAGTTGTCACAGCAGCGTTTCTTCACAGAGCACTGGCAACCTTACTCATCGCAGAAAAACAGCAGCATTCGAGAAGAATGATTTTATTGGGTTGCGATATTCGGTACTTCCCCAGTCGGGCTGCTCGAATATAGAGTGAGAAAAGCCTACTATGCCCTATTAGTAGCGGTCGAATCAACATAAACCCTGTGCCTATGTAGGTACTATTCCAGTCCATGGCAAAACATAATAGAATTTGTGTAGACTCTAACCCAAGTTTCATTTAGATCGGTCTACTGGTGAAATCGTGATTGATACCGAAAACATTTAGATTTAAAATAATATTAGTAGAATAGTATAATTATTAAAATTTCTTATTAAAGTCTTTTAAACTTAGTAATAAAATTCAAATAATGATAAAAAGATGAGATAGGTATGACAGCTGAATAGAATATTATTAATCAAAATAAAGATGCACGGTTTTTACCACAGGATTGTGGTAAAAACTATAAAACAGGACAAAATACGGTCTTATATTAAACAAAAACATTAAAACCATTTGAAACTTTGTGACCCATGACAGCAAAAAATCTAAAATTGTAATTGTTAGCTTTAGAGAATTAATTGTCTAAAGAAAATATAGTGATGAGATCATAAATGAAGAAAAACATGTTTTTGTAATCGAGTTAACGTTCTTTTACAGCATTAAAATAAAAACTATTAGAACATAAAATAAAAATTATCAGGAAAGTAAAATTAACTTTATTTTCAAACGTAATCAAGAAACATTATTGCAAAAAGTGATGTTGTATTTACTGGCGCAAGACGGGTCTATTCCGAGCGTAATGGAGTTGCATCATTGCAGTCATTTGTCAAGTCTCAAGCAATACTTTGAGCATCTGCAATTTTGCGACTGCATCGATGCAGTATCGCACTTGAGAGAGCATACTAGACAAAATTGGGTATCGTTTTCGGTTTGTTTAATCCATTAGTTAAATCTTTTTCGAGATATTGCAAAATCCTCTTCCTCAAAATGCAGTGTATTGCTTATTTTTAGTTTTCAACCAGTGGAATCGGCCCTTTAACTACAAGGTAGGGATTGATGGAACACCTGGGACCAGCTTCTTATCACAAAACTAGAGAATTGTGAACATTTTTTTTTAAGCTATGCAAAGCAAAGACGGACTCGAGAGGTCTAGAACTCACAGAGTCACTAGTTTACGTTGTAAGTATATCTAAAAGTCAAGAGGCCTTACTTATAAACGCCTCTGAACTTGAACACTGGTTAAACAATGCTCAAGATTCGCCCTATCACTATTATTCAGTATCTAACAAAAAAAGATGGCAAAAAATTTAAACGGTGTGTTTCAATTTTTACAGCAGCTGAGTGGAGTTTTTAAGTAGAGCGGAAGATGTATCTTTTTAACTCCTTTTAGACTTAAAACAGCCTAAAAACTCCTAAATCAGAGTCAGCCACTAACTCATCAGAACATACATAACATACTTTAATAATTTTAAACAACCCAATAAGTCTCAGAAATATAAGATAAACCCAAACCCCCTTACTTAGAATGTTGATTAAAAGATGTTTAATGTTGAACACTGGTTTAACAACGTTAGTTGAGGTTTTGCTTGAGGTTGATAAAAAGTTCGGTACCTACCAGAATTGACACTCTGTCTCTATTCATCACTATCGACAAATAAAAACAGGACGTTGTTAAACCAGTGTTCAACTTTAAACATCTTTCATAAGAAAGACCCATGGATCCCTTCGTTCAAGGAATGAGTAAACCCATGACTAAAGTTTGATAGTTAGCTAATCGTTTCTTGTGGCAATGTTTTGACAAACGTGGGTGTCATTGTCATCGGCTATGAATTGCACTATTGGACTCGAAAACAAACATAGTAGAAATGTTGGGGTGTTGAACAATGAACTTTGTGAACTCTTGACACTGAATTGAATAGGTCAAGTTGGGTTAATGAAGTGAAAACAAAAAAATGTGATTACGACTGTATCCCAAGGCACGGTAGACATTCTCTCAGATCTTTTTAGGCATTTAAAGATCTTTTGAAGATGTCTAAAGAAAAGATGTTTAAAGTTGAACACTGGTTTAACAACGTCCTGTCTCTATTCATCACTATACAAATAAAGACAGGACGTTGTTAAACCAGTGTTCAACTTTAAACATCTTTCATAATCATAAGTAAGACCGATTAAATTGATCCCTACGTTCAAGGAATGAGTAAACCCATGACATAAGTTTCATAGCTAGCTCGTTCGTTGTGGCAATGTTTTGACAAACGTGGGTGTCATTGTCATCGGCTATGAATTGCACTATTGTACTCGAAAACAAACAGTAGAAATGTTGGGTGTTGAACAATGAACTTTGTGAACTCTTGACACTGAATTGAATAGGTCAAGTTGGGTTTATGAAATGAAAAAAAAAAAAAAATGTGATCACGACTGTATCCCAAGGCACGGTAAACATTCTCTCAGATCTTTTTTAGGCATTTAAAGATCCTTTGATATGTCTAAAGGGGTAGTCAGAGGTATGTCCAAATACATATTTGGTACATGCCCACATTTTGCAGAAGTTAGCATTCCATACGTGACAGGTTGCAAGCCCATCGACGCTATTAGAAAGCTAACTGGTTTCCTAACGATGTTTTCCTTCACCGTTTAGAGATCGTGTTATCGTGTTGGGTTTATCGGATATCTTATTCAAGTGGTGAAATTTCTGATTAGAAAGAAACTTAAACCAACGCATGACTGTACCCCAAGCATAGTAGACATTCTTAGAAATCTTAAAAGGATCTTGAATAAATATCTGAGAGATTGACTAGCGCGCCTTTCGGAATCAGTTAAAATAACAAAACAGGATCAAGCTTTTTTTTTAATAGCTACAATTCAATTGCTGATACGTAACCAAACTATTTATATTGTAATGTAATTTTGACGTATTAAAAAAAAATACTTTGTAATTTTAGCACACCCATTTCAGTTGTTTAATTTATGACCGATTATTTTCTTTTTAACTCTTTATTCTTCAAAAACTATGTAATTTTGTTTTTTTGAATCAATATTCAGTACAGTATATAATTATGTATATACAAGTGAATGTAAATAATCATAACTCAAGTGAATTACGTTTGTTATAATTGCAAAGTAGCAATTATATCGAGCTGTAAGGAAACATGATATTATATTACTTTTGACAGTCATTTCTTCAGTTCCCTGTTTTTTTTTTATTATAACTAACGGTTTGCGACAATTTTTTTTTAAATGTAAAAACATTTTTAAATAAACAAATAAATAACTGTATTTCACTATATTATGTGCACATATGAATGTCCCTAATTAGGACCGTCTAATAGTAATTGTTTCAAATGTCTTAGTAATTATTTGAAATTACGCTTACAATTAGCTAAATATTTTCACGTTAGAAACGAAACATCGTAAAATGTATGATTATAAAAACGGAATTTCCCTATTAATTGTCCCGACATATTTGTTCAACTTGACATCAACTTCAAACATTGTAAAAAATGTTGAACTAGTACATTTTAGCGCAGTTATTGACATAAGTATCAAAATTTAAGAAATATTTTGGTTTTAAAAATCCAATAACATTTAGTTTTAAAATTAATGAGATTTTAATACAATTTTGAAGAATCTCCTCTATCTTTCACTGTTATAAATTCAATCACCATTTTAATATCTTTTATTGTTTTTTATTAAAGAAACAAACAGCTACAAAAATAAAACAGTAAAGTAAACATTTTTAATAAAAATTATGGAATTCTAGAGTTTTTAGTCTCGTCTGCTCGCGTATATGTCATTTTTAAAAATAACACAGTTAAAAATATCATAAATTAATATATTTTTTATCTTCACTTCAAAAGATTGTACTTAAAAGTAAGTGATAGCAAGAATTCAAAGAAGTCTCACAAACTCCACTCTTTGTTTCCGAAATCTCAGGTCAAGTTGACTTCAGGATGTGCGGGTAGTTTAACATAAATAACACGGAAAGTTTTGGTTTAGGAAGTGATGTTACGAGCCAACTCACTTCGCTAGGCGTGGAAGCACTTTGTCTCAAGACTGAAGTTCTGGATAGAGATGGAGCAAAAACCGTTTATTTTGGTCCTAGAAAGTTTCATCAGCCAACTTTTTGGTCATAGAATGACTTTATAGACATAAAATAGTTTTATTTTACTATCTCGGACATTTTCTTACCAATGACCTTAAAGACGATGGAGACATTAAAAGGGAGCGTAGGGCTATGGCGATCCGTGGAAATATGTCGGCGCGTAGGTACTGACCATGACCATATTGACCATGTCATAATAAAGCTGACCAAAGCGTTTTTTCAGAGCTTTTATACGGGTGTCTGTCATGACATGTCCAAATGACAGTTGGACACCCTTCGCGTCCAATACAATAATATTTTAGGATGCTGTTGAGATTGCTTTGGTACTGCAGCGCTTCAGGGATGTTTGCACAGAACCACACAGTAAGTATAATATTTTTTTCATTTTTTTTTTCATTTTTAAGCTTACGAATTTACATCGAGGTCGACATACTTACATGCTTTATGTAAAAGTTAAATATGACGTAAAACTAACTTAATTGTCTAGAACGAACAATTATGAAGGTTTAATCACTCATGTGTGATGTAACGTATTAATATAATTTCATTAATCATGCAATAATGCTTATACCATGAACAAATATTATTTGGAAATGTATACTTTAATTAAAAGTATTTTTAAAGCGCCCGTGGAGTAACCTGCCTAGACTCTCTTGTGATATCGTTGAAGTTAATCGAAGTTCTGATCGGTCATTATTTGAATGGGTTTCAAGTAGCAATAAAAGCTGAGCGCTTCCGTACTTCGGAGGGCACGTTAAATTGTTCCGGCTTTTAAGTCGTTGAGCCATTACGGAGGCCTTCAGGCGACCTTAAATCTCCGTCACCAGAGTTAACCACTAGCTCATTCAAACATACATACATACAGAAGCATTCTGTAGCAATAGAATAAAATATAGCACGTGAAGTTCTTTATGAAAGTTGGAGCTGAAATATTATATCAATATTACGCTGACTATGACAAAGACAAGAAATATTTGCGTGCTAAGTTATATGACAAAAGTAAAGAATGAAAGAGAACAAGTATTGACGAACCCATAAATTGAGGACAAAGGAAAGGAAGATGATGATAATAGAGTCGAAAGAAAAATAATTGAAGATTAAAAAATGTCTTCCTCGCCTTAGGTTGCAGTCATGGTAATATTTCGTTTAAGAAAAAAATTGATTGAAAAAATCCAGGACATATAAAGAGCAACATAGCAAGAAACAAAGATACAAGTTAAGTTAAATAAAAGCTTTTAAAATAGAGAAAATGCTACAAACATTACTAGTTGATGAGAGAAATTTTATAACAAGTGAATTCATTTGAAAACAAAACACACTGTTTACGAAAGAGATATAAGAATAATTAGTTTGTAAATATACAACATACGCTCGGAAGTAGGTACCTCAGATAAATTGCTTTGTGCAATTAACGTTCTTGTGTATTACTTTTGACGACACTGAAAGTGATTGCAACAATTTGCAACATTTTTAAAGAATAAAAGCATTTTTATTATTATTACATGAGTAATTTAAGATCTCTCGCAATAAAAATAATATTATTAGAAATTAAAAGTAAAAAATTACGCAAAAATTACGCAAACATGACTGCTTAGAATAAATTTGCTATTTATCAATGACTAGCAGCGCCTTCACGGCTTTGCCCCCGTATTGATGGTATATGGTGATGATGATGATGATGATGAAAAGTAGCCTATATCCTTCCTCAAGAGTTTATCTATCACATGCAGAAAAAAAAAATCATATCCAACTGGTAGTTTCTGAAATCAGCGCGTTCAAACAAACAAACCCTTCCGCTTTATATAATTAGTATGGAGTATAGATAGTATAGAAGTATAGATAGTATAGATATAGATTTTCACGTAACCAGCCCCCCTAGCCATATTACACTATCTATCGTCGCTGTAGAATAGAAACACTTCAAAATGTATAGGATTTGACGTTTCAAGTAGATGAGTCACGTGGTCCGAACGTCAATTCCTATACATTTTGAAGTGTTCTATTCTATCGCGACGATAGATCGTTCTACAGCGACGATAGATCGTGTAATATGGCTAGGGCCCCTGATTTCTTAAATTTAAAACACGTAATTCTCAGTTTTTTTTTTAAATTTCAAGTGAGCATTCCAACTACAAAAACTGGCCAGCAGCACGAACTTACTACAAAAACAAAATGTTCACAATATCTGTAGTCGATGGTTGATCATCCTAATGTCAGTGTAACTACAGTGACAAGGTCGCCGCCAAGAAAACATCGAGGAAACCTGTTCTTACAGACTTTTTCAATTACAGATCTGTGAAAGAAGGTCAATGGTATTGATAAGGTTACCCAGCCATTTTGTGTCCGTGCTCTGCAATTGCTGTATTTCAAACAATGAAAATCACCACACGGTCGTATCACCACTGCCATAAATTATTTTTTTTAATAATTTAAAGAATTTTGAATTTCGTAACCGCGAAAAGAGGCGTTCGCGCGCATGCGTCTACCGTAGCACTGAATTAACTGACAAGGAAGGTGCGGTGCTGGTGTGGGATTACTATCGATGAAGGTTTATCGATTGCATTACTAAGGAAGGGTGAATGATGCAATGATGTTACCATTGCAGGTGAATGTTCTAAAATGACCTAATGATGGAACTAATTAAGTTATAACAAGATTAGATATGTCATGTAAGAATTTTAAGGACACTGGACTGGCCTCTCAGCTCAGTTGGTAGTAGATCTGCCTGAGCTGTAGGTTTTGGGTTTGATTCCCAGCCAGGTCAAATATTTTGTGTGATAAACGTAGATGTTTGGACTATGCTTGGGTGTTATAAGTGTTATATTAAGTGTGTATTTACATTGAATATGTATGTATTCTATCAGTTATCTGGTTCCCATATTACAAGCTTTCCATAGTTAGGGCTAGATGGCGTTGTGTGAAAATGTCTATCAATATTTATTTATTGTTTTACTGAAAATATCAACGTTATTTTATTTTTAAAACAGTTGTTTATTAATTAGAATTTTTTTTTCTTATTTCTGAATAACAGTGTGATAATAATTGCTGTAAAAATGAAAATCATTAAATAAAACAAAATTCATCGATCATTTTTTGTACACCATCGACCAAGTCACATCCCTAGATGCGCCAGCGCACGCCACGGTACACCGACTACAGCACTACTCAGTTATGGAAATTAACGTCAGTCGGTAAAAATAAAAACACAGAATAATTAACCATGGATATGGTCAGTGAGCACTGGCAAGTGGAAGGGTCTAAGATGTTTCAAAACTTTCTGTCTTCACAAACAACTTAGACCTATATTTTCGAATACGATTAATATCTTAAAAAGTAACCTATACATACTATTTACTACATGATGTAATGCTTTGGATAATCTTCATACGATGACGTAAGTACTTGGTATTTGAAAATTATTCTAATGTCGAAAATGTATACTACGAGTATATTTCTATTATGACTAAGATTTTCGTGAGAAATAAGGATATTCATGATTTTTCTACTATTTGTATAAATCTGATGTTGAACAGCATAAAACCTTCCACAAGAAATTAGCTATGGTCAGAATTAATTTTTCAAATCTGACTGTTACTTCCCGAGTAGCGCGTTCAAACAAACAAACAAACTCTTCCGTTTTATTGTATTGGTATAAATGAAGGGACATATCGAGGGTGATTCATATTTTTTTATTACACAAAAAATGATCACGCTGAACGTTCCTGGGTCCGGGCGTAGAGGAAGACAAAAAAAAATGGACAGACGTGATCAAAAAAGATCTACAGGACAGCAATGTTTCCCAGGACGACGCGTTGGATAGAGCGAAGAGGAAGAAGATGACGAGAAAAGCAGACCCCACTATCAGATGGGAATAAAGCTTAGGAGAGAGAGAGAGAGAGAGCGCATAAACCAAAAGTTTTGAGAAACTAAACACAGTATAATAGAGCGAAAAGGAAGATGACGAGGAAAGCAGACCCCACCATCAGATGGGAATAATGCTTAGGAGGGAGAGAGAGCGCATAAACCAAAAGTTTTGAGAAACTAAACACAGTATAATAGCGCTTAAGTAAATTAGTTTTGAATAGTAATATTATTGCGGTAACGATCCAGTTAAAAGTTGCTTCATTAGAAAGCTCGGTGCACGTACATTATGTTTTCATTATGCAATGAGTGTTTACTATACGGAAGTGCATGTAAGGTTTATGTTGTAAATGAAGTTTAGGTTCTATCTTTATGGATGGTAGCTTCAAAGCGCGGGTGCACTTCAGGGCCTGTATTCTACTAGATGACAACCGCTTTGGTTTGGTTCGATCTCTTAAATGTCAGCCATTTGGTGAAATAGTAGAATAGCTTTTCAAAAATTTGTTCTGCCAAAGTTCAAAACCTCACCACAACTGAGTCGTTTGTTATTAGTAGTCATGGAAACAGTCGCTTAAGTTGAGGTTTTGGTTGAGGTTGATAAAAAGTTCGGTACGAGAATCGACGCCCAGTACTTCTTAAGAAAATTGTTAAAATAAAATTGTAAGTAATGTTGTAACTTAGGTAAGCCGTGTTGGCCGTGTGGTACAGTACCATGACTTTCGATCCGAATGTCGTGGGTTCGAATCATGGCCGTTCATCAATAAATTTTTCAGTTCGAAATTTTTTTATGCGCATTAACACGAGCTCTAAACGGTAAAGGAAAACATCGTAAGGAAACTCGCGGCTTAGTCAGCCCCACTCGTATTAACCAAGTCTTTCCTGTTGATATGGCTGATTAAGCTGAGAGGATGGTGTAGGGCTGGGCAAGCCTATTCCATCTCAACATTGTCCTAGATACTACAGTGTCCCGTGTGTGTAGGTGCCTCCTGAGACTATAAATCATCTAGTAAATATGTATGTAAAGGCCTATGTTTATTTTTTGTTACTTGGTTGGACTGATACTAAAAAAAATAGCCAATAGTTTTTTAATGTCCGTAATAGTTCTGACAAGATTTTTAGGATATCGTAAAATTGTTCAAAATTGAAACATTCAAGAAAAAGCTGGTATACTTACCTACTCATTGAATTTCTGCATAATTTTATTCTCGAAATAATCAAAATTTTATAGTTACTTAATGATTATGTCAGTCGAAACACCTAGTGTTGTACAAAACAGCTCTTGCGCTCTTTTTTGAAGTGGTTGAAGCAAATCGATTTACATATTAATTTCTTTTTTTTATCATCACATACAGCTCATTTTATCATATTTTTAGGTTTGGGTTTTTTATAAGCGCCATTTGTTCTGATTTTGTCTATTCACCAAAGAGTCAAATTTTGTTAGTTAGAAATAAATTAGTTGCACTTTAGTAATTTTCATGTAGCTTCAGCCTTATTTGTAAGCAAGAAGAAACGAGGTCGTATTCTAATCTACATAATCTAGTCCAGAAATTAAGCCACAGATAATCAACTTTACTGGAAGATTACCGTGAAATATAACCACTTAAACGCGAGGACACTAATGTTTAAACTATGAGCAACCGCTTTAAAACCACAAAAAGGTAGAAACACGTCGTGAAAAACTAGTCATGATTTTTCTTTCAAACAAAGCAACAGCTCTTAGTAGTAACAAATCGACTTATTTATGTTTCTTACAGCCCAATAACGGATTTACATTTAAAGAATGAGACTTAAATTACGACAGTCACTATAGTGATATTTCACTTGGCACGCCAAGATCATTATTATTATCACACTCATGCCCGGGATACACGAGGCTAGTTTTTCAAGCTAGGATAGCAAGCTAGTTTTTTACTAAACTATCCTGGCTTACTAACCTGGCTTGGAACATGCTAGTTCTGTTTACATGAGGCTAGTTTATTTTAAGCTAGTATTATTGCAGTGACTGAAGTGACCACACGTCCAAAATGAACTGCATGCGAAAAAAAAAACACTATTCTATTGAAAAAGTTACTTTGAACACTGTGCCAATTTCCACTAGAAACTAGCAGATGAATTACAAAACCGGGTATGGACAAGACCATCAATTTTAAGAAGAGATGAACGTGGATCACTCTGCTTTACTTTATTTTATTCATACTGCTTTGGAAGAATTTCGCAATGAAGATTTAGGCGAATATCAGAGTATTTTGCGAATGACAAAATGCGTGGTTACTGTTTACTAGCCAACCCAAAACTAGCTTCGCCGGCCACATGAAGCTAGTACACAAGCCAGGATAGTAAAAACTATCCTGGCTTGTAAACTAGCTTACTAGCTTAGAAATGAAGCTAGTTCTGTCTACACGAAGCTAGAAGTACTAGCTTGCTAGCTTACTAACACTAGCTTGCTATCCTAGCTTGAAAAACTAGCCTCGTGTAACCCGGGCATAACGAATTTTGAGGTGATAACGTCTTATAAATCGATTAACGCTGGCTGCACGCACGAAAAAGCATGTCTCATTGTCACGTTCCACCTGAGCCGAGAGTGCAAGCGAGAGCGCGGAACAAGCGATAGAGAGGCACGATCGTTCATCAATGTTTTCAGAAGGTATCACGCAAAATTATCGTCCGTAAACCGACTTTATTGACAACCGTTTTTTTAATAAAATTTAATTGTGATGTTAAAGCTGAGACTCCACCAAAGCGGAAACGAGATGAAATGTGTATGTGTGTGTGTACAACTAATAGAATTTCGTTATTCACACATCTCGTGACACAGACAAGATGACATTGTATGAATAGCGAAATTCTATTGGTACATTCTTATTAAAAAAGTTTTATGGACACGGGATTTTATCGCGTAATTTACCTTATCCTGACGTTTCGGCTATGTTACAATAGCCGTGGTCGCGGGCAGACGCGGGATAAATAAGGTAAATTACGCGATAAAATCCCGTGTCCATAAAACTTTTTCAATTTGAATAGTGATCGCGAAAGTTTAAAAAAGACGATTGGTACATTCTCTTCTCTACTCCGCTTTAGTGGAGACTCAGCCTGATCGTACGATGGAGACAAAAAGCTGTTTTACTTTAGAAAATAATCTAAACAGTAAACTCAGCTAATGTTTCAAGGTAAGATAATGATAACTTTGTTTAACACCAGATACATAAATATGACATAGTATCATAATATAATAAAATTTATACCTTTCAGCTCAAAGTGTGAATCACAATATAAATAAACACGATGTACCGTGGTAGCATCATCATAGCGTCATCTGAATCAATATTGAGTTAATGTGTAACCGATTTCGAATTACATTATTATACTAGGTGTGTAAAACTGCTATGTAAAAATGATTAGTAGGTAGGTATCTTAATTTAAATAAGGATAATAAAAAAAAACAACCATGATGACCGACGATGTATATCATTGTCTGTCGATACCTGGCACGCTACGCTCAATGTCTGTAGTATAAACTGTCTAAAATACAAAATTTTGGACAAAAAATTGACTACATTATTTTATTTTTCCAATGTGTGAGCTAAATTAATATTTTTAAACCCAAAATGTTATCAACTTGAAGAAATAAAGTTAATAAATTCCTTTATAAGTTTACCAATAACTTCGATTCACGTAGCGGTAGAATTTAACTCGTCCTTGCGTGTGGATGACCTCGTCACGGTGCATTCTTACCCCTGACCTCGTGGGCGGGAGCGTTACGAAGAAGCTACTCCGTGCGTGCATAATTTCAAACAAAATAACACAAGACTGAGCTGTGATATTTATTACTATAAAATAAATAATAGTACTAAATACTATACTATGGTGTTTTCTATGTATATTATGTATGTATTTACAAAAAAAATGTATTTAAGTAGTATATCAGTCATGTGGTTGCCATAACACAAGCTCTGCTTAGCTTGGGGCTACATGATGCTGTGTGAAATGTCCAGCAATATATTTATTATTTTATTTATTTACTATACTGATATTACTCAGTTCAAATATAATAAGAAAAAGGGCTTTGAGTGAGAGAGAGTGATCTCACATGTAAGAAATGTTATAATTTTGTATTTTATAGCTTCATGCCTATACTTTTTCAACATTTTTCGCTGAAGTTATGATTGCGGGAGTTTTTGAAAATTATTGATGTAAGAAAGAAAGGAATCATTAGTTTGACACAAAATAAAAAGAACACAAAACATTTGACATAGCAAAAATTACCAAGAATAAAAAGTAGATGTAAAGGTAATCATTTGACATAAAGACAGTAATGTTTCAACTAAACCCATCGAACGTCGTTTTCGACGCCAAGTATTGGAAAACAAAATATCCCTATGGATAACATCAAAAACCAAACTGCCCCGAACAGGCACGTGAGGAGCATAACACTTTGTATCCAAAAGTAGATGAACAGCTCAGTTTTCATATAAGACGTTTTCGACAGAAGTAGCTTAACACCTCGGGTAGCCAGTTTTTATTTACCTGTAAAATGATCATAGTTGATTTTTAGAAATTGTTGAATTATTAGGAACAATGCAAGTTTGATTGTTAGTATCTCTAAGTAATGTCATAACTAAGTTCGATCTGGCTGTATGTCATTCCTTAGCTTAAAAAATTTCAAATACCACAACCAACAAATACAAACAATTTATGTTTTCATTTTTAATTTACTTTCTTTACAAAATTTCACTTTTGTGACTACATACGTTTTTCATAAAGAGACTTTTACATAATCTACACTGATTTTATACTGAATATTTTATTTTTAAGTTATCCTATTAAAATATCAGTTTTTTTACTATTAGGATGTAACTGTTTTTTTTTTATAAATATCGTTTTGACTGTAACGAACGAATGCAATTTTGACCATTTAATCTAAGTTGCTCAGGTACTTCTGATCACTTCTGAAGTTACAAGCCAAGGTGCCAAAACAACATTGAAGATTTTTTAAATTCGCTCCAGCGCCAGCGTCCAGAGAAAGTGGCTCTGCCGGCGGAATACAAATGTTATAACATTGATTCACGACAAGCGATCCGCCCCTATATTCACTAAGAAGCGTCTATTCTCTCACGTCTAGTCTATCACATCATCACAACTAATATTCTAAAATGTGAAAGTTTGGATGTTTGGATGTATGTTTGTCCCTCGATAACTCGACAACTACTAAACCGATTTGGCTGAAATTTGAAATAAAAATAGATAATGACCAGGAATAGGATACTTTTTATCCGGATACCACGCGAGCGAAGCCGCGGGTGGAAGCTAGTAACTCAATCTTGACCTTCCAAGATTTACATGAGTACCTATTAATAAAAACGCACTTGTAATGACCATATTTTTAGCAAAACCTCGAGCTTTAAGTAAGTACTTACCTTGTGATGAGTTTTAGACGGGACTTCTTTGCGAATAAGAGTACAAATCCAATCGGAGAGTCTCCTCGGGGACAACCCTTGGATTTAATCCATTGGTAATACGAAAATTGATGTAAAAGTCCGTCGTTCCTACATGACGGACTAATACCGAAGTACGTACGCCACTGAAGCTTTTGTCATTACTTTTGAAAGATTTTTATTTTATTTTTATCTTGTCACTCTCGTTTATAAAAAGAGATGGATACAGTTTTAGGAAAGGGCTGAGGTGGTATAGGAAACCTAAAATACTATTGAGACAAACCGTCTGTTTCATAGTAAACAATTGTTTCATTGTCACTGTCATGTCAAGCTTAGTAGGGATACTTGGAACCCAAGAAAGTGAAACGATACATTATCTTTGCTTGGAACAGCAGGCTGATTGTCTAACTAACTTGTCTCAAGCCTCAAATTGGTCTCAAACTGTCAAAACGATCGCGTAGGTATCTTTTTTCGGCGTTCGGTGTCGTTGAAAAAACGGTCATTGGCGAACGGTTGCGGACTCAAATGAGAGTGATGGAACTACTTGGACTTGCATGGCCACTGAACTCCTATTTGAGTTTGAGGCCGATTTTGGTCGCTATCATCGCTAGCAGGTCAATTAAGAGTTGGTAACTGTAGCAGCCATTTAAGCTAAAAGAAAGCGTGATTCGTAAGTCTAGTCTTGTATAATATTTGTAGCTTTTAATAAATGGATCCAGCATGTTGTAAACGTTTTAACTGACTTAATTGATACATTTTTATCTTTTCTTTTACGACACGTGCGTGACCGCAGTGTAATGTCTTCCGAAATGTCGAGGTAAATAAAAGTTCATTACTCAACCAAGGGCGGCTTGCACAACCATTTTTAATTGTATTTAGCTAGCCTAAACGCATTTAAACCATACAAAAAAGCGTTTAGGTTAGCTTAAATAAAATTAGGAACCGTGGTGCAAGCCGCCCTATATCCCGTATGAAATTTGAAAATGGTTCCTAATATTTTTAGCAATTTTTTAAATAATTCAATGGTTTGGAATTTTGATACGTGCTTTAGTAGACAATGTGTTATATCTTCATACAAAGTATTTCATGATTTCAGATTCTGAATCACTAAAACCACGACACGCCAAAATGTGACGTGTTATCAAGTGAAAGAGTATAAATTCGTTTGAATCTCGGGGTTATTGGCAGCAATTCCTTTCAGAAAGAACTATGGAACGTGACTCGCATAGTAAAAAGGGGGAAAAGACAGCGGAAGGTAAAGTTTATTTACCTTTTCATAAAAAGTATTCTCTATCAGTTTTTAATTAGCTATAAAGTTCTTACTGATAAGAATTTATTAGACTTCAAAGTACGGTTCTCAAAAATAAAAATGTCGTTTTAATTGAAATACACACACACACCTACAAAATTACAAACAGCTTTCTAGTAATAACAGTTTCTTAGCAAAACCTCGGACAGACGGACATGACGAAACTATAAGGGATCCTTGTCAGGACTACGGAACCCTATAAGCATCTATATTTATCACACAATGTTTGTTCTGAGTGGAAATCGAATGAATCGAACGCAAGCGCAGAAAGCAGAATACCAACTGCAGAGTCATTCTGTAAACTCACTTACAACGTCGAAGAGCTGAATCCGCTGTGAGATTTCAAATTTCGTATTCGAAATTTGAATCTCACAATACATTATTGTGTATTTAGTGAGCTTCACTTGAGTGAATTCAAAGTGAGTACAGAATGACTCTGCAGAGCTAAGAGGCCAGTAAAATGTACAAATAAACTTTAGCAACATCAGTCTTCTTGTGCTATCCTCATTTAATTTTCTAGAAATAAACTCGTACAAGTTATTTCTTGCTAATTTTTATTCCAACTTTCAATGGAATCTAGATAAAAGTTTTTCAATTGACTTTAATTAAAATTAAAGAACTAGATGTCTGGAGTTCTTGGTAGTTGGAAGATGGCCCACCTGATAAAGCTAAGACACTGCTTCACTGACGCGATAAATTTACAATTTGAAATGTACAGTACCTACTTCAAGTTTTATGATGGACCTCGGTTATTTTCATGTTTTCAGAATATGTCTGACAGCAGTGTATGATTCCACAAAACAGAATACGACAGAAGTGCACGTCATTATCAGCGCAGCTTGCACGACTTGCAACTGATTTGCTTTTGTTAAAAATGACATTGATATATATTTGTTTGCGATAAAGTTGAAATTATGAGTATTTTCATTTCCAAATGACTTTTCGTCAATCGTTTTTGTAATTTTATGCCATTATTTCCGATGTTTTTTGAGACGCATTCTTTTTCTGATTTTACTGTAAAATGTTTTTGATGTCAGCTTATTTCTACATTACAAAAGCTTCACATAAATTTTCAGCTGTTTTATTTCATGCCTCAACAGACTCAAGAAGATTTGATTTATCTGCCTAATTCTGATAATGTCAAAAAACAATGAAAAATGAGCTGAAGACGATTACTTTTTCAATCGTGAAAAGATTTCATTCCATGAATAAAATATGGTGATTTGACATTATTCTAAACTATAGCATATAAATTGCCTCAGAGGCACTTGCCCGACCGCCAGCGATGAACAAGTAACGAGTAGAACTAGAAACTATAAACGAGTTGACGAGCAGCGAGAAGCGAGTGTGTGTAATAATTCTGTCGCTGGGCTATAAGCGAGTGTGCGAGTGCGGAGAGCAATTACTCGCGCTACTCGCTCGCGGTGAAAGAAATGACCGCTACTTGGCCTCCCAGCGAGTTCAGCTATCATCGCTGAGCGAGTATTATCTGTACCAGCTTTTGTCGCCCAGCGACAAACTAGTAAAGAGAGTCCTCGCCGGCAATGTGAACAGTCAGCGATCAACTATTAATATATGCATCTCTTTTGTTTATACGGAATGTATATCTATTGTACGTTTCTTAAGCGATAAAATAGCCGATAGTTAGTTGTTTTCTCGCAGGGCGGTGGTCGGACAGGTACCGTAAGAGCGTTTCCACATCATCCAATCCGATATCGGTATCGGATGCCGATACGATATCGGGGCAAGTAAAATGTATGAAAGATGTCCGCTCCGATATCCGATATCAGGTCGGACAATGTGAAAGGCAGGTACATATTCTATACATTTAACTTGCCCCGATATCGTATCGGCGTCCGATACCGATATCGGATCGGATAATGTGGAAACGCTCTAACTGAGGCAATTACCTGACGATTGAAACATCCATCCGCTCGAATCCTGGCTGTGCATTAATTTATTTTCCGTTTTGGAAATTTGATAACGCACAAGAGCTATAAACCATGTAGGAAAATATCGTGAGAAATCAAGTTAGTATTCTATTAGCGGCGATTGGTAGAAAATAGCATTCTATATCACAGATGTATGGAGTGCTATCTTCCACGAAATGTGATTATGCCAATATGTAAATTATATTCTAGTATATTCTACGGCGCCTTGGATAACACAGTCATTCTACTTAATTTAAGAAAACAATCCAAAAACTGCTTTAAAAAAATTAATGAAAGGATAAGCTTTAGATTTTATCTTAGCACCTTTTTATCAGAGCCAATATGCTCTCTAATCCTAGCATCGCCAGAACGCTCGCAGGAGCAATTTCTATTTGATTTATCATTGTTCTTAACCGATAAATCAGGTTACAATAGGGCTCCGCCACTGAATAACTAATAGTATGTACGCAGAGAAGTCTCACTTGAAGACTAACCATCTACATCATCTATTACTTATTGTGACATTTTTGCGTATGACCCAACGCAATCTGAGTAGAATTTGCCAACTATCTGCGTATCATACTTGCTTTGTGACGTCACTTTTAAATTTAAAGTCCTGGGTGCTGATTCTACTAATACAAATTTTATCAACCACAAATGGTCTTTTAAACCTAAAATTTAGTCTGTTTCCTATTCTAATAACGACCAACGACTCTGTTATAGTGACGTTATAGCCATGGTTCGGTATTCGGTAGAACGAATGTTTGAAAAATAAATCTACCAAAAAAAATAATTCTAATTCTACTATTTCAACCAAATGACTGACATTTGGAACGAAAACGCAGCGGAATTGTAGAAGTTGTTAATGGCTCACCTGATGGTAAATGATTACCACCGCCTGCGGACAAAAGTATCACCAGAAGAGCTAGGTTTTTGTCATAGACTTTTCTTTTTAATTGCAATCCTAACCTATCGCAACAAAGCTTATTTTCCATTAACTTTTTTTATATGTGATGCAGTATAGCATACAATACAATTCCGTACGAAACTTCTATTAATTCTCCTTAGAACAATCCCGAAGTTCGCGCACAATGGGATTAGGGACAATACGTCTAAACGTGAGATGTTATCGTGATAACGATAGTAGCGAGGGATTAAATAGCGGTCTTCGTTGGATAGTGGTGAGCTTTGTAGCTTATACAGGCTAGACACAAATTACAAGTGATAATACACATTTTGATGTACCTGATTTGAATAACATCACTGGAGAAACATAGGGTTTGATTTTTGATCATGTGATTTTCACTTGTTCCTAATAAGGACTAATTAATATTTACCTATTGGACATTTGTCTTTTTTAAACTTTCGCGATCAGAACACATTATTAATCGTTAGTGCCAATTCAGACGTACCACAACCACACGACACCGACAACCACACCACAACGACGCGACGTGGTCGGGCGTATATTTGTATTGAAAATGAATTTCCAATTCACACGTACCTACCACATTTTGTCGTTGTTATCGACCACCTGTGTAATACGACCACATCGCAACCACATCGCAACCACATCGCGACGACATGACGTCATCAACAGCGCGCGCCTAGCTGGCGCCTGCCACATCGACATTTTGTCGGTACCACAACGCAACTGCAAAAAGTCGCTGCGACACTATTCACACCTAACCACAGCTGGACCACATTTTGTCGCTGCGACGTGGTGTGGTAGTCGTACGTGTGAATTGACGCTTATGGGAAATCGTCACAGTGTTAAACCGCACTGGTATTATTTCATTGAAATCGGTAAATAACCGATAAATATGAGCTTATCAAGATTTTCGACCCGACAAATATGGATTCCATAGCCGAGTTGGTAAGGGCACTCCGGCTTATGGATGGTGATGTTTCGGAGACACTTGTTATTGATTGTGATATTCGGACGATCAATTTTCGGAGACAAAATGGGAACCCCTATGAATCATCTAGTAACTTTTGAAATGAGTGGTCAGATTTTTTGTGATACTTAGCAGAATTGCTAACACAAAATAAATTTGACTTCGATCACTGCTGGATATGGGCCTCTATTTCCTTTGTTTTTTTTTTATTTTTAATTTTTAATATTCAATTTCCTTTTGGCATTTTCCACGGTCCCGTTTTACTTTTACCTGTGGTTTTCTTTTCAAAGTCATAAATCTACGAACTTCAATCTCAGATTCTGAATGGTGAACCGTTCGCAAACCCTATACTCAACCAGATTGAAATCCTTCAATCCACCTTGATCTATCATTCTACCTTTCATCACAAAGGGTTTGGCGAAAAAATACACAATGCACTCAATACTGGAAAGCCTCAATAAATCACAGACTGCGGTCATTCCTGAACATTGATTGATGTACTTCCCAAGTCCAATCTGCTAATAGGTGGCTTTTAGATCGAACGATTTAGTGCATTTAACAGGATTTTTAAAACATTCGTTATCATAGTTTTGGGGAACATGGTGGAATCGTTCTCCAAAGGCAGAGTAGGTGGTTCCTCTGCAACGGGCCGGCCCATCTGGCCCACTTGCTCGTGGTCTTTCGACCGACAGTTAATGTCGGATAGTCCTAGATATATCTCAATTCGTTGGAAACTTTGCTTGCGAGTTCTAGAACTGTTGATGTTGAGTGGCGCCATCTTCACTGAAGCTCGTAGTGCGTAGCATGTTTATGTAGTTCGTCTAGCGACAAGTAGATGTCGCTACATAGTTCTAAATTATTATAAAGAGAATTTAGCGCTGAAGCATTGCTTATTTTATTAAAAATGTAAATTATTATCAAATTCTTGATCCCGACGGGATTCGAACCCACATTGAACAAACTGATCCTCCTAAAACCAGAGTGCTTTGACGAAAAATGAAAATAGTCTGACAAATTAGACTACCTATTTACATTTAACATATTGTGTTTGAAGCGCCATTTACATGGTGTGAGTTTAAGATGCAAGAAACTTGCTCCACAGTGACAAGCGATTATTTACCTTTTTTGAATGATCTCAATGTTTAGTTTACATTATCAGATTTTGACATTTGCTTTCGATAATTGAATCTTCGAGGCGCAAACCGTGTAGATGGCGCATAAGTTTCCAAAAGGTAGTACTAGTAGGTTTTAGCATTTAGAAAACTGAATTTTTGTTGAACATTTTTCGAAATAGAATAAAGTCTTCGAAAGAACCTGACATCTTAACTTTTAGCAACTATTGCTTAGTCATTATGTAACAAGTAGGCAATCCTACAAACCGTGACCAAGAGAAATCCATTCATGACTGTTCAAACAGCCTTGTTTTAACTGATTTGCATAATTATACGTTTAGTGAAATATTTAGCGCACATTCTAGTTCAATTGATATTTTTGGAATCTATTTTAATTAGTATGAAGCAATCTAAATAAAAATAAATAAGAGTTTCATGGGCTGTAACTCTAGAAGCTTAGACATTCACTCAAACCTTATGTCATGATCTTTTATATGAAAGCATGTCCAAATTATTCTGGCACATGCTTACTCTTTGCAAGTAGTTAGTATTCGTAAATGTTGACAACACTACGTCCACTAATTTCACTGTATCCACTCAAGAACACGTTTATTTCAACTGTTATCAGTTCTGTGGTTAATACGACCAGAATACTGCCACTTCAGCTTCCTTATGCAATGGGGTATATCGATGACTTTGGTTTTCTGTCTCAACTGTTTACCTAACGAAAAAGAAGGATAATGTGTTTATTCCTAATGCTATCCTTCAGAGAAACTCCGAGCAAAGCCTTCAGTAGCAGTAAGTTTTGGTAAATCAAACTACGCCACGAGCGCTTCGTAACTATGGAGTAGGTAAAGAGAAGACTCAACAACATGATCCAAACGATACCCAGTCAAGTTTCTTCAGACTGCCCTACGACATTGAAAATGTCGTATCGGAACCTATTAAGAAACTTAACAGCCGACCAACCCCGATCAAATAGAGACAGCAGCGGACAGGAATTTCTTCTACTCGCATTAACCTCTATAATAGAGTCGAAACTTTGAAGGTTACTCATCTAAAATTGTTCGCTTTGAAGTCTACTTACAAAACGGCTGAGTAATTGAATTCCACGGTTTTGGATCCCATAGTTGGAATCTTTTTGTTTGACTGGCGATTGTGGTTTTATCTAAATTCTCAAGTTTGAAGATCTGTGATTGTCATGAAATATTATTATAGTACGAGAGCATAGTTGCCGTACAGGGTAAAACCTGGATGCAAAAGGCCCAAAATAGAACGTTTTGGTGCGTAGGGAAGGAGTCTTATAGCAGTGGGTCAATTAAAAGCTGATGATGATGATGATGATGATGATACGAGGGCATGAAACTTCTGAGGACACAAGGCTCGTACTACAGGACATTGGTTAAGCTTGAATCGTGTCTAGCACCGATTTTTGTAATTTTTCAATGGGAAGAGCGGTGTTGGCCAAGAAAGATAGAGCCTCGACTGTCTATCTACAGATAGTGGGTTCAAATTCCATTTGTGCATCAATAGATAAACCATCCTCTCAGCTTTACCGGCCCTATTTACAGAAAAACATCTTCAGTACGTGTGCGGCTAACTAAGCCGCGGGTTTTCTCACGATGTTTTCCTTCAATGCTTAGAGTCCATTGATGCACGACTTTGAGTTGAAAGTTGAGGTACTATGATGATAATGAAAATTAAGGCTCATTTACATGTTGCGAGTTTCTTACCTCTAAGATGCGAGAAACTAGCTCCATGAAAATTCAGTGACAAGCTATTATCGTCCTTCCACGTATGTTTTAAATATTTAGTTTACATTGTCATTATTTTGACACTGATGACGATAATCGCCTCTTCGGGGCGAGAAACTCACACCATGTAAATTAGCCTTTATAAGGGATCTATCAGACAGAGAGCGGTCACGCGGTCAAGCGTTCAAGCGGTCAGTTTTGCGTTCTTTGTATTCTATTACGTTACATAGAAATACTCACACAGAAGGCATTCTGACCGCGGCGGTCAAGTAGAACAAATCAGTAGAAATCAGTAGAACGCTCGAACGCAGAAAGCGAACGCAGAACGCTTGACCGCGTGACCGCTCTCTGTCTGATAGGTCCCTAATGGTTTGCATTCAATAGTATTCTTACAATGTTGGCATAGGTATGCCAATTACACGCCAATGTGACACCAATTAGCTCAAGATTTAGCCTCAACTATGCGGTAGACATGTTAGTACATTGTACTGCTTGATTGCTACACGCATCTAACTCGCTTGTACTGGCGAGGGGAAATTATTTTGTTATATTAGTTACTGTATGTATAACCCATTCCCTGCCACAACTTGCCTGCACTCGGAACTCGGAACTTAGGATAGCCTGCACTCGGAACATTGTGCGAGGTGGGCACTGAACCGATGGTGTTTAAATGTATATATCTATTTTTTTACCGTACTCAATATTTTTGATAAAGTATAATAATGAACTAGCAGCGCCCTCGCGGCGTTGCCCCTGTATACATGAGACATGCGCATATTGTCTATCCTAAGCTTACTTACTTGATTTTTTTACCTTCCCTTTTGTGGCATTACTATTTAAACTTCCTATAGTGTAGATAAAATTACTATTAATTGCCTTTTTTTCCAAACACCTATCTCAACATTCACATTTTTTTAATATCCCATTTTTGGTTACCTACCAAAACATTACAACAGATTTCTAAAGTCGAAACATTCGTTAAATAGGGACGAATAATTGTAAGTAGATTTTTGAATAAAAAAAACTATTTAGTCATGTGATTAATAAGCTGCGTATATGGAACTAAAGCATGAGACTCACTATACGTTAACATCACTTTGACATCAACTGTACCGTACGGTGTACACACTCTCGGTTCAATGGTGTTTAGTTTCAGCTGTAATTTGGTTGCTATGACGTGATTGGTTGAAGCGAATCCTATTCAGATCCGGCGGAAATTCGCTAGACATATTTTGGAATCAGGTAATTTAGGATGCCCTTAGAGCGATGCCACATCGTTGCCGATCAGTTGATCGAAATTGGATATTGAAAGACGAAGGCTGGGCTCGTTTGGGCATATTGCAGCCTGCAATTTGCAGGAGACACTCGTTGGCACTGTCAGTCATTCATTCATCGAGTTTGACGTCACATCTGTCGTCTGTCATCTGACGTCTATCTGACTAATAGCGTTGCGTTTCAAGGCATGAAATTCCCACAATTTTTTGGAACTTTTTAATTATTATTTTCTTTATAAAAAAGAAATAATATAAAAAAATATTTACACAGACATAATTGTAAAGCATTAATTTTTACAAAAAAATATTTAACCCTTTTTTGAATCAGACGCATATTTCCTATTGGTAAGTAGAGGGTATTAAGGTCTGAGATTCAAATCCCGTTTAGAGCATTATTCTAATTTGTCTCAAAACATGCATGCAAGTATGTTTGCATAAGATAAGCATTATTCTGTTTCATCCTCACAAGTTGACGTGTGAACTCGTCGAGCCCACTTAAGCTGGGATCTTTAAACTTCTCATTTAGTTCTCATAATGGAATTTTGAAGATTATTAGTGTTTATATGGCAAAGTTTTCATATCTGGGGACATGGGAGAACAGAGTTTTAACTTTGTAATGACGTAATGATGAGTTTGCGGGATATCGTGAAAAAATATTCCAAGAACCATTACATGCATGGTAAAAAAAAAAAAAAAAAATTGGTCGTGAAAGAACCAGTAGAATAACAAACCTGTCAAATTGAATCATGATAATATTACTCAACAATCGTCCATGAACACAGAACACTATACCATGACAAACTGTTGAAAAAATGACGCAGTATGCATGCGCACTAGCTCGCCGTTGGTTGCCTATACCTTTAAAAAATAACTAACTCTTTACCCTCACTTCGTCCCGAATGCTCGTACATGTAAAAAATTTTTGTACATATGTATGGGACCGTTTAAGTCAATTCTCTAATGTCTGGGAGACACCGCGAAGAAGTGAGTTCACGTCTTTTGATGTACGTCAAAACCTGTGTGCTATAAACTTCGCGAATACATTTGCGAATGCTGTCCTACACTTGTGGGTTCGCGCATTCGTGACAATAAGGAATCGGCTTTAGGGCGATTGTACTCAGCTAATAGGCGCTTATCGAATTGTATTATTGGAGTGCACATAGACATTGTCAAACATCAGCGATTCGCTAAGGTAATAATAAAACGTAAGGATGCATTACTTACTAAGCTATAATAAACAGTAGATACCTCTATAGTGAGTACCCTCAACATTAAGTTACGGGTAGGTATCAATTGGGGAATGAAACTTTATAATTCGAATTTCCCCACTGAATTTTTAATAACCATTAAATAGGGGTAAGCAAATTGTATGTTATTAGAAAGTTCGTGGAAGCTTTAGATGGGTACCGAACTTCGTAATTGCTCTCAAAATAAATAGTTTACCCCCAATTATTGATTTTGAATACCGCATAGAGGGGCCTTAATTAGGATGTTTGTTAAGGGGATGGTTTAATTTCTAAATAGTTAAATTATTGCAAATAATTTTTAATCAAAAAATTTAAATATAATTTCAGTTAACCCAATGTTTTAGCATAATGGTAAAATAAAGCAAATTCATATATTTTAGGTTGGTGTATCAATTATAAACAAATCATTAAATAAAATAAATAATAATGGACATTTTACACAGCATCATCTAGCCCCAAAGTAAGTAGAGCTTCTGTTATGGGAACTACATGACTTATATTTTTTTGTACGTATGTAACGTATTATACATAGAAAAACACCCAAACCTAAGACAAATCTTTGCAGATCATACAAACATTTGCCACGCGGTGAAAATCGAACCCGCTACCTTCTGTGTTTCAGGCGGGCTCACTTTGCCACAGAAAGTCCTTGGTTAGATTAAATAATAATTCAAACCATGGACAAAGATTTAAAATTAAATATTTACAATTTTTTTGTAGTTTAGTTGAAAAAACTGGCAAAATTAATTCTTTGTTCCATTAAAATATCAGTAGAGGTATTTAATAATTCATGTTCCAAATCTATTCAAAATAAAATAATAAGACGCTAAGCTAAAATGTATTAATGAAAATTTCAAAACTCACTAAAACAGTATAAAATGCAACAATAATCCCCTTAAATTGTATGTGGCTATTAACAAAACACGCTTGGTAAAGTTTAGGGATGCTATTGAAAACTCGAACCTATCGTACTTTTTGATTGCTTTTGTTTATTTTATTAGGAACATCAATAGATAAATAGAAACTAGTTAGTGCCTTTTCACAAGTCCTGGTTTCTGGGTAGTTGTTAGTATAATTTATGTTCCGTTGTTACACGCATTTACACGCAGCACGCACATAATTTATCTCTTTCTGACAACAGGGTTTTATAAATCTCTGCTATTTTTTAATTGATATTAAACGAAGCTTATATTCTACCTACGTAGCTATAACAATATTTTGCCGCGTTTTAGTGCTTTTTCTAATGAGTTTAACGTCTCTATTGGTCAAAATCTCATTGCATTTTGATATGATATCCAACTCTCTTCGATTTCATTTACCTTTTATCCAATACCCCATTTTATTCTAGAAACATTAATTACCCCTATCAAGGAGGGTGGAAACCGCGAATTCCAATAATTTCCAGTCAGTGTTTGTTAGGAAGCTTGTTAAGAGAACGCGCGACCGGGTAGAGGGTGTAAATTTCACCAGCTACCTGCAACCGGGGCCATGAAATTACTATTGAACTTTTAGGTGGAGAAGTAATGAGTTCAGTGGCATTATTTTTACCTTCCTCGACTTTTAGTCGGACAAAATAATTTAATTATCAGTTTTTGAAACACCATTTACGAATTCATTGACATTAAGTATTATTATTCCCCGACGGCTTTGTTGTATCACATTGTCCTCTATTAATAAACTCGTATTAACTTCTGTCAAAGTTGCGCCACGGATTAAACTATTGCCATCCTTTTTAGGGTTCCGCACCTTAAAAGGTAAAAAAAGGAACCCTTATAAGATCACTTTCTTGTCCGTCTGTCTGTCTGTCCGTCTGTCTGTCTGTCCGTGTGTCACCATCGATTATCTCAGGAACGGGTAAAGCTAGCAAGTTCAAATTTATACCATATACTAAGGTCTATAGTCCCTATTGTGAGTATAAAAATCAAGGTCCTGAGTCAACACTATAAAAAGATATAGGCAAATTTAGGTTTTCGTGAAAACTTGTGAGTACCAAAACTTACCTTAATTATCAACTTTTTTTATTTTTCGGAATTTTTCCTTTACTTGTGCTGGAAGAACTTGCTTGTAACCAAAATTGTCAATTCTAGGTCAACCGGAAGTACCCTAGAGGTTTTGAGTCGAAAACCTAAATGGTAGTTCCCGTTGATCTAGAATAACGAAATTTGGCAAAAAGCAAGGTCTTATAACACAAATAAAGGAAAAATTCCAAAAAGTTAAAAAAGTTGAAAATTAAAGGGTGTTCCCATACATACATAGTTGACGCCAATTAAAATTGTCCTCCGAGTTGTATGGGCGCTCAAACAATTAAGCGGACTAGCTTAATTGGCACCATGGCTAGGTACGGAACCCTCGGCGTACGAGTTCGACTGGCACTTGACCGGTTTTTATTTGTTAGACAGTGACAAATAAGGATGGCAATAGTTAAATACGTGGCGCAACTTTGACAGAAGTTAATACGAGATTATTAATAGAGGCCATGGTGTTTATAAATATAATTCGAGAACTCATAGCGTTCACTTATACAGGGTGGAAAAATAAATAAATAAATAAATATGGCTGTAGGTACATTTCACACAGCGCCATCTAGCCCCAAACTAAGCAAAGCTTGTACTATAGAAACCAGATAACTGATAGAATACTTATATATTTTGTAAATACATACTTATAATACTTTATAACACCCAGACACAGAACAAACATCTATGTTCATCACACAAATGTTTGCCCTGGGTGGGAATTGAACCCACGACCTACAGCGCAGAAGGCAAACTACTACCAACTGAGCTAAGAGGCCAGTTGAAAATGTGAAAATGTGGGCATGTACCAAATATGTATTTACACATACCTCCGACTACCCCTTAGACATAATCAAAGGATCTTAAATGCAAAAAAGATCTGAGAAAATGTCTATCGCACCAAGGAGGTACAGTCGTGATCGTAATTTCATTTTTTTTATTTAGATCTCGCTAAGCTTGTGGCCGTACTACCAAAAGCGCTGTCAAATAAATTAGCTGGTGCTATTGTGTGGGCTCACTTAGTGGCAGACTTATTTACCTGACTGTACTGTAACGGAATTTAGGCCTGAATCGTCTCGGCAATAGTCCAAAATTGTTGATAGAACTGGGGCCGAAAATGGTCTCTATCCTTTGCATAAATCTCAAAGAGGAATGTCAATGTTAAAAAAAATCTAACAACGTTGATAATGCTCTATTTAAAAGTGGATCAGGAATATGGACATTATTATGCATAAACAGTTTTAGACTATTTGTCAATTTTTATAATGGATATTAGTCGTGCAAAGGAATCTGTACCTACCCATATTATAAATGTGAAAGTGTGTTTATTTGTTCTGCTTTCACGTCAAAACAGAGCGACGGATTGACGGGATTTTTTGTGTGGAGATAGTTGGAGAGCTGGAGAGTAACATAGGCTACTTTTCATCCAAGTACCACGCGAGCGAAGCCGCGGGCACCAGCTAGTTATACATAAACATTAGCTTCACAGAGCTAAAGGTAGCTATTCTATAAATTTACTTAGAATGGTGCCTAAATTCGTCTCGGCAAAAGTCCAAAACTGATAGGACCTAGTTTAAGATAAGTTCTGGCTTCAGTTGGCATTAGATGCCTAAAATATGTCTTGAATTTGTCTTCCTATTTTGTTGTGATATGTATCACTTCAATGCATATAGAATGGGGTATTTTATCAAACGATACATTATACAAACAATCTATTGATTTTGAAAAAGAAAAAGAAGCGCTCGTGGCGTAGCTTGCTTGGACATTCTTGATTGATCGTTGAAGTTAAGCAGATTGTGCGCGGTCCCTTTTAGGATAGGTGTCCGCAAGTTGTATTACAAGCTGAGCGCTTCCGTGCTTCGGAGGGCACGCTAATTGTCGGTCCCAGCTTTTAAGTCGCTAAGCCATGACGGAGGCCTTCAAGCGGCTGAAAAACTCCGTCACCAGAGTTGGCCACTTGCTCATACGAAAGAAAAATAAGAAGAAAAAGAAAAAATAACACACACACACACACACTTTGATGTACCTACTTACCTATGTAATATTAATTATGTTAACACGTATTCGTTTTGTGTGATTGTGTGATTTGAGTGTCAGTTTGTGAAAAATTTAATTACAATCAATATGAGAAGCCATACAAAATCAAACACATCACTCAAGAGAACAAACAATAATCAACCCTATCTCTATACAAACACTGTAATTGTCATTATATTCAACCCCATTTCCACCCCATCAGACAGGTGCGTTGCAGATAATTGGGATATGTACCTGAAAGGGTACTTTGAAGATTTTATCATTAGTTTTTCATCCCCTCAAGAGGGGGCTGCCATTGTAATTTACCCTGTCTCGACTTTATTAGTGTCACTCAAAATACCGTGTCAGATAACTAAAGAAAAACAGACCATAATGACATTGATTGAAGAAATATTAATATGACATTAGCACACACAATGTATGTAGATTTTAGAGTATATATTTCTGATGACGTCAGTGTCGACGTGACGTCATCAAAATGGGTCACGTCATCGTTTGGCAGAGCCGTGTTGAATGAGGGAGATAATACCTCGGCATTCGATCCGAAGGTCGTGGGTTCGAAACCGTGCATCAATGGATTTTTCGAAAAATTTAAATGCGCTTTAACGCGAACTCTAGACGGTGAAGGAAAACATATTGAGGAAACTTGCGGCTTAGTCAGCCCCACACGTATTGACCATGTCGTTCCTGTGGATATGGCCGGTTAAGCTGAGAGGATGGTTTAGGTGCTGGGCAAGACTACTCCATCTCAAACAATGACACAGGCACTAGGCAAAGGTTGCCTCCTAATCATCTAGTAAAATGTAAAGGCCTAATTATATAATACAAAAGTAAATATAAATGGATAGTCACATGATTGTTTAACCTCGCATCCACACGTTGGGGCCAACGTTGGTCCCAATGTCACTCGCCAGTGTGGGGATCTAGCAAAATCAGCCCCAACGTTGGCCCCAACGTTGGGGCCAATGCAATTTTGTCAGCTGCACACGTTGGTGAGAGGCATTGGGGCCAACGTTGGCCCCAACGTGTGGATGCGGGGTAAGACAAATAAACTCCTCAAAACAAAACAGGGCCCACTAGAAATATTTCGATATTTTGCAAACATGTCCATTTTTTTCTTAAATAAATTTCTAAACTCCTAAACACATTCAGTGGTAATACATTTCTTAAAGCCAAATGGTAATAAATTGTACCTGTAAAAAAAATACTTACTATTTTAAAGTCATATTTTTCTAAGTGGGCCCTATTTTGTTTTGAGCAGTACCAAAAGAAAATACAAGTAAGCAGGCAGTTTATTATCTCACAACAGTAGCCATTGTCACTGTCTCCAGCTTAAATATGCAGATTAACCTCACCAAAAATAAAACAGCAGTTGTGTGAACATTCTGAGGGTACAAAATCCTCACGTGACCACTCGACGGGAACCGGGATCGGGATAATAATACCGGGATGGCCAAAATACCCGGACTGAAAAGCCGTGCGATACTCTTTATCCCAGGATTAAATTTTGCAGACTCCTCGAGTCGATGGGCTCATCTGTACAGATAAATACGGCTTGGGTGCGCTTGTTCAGTTCATTTTGGCCTTTTTAGAGTTCCCTAATCTGGATTCTTCAAAACTAGGATTTTGACACTCAAAATTAGAAAGTTTTAATCTAGACTGTTCAAAATAATACAAATACTAATAACCCATGATTTTTTTACCATTTTAATAAGGTTGGTTATGGTTATATTCTTCTTAATGTTAGGTATGTAAACTTTACCCTTAAACTTTAGTTAAGACTTAGCTCACCGTCAGCGCTGATAGGCGAGTGATCTTTATTACAATGAAATAAGGATACTGATTAGCAGATATATTAGATTGATAATAGCAGAAATGGCTACGCTGATTGCTCTCGTCAGTGCTGGACAATCAGTAGGTATCCTTATTTAATTGTAATAAAGATCACTCGCCTATCAGCGCTGACGGTGAGCGTGAGACTAAAATCAGCCTTACTCCATTAAACATACTCGTAATTATACTTACATGTAAATAATGTTTGTAATCATTCGGGTTTTTCAGTTTTTTTTTTTATAAAACTGCTTCTTGTTTAAAAGGTTTTTTTTTGGACATGTAAAGAGAATACTGAACCTTGCATGCCCAACTCACACTTGACCAGACATTTTCGGATGGAGCGATTCTTGGCTTATTGCGTCTTATCAAAGATTGTTGTTGACAAAGTCCTACACGTTGATGACATTTGAAAACAAAATGAGAATATGAAGGTGAACGACTACGGACTACGGAAATGCAAAAAATGGAAAGCGGGATTGTGCGAATGGTGAGAATTCTCGATTCAAATTTTCAGGGGGTCTAAAGTGGCCACTTTTGATGAAACATCAGCGGTCGTATTACCAAGTCTTAGAGCAATGTCAAAGTAAGATTACTTTCGTCCGTACTTAGATAAGACTGAAGTAAGACTGACGCAGGCATAAATCAGGCCTAAATCAACCTTGTTTTAATCCTGCCTTAGGACGGAAACAATCTTAACGCAGGGATGTTTGGTGACATGACCAAGGAAGTTATATACCTACGTAACTGGAAGGTTAATTGAGACAGAAAAAGCGGTCCGCTTGAGAGATAAAACTTGGGCGGTGTGTCTCTTTCTAAAGGGTGACCATAATTTATAAACTAAACATCCCTAAAGTCCCTAAGGGGCCTTTTACATCATTTTCTGATTTACGTGATGTTTCAGAGCATGATTTTTCAATTAAAATACTGATACAATTTTGATCCTTGATATTATTATATATTATTTATTGTTGGTCTTGTTGAGAGACTTTCTTGGTAGGTAGCTTTGTCTCTTTCACACTCGTTGTTGGATTAATAGTGTGACCTTGTCATTTAAATTTCAGGATATTTTTACCTTATCGCGCTCGACAAAATCAGCGCTTGATTTCGATCCTTGGTTTCGATCCTTGAATTCGATCCTTGATTTCGATCCTTGGTTTCGATCCTTGATTTCGATCCTTTATTTCGATCCTAGATTCTTGAATCTTGAATCTTGATTCTTGAATCTGAAAACTGAAATCTTGAATCTTGAATCTTTGAAGTGACAGCTGTCAAACTTAAAACCGCCATATCTCGGGAACTACTCGTCCTAGACTCCCCGTTCTCAGTTCAAATGAAAGCTATAACCAAGATCTTCATTTGAAGTGACAGCTGTCAAACTTAAAACCGCCATATCTCGGGAACTACTCGTCCTAGACTCCCCGTTCTCAGTTCAAATGAAAGCTATGACCAAGATCTACATTTTCAATAACAGCTGTCAAAATGACATCTGTCATCTGAAATGAAGATCTTGGTTATAGCTTTCATTTGAACTGAGAACGGGGAGTCTAGGACGAGTAGTTTCCGAGATATGGCCATTTGAAGTTTGACAGCTGTCACTTCAAATGAAGATTTTGGGCATAGCTTTCATTTGAACTTTGAACGGGGAGTCTAGAACGAGTAGTTTCCAAGATATGGCCGTTTGAAGTTTGACAGCTGTCACTTCAAATGAAGATCTTGGTCATAGCTTTCATTTGAACTTTGAACGGGGAGTCTAGGACGAGTAGTTTCCAAGATATGGCCGTTTGAAGTTTGACAGCTGTCACTTCAAAGATTCAAGATTCAAGATTTCAGATTCAAGATTCAAGAATCAAGGATCAAAATCCAGGATCGAAATCCAATATCGAAACCAAGGATCGAAATCAAGGATCGAAATCAAAATCAAGGATCAAAATCAAGGATTGAATTAAAGGATCGAAACCATGGATCGAAATCAAGCGCTGATTTTGTCGAGCGCGATAAGGTAAAAATATCCTGAAATTTAAATGACAAGGTCACACTACTAATCCAACAACGAGTGTGAAAAAGACAAAGCTACCAAGAAAGTCTCTCAACAAGACCAACAATCCTTATAACCAAGATTAAATTATACCTAATATATCGTTGTGTAGTCGTGATAAGGTTCAAAATCATTTGTACATTAAATGTCAGGTAGCATTCCAGTATGTATATAACTTCCTTGGACATGACATCGACTAGATGCAGGACTGCGCATGTCCTGCTCGGTGTCATCGAGCAAGACATGCGCAGAGAGAGCGGTCAAGACCAAGGCAGGAATAAAATAAGATTGTTTTCGGACGAAAACAATGTCAAATCAAGCTTAAGGCAGGAATGGATTTCACCTTATTTTGACATTGCTCTAAGAGCTCATAGTACGGTTGCAGATTTTTCATCTAATAAAACATCTGATAAAACATGTAATTTTTCATCAAATGTTTCATAAAAAAAAAATTACCGTAAAACACGCCAACATTGCCCACTTTTTTCGAATAATTTCAATTTTTGTAAAATTTTTCTATGGGAACGTAAGTATTTTCTTTTATAGATTTTATTATGCGTCATATTTAATTAAGTATTTTTTACATTTTGATGGCGGGCAAAGTTATCTGGACTTTTAGCCAACATTGCCCACGTTGATTTTTGACGCAACTAAAGCCTCTAGAAAGATGAAATAAAAATCCAATACAAGAATTTAGGCAATAATGGCGTTTACTTTAGGAATTAAAACGATACTGTAGAACGTTTCCTAGCAAAGTGGCTGGGCAAAGTTACCCTGACATTTTTTGTCTTTTTCATACAAACCGCATTTCACCTATTAAAAGTGCTAGGGTTGGCACTTCTTAGTAAACTGATCTTGTGATCGTAGTTGTTGTAGATATAAAAAAAACTAGTTATTGTAATAGATGTATAGATGTAAAGAAACATTTTAATATTTCTTTAAAATTTTAGAGTTTAAATTTTGCCGCGCTTTGCGTCGACAAAGCAAACTAAAGATGGAGGAAGTTTGTTTACTTGGAAAGTGGTCGTGAGAGTTTGTGTGATTTTGTGAAATTGTACCTAGTGAAAGATAAAACGTTCGGCACATTGATGGATAATAAACTTTAAATGTCGTTTCTTTGTTTACAGGTAGGAATTTAAGCCTAGAGTGTAATTTGTGAAACTGTTATTTCGTGTGATTCGATATCTAAATTAAAAATCTTTGTTTACAGAGCAACACATTATCGTTTATTTTCAAGCCTTAGATGATAACTATCATATAAAACGACATTTCTGTTTATGAAAAATCAACTGAAAATGGAGAAACTTCAATTTGAGTTTACACTCCTACCTGGAAGCGATGGGAAATCAAACATATTTTCGATAACCTCAATAGCTACAAATGAAAATAAAGTTTACAAAATACCAGAAGAGCTACAACCGGCCAATCTCCATGAAGAGTTAATGAAAACTAGTGCATATAGTAAAGCAAAAAATAGTTTAAAAAAAAAGGCACCAGATCAGAAGAGTCTGGATAACAATGACAGATCGGCTTGCTAGAACATATATAGATGATGATGATAATTTGCAATTTTGTGATCAGTTTCTTGAAGAAATAAATCAAGAAGATTATACAGCCGCTCATAAAACAGAACCAGATACATTGGAAAAATTGTTTGAAAAGTTGGTAGAAAATACTCAGAAAAATAAACAGCAGAACCTAAAACACATTTCTGAGAGGTTTGTGATTGAAAAATTTACAAGCAAAAATTCCAATGCTAATCAGTGGATTGACATTTTTGAAAAAGAATGCACACGCTTCGAAGTGACAACAGACGAAAAGAAAATTGAACTACTCCGATTATTTATGGATAAAAGTTATGCGGATTGGTATAGCTCGATGATTATAAAATTAACGATGAACTCATCAAAGATCTTCATCAAAGAAATTTAGGCAATAATGGCGTTTACTTTAGGAATTAAAACGATACTGTAGAACGTTTCCTAGCAAAGTGGCTGGGCAAAGTTACCCTGACATTTTTTGTCTTTTTCATACAAACCGCATTTCACCTATTAAAAGTGCTAGGGTTGGCACTTCTTAGTAAACTGATCTTGTGATCGTAGTTGTTGTAGATATAAAAAAAACTAGTTATTTTTCATTCAGGTATTTATTTAATAAACTTTAATCAACATGTTTATGTAGGTACCCAAATGAAAATTAAATGCTAATTGAGATCAAATAATGTTTGGAGCTAAATTAAAATAATTACTCAACTATCAGACATTTTCAGCTAACTGTCACTATATTTACTATATTATTACATTGTCACCCAAGACTCATAATTTTACCAAAATTCAGCTCAATCTGACACCGGAAAGTAGGTCAAATTAAGCTTGCAAGAGTTGACCCGGACAAACATACTTACAAACATACGAACTTACGAACATACAAACTTACAAACATACGAACATTGCAAGTTAATTAAAAGCTTTAAAAAAAACAAGTTTCTGAAGTGCCAACCCTAAGCTTATTTTGATGGCGGGCAATGTTGTCAATAGTAGATCGCTACATTGCTGGATAACTTTGCCCACCGTTATAACTCTTGTTTGAAAAGACATTCAGCAACGATAATAACATATTAATACTCCTAAAGTGTTTTTACATATCATAATATTAATAAAACTAACCTGTGTTTTCGCCATCACTCACAATTCACTTATGAATTTGCACCAAAATTTGCCCGCGAAAATACACACCGTACTCAACGAGTTCCAACAAGTTACTGAGTGAAGCTAGCGACACACCCTATAGACAGTGTTGCTAGACACATAACCTATTTTCTATTAAAATCAAAAAATGTTACCATATTATTCAAATATTTTTGCAATCTAAAATTTTGCTTATAAATTGATCTTCGGGCAAAATTACCCTTGGTGGCAATGTTTTACGGTACTTAGGTAGGTAGGTACCCTAAAATATTTAAAAATGTGTTTTTCCCAAACCAAAAAAAATTACTTAAATCAAAGATTATTTGCCTTTAAAAAACATAAAACATCAATCAACTTCTGTTACTGACAGTACTTTCATTCATATTTGAAAATATTAAAATAATAAACATTAGTAGGTATACCTACTTTATTTCTCTAAATTGACTTCGTCAATAACTTTTGCGTTTACCGAAGCCTCATTTATTTACATTCCAAAATCAAACTTTTAATTAAAGCCCCGATCTCAGTCGATTACCACACAGGATCAAGTTTTGTTTTACCGAAATCTGACAAACATTAGGATCAAAGGGACGGGTTTGGCTTGTTTTTCTACCAAACTATGACTGTCAGAAATACATCAACACGGGAATTTATTGTTGTTTTGGCTGGCCGCATAAGTGCGGACTCCTGATTAGGAATTCAGATTTGGAGACCCTTGAAGAACGCATGACGGACATAGAAATATTGAAATAGGCGCACACGTTTGTATATTTTCCGAACGGACAAAAACCTTGACATTCATTTCGAAAACAAACCGTGCGTACGAGTCATTGGAACTAAAATTGAACGTCTGTGTAAATTCCGAATCTGAATCCGAAACTTCGCGCCCAGCCTTAAGGTGGCAGTTTGCGCCCGAATTCGAGACAGGAGACCGAGAACAGAGACAGGCTATATAGAGTCGGATTCAGCACTGAAGTCTGATAGACGCAGCGCTGCTATCGCAGAACTAGGTTATGTAAAAAGTTACTAATTGTAGTAAGTTACTAAAAGACTTGAACAATAATAATTATGCTAGTTTGTATTTTCGTTAGCTCTACACACCAGAACAACTGAACGACCTTGACTAAAACCGCCACATTTACAACAATCAAGATCAGGGAAAGACTCTATGCGCAACGTGATAAAATTTTCTCGACTTGTTTTCTCGGAACAAAATTGAGTTATCTCATTATGTCAACATGTGTTAAACAGCATAAAGAACTCGTCTCGTTCTGTAAAATGAAGACATAGTGCAGGTTACGGCCGTCATTTAATCTGTCACTAGATTTTGGAAAACCCTCAATCAAAGGGTAGATTAGACAAAGTTTTAGAAGGTTGTTTACAATCAGATCTTACTTTGGGAACTCGTAATAGATGAATACTATAATTATGGTTCAATGTTGGTAAACATAAGTATCTTGCTAAGCTAAACCAGAGGGGTTAAGAATATAATAGGAATTGAAATATATGCCATCTCTTTTCATAGACTGAGAGTGATAAGAACGGCATGTATTGCAATTCCTATTGTGATGCTGCTATGGCGGTCTTTTTAGCCCCGCAGATGTCCAAATGAGTTTTAAGTACACATTGAGCATTTGGAACATTTCTACAGCAAAGACTATATTTTTTATTGTTAATAAACTAAGTTACTAAGTTCATAGTGGTTCTTTGGTGACAAAGTTTTTAGGCCGCGTAAAGGTATGGACACATGACTTTCGATAAATGTGACGAGTTACAATTACCATGTATCAATCTATTTTACGTTGGATGTTAGAACCTTCCAACTGAGGAACTAAGGAACTAAAGAACTAAAGAAACTAAGGAACTAAGGAAATAAGGAACTAAGGAACAACTAAGGAAATGGTAGGTAATAGGAAACCCATTTGACCTGCATTGGGATTATGCAAGCCAGCAATATAAATAATACTTATGCTTTACATTTTTCTACATTCTGTAAATTAGAGTCACTAAAAATACAAGGTACAGACCAACTCAAACTTCCCAAAACACCCCATAAAAGCAGCGGAACAATTTAAATTGCCATAACTTGACCTCCCGTCCGGTAAATTTAAACTTATTTCATAGAAAAAGGGTACAAACATTTATTATAGCGATAAATTTTAAAGAACATTATTTATCCAAAGCTCAGTAGACGTTAAAGACCATTTCGAAAAGGAGGGAAAGCGATCTAAGATAAATGACTTTTCACATGAACATAAGAATTCGCAAATGCAAATAGAAATTTTCAAACGAATTGTCTATCCTACTAATTTATAAACGCGAAAAAACCCGTGTGTGTGTGTGTGTGTGTGTAAATGCTGGTTACCACGTATCCCCATGACTACTTAACCGATTTTGATGAAATTTAGAATATAAATATATTAGGTTCTGGTATAACACATAGGCTTTTTTATCCGGTAAAAATATATGGTTCCCGTGGGATACAAAATAGTAGTCCACGCGGGCAACGCCGCGGGCGTTCACTAGTTTTAGATAATTCTGATTTAAGAAATTAAAAAATGATCCTAATGTTTTTTAGTGCCGTTAGTTTTTTTTAATACCAATCAAAGTGGTTTTGAATCCATGATCCTTCCTTTGTGTGTGTATGTAGAAACTGACCATTAGTACCTCTTCACACGTTTCAGTTTCAGGGTAACCAGTGCCGGCTTCCTGGCGGCGGCGTTTGTCTGCTAATTACGCCGGTCCGTGTAAAAGCTACCGTACATGGCCATACACTTCGCCACCCGGCAACCGGTCCGTATGAAAAGGCACTTATTGAAATAATTTATAGACTTAAATAATACTAGTAGTTCGCCCCGAACTGAGATCTCGCGCACCGTAGATGGCCAACATTTGGACTTTCTTCTGACTACCCCTATAATTTCAAGTGCTACTACTGCCGGGTATGCCTATTGCGCTAGCTCTTCATGGTAAAAAATACTAGCATGCATGCAATACATAATGTCGTGTCTAATTTTTCATTTATTTCATATTTATGAATTCTCGTCGTATTTTTAAAAGTATACGTCCTAGAATAAAAATAATAACTATTTTGCAATGTACAAATAAAGACCTTTCATTTGACACCGCACTCAATATATTTGTTTACTTAACTTTTTTTACCCCAATTATTTTCATTCTTTATCAAATTTTTTTTTATCATGAAAATAAATCAAGTAGCATCTAAAATCATTGCAAACCAAACCGCAACGATGCCACTCTCTTTTTAAGACCGACCAGTCAATGAGCTACGAAGACATCGAAACTCTATGAAACGGGAGCTCTTGCAGCTCTGGTTTCGTAGTTTTTGGTCTTTGGTCGTATTTCAAAAACTATACATCCTAGATTAAAAATAAAAACCATTTTGGAATGTACAAAATAAGCCCTTTCGTATGACACCCCACTCAATATATTTGTGTAACTTTCATAATTTTTTACCCCCTTGGGAACCCAATATCTTCACAACCCCTTCATCGATTAAGCTCATATGCTCCACCGTAAATTTCCTTACCACAACCTATTGACCTACCAAGTTTCATGCAGATTGGATGAACGGTTCGACAGTTATGCGCGAACAACAATTCGTGAAACATACAAACATACAAAGCAAAATCGCCCAACTTACCACTAAGATCTTCGCTCGCTTCGCTCGCTCGATCGATTAATAGGAAGCTTTTTTTAATTCAAAAAGATTTTTTATTAGGAAGTAAAATTGAAGTAATGACACCGTGTTACAAAGCAATTTTACTTATTTTATACTTTCGTTTGCCGTTCAGTGAATGGAACCCTCGGGAACCCTCTAACTGTTTGGGGAATGACACATTGTTCCTTTTATATCGCAATATTCCATTATAATTCGGACGCGTAAATCAGTTTTGTTAAAAAACAAACGTTTCGTAAAGTATCGTGCACGACACCTATGTTTGTGATAATTTAATACCTACACTTTTTTGTTATTTTTTCGCATCATTTTCAAGCTTAATATTTTACAAATATTTTAATATATAAATAGTAAATATTTTCACATCTATAAGTACTAATACTAATCTATACTATTATAATAAAGCGGAAGAGTTTGTTTGTTTGTTTGTTTGTTTGTTTGTTTGTTTGAACGCGCTAATCTCTGAAAGTACCAGTCGGATTTGAAAAATTCTTTCTGTATTGGATAGCTAATTTATTGAGGAAGGCTATAGGCTATTCAACATCGCGAAAAGACCCTCAGAAGCCATACAAAATGAAAGAAAGCCTGAATCGTGCTGACAAAAACATGCGGTTAACAGATCGCTCATTAAATTCAAAAGGGTCACATTTCGAAAAAACTCAAAATCGTTTTTATTGCAAAAATCGCATCTAAATTGTATAAATTTTTATATTCGAAGAAGACACCCATTGATTTAGCGTTTAAAATGGTCCAAATACACAACTGCCCTTTTTGAATTTTGACACATTGACCACTAATTTCAGAACAAAACGGCCATCTTGTCAATTACGACCCGGCGATAAGCGTAATCGCACGTAATCTTTGTTCAAAAGGGCCACATTCCAAAAATCAACTGAATTTGAAGTAGTAAATTATCGTAAAAAGTGCCATATTTTGAAATGTCACCGTATTGAATATAGAAAACACGCGGAGTACAATATTATTTATAAGCAAAGGAGTCATGTTTTGAAATACGTTTCTTTTGAATTAAAATTCAATAAGTTTGGTAATTATTTATTGAAACAAAAAGTGCAGTTCTTGGAATATGTCTGTTTTGCGTTTAAACAAAATATGTTATGTTTGTAAAATGGCTGTTTTGATGTTCGTGAACTATGCTATAATGTTTAAAAATTATGTATAAGTAGTATTTTATTTATAATCATGATCATCTCAGCCATTGGACGTCCACTATTGGACATAGGCAGGCTTCCCTCAATGATTTCATTGTGTTGCGGGTGGAAGCGGCTTGCATCCACCACGACCTGCTTTTTTTAAAGGTCATCCGTTCAGCTTGTTGGTGGACGTCGAACGCTGAACTTGCTGATCCGTGGCCTCCACTCGAGAACTTTTACATTTAGAGAATAGTAAAAGACCACGTCTCTGTTCCATTATGCCATCACGGTAACACACACTGATTGAAAACTTTTGTCTTATGGCACTGATGTAATTATAAACGAGAAGATGTTGTGAAATTTCCCGAATCCTGCCCATCCGAATTGGATTAGACGATTTACCTCTTTCTTAAAGTTGAACCTATCTAATTTGACTGTTTGTTTAAACTAAAAAATGATTATAACAAAATTATTTAAATTGAACAGATAGTTTATTAAAGGAAAGGGTCTTTGCCTGTTTGTGTGTAAGTCAGGTGCTACCTAATAGGCATTTTCTTAACTTGCTTTTTGTGGTTTAGTTATTCACAATTTTAGACATTCACTTAGCGAAAACTTTATAGTCACAGTCTACGACTTACAAGCGGTGATGACTTGCCCACAAGGTGAGGTAAATTTATGTTAGCAATGTACTAATACGCCATAAATGAGTTTTAATGTGAGTTCCTCCTCCTCCTTAGTCGATTCCTTATTGTTGAGTGAGGATCGTTACTCCTTCCCATAATCCTGTGGATGGTTGATCTTCATTTGGAGCGATCTGTGGCTTGATGCAGTGCTTTGTTCATCAGCAATTCTAGTTGCGCCGATACCTGGTCAGACCAGCGTTTGGGGCTACATTCTCTCGGTCTTTTGCCCACTATCTTGCCTGCCACAATAAGTATCTCGATACTATCGGTGCTCCTGTGGGCAATGTGGCGAAAGTATTTTAAGATTTTGTAGAGGCAAGTGGTTAACAGACGCTTTTGGTGCTTTAGTTTCAGTTGTTTTAAAATTGAAAAATTAGTTTTGTAGGCTGTCCATGGGATTCTCAAAAGGCGTTGCCAAAACCACATCTCAAACGCGTCTATCCTCTGCCTATCGGTGGCTTTGAGGGTCAAAATAGGATTTCTTTTCACATTTACCAAAACAATGATGTAAAACTTATAATTAAACTAATTTTTTGTATGATTTGTGGCCTTTTGTTTAGTAAATTCATTTAAAATTGCGATCATTTTTATAAATAAAAGGGACTTTTGTGACTTTGTACGTTTCTGGATGAAAGTTACAGTAAATGTTATTTTATAGTAAATAACAGCTCAAAATACGCATCGAATGATATATAACACATGTATATACAAGATACTATTTACAAAATAATACGAAAAAACGACGACCAAAACTTCAATAGGCTCCCCTGTAAAAAATGTAGTTTTTGAAATATGACCCTTTTGAATTTAATGAGCGAGATGATCACAGAAAACTATTACCATAGAACATAACAAGCGGAGACGAATGCCATCTCCATACAAAAGAAAGCGTAAACCGGTTTTTTTTGTATGGAGCTGGCATTCTGATGTGTTCTTTGGTTGACAAAATAAAGTTTTTTTTTTTTTCATCTTTATTTTGGCTTCGCAAAAATTATGTTCTCTTCATATTCTTCTGATTCATGTTTTCTTCTAAATGACAATATAAAATATTTGACACTGACATTTGGAAACGATTGAACATTCAGAAATCAGACATCTGTTTATTAATAGAATGCTATTTGACTTTGACACAAATTCAAATCCACAAAAAAGGTTTAGGTAAGTAACTATAACTAAAACATGAATCCATAGATAAGGAATCGTCGTCGTTCCTCCTGTGTGAATCACGGTCTTCATAATAGTTTCTACGCGCATCTAATGCGTGATTCTTTTTAATAAACCGACTTAAAAAAGGTTGGCGGTTTGAAGTTTGACAGCTGTCACTTCACATGAAGAAACGGCCATATCTCGGAAACTACTCGTCCTAGACTCCCCGTTCTCAGTTCAAATGAAAGCTATGACCAAAATCTTCATTTGAAGTGACAGCTGTCAAAATGACATCTGTCATCTGAAATGTAGATCTTGGTCATAGCTTTCATTTGAACTGAGAACGGGGAGTCTAGGACGAGTAGTTTCCGAGATATGGCGGTTTGAAGTTTGACAGCTGTCACTTCACATGAAGAAACGGCCATATCTCGGAAACTACTCGTCCTAGACTCCCCGTTCTCAGTTCAAATGAAAGCTATGACCAAGATCTTCATTTGAAGTGACAGCTGTCAAAATGACATCTGTCATCTGAAATGAAGATCTTGGTCATAGCTTTTATTTGAACTGAGAACGGGGAGTCTAGGACGAGTAGTTTCCAAGAAATGGCGGTTTGAAGTTTGACAGCTGTCACTTTAAAGATTCAAGATTTCAGATGGAATGGAACTTTTTAGTGATATGGGTATCATATGAAAGAGCTTGATGAGTGAAACACAATGCTGTTATGATGATGGAGTCAGGACCTTTACGGAACTTTTTGGTGGTATGGGTATGGGTTTTCTCTCTTCAATGCTTCCCTGCTTCTCTCCTTCTATGCTTCTCTGCTTCTCTTTATACATGCTTCTCTCCATTTATGCTTGAAGCAATACGAAGTTTGCCGGGTCAGCTAGTAATATAATAAAGCGGAAGATTTGTTTGTTTGTTTGAACGCGCTAATCTCTGAAAGTGCCAGTCACATTTGAAAAATTACTTCTGTATTGGATAGCTAATTTTTGAGGAAGGTATTCGGTAGGAAGGTAATATACTATTCAACATAACGAAAAAACCTTTAGAAACCATGCAAAATGAAAGAAATCCAGAGAAAACGCTTGGTTCCAAAATCAAAACTAGATGGCGGGACTAAAAATGACCCCATTTCTGAATCGCGCTGACGAAAACGCACGGGGGCGATAAGAAATTCGCGGGGACAGTTAGTAATATATACACAGAAAAATAATATATATTTAAATAAATATTAATGGTTAAAAGAACTTACCTGAAGTGAATTTCAACCATAATTATACTAGATGCTGCGTCCGAATAGATTTAAAGAAAACCATGTAGTCCGCCTTCCATGTATAGCATCGCAACACTGTTTAGCGCTATTTTTTAGGCTAATTTTGAAGATCTGAAAAATATTCAAACAGAAAAAATGAGAGTGTAACACTCGTTTCTGTTGCTGTCGGCTACCGTCGGCGCGCGCGTCATTCTTTTCAGAGCACGTTCAGCACGATCAGCATTCTGCAACATTCATTTATTTATTTGGGTTTGGCACAATAACCGCGAAGCACGCATAATTGTTGTGCCTTTCAGGGTGGGCGGGAGTTTAAATCTATTCGGACGCAGCATCTAGTATAATTATGGTTGAAATTCACTTCAGGTAAGTTCTTTTAACCATTAATTATACGTCGATGCTGCGTCCTCTAGATTTAAAGAAAACCATGTAGATGTTTAGCGTCTGTTGCAGAATGAACATTAAAAAAAAAATCACAAATATAAGTTCATATACTTACTTAAGTATATTCAATATTTATAAGCATCATACGTAAGTATACTCTTATTAGTAGGTACTTATCAGTACTTCATTGATACAGCCTTAGAAAAGGGCGTGTCTTCAGTAGAAAGAAAGAAAACAAAATTATTTAAAAAAATTTGCGAAACAGAGAAAGCGTCCTGTCCACCTGACCGTACTTTTAATAGTGTTTGTCAAGTGTCGATGGAGAACCCAGCCCGGCTGGTGGCGGAGGTGACCGAGAAGAAACAAATAAACACGGACACGTTCACTCCACTCTCATGCAACGTATTTGTTTGATCCATCGAATAATTATTTGAAAGGTTGCGTTGTGGACAGGTTATTTCACAGTTAATATCAAATGATTTGTGTACGGAGGAGAATCGACAATTTCTTTCTAAATAATGATATACCTACTAAGGTAGAATAGAGAATATATATATATATAACAATACGTAGAATAAAGTCAGGGTCTAATAGTAATATTTGTAGATAAATTGATATAAAATATGGCAGATAAAGTCTGCGAGCGTTGTCTTGTTAACAACGTAGAAAAGGTATCAATTTTCTCGACAGTACATCCAGTGAGGTACCTAGAATGGTTGGATATTTCGATAATTGATTTGATATAATAAGTATATTCCAAGGCAATGCTCCTGCCAAGTCGAATGATATTTCGAAAAAAGTGGGTTTTTTTTTTTTTAAAAATACCTGTAAAGAATCTACTATTGGTACATACCGTACTTTTTACTGATGTGCAGGAGTGTTCTTACCAATAACATTTATGATAACGCTGACCGTTACTAATTAAGTTCCTTCAACAGCTCCTTTTGAACTGTTCTGTCGAAAAAGTATTTCCCAACAGCTAGATAGATGATCTGTAACAATCTAAATTATTTGATTGACAAAAGATATACCACTGCTTTAAAGTTAGATTATCATAAATTCAAAACGTTTTTTGATAAGGAATTATAAATTTTGTCAACGGAGTCACTAGGAATATGCCGTATTTTAGATAGGTAGGTAGGTACGCCTGCTGCATAAATATGCGCACGCCTGGGCAAGGTTGCGCCAAAACGGGTGATGTTCCCTTGGTTGACTAGGAAGAATAAGTATACCAGGAGCTTCGTCTTCTACAATTTAACAAAAAAACATTTCAGTACCAATGCATATCGAGGAAATGCGTAAAAGCAGTAGGTACTTTTCCTAATTTATAGCAAAAGACGTATCAATTACATTTTTCAATTTAACCTAGACGCAAATAAATTGGTATTTGGTTGACCTAACAATATAGAACATAAATAGTATTAAAAAATAAAATTATTATAACTACTCCAGATTACCTAGATGGCAAGTAAGTATTGCTTAGGATCCCGGTCTGAATCACTAATATTGCGGGATTATAATGTAAGAAGCAAAAATAGATAAGTATATTTATGGCTTGACAATTTTAATTAATAAAATAAATATTGGTGGACATTTTTCACACAGCGCCATCAATCCCCAAACTAAGCAAAGGTAGTATCAGATAACTGATAGAATACTATTTGTATATTTTTTGTAAATACATAACATACTTATTGTACTTTAATGCCAATACATTTTATTTTTGAAATTGATTGAGATGTGGAAATTATAGGTATTCCATCCATCCTATTTATATATGACAGCGTTACCTGTTATTGATTTTAAGTACCTACCTATGAAAAAATTACTATGATAATAGTAGGTGATAATAACAACAATAATTTATTTAAAACACATTGTATGTAAAGATTACTGCAGTATAGCAGTAATTTTGACGTTTAAACCTAAAAAGGCGGCTATGGTAAGCCATTTCGGTTGCAGATCAGCGGTTGACCTCTAGCCATATATATCATCAATCACCACATTATGACACCTCAACCATTAACTGATGGATCAGCACTTTATAGTTTGTAAATTGTAGATATTGAAGAAGACATCTATTTTGGGCTTTATGTGCGATACTTAATCACCAGTAAAGTCTTCGAGCAGATATTTTTTAAACACTTTCAGTGATTATAACAAAACCTTTAATATCTAATACATTATTAACAATGAAATATTTTTGACATAATTAAGTCTGATTTGTCTTTTTCTTTGTTGAAATACCTTTTATTTTTCGCGTTCAAAACGCTTTGTGTACAGTAGTTACACCGAGCCGTATGCTCTGTACAGGACAAAATTCAGTGATTGTACATACTTATAAATTTAGCAAAATCACGGAAGGTTCTAGAATCTTCAGTAATTGCAGTGACATAAAATATATATATATATATCATTATGTTGTGTTGATTTGAGCCTCATTTTTAAATATTTACGCAATTGAGTGGTTATCAAATAACGCTCCTAAATGAGTTTACTTTATGTTATGTTTTTCATTCTATGTAGGTTGGTTGAGCTGATATAACATATCATCCAGATAAGCTACTAGTCTGCGACTTTGGCTCCTAGAAATGATAATTATGATGTAATTATAAGCAATTAAAAGCAAAATATGCCTTTTTAAGATCAGTAGTAGTCATGTAGGTAGATACGCCCATTATTTACCTACTAGCTTTTACAGTGTAAAAAATATCCTCCATACTAAAATGGGGCGCAATGGTAATTACCATTATCAGTATTTGTTAATGTTTTGACACAATATAAATCGCAGTATAGAAGGTGTCCTATTTTTGTTTATATAACAATCAAAACTAGTGAAACAAGCTGACCCGCCTACTCAGTACATGCTGATTTGCAACTAAAAGTCACCGTTATAAAACTTAGGTACAAGTTTTGATACGGTGTTGCTCATTTCAACTTTAGGAAATGGTGGGTCACAGGCTTCAATATACTGTGGTAAGTATAAAATTTTTAAAAAGAAGTTTTAAGGCCCTGCAATACAACTGGGTCATCAGTAATTGATAATCAGTTTTTGTATGGTAAAACTAAATTTTACCAGCGTGAGGTACCTCTATTGTCGTCGACGGTTGCGGGACTTGTTCGGCGGCGGCTCGCGATGTAGCGGTGGCGGCGGAAGGTCTGACGGCCGTGTTGAACTCGAACTCCTCATCGTCGACGTGGACGGCTGCTGCTCGTAGTAGGTACCGGTTCTGGACTGCAGTTGTCTTCGCGGTGTTTTAACGACGTGGGAATCGCAAAGTTTCCGATCCAGAAAATTTAAGTTGGGATCTGTTCTACGAGGTACTGGATTTATTAATTTGTCAGCTTGACCTTTCGATGACCTTTGTCATGGTGAGACACTAATAACATTTATGGCACTTCCGACAATTTCTTGATGATCTCAAGTTTGGCAACGTCATACCTACATACAGTGTCGGGTAGGTATTTTGTGAGGTTAACTGGACCAGGTATATATTCGTGGTCCCAGCGGCTTTTGGGAATCTCTTATCGGTTCACAATAAGTAAAAAATAATTAAGTAAGACAGCACTTACCTAAGGGATGCCTTTCGGAGTACGTACTAGCAACAAATCTCAGGAATCAGCAACTTTTCTTTCGGGGCGTCCCTCCAGCTCCTCTTCCCGTCGAGACCGTCCAGCAGTATCTTCCCCAACGTTTGGAGATTTTAGTGGGGTTTTTTCACCCCATTTTTTAACATAACATTTCCAAGATTTCATCTGGTACTGGCACCGCATGGGAGCCAACAAACTGCCGTGCAGTTGGCACGCTCTTGCGAACTGAGACTGATGAAGCCTCACCCATCACATGGACGTCGTACTTGGCTCTGGCTAATCTTCCTCTAGAAGGCCATCATCCGATCGGCATGTCGGAATATCGGACGAGTTTCTCTCGTCACTTAGGCACATTTTAGACGGACACCGGAATTTGTATAGAAAAAATTATAATAATATAATAATGTAGGTACATTATATTTTTCTATATTCCTTACATCGGCCTTGCGTAGATACCCGCGCGTTAAGAAAATAAAATTAATTATTCTATTGTAAATCTCGAATCGCCACGTTATGTCATCAGGTTATTACCTGTGTATGTTATGTTCAGGTAGCATTTGTGAATAGTCAAATTGTGCTTAGTAGTAACCACACCGGAGTTTCTGATCTATGATTATGATCTGTAGGTACCTATAGAAGAAATAAATCCTCTAAGCTCATTACTTTCTGGATGGCATCGCGTACCACCACGTTAAGAAAGTAAAATGTATTATTCCAGGGTAATATCACGTATCACCACGCTAAGGAATAAAAAATGTGTTATTCCAGGATAATATCACGTATTACCACGCTAAGGAATAAAAATTTTGTAACCATCAGGATAATATCTCGTATTATCACATTAAGAGGTACGTAAGTGTGGGTAGTTGTGCATTGCTAACCTTTATTTTTCTTTCTTCGAATCGTAGAATTCTTCGGACGAATATCACTATCACTCCATAACAACTTTTTTACTCTCCATAAACTCCATAATAACAACATTCACTTTGCAAAAATTATCACTTTGAATAATCGAGTCGATGTTGACGATGCGGAACACGAAAAACGAATGACGCGCGCGCCGACGGTAGCCGACAGCAACAGAAACGAGTGTTACACTCTCATTTTTTCTGTTTGAATATTTTTCAGATCTTCAAAATTAGCCTAAAAAATAGCGCTAAACAGTGTTGCGATGCTATACATGGAAGGCGGACTACATGGTTTTCTTTAAATCTAGAGGACGCAGCATCGACGTATAATAAATATTTTTTCCGACTGTCAATAAACTTACACAATTTTCTCACAAAATTGCAATCAAACATTGAAATCCTACTATTCAATCTTCAGTGCGATTATCCTCTTCTGAAGTCTACAAAATGGCGGCGGCACTCCGACTCTAGTTGCCACTTAATGGTTATTTACAGCAATTTTCTGTGGAAAACGTTGTACCAATCATGGATTTAAGAAGAAAGGAGATTCATAGTCTTTTTTAAACTTTCGCGATCACTATTCATATTGAAAATTATATGGACACGAGATAAAATCCCGTGTCCAAATAATTTTCATATTAATTCATATTTTTCATATTCATATCTAAGGAGATTCATACTTTCTACAAAGATCGAAGAAAATAGGTGCGATGAACCTATTGCATCCGTCACGTAATAGAATTACTTGAATCATCTTAACTTTTCTTATAGCATAAAGAGGATTTTTTTTTTCAGGTTAAATTTTCATCAAAAAGTTACCAGCTTCACGACTGCATCTTATAAAAAAAAAAAGATTTTTTTTAAACGTAGATAATTTGACTGCCAAGGTTTTGCCATTGCCAACCTTACGAGTAGGCTTAGCAAATGTGACAAATTTTCTCGACTCATTTTCTCGTTAGCTAGGTAACATAATATATTATGCGTTAGGTATTCGCAAATGTGAAAAATTGTCTCGACTCATTTTCAGGTTAGCTAACATAATGCATTATGTCTTCATTTGACAGAACGAGACGAGTTCTTTTGCTACCATGTTGATATTACGAGATAACTCGATTTTGCACGAGAAAACGAGTCGAGAAAATTTTATCACGTTGCGCATGTTAGGCCTACTGTAATTTAATTTTTTGTAGTGTTAACCCATTCCATCTGTATAATTTGAGATAATAACATTTTCTTATCTGAATATTTGTCTACAATCCTTGAGGATACAGTTGTGAGCCTGGTAGTGTTATTTTAACATTTTTTTGAAAATTTCCCTAGAAAAAAGGCTTACAAAAATTTACTTTCTTTTTTGACGTGATAACGTCTTATAAATCGATGAATGTCGGCTACACGCATGAAAAAGTGTCACGTTCCGCCTGAGCCGAGCGTGCAAGCAAGAGCGCGGAACAAGTGATAGAGAGGCACGATATGCAATTTTTCTATGACGTTAACACGTAAAATTATCGTCCGTAAACCGACAGTCCGTTTACAGACAACCATTTTTTTTTTTTTTCATTTAAACTTATCTCCCTCTTCGTTACTCTTCGTAGCGTACCTATTGAGTAAAATTCATCTTGTGAATAGGATCATTACAGCATTTATGATTTTATGGTATAATTATGCCTTTACGGTGTTTTGTGGTTGCTCTTAAATTATTCTGAATATCGTCTAGTTTCATTTTAATTATGAAATAAGCAAAGTGACTTGAAAAGTCTTTACTTGCAGCTATTACAGAATTTCAAAACTATAAGTAACATTATTATGTAACTATAAATAACTATAAGTAACATTATTATAATATTACTAGCGGACGCCCTCGGCTTCGCCCGCGTGGACTACTACTTTTTTATACCACGGGAAACATGCATTTTTTCGGGATAAAAAGTAGCATAGGTCACTCTTCAGTCCTCCAACTATCTCCACACAAAAAAATCACGTCAATCCGTCTCGACGTTCTGTCGTGAAAGCAGGACAAACAAACAAACAAACACACTTTCACATTTAGAATAACGGGTATGGTGGTATGGATATGTCACGTTGTCATACTACACACATAGATATAGTTATAGATTGGTAACCAGCAACACAAAGTTACTTTTGTTCATTATAAATCACATCACACTAATCACACTAATATTACAAATGCGAAAGTTTGGATGTTTTGTTGTTTGGATGTTTGAATGTATGTTTGTTCCTCTATAACTCGCCAACCACTGAACCGATTTACTTGAAAAGGGTACGAACATTTTTGTATGGAGCCTGGCATACCTACTGTCGGCCATTTTGAAAAAAACTCGATTTTGCTGCCAGTGATGAAACATGTGTCAATCGATAGGGGAAGTGATTACAAACAAAATATATTCAGTAATAAAATCTCGTAATCTTTATACTTTCCGAGATATTTGAGTTTGAAAATGTAAAAATTAAAACTTGAAAATGCTAATTATGCTGCCAATAATAACCGGTAGGTATTTGAATATGTCTACTGTGACTGGGGATAAAATCGTGAGCCAATTTCATTTATTTTTTAGGTAATTTTTTTTTTTATTTGAAATTATATTTTTTGAACACAGTTTATTTCATCATTTTGTGCTAAATAGTACCTAGGTAGAAAATGAATGATGAAATAAACTGTGTTCAAAAAATACAGGGTGAATTTTTGAGACGGGGCAGTAAGGGCCTTATCCGTTGTAGCTACAGGAAAACGTTCTTAGAAGATTATCCTTAACTTTTGAAGATATTTCGACTTGCATTCACAGATTTTGGAAAAAATGTACAGTCACCGAAAAAAATGGGTAATCTACACAAAAACTTTTTTTGATGCCAATCGATTGTTTCATATAAGGATTAAAAAGCTTTATCGGAACAACTAAGGTTAGAGTACTAGAAAAGACAGAAATTGCAAAAAACTTTGACTAAACATTTCGTAACAATCATTTTGTCATTTGTCATCATTTTTCATCTATTGTCGAAATATCTTCAAAAGTTAAGGATAGTCTCGTGAGAACGTTTTTCTGAAGCTACAACGGTTAAGGTAGCTGCCCTTACTGTTCCTTCTCAAAAATGCATTTTAACAATTTCTGACTTTTCTAGTACTCTAACCTCAGTTGGTCACATAGAGTCATTTAATCCTTATTTTTAACAGGATCGTTTGGCATCAAAAAAAGTTTTTGTGTAGAATACCCATTTTTTTCGGTGACTGTACATTTTTTCCAAAATCTGTGAATGCAAGTCAAAATATCTTCAAAAGTTAAGGATAGTCTCTTGAGAACGTTTTCCTGTAACTACAACGGTTAAGGTAGCCCTTACTACCCCGTCCCAAAAATACATTTTAGCGTTATCTGACTTTTCTAATACTCTAATCTCAGTTGGTCCGCTAGAGCCTTTTAATCCTTATGTGAAATAGGATCGATTGGCATCAAAAAAAGTTTTTGTGTAAACTGGCCATTTTCTCGCTGACTGTACATTTTTTTAAAAATCTGTGAATGCAGGTCGAAATATCTTCAAAAGTTAAGGATAGTCTCATAAGAATGTTTTCCTGTAGCTACAACGGTTAAGGTACCTGCCCTTACTGCCCCGTCTCAAAAATTCACCCTGTATAATGTAAAAAAAAAAATTTTTACCTAAAAATTAAACGAAATTGGCTCACGATTTTATCCCCAGTCACAGTAGACATATTCAAATACCTACCGGCTATTATTGGCAGCTTAATTAGCATTTTCAAGTTTTAATTTTTACATTTTCAAACTCAAATATCTCGGAAAGTATAAAGATTACGAGATTTTATTACTGAATATATTTTGTTTGTAATCACTTCCCCTATCGATTGACACATGTTTCATCACCTGCTGCAAGATCGAGGTTTTTTCAAAATGGCGGAAGAGTAAGTATGCCAAAATGTTCGTTCTTCTTTTAAATATAGATAGATAATGATCGGAAATAGGACATAAACTACCGAGTACTTTTTATCCGAGTATCACGCAAACAAAGCCGCGGGCGGAAGCTAGTTATAGTATAAATTTAAAACTTCGAGTAATTTATTAGTACCGTGTCGGATAATATGAAATCATTTAGGTACTATATTCTGTGGTTGGATTCAAGCCAACAGGATGTTGTTGCTTTCTGATCACTACGTCCCGCTGCTCGATCGTTTTCCGAACACCCCAGATTTCCCGTCTAATAGGAATTATTTTATAGGATTGCTTCCTTTTTATCAGAATTACTTAGAATTAGTAAGTTAAAGATTAATAGGGACTCTATGTGTAGGCTTCGGCCCCATGCATGCCTGTTAAAATTCCGGGACTCTATCTATAGTACCGAGATGTTCAAATTGACAAACATAATAATAGTAATAACGTTTATTTATCTCACATAAAACAAAATGGTTAATAGCTTAAGTTCATGAAACAAGTTACACATATTTGCAAGAGAATAATGCAGGAACACCGAATTCTGTCTCTAATGAAAATGTCAAAGAGCCCTCTTCACATCTATGACAATACCTACCGATGAATGGCGGTTCCGACAAGCAAGGAGAGACAGATGCCTGTAATAAACTGGCCATGCATGGACACAAACCTGGCTGTGTGCCAGACGAACTGCGATATAAATCTGGCAATATAGGCTTTCTGTAAAAAACAGCTCATAGTAGACTTTGACGAAATCGAGAACGCATTTACAAATCTGCATATAATACAAAACCTATTGAGCTGAAGGCTCATCTACATGGTGCGAGTTTCTCGCCCCGAAGAGGCAATTATCGTCATCAATTTTGACATTGTAAACTAAACATTGAAATCATACGTGGAAGAACAATAATAGCTTGTCGCTGAATTGTCATGGAGCTAGTTTCTCGTATCTTAGAGGTAAGAAACTCGCACCATGTAAATGAGCCTTAAGGTTGAGGCTCCACCAAAGCGAAATACCAATAACTATCTTAATAAATTCTGTATTTCCAGAAAAGTATAATTTGGGTGTCTTCATATTGAGAGTCAATAGGTTCCTTCTAGGTAAGCGTGCTCCATCTTAGACCACACTGTTGCTTTACATCAGGCAGAGTGTGGTCAAACGCAAACCTATTTTCGTTAAAAAAAAATCATAAAAATAATCAATCATGTGTAAATAATGAAATTTTATTGGTTGTTAAACAGATCACCTCTCGTCTCCGCTTTGGTAGAGTCTCAGCGTAAGATGGTTTTGAGATAAATTGCGTTCGATCGCAGTATCAAAATTGCACATTTTCGATGTTGCATCGACTTCTTGCATTCGGCCGCGAAATCGGAATCGCCCGTTTTAGCAACTGCTGTGATCGCCGATCGCCGCGTTTGGCGTTTTTAAGTGTACGGTGTGGAATGATCACTGAATTTTGCTTCTGAAAAGCGACAATCGCCGAGCGCCGATGCTAAAGGTAACATGTCTGCCAGAGCCCTTATTTCTACTTGGTCATTGTAACTCGCACTGAAGCCGTATAAATCTCGTCCTATATTTCTATCTATAGCTATGCGTAGGTATGTATGATCGACAGCAATCCTATGTTACTAGAATTTATGTAATTTGTATTGTACTGTTCAATTTAATGCGATGAAAATGAACAGCTTTCATCAATGAATTAGTTCAGAGCTTAAATTAAGCTCATTGGTGTCACATTTTATTCCGTTTATCAAAGCTTTGAATAAAATTATTCGTTTACTGATTCTAGTTAATGAAATGACTATTTTGTTTTCCGAACAAATTAATTAATTTGATTAACTATTTCACTACGTATGTTTAAGTATTTTACTATTTATAATACACCGTTACTTCTGGGTCAGTTTAAAGCCAGCACCCACTGCTTGTATTGCTTAATCGTATTCGTGTCGTTGGTTTAATTTTTTAATTTGATAAGTATTTCATACGAAACGAAATACTTGAAAAGATTAACAAAAGTGAGGAAAACACTTGGTAAGGTGTCGTAGGCGCGCAGAGCTAATGACCTAGGTATGTATGTATGACTACGACATAGCGTAGACTCTACGCCGTAGCAACAGCTGAGCACAGAGCACGTATTTCCGTGATTTATCCTGCCTATGTTTTGTGATATATTTAATTAAAAAAAAATAGATCTCATATTTAATATTATTTTTGAGTAAGGTTATAGATTACGTAGGCGCCGGCTTTAAACTGACCAAAAATAAACGGTGTATAACGTTTGTTTATCAAAACAAATTGACTATAGTCGTATTGCTCATTATACGGACTAAAATTGAAGGAAAAAATGTCATTTTTCCTTCAATTTTGATTAGTTTTCATACGTTTTATGTCAAAATTGAAGGAAAAATGACATTTTTTCCTTCACTTTAGTCCGTATAATGAGCAATACGACTATAGTAATTATTATTACTATTTTCAAAATTATTTGTAAACTCAGGATGGCCAGAATTCATCACGGGCGTGGTTTTGCACTTTGATAGTTGGAATCAATTGGGATAAAACTAGGTTGCCTGGAAGAGATCGCTTTAAGCGATAAGGCCGCCAGTTATTTTTACCTATGTATAGATAATTTATACTTAAGGTTTATTTGTGGTAAACAATAAAGTGTTATCTATCTATCTATCTATCTAAAACCAAGTGGAGGTGAGATCGGGCGAGGCGAACGGAAGTTTTACTTCACTCGTGTGGTCTAAAGCACACCCGTTTTTTTATTTGTTTAATAATTTCATGTCAAAATCAATTCAATTAAATTGTATACAAATATGTATGTTCTATTAAAGCTCTATCTATTGAAACTGAAACACCTGTCCTATTATAATAATAACATACCGTAACCCTCAATGATAGACGGATTATAAAGTTCTAAATCGATAAAGAAATAATTGTTACAGTGACGTATAGAGCAGTACAGTGTAGCGAGTCTTCATCATCATCAGCCTATAATGTTATCTATCTATCTATAGACCATAGGCTCTCAACGTGGGCGATAACGCCTCCTTGTGGGCGTATGAAACTTTCAGAGGGGGCAGTAGAAAACCCAGAAAAAATTAGGGGGCATTGAGATGGCGCATTAAGATATGGGGAGGAGGGCTCTTGAAAAAAATATTTTGTCAAAGTAGGCGGTGGGCGAAATAAGGCTGAGAAACTATGCGATAGACGTTCTTTGCTGGACTTAGGCTTTGAAATGTTTTGTATCCCTTCTTGGAAAGACCATCAACGCGCAACGCGCAACAGTCGCTCCTAAATCGTATTATCACACGTTACAAATATAAATAACGTCATTTATTAGCAATGCAGTAGGCCTACTCAGAGCTACAAGTGGCTAAATAAAAAAAACAAAGACTTCAATAAGCTGAGCAATTTTCTTCACTCTCGAGGTACATTTCTTATCATAACTCCGAAGACCCTCAACAATTTCTGAAACTTTACCTAAGGATTATAAAACAGAATAGTAGGTAATAGAAACTACTTTTAAGATATGATTGATTGTTTGATGATAGTCCTGTTTTGTAAACCTTTTATGAAAATAAATTATTATTATTAAAAAAAAATTGTAGCACCAATCGGAAAGCATACCCTTTCAAACGAAAAAAGGATTTTTCAAATCGGTCTAAGCGTCTTCGAGTAATCGGTTAATATAAGTACTTACATAAAAAAGCACAAAAAAAAATTCCGACGAATTGTGAATCTCCTCTTCTTTAGAAGTCGGTTAAAAAGTCACTTAAGGCTGGATTCGACCAAACTGGATTAAGTTTTTACTTCAGAGTAAACTACTGTTTGTTTGAATATTTTGACATTGTAAAGTTGACACCTTATAACCAGGATAATTTGCACATAATAATGTTCGGTTGCGCTTTCTAAACAATTGTATTTCGAATTATGTCGGCTAGTTACTCTGGAGTAAGATGACTTTTGGCCGAATGTAGCCTTAGGCGTAGACCAGATAGAAGAGACGGGGCGCAGACATTTGTCTCTTCCGCGTCCCTTTCATACAAAATGTGACGGCGCCCCGTCACTTCTGTATGTTTTGCGGCGCGACGCTTCTATACATTTTCTATGAAAGGGACGCGGAAGAGACAATGTCTGCGACGCATCCTCGTCTTACGTCTTTTCTGTATGTCCTGCGCCTTGGGCGACTTTAGATTTTCTACTGTTTAATGTTACTTGTCTTACTATTTCCTTGTACACTACTGTTACTGGTTGGTGGCGGTCGGTATTATATCAATTATTAAAGAAACGTATCGATTCCGGTCATTTGCTTTCGGTCCCTTCCCGTTGGTAAGGCTAGTGATGTATTCGGTTTATTTCTACTAAGACTTTTAGTACGTAATTTGAAATATAAAGAAATACTTTTTGCTTTGATATTTATGATAATAAATCGTTAGTCTACACAGAACTGACATATCCGTTATGTGGATCAAAGTTAAAAAAAATAAAGAGAAAAAATTAATGAAATGAAAATGATAATAAATTAATTAGTTATGGTTGCGGGAAACGAGTGAAGGAAAATGTAAATAAATAAGTGGAAAAACTTTTTATAAATAACGAAGCACAAAAAAAAATGTTTTTAAGAAGAATAAGATTGTAGATTTTGTAGATTTACAGGTCTATAACTATAGTGATAATAATATAGTAGGTATTTTAAACATAGAAATTTAGATGTTATGATGTAAGTATAAAGAAAGTCCAAATTTAAAATTAAAGAAGCCAAGAACAAAAACAAATAGAGTACCTACCTATGTAATATAAGAAAATGTACAAGAAATATGACCTAAGTATATCACATACCCTATTAGCTAATATTGATTTTGATTTGCCAGGAGAAATCAGAAAATAAATATTTTCTCTATTTTGTTTTTATAGACCAACAATGTTTTTACAAACAAGCTTAATCAAACAATTTTCAGAACAAACATTGTTTTCCTCGAACTTAGAGAAAACAAAATACCTGACCTAATAATTTCAATTAAAAACAAAGTACCTAACATTGTTTTATTATTATGCTACGTTGAGAAACAAACTAATTGCGTGAAAAAAGATTGTAACTGAAATATTGATCGAATCTCAGATTCACGCGCTCGTGTCATTGGCAAAAATTCAAATTTAGAACATCGACGTAATAAAAAAAACTATCGGGACATGCAAACTCCTTCATATTTCCTGCGTTCTATGTGTGAGTGCATCAATGCGTCTATGAAAATAAATAGTTTATACGAAGAAAATATACCTACCTAACGGTCAGTCAGTTGTCAGTGGGGTGAAGAGACGCGTGTGTCGCTTTATAAAATAATACATTTTCCCTCTGTTTCCCGGTGTTTAGTTTAGCCGGCTTTTTGGTGCAACACGTGGTCTTGTAAAAGTTTGAGAGCAGTTCTACTGATTAGTGGAGTTTGCTTCCGCAGTTTTCCTACCTAATTGTGTGGAGTGCTTTCAGTGTGTGAGTGATAGTTTGTTTTGTTTTAATTGTTTGTGGCCAGTGCTGGATGATTTTCTAAATTTAAAAGTTCGGTGAGTTTTGTTCTTTTTATAAATTGTTAGACATTTTTATAGTATTAGTTGGATGGTTTATTGATTGCGAAAGGATTTTTACCTATGAATTCACAAAAAAAATCATGAAGCATTTGATTGCTAACATTATTAACCTCTCTCTGCCGGGGTCAAAATAAGGGAAATTAGGGAAGAAATATTTTTATAAAAAAAAAGTTTCAATTTGAAAACAATTGTTAAATTCTCATCAATTCCTATGTAAATAATATTCTAGAAACGTGAAATGCTATCAAATGTATAAAGTAAACTTTATTGCAAAATAACTTTCGTTATGTAGGTACTTCAGTTAAATTATTACCAGTGACTTCTTTGTCAGAGAACTCAAAGAACTTCTAAGTATAATTTCACTTTCTCAGTTCCTGTGTATCTCGAGGAATGTTTCTCGCATCTTATCACGAGAACTACTCTATCTATAGAACGACCTGTATTCTGTTTGTTGTAGTGAGCTTCTGACCACAATCTACACTAAATTATCGATCGAGCGAGCGAAGCGAGCGAAGATCTTAGTGGTAAGTTGGGCGATTTTGCTTTGTATGTTTGTATGTTTGTATGTTTGTATGTATGTTTCACGAATTGTTGTTCGCGCATAACTGTCGAACCGATCATCCAATCTGCATGAAACTTGGTAGGTCAATAGGTTGTAGTAAGGAAATTTACGGTGGAGCATATGAGCTTAATCGATGAAGGGGTTGTGAAGATATTAGGTTCCCAAGGGGGTAATTTTTTTTTAAAGTTACACAAATATATTGAGTGGGGTGTCAAACGAAAGGGCTTATTTTGTACATTCCAAAATGATTTTTATTTTTAATCTAGGATATATAGTTTTTGAAATACGACCAAAGAACAAAAACTACGAAACCAGAGCTGCAAGAGCTCCCGTTTCATAGAGTTTCGATGTCTTCGTAGCTCATTGACTGGTCGGTCTTAAAAAGAGAGTGGCATCGTTGCGGTTTGGTTTGCAATGATTTTAGATGCTACTTGATTTATTTTCGTGATAAAAAAAAATTTGATAAAGAATGAAAATAATTGGGGTAAAAAAAGTTAAGTAAACAAATATATTGAGCGGGGTGTCAAATGAAAGGTCTTTATTTGTACATTCCAAAATAGTTATTATTTTTATTCTAGGACGTATACTTTTAGAAATACGACGAGAATTCATAAAAAATATGAAGTAAATGAAAAATTAGACACGACATTAGGTATGTATTGCATGCATGCAAGTATTTTTTACCATGAAGAGCTAGCGCAATAGGCATACTCGGCAGTAGTAGCACTTGAAATTATAGGGGTAGTCAGAAGAAAGTCCAAATGTAAGCCATCTACGGTGCGCGAGATCTCAGTTCGGGGCGAACTACTAGTTATAAAGAGGAAATATTTTTTTGTTTGTTTGTTTGTAACGAATATGCTCCGAAAATACTGGACCGATTTCAAAATCTCTTTCACCAATAGAAAGCTACATTATCAGGGAATGAAATAGACCATAATACATTTTCAAAAAAAAGTTAGGGATCCGTAAGAAAGTTGCAATATTGTAACCCAAGGTACAATAAAATGGTAAAACCCAAAATAGTTTTTAATCATTACGGGGGTAACGCCGCGAGTACTACTAGTTATATTTTTTTGGTGTTTCTACGTAAAAACGACGTTGCATATTATTTCCCTATGCTTAACGACTCAAAAGAAGCGAACGACAATTTGACGTGCCCTCCGAAGCACGGAAGCGCTGAGCTGTTAATGCCACTAGTCACCCATCCAAATTGTGACCACTTACAACGTCGCTTAACTACAACGTTATATCAAGAATAACAAGAATAAGACAAAAAGGTTATATTAAAAAGGTTTATAATAAGGTTTATAATGTTAGGTTAATAAGGTGTATAATAAGGTTAATTATTAAAAAGGTTATATCAAGAACGTCTAAAATAGCTTCAAGCTTTGTCACGAGCGCTTTATTTACTAGCTTTATAATTATGTGTTTAATTATAAAAAGTATATAGGACATTGAACTTACCCTACAGCAAAAAACACAAACTAAAGATTTGTGTTTTTTGCTGTAGTGTAAACTTCAAAGACTACGTAAAAAACCTTGTGTAAGGTCAAGATCGTGCTGTTTTACTAGCTGTTACTTACATTATTAGGTAGCATTATTGCGACGAGATGATTGATTATAAATTACGTACCTACGTAATAATAAATTCTTCTCACCAGAGTTGGGCACTAGGCACTAGCTCATACAAGCATACCTACGTACCTATGGCTATAAGGCCGGCAGCACTTTGGATGCATTTTTGTCCTAATACTCGTACGAACACATACGTACACGCACGAATGATCCCAACTCTCCGAATACTACTATACGTGCGTGTACGCGCGTATAGTTCCGACGTCCGAAATCAATCCCAACTTGCTTGGATTTTTTAGGCGTTTGATTGATTGATTGATTGATTGAACACTTTATTGTACACAAAGAAAAGTAACATATAACAACATAGGTAATATAGTCTTAATTAGTACAATGGGCGGCCTTATCGCTGAGAGCGATTTCTTCCAGGCAACCTTTGGATGGAGAAATTAAAAAAGAAGCTGTAGAGGATGGTAGTGCACAGTAGTTTCAATTTAAAAAAGCAATGTTAGGTCAATAATGATTTTAAATAATCCTAATACATATCAGTACATAATATAAAATAATAAACTACTATATATTTTTAATAAATACTACATTTTAGAAAAGCTAAGAAATAAAATAAAACTAAATATTAGACTGAAGATAATGACGCTTTAATTTCAATTTAAAAGAATGCAGTGAAGGAGCTTTCCTTATATCCACAGGTAGATCATTCCACAAATAAACAGCTCGTACAGTAAATGACTTGTTATAGAATGAGCTGAAATGGACAGGTGTTTTTAGAAGCAAATTTTCCGATGACCTAAGATTGAGAAGATTTGCAGCATGGAGAAATTGAAATCTATCTTTAAGATAGCAAGGTGAGAAAGGACTGAAAAGAGTTGAATAGAGAAGGGAAAGAATATGCGTATCCCGGCGGCGGCGAATGGGGAGCCACTGGAGCTTTGAGCGTAAAGGAGAAACATGGTCATACTTACGTAGACCAAATATGAACCTAATACAGAAATTTTGAAGGCGCTCCAGTTTATTCAACTGTTCCTCAGTCAGATCCAAATAGCATGCATCAGCGTAGTCTAGCACGGGAAGGAGAAGCGACTGTGCAAGCGCAATCTTGGTGGCGGTCGGCAGAAAGTTACGCAGTCTCCTCAAAGATCCTGCCGAAGCATAGAGTTTCTGGCACGTGACTTTAAGTTGAGACTCCCATGACAAAGTTTGGTCCATGATAATACCTAGGTTTTTCACCGTAGTACAGTAAGGAATATGAATACCATCAAAGATCACCTGTGGTACTGCAGAAAGATCAACATTGCACATAAGCCTTGAACTACCAATAACGATAGTTTGTGTTTTTGAAGGGTTTATTTTCAACCCATAAGCCTTGGCCAAAGCCAAAAAAATATTAATTTGATGTACTTACAGATACAAATGTAAGAAATACAATACAAATACTCATGTTAAAATTGATGTAATATTTACAAATGTAACGGAGAAAAACGCAACCAGTGTACGCGTTCAATTCCCGTCCAATACGTTTATGTACGATGCAAAATCGCATCCACAGTGCGGCCGGCCTAAAGCTAGTTTTGTCCTATCTATATGGTGCATAATGCACGCTACTGACCCATGTCATAGGCTATCATCAGGTCAGCGCATCTGCTAGCTATCTATATCGGCACTTGATCGAGGGACGTTTGTAGCTACACTGATAATATAAAGGTTATGTGACGCAACTTAGAGCCGTGTTGGCCCGGTGGGTTAGTACCTTGACTTTCGATCTGAAGGTCGTGGGTTCGAATCCTGGCCGCGCACCAATGGATTTTTCGATGCCAATAATTTATATGCGTGCTCTTGTTAGTGATCCGTTTAGAAACGGTGAAGGAAAACATCGTGAGGAAACCCTGACTTAGTCAGCCCCACACGTATTGACCATGTCTTTCCTGTGGAAATAGTCGGTTAAGCTGAGAGGGTGGTTTAGGTGCTGGGCAAGACTACTCCATCTCAAACAATGTCCTAGATCTAGGCAAAGGTTGCCTCCTGACACTATTTAAATCATCTAGTAAATATGTAAAGGCCTATGTATGTATTACAAAATTATAAGTATATTATGTAATGGGATAGTCACAAGTCAAATTCAAGGCTCAATTGAGCTTTGAAATATCTAAATTAAGCTTATCAAAATGTAAGTTTCATTAAAAAAAAATAACTTCAAACAAAATTTTGATATACGAGTAGTTAGTGTAGTTTTCAGATCCGTAGATAGAGCTAAAATTGTTTGTTATTTTATTATCTAGCAGTGCGATTCAGACTTCCGATTCGATGATTCTCTTCGGAAAGTTGAGGTTTTGGGTGCTGACACATTATCACGTCTCTACCCCGTCGCATAGCATGACCGTAGCAACACCGTCCCGGCAAAAATGATATTCTTTGTATTGAAATGTACCGGACGCCCCACACCACACCGTTCCTACACCGTCGCGTGCCCTGCCCGTGCCATGGCCGTCTTGTCAATCTCCGGCCGCCATGATTATTTTGCTGACAATCAATGACAAGCCCCGCCCATCTGTCAATCCATGTAACCATCATATTAGTAGCGTAGCCAGGTCAGCCCCTAGGGGCAGCTTTTCAGCCTTTTTCTATAAATAAATAATGCTGGATATTTCACAGCATCATCTAGCTCCAAGGTAAATAGACCTTATATGGAAACTATATGACTGATAAACTACTTGTAGGTACCTATCCTTTTTTTTGTAAATACATAATATTACATAGAAAAACACCCAGACCCGATACATATATTTGCAGATCATACAAACACTTGCGTCGCAGTGGGAATCGAACCCGCAACTATCTGTGTTTTAGCTGGACCTTCGCACACTGCGCCACCGAGTTGGTTCGTTTTGTTGGTACTGGATGTTGATTTATGTACACGGGATTTTATCGCGTAATTTACCTTATTTATCACGACGCGACGTTTTGGCTGTTACAATAGCCGTGGTTGCGGGCAGTCTGCCCATGATTATGTCAAAATGACAGATCATGTCAAAATGAGAGATTATGTCAAAATGACAGATTACGTCAAAAAGACAGATTAGGTGTATATTAAAATGACAGATGGGCCATATCTCGTAAACCACTTATCCCAGACTCTCCGTTCTCTTCAAGTGAAAGCTATTGAAGAGATCTACATTTAAAGTGACAGCTGTCAAACTTTAAACGGCCACATCTCGGAAACTACTCGTCCTAGACTCCTCATTCTCAGTTCAAATGAAAGCTATGACCAAGATCTACATTTAAAGTGACAGCTGTCAAACTTTAAAAGGCCATATCTCGGAAACTACTCGTCCTAGACTCCTCATTCTCAGTTCAAATGAAAGCTATGACCAAGATCTACATTTAAAGTGACAGCTGTCAAACTTTAAAAGGCCATATCTCGGAAACTACTCGTCCTAGACTCTCCGTTCTTAGTTCAAATGAAAGCTATGACCAAGATCTACATTTAAAGTGACAGCTGTCAAACTTTAAACGGCCATATCTCGGAAACTACTCGTCCTAGACTCCTCATTCTCAGTTCAAATGAAAGCTATGACCAAGATCTACATTTAAAGTGACAGCTGTCAAACTTTAAAAGGCCATATCTCGGAAACTACTCGTCCTAGACTCTCCGTTCTTAGTTCAAATGAAAGCTATGACCAAGATCTACATTTAAAGTGACAGCTGTCAAACTTTAAACGGCCATATCTCGGAAACTACTCGTCCTAGACTCCTCATTCTCAGTTCAAATGAAAGCTATGACCAAGATCTACATTTAAAGTGACAGCTGTCAAACTTTAAAAGGCCATATCTCGGAAACTACTCGTCCTAGACTCTCCGTTCTTAGTTCAAATGAAAGTTATGACCAAGATCTACATTTAAAGTGACAGCTGTCAAACTTTAAAAGGCCATATCTTGGAAACTACTCGTCCTAGACTCTCCGTTCTTAGTTTAAATGAAAGCTATGACTAAGATCTACATTTCAGATGACAGATGTCATTTTGACAGCTGTCACTTTAAATGTAGATCTTGGTCATAGCTTTCATTTGAACTGAGAATGAGGAGTTTAGGACGAGTAGTTTCCGAGACATGGCCGTTTAAAGTTTGACAGCTGTCACTTTAAATGTAGATCTTGGTCATAGCTTTCATTTGAACTGAGAATGAGGAGTCTAGGACGAGTAGTTTTCGAGATAATGGCTGTTTAAAGTTTGACAACTATCACTTTAAATGTAGATCTCTTCAATAGCTTTCACTTAAACTGAGGACGGAGAGTCTGAGATAAGTGGTTTTCGAGATATGGCCAACCTGTCAATTTAATCTGTCCTAATCTGTCATTTTGACATAATCTGTCAATTTAACATCTGATATTATTCATCAGTAAACTTTATACACTATATTGGTACATTTGGTGACAGCTGTCACTTTAAATGTAGATCTTGATCATAGCATACCTAAGTATTTATTTGTAACAATAACGATTTTATTTTTTGTTGATGATGAAGATGTTATCTTGTTTTGAAGTTTATCAAAATACGGCTTCACGGCTGTGCCCCTATTTGATAGTTTTATTTCGGGGTATTGTACCTTGACTGTCCATCCACAGTAGGAGCACTAGGATATGCCTATCCTTATGTTCCTACTGGTAGGAGCATAAGGATGTATTGGTCCTCATGCAGGAGCAGTAGGAGAATCGAGTAGGAGCAAGAGGAAACGCTCCAATATTGGTTAGATAATAATTCAGTTATTTTTCTCACTTCACAAAGTCTTTCAAGTACCCCCATTTATACACATGTACATGTACACATTCTAAAAACCTATCAAGTATCACCCCTAAATATCAAGTAGGTATATAATTTATAATTTTTACCTATGAAAATTCCCCCAAAGGATTTCCTCCTGAGTCGATAAATACCCCAAATTTGAATTAACAACCCCCCATCTAGCATCACTGAATGCGTTCCGCACGTTATGTGACATTTATCAAACGTCAAAATCCCATACTGCCCTCCGAAATCAAAGTGTAGTAACAGCAAAAACACGATTTCGAAAAAAAAGATAAGCTTACAAATTAAAAAATATCTAGTTATTCATAAAACCTTGAATGTAGAGTGAAAGTACACTTAATCTATACCAACCAACCAGTAATAAAGCGGAAAAGTTTGTTTGTTCATTTGTTTGAACACGCTAATCTCAGGAGCTTTGAGGAAGGATATAAGCTACTTTTCATCATCATCATGATGATCTCAATAATAATTATGCCATCACTATGGATTATAATTGGGTTTCTAAAAGGGTTTCTTAAAAGTCTGTTTTTTTTTAAACCTTGTAGATAAAACTCCCATTTAAAGTTACACAAAATATGATGAAATATTGCACTTTGCTAGTAAACCCGACAAAATGTGTGCAATATGTATTTTAGTGTGGTTTAGCTTGTAAACGCTCTATATTTACTAGTATTTTACAAAAAAAATTGAGTGATAAGTTTTAAAATGGGCTTTCAGAATAATTGTGTATTTAGCATAAAACCAACAAAATGTCTATTACTGTGGTATAGGCTCGGGATTACGCTTCGCAAAACGGTTATGAGACGGTCCTAGTTTGATACGCTCTTAGTGTGTAAGGTGTAATTTTCGTGACGGGCTCGGTCATGGCTCGGCCCGCTTATGATACTGCGCAGTGAGCGAAGACCTTTTATCAGCGAAGCAACGTCACTTTCCAAATTCGGGATAGATTCCGAGAAGGTCCGACTACAGCTGGGCTTAAATTAAAGACCGCTATTGCAGAAATAAAATAGGAATTGCAATATATTATTCCGTTCTTGTCACTCTTGGTCTATGAAAAGAGACGGAATATAAATAAATAAATATATAAATAATGCTGGACATTCCACACAGTATCATATAGCCCCAAGCTAAGCAGAGCTTGTGTTATGGGAACCACATGACTGATAATACTACTTAAATACATTTTTTTTTGTAAATACATACATATTCATAAATCATAAATCATAAATCATATTTATTGAGGAACAGTTACAGTGGCTTACAATATTAATGAAACGATGATACCTGCAGAAGTTTGTAAAAACTGTGTCGCAGGCACCAACGCCCTCCTCCATACATTGTATTTGAGTTCCAACCAAATTACAGTTACTTACTTACAAAAAATATATTTAAACTAGAAAAGTACAACTTAAAGAAAAACATAAAATCGAGTTACAGTATTATATAAGTAGGTGTTGGCGTGAAATATGTGTGCGTGTGTGTGCGTGTGTGTGTTTGTGTGTGTGTGTGTGTGTGTGTCTGTGTGTGTGTGTGTGTGTGTGTGTGTGTGTGTGTGTGTGTGTGTGTGTGTGTGTGTGTGTGTGTGTGTGTGTGTGTGTGTGTGTGTGTGTGTGTGTGAAATAAGTAATCTATTCAGCAACCTTGACAAAGTCCTCGGTTTCTTCATAATTTAAAGTTACAAGCCATTCTAGCAATTTAATTTTATACTTGTAATAGGGTAAGGGGTAAATATTAATAATTTTATTGATACTATTATATAGGATAGGGCTAATAACGTAGAATTGTCGACTTGCTAGTACAGTACGGTGTGATTCCAGTTTGCAGATTTTATCTGATCTCCTTTTGGAGTTAAAATTTGTATCATAGCGCAACAGACAGTGTTTGCGGAGGATTGTTTGAAGGATAAATATTTGACGTACAGTGGGCACTGAGCAGAGTGAGTATAGTTCTTTTGTAGGGAATAGAATAGGTTTTTTGGACATTACTTTTAAGACGGCCCTTTGGGCCCGTTCTAGTTCAATTTCAATTTCAATTTCAATTTAATTTATTTGCTAGAAAGTAGGTACAATAATGGTCTTAAAAGTAGAGAAAGTTCCAGTACAATCTTACCTTATCTAGGCATGCAAATTTATAGTCTAAAAAAGTAAAACACATTAAGAAATAATATTGTCAAACCCTTAACCCTAAATTAAACAGTCAGAGAACAACATAACTATGGTAAAAATTAACTCAGGTCATCGTTTAGAAACTCGGAAATACTGTAATAACATTTTTCCACAAGTAGTGCCTTAAGCTGGCTTTTAAAGCTCGTCAGTTGAATTTCTTTTATGCTCTCTGGTACCTTGTTATAAATTTTAGGAACTATACAAAAAACACTGTTTTGCATTAAAGTGGTATTTGCTTTTACCTCGCAAAATTTATTTCTGTTTCGAGTATTCAAATTATTTATGTCAGAGAATTTTTTAAATTTAGTCATGTTATGTTTTGCAAATAGCGCAATTTCTAAAATGTATAAACAGGGTAATGTCAAAATTTTGTGTCTTTTAAAATATGGTACGCAGCTGTCTGTATTTTTTAGGTTAAATATAGCTCTTATACACTTTTTTTGTGCAATAAAAACATCTTGTTTATTTGTACTGTTACCCCAGAATATCAGTCCATATCTCAATATTGAAGCAACTGAGCCATGGTACGCAGTTAATGTTGTATCATTGCTTGCTACTTTTGATAGGTGACGTAGTGCATAAGCAAAACTATTCATTCTTTTTATTAAATTGTCCGTGTGAATTTTCCATGTCAAACCTTTATCTATATATAGTCCTAAAAATTTAGTTGCATTACAGTCAAATATAATTTCATTTTCATAATTAATATTAAAATGTCCTAAATTGATGTCACGTTGGCTGAAATGCATAATTTTAGTTTTCTTTAAATTTGCTTTTAAATTATTTGCATTTAGCCAGTCTACAATCTCCTTTAGAGTTGCATTAATATTATACTCATAATCTACTACGTCATCTTTTTTTATTATAACCGTGCTGTCATCTGCAAACAGTGTCATTGGATGGCTTACATGGATAGGTAAATCATTGATGTAACACAAAAATAATAATGGTCCCAGTACACTTCCCTGTGGCACACCATATCGATTTTTACGAAGAGAAGACCTATATTTCTCTTCCGACTGTGTATTTAGATTTACTCGAGTTATTTCTGTGTATTGATTCCTATTTGATAAATATGATTCTATTAAATTTAAGACATTGCCCCTTATCCCATATTGTTCCAATTTATATAAAAGTAATTCATGATCTACACAGTCAAATGCTTTAGACATGTCCATGTATATGGCACATACGGGAACCCTTTTATCGACACTTTTTACTACTTTGTCTAAGAAATCAAACACAGCAAGATTAATAGATTTTCCCTTTCTAAACCCTTTTTGCTCATCATTTAGGATACTTTCTTTTTCAAGGTAGCCATAAAGACTATCATAAATAATCTTCTCGAAGATCTTAGACATAACTGGAATTAGAGCTACTGGCCTGTAATTTGATACTATGTCTTTTTCTCCATTTTTAAATAAAGGTTTAATTATTGACGTTTTGAGAGCCGTTGGGAATGTGCCCGATTCTATACACAAATTAAAAATAAAACTTAGTGGGAAACATATTATATCTGCCACGTATTTAACTACTGATGTTGAAATTTCATCAAATCCAACACTCTTTGTGTTGTTGAGACGACGTACACTCTTAACTATGTCTAGCGGAGACGTTGGGCCCATAAACATTGAAGAGCATCGTCCATTCATTTTATAAGTCGTCTTATAGTTATTATGAGTTAAATTAATAGAATTCGATTTAATGTGGTCAATATAATAATTATTAAAAATATTTGAGATGTCAGTTGGATTAAAATGAGTATGATTGTCATGAAATAATTTATAAATATATTCTTTAATTTTATTTTTATTTTTATTTATTATTTGCCATGTAGCCTTAGATTTGTTAATTGATGATTTTATAAAGTGGTCATTTTGGGATTTTTTTGTTAGTCTAATAATTTTCTTAAACAGTTTAGAATAAGATTGTAACTTGTTCTTGTTTATGTCAGTTGGCTCAATTCTATATTTGCAAAGAAGTTGCCTAGTCTCAGCAAAGTGGTTTTAGCGGCACCACCCCAGGAGGTGGCGCAGTAGGATAAGATTGACTGGGCAAGAGCGTAATAAATTGTTTTTAGTGAGTGCAAATTTAGAATAGTTCTTAGGTTTTTGAAAACAAATATCAATTTCCTAATTCTAGAGACTGTGAGGCTAATGTGTTGTTTCCAGCTGAGGGTGGCATCGATATTGACTCCTAGATATTTTAGACAGGACGAGCGTTCTAAGTAATCGCAAGTGCAGTAGACAGGGTCGGCATCTTTGGAACAGTTGTGAGCTCGGATAGAGAAGGAAGGTACAGGTTGAGTGGACATAGTTAGAGTGAAAGGGATGAATTTACTTTTTGAGACATTTAGAGTGAGGAGATTTGAATTTAACCAAGTTATGACAGTTTTTAGGACTTTTTCAGAGAGGTTACGAACCTCATGCCAGCTACGACCGTGAATCAAAAGAGCTGTGTCGTCGGCATATGTAATAATCTTACAGTTTGGTAGTTGTAAGTTGCACAGCTCATTAATATAGATTAAGAACAAAGAAGGTCCTAGGACGCTTCCTTGAGGGACACCATATTGAATATGTTCTTCTTCACTTCGAAGATCATCAATTACGACGTACTGGGAGCGGTCTTCGAGGTAGGTTCTGAACATATTTAGTGCGACACCTCTAATGCCAATGCTTTCCAATTTGCTAAGAAGTTTGGGCACCGAGACAGTGTCAAAAGCTTTGGAAAGATCTAAAAAGACACCAATAGTTTTTAATTTTTTGTCCAAGTTTTTTACGATTGTATCAGTGAGTTCTATTACTGCGTCTTCTGTGGACTATTATACATAGAAAACACCCAGACCCGAGACAAATATTTGCAGATCATACAAACATTTGTCCCGCGGCGGGGATCGAACCCGCAACCTCCTGCGTCACAAGCGGGCCTTCACCCACTGCGTATTTTGTGATTCTATTGTGATTCTGCTATAACGCCCTTTTTAACCCCGCAGATGTCTTGAAAATTAGTTTCACGTAAAATAAATCGAATAAAACAAAAGACTATTAACTGAGTCAATTTAAGCTAATGTCAAAACACCTGTTCTAGTTAATCAACTGATTAATTAACATGTTTTTCACATACCATGCATTGTTTTAATAGAATCAGCCACGCCCAACTGCAACTGATTACAAAGAAAAATGTATCACGACAGCGTTAAAAAAGAATATATTGTAGCATTCATTTGATAGCACAGTAAATTGCAAGCAGTAGAATTACTGAAGATTACTCTTTTGTATGAATGTTTTATTTTTATTTTACACGTCTTACAGCAACTTTTAAATAGGTAAATAACCCTTTAGTAAAATTATAAAATGGGCAGCTCTCTTCTACACAACCATCGGATTATTTTATTTATTTTATTATTATATTGTTTCTATTTAAATTGAATATGATAATGTGTCTTCTGCTGATCCGCTTCTACACCTCAAGCTATAGAAGAACATTTCGAGTATGTGTAAAATATTTGATCAAAATAATAATTTAAATACACATAGTAAAATAATACAATGATTTTATGTCATTGAAAACTTTACTTATAACATAGTTATAGTTGACCATTCGCCGCCCGCACCGCATCGCCTTTTCAGCGTACACATTGTTCTTTCACTTTTGGCTTGCGATGCGGCGATCCGGTAAAGTTACGAAGTTGATGTAGTGAGCGTTAGTCCGTAGAATTACAGGCAACGCGGTGATGTTCGGGTGCGGCTGCGACTGATCAGCTTTAACCTTTATGAAACGAGTCGTTCTACTGAATGTCTGTTATATTGTGATAGTGCAGAAGCGTAAAAATAAAATGTTAAGACGTAGGCGTGACCTTGTGTTTGTATTTTGGTCTTGCAATGTGAAACTCTCACGATTCACGAAGATAGTCGGTCACCATCTGCAAAATAATTATGTTTAGGTTAAATTTTTAATCTTGAATGGTTTTCGTGTTATTGGACTATGAATTTAGATCAGAATAAATACATATTGGTGGACATTTCACACAGCGCCATCTTGCTGAGCTGCCAAGCTAAACTTGTAAATAAGGGAACCAGTCTGATGGACTACCTACTTAAATATTTTATAAATACATACACAGAATATTTTATAACCACCAGACACAGAACAAAAATCTATGTTCATCACACAAATGTTTGTCCTGGGTGGGAATCGAACCCATGACCTACATAACAATGAAGAAGTCAGAGCTACTACCAACTGAGCTGAGAGGCAGGGAAGGCCGATAATTTGAACTAAACTGTGCAGAAATAGGTTTTCGAATAAAAAAATATGCGCATTATTAATCTTGTATGTGTAGCGAAGATCTTAAAATAATGGAAAGTAGGTATGTCTTTATATATAGGTAACAACATTGTTCCACAATACCAAGAAACACAATATTCTGAGCAAGCTATATACGTACTTTAAGTGAAACATTGATTGGACACTTGACCCACAAAGTACGGACGAAACAATTCTCCTGCGAAATTGTAGTAAGTGTGTATTTTGGATGGACTCCAAAACAATTAGTGGAAGTCGGTATGCAGCGGAAAATTGGGAGAAATTCACTAATGCAGCAACAGTATTCTGTTGAAATATTTAGCACTTGATTTAACTGTTTAATTGGGGAGAATAATGAGAGCTTAGTGCCTGGCAATTGATATTGCACTGGATATATTTAATGCCAGTGGTGTGTTGTTTTGTTACAGAATGGTGCTGTTGAACCATCAAAATAAAGTGTAAAAAGTCTCTTACTGAACTCGAAGTGAACGAGTCTTATCAAATTGCATTAAGTTGTTTATAAAATTTATTTCAGTAAGTACTTATTTTTTTTTTTATTAATAAAGTAACCTTCCTAATTAATCCGTACGTAGTAAAATTTAATATTTTATTTTAATCAATCAATAGTCATCCTTGCCGGTTTCGACTACGGCGACCACAATTCTGCCTATATGCCAGGATGAACTCTGAGATGACTTATATAGCCAATTTTGGCTTTGAACGTGCGGGCGCAAATAGCGCAAGTCAGAGTTCCATCCAATACGTAATAATTAACTCAAAGACAGAAATAAAAAAAATTACACCAAACAAGGGACACTAAAAGGATAGTTCGAAGTTATTGAACTTCTGTTTTGCAACTGATGGCATTCCATACGTGACAGGTTGCAAGCCCGTCGCCGCCTTTTAAAAGAAAACTAACTGATTCCCTCAGTTCGTTTTCTTTCATCGTTGCTTGAGGTCCAGAGGTCATAGGTGACCAGTCAACTCCGCAACCGTACCTCACCACCTACCGGTAGTATTTGTACGGAATTTGATTTTCGATCCCATTCAGTCAACTCGGCACAAAAGTATACTTCCAATAAAGTTATTGGTTTCATCTATCACCGAAGTTGAAATCCCCCAATGTCCAATCCCTTACAGGTCATCGTATGTTGTATTCCCGTATCCAAGTAACACAGCTCATCCTCCACTGAGCCGTGTTGGCCGAGGGGTTTACTACCTCGACTTTCAATCCGAAGGTCGTGGGTTCGAATCCTGGCCGTGCATCAATGGATTTTTCGTTTCGAAAAATTTATGTGCGCATTAACACGAGCTCTAAACGGCGAAGGAAAACATCGTGAGGAAACCCGCAGCTTAGTCAGCCCAACACGTATTGACCATGTCTTTCCTGTGGATAAGGCCGGTTAAGCTGAGAGGATGGTTTTGGTGCTCGGAAAGCCTACTCCATCTCAACAGTGTCCCGTTAAATGGCAATCCTCCTGACAATCATCTAGTAAAGATGTAACTAAACTTAGGCCTTTACATCTTTATCTTCCATTGATGCACGGCCAGGATTCGAACCCACGACCTTCGGATCAAAAGTCCAGGTACTATACCGCTCGGCCAACACGGCTCTTAAAGGTGTAAAGGCCTAAGTTTTATCACCGAAGTTGAAATCCCCCAATGTCCAATCCCTTACAGGTCATCGTATGTTGTATTCCCGTATCCAAGTAACACAGCTCATCAACAATTGACCGGTATCGATTGCTAGCCGTATGGTAATGACGATAGCTTTCTTGTTATATTGGTATCGATTGGCGTGACAGGTGTATAGATGGACAATACCAAGGTTTTTCACAGTGCTACGTATTTATATTTAATTATAATTATAAATAAGGCCGATTTTAGTCTCACGCTCACCGTCAGCGCTGATAGGCAAGTGATCTTTATTACAATGAAATAAGGATACTGATTGTTTAGCAGAAATGGCAAAGCTGATTGCTCTTGTCAGTGCTGGACAATCAGTCAGTATTCTTATTTCATTGTAATAAAGATCACTCGCCTATCAGCACTGACGGTGAGCGTGAGACTTAAATCAGCCTAACTATTGCTGTTAGTGCCTTTTTACACTACCTGGTTTTTCGGTAGCTAGTGCCAGCTACCCAGAAACCGGGTCGTGTGAAAAGTGCGCGGCCTGCTTTAGGCTTGTTTCAACATTCCTAAAGCAGGACTGTTTCAAGCTTACATTGCTATAAGAGTTCGTGGTACGGCAACCGTGAACCGTGTGAACCGTGAAAAAACATTGTGACGTCATCTCCAAGATTTAAAAACAACATCAAATCGATAATTTTTCAAATCAAATATCAGTCCATTATGCATTTTGCTTTGCTATTAATAAGCTATGCTATATTATGCTAAGAAAGCCTTATTATTATTGTATACGATCTTCTAAAACCTAATGCCTTTACCCAAAAACGTTTTGTATTTTTAAAACGTTTTAGAATTCCACGTAACCGCCTATACTACGTAACAGCCGCTGAATTATTGAAATGGCCGTTCGCGGCATGGAAATCGTGGTAACGGATCCTAACTTATTTAGCTGTTTTCTCTGTTGCATCAATAGTTTTGAGACAAATGTTATTTTACTAAAAAAACTTAAGATTTTGTTTCTGTCTGGTTTTAATAACTGCCTGGAACCGCGACCTTAATATTGTTTTTGTCAACCTACTAATATATTTTTTTCTTCTGCAACCTCTACTGTCCTACTGCTGGGCAAAGATCTTCCCATTAGTCTACATGCCTAGCAATCGCCAGCATCGTCCCACCAGTCACCCCGGAATGCATCCAAATCATCACGCCAGCGTGTTCGAGGCCTGCCTCGGAGCGTCTCCGTCCATCCTCAGGCACCCACTGATATTAATATTAAAAAGTGGAAAATAACGGTAAACGAAATGATGATAATTGTGACAAGCTTATAGTGAAGCGACCTAAAGACCCAATCATGTAAAAAAAAAACTTAGATAATAATATCATCATCATCAGCCCTTCTCATCCCAATGCCCAGCATAGGCCTCTCTTCGTTTTTTCCATTCGCCTCTATCCTGCCCCAATCTTACCCATGTAAAAAATAATTTGACTTTAATTTTTTGAGGCTGAAATATTATTGATATCATAATTTACATATTTATTTATTCATAGGACTTGTCTGGGTCTGGCATTTTCACGTCATAAAAATATCTTGGGCATTTTTCATTTGACTTTTCAAGGTGAAGTTTCAGTTTGTGTTGTATAGACTAGACTAGTCTATAGTCTAGACACACTGGGAAGGCAGCTTTGACACATTACAATAATGACATCAATAACATGAAATAATGTCAATTAATCACTATTGACATAAATGGGCGTTTTTCCACTAGCCGGCACGGCACCGGCACCGGCACCGGCGGGCGCCGGTGGTGGGGATGCAAAAATGTATGCCGGTGCCGGCGCCGGCAAGTGGAAAAACGAGCAGTACATTTTCATACATTTTTGCGTCGCCGGCGCCGGTGCCAGTGCCGGTGCCGGTGCCGTGCCGGGCTAGTGGAAAAACGCCCAATAACAACAATTCGCTCCTTCAAACGTTGTCATTAATTTAATACGAAACTTCATGGATTGACAAACATCATTTTCGGTACCTACTTACTGAAACTGTGGATTAGTTATATATGTATTTATTTAAAATATGTATTTTTTAACATGTGTAGCTGCTACTTTAGTATTCAAAACATTAAACAACAGACAAGGCCGCTTTATTACTTTATAAAGACACTTATCCTTCATTTATAATTCAGAATAAGATACATTACCTATTCCTTCGAGAAAATTCAATTTATCACAACACAATCAATCTTTCTATAGCGGCCTCAACTAAGTGTTCACTTTGATCTTAGAATAAAAATAAGAGGTAAATGGGGCATCAATCTAAAGATTTCAAAATGTTGAAATTGGTCTAAAAATATTAAAGTCAGCTTTATACGGACTATAATTTTACGTGACGTCATAAGAAAACATTAACTTCGGATCGGATTATTTACCAAAATAAATTACTTCGTAGCTAGTGCTACGAGAATCGTAGCTACGTCTCGTCGCAGCGCTACGTCTCGTAGGCGAAACGTGACATTTTTTAATGCGTGCAGCCGGTTTTCATTGATTTTTAAGACGCTAACACGTCAGAAAATGGTTTTGTGATTATGTTTCAGAATATGAACCATTTATGAAATAATGATATGAAACAACAAAAGTGGTCACTAAGGTCGATTCACATTTAACAGTGAAGTCACAGTTCCGACACAGTGTCCGTTCAGTTCAGTAACAGTGCTACAGTGTTGCGTCAGTGATTTAATCAGTTCACGGAGCTTCCGTGATTCCCAGTGTCATCACTGACACGGAGAGCACTGTGTCGTCATTGACACTGGCAAGTAGGGATGCTTTCTTAGAGAATTTATGAAAGAATATTTCGCACTGTGCCGGTACTGTGCCGGTCGGAAGCGCTCGTGGCGTAGCTTGCCTATACGTTCTTGATTGATCGTTGAAGTTAAGCAGCGTTGTGCGCGGTCACCCTTTGGATTGGTGACCGTAAGTGGCATTAAGATCTGAGCGCTTTCGTGCTTCGGAGGGCACGTTAAATTGTCGGATAAGCCATGACGGAGGCCTTCAGGTGGCCTAAAAACTCCGTCACCAGAGTTGGCCACTTACTCATACGAATTTACTTACTTTTATCGGAACTGTGGCTTCACTGACATTATTATGTGTGAATCGACCTTTAGCCCCGCTCATCTTTATGATACCTATTAGTATTAGATAAACATATTTTATGTGCCGCATCTCTTTATTTTTGATCTAAGCTTTCAATATTATTTATTCATGAACAATTTGCCATGCAATCAGGTCAGGTATGGCGATGTTGAAACGCGATTTGACTTTGATAAAATATGATTATAAACTTCATGGTACGCCTTAGCATTTTTATGAGAGGATTCCTCTCGTTTTTCATGCATAATGAGGGAGGATTATTGAATTATTTGCAGAGTATTTGCTACATGTATTTTCTGTATACGTTTCAAAATTCCATTCATTTAAGGCAATGTTAAAATAAAATGTAGACTCCTAGCAACTTCTCATAAATTTTGTATAGAGCGGCTTTTTTATGATAATATCTAGAATTCTGAAATGGTACGAAGTTCGCTGGGTCAGCTAGTTTCAAATATAAATCTATTTCGATAGTCATGCGATTTTTTTATACCTATGCACATCTCAAAATGTTATATTTTTAGAAATGTGGCGATGAACTTTTGCAGTAATGTGTCAACTTTGACAAATAAACATAGTCAAAATAAAGAGACCTCTGTAGCGCAGTGGGTGAAGGCCCGACTGAGATGCATGAGGTTGAGGTTTCGATTCCCGCTGCGGGACAAATATTGGTATGATCTGCAATTGTCTCGGGTCTTGGTGTTTTCTAATATGTATATAGTATGTTAGCAGTGATGTAAGTAAGTATGTAAAAGTGATGAGTACGAGTGTGACAGGGTACACAAGTAGAGGAAGGCCGAAGAAGAGGTGGTTGGATTGTGTGAAAGAGGATATGAATGTGAGAGGAGTGGATTCAGAGTTGACGAATGATAGAGGTGAGTGAAAGAGAAAAACATGTTGTGCCGATCCCACTTAGCGTGGGATAAGGGCAGGAGAATGATGATGATGATGTTAGCAGTCCCATAACACAAGCTCTACTTACTTTGAGGCTACATGGTGATGTGTGAAATGTCCAGCATTATTTATTTACTTAAAGTTTTTAATTGGAAACAAAGAAAAAACACTCAGTAACATTATTATACTTCTTCACTAACTCATACAACTAAATTAAAAGAACTCTGTTTTCTATCCTTAATTGACTAAAGATAGAATTATAATTATATAAAATATATTATTTAATTTAAATATTTAATATCTCCTTAAATTATGAGTGTTAATAATGATTCCGGTAAACTAAGTATAACTAAGTACAACATACGGTTGTTTTCACACAAGTGGGAACTTCTACACCTGGCTAACGAGACTAACTTATAAGTAGTACAACTTGGTAATCATAACATGAATATGTTAGTATAAGAAATTACATCGTTTGAAATTAATTCCATTTCATACAATTTACTTTGAGACTTAACTTTTTGTTTTAACGTTATACAGGTCGTTTCAGCATATCTACTCGATGTAAAACAAAATGCACACATTTTGCAGAAGTTAGCATTCCATCGACATTATTAGAAAGATACTTGTCGCATAATGTGGTCATATACTAAATATATATTTGCACATACCTTAGTAGTTGTTTGTTGTTCCGAAATAAATAAAGTAAAATAAAATAAATGGTAGCAATCTGCAGCCTTTATAGCAACAAAACTCATTGTCATTTTAGTAAATCTTTTTCATTATCATTTTATAATAATGACAGGTTTGTGTCAAAGGAACTGACGTCCTTATTTTTGGCAGTTTTGTACGAGAAATGGCCGAGAGATGTGACTAAAATTTTCCGTTTTTATTTTGTGTTGTGTGTTTTTTATTTTATGTAGTCTTTTTTGATTTGATGATTTAGATTTTTTGTACGAAATTTTAGTGTCGCGACAATCGTTGTTCCATCTCCGTTTTACCGTGATTCCGTGTTTTTGTATTTGAAGACCAAAATTTTAGTGTGTGCTGGTGAGTTGCCTTTTTATAACCGTTATGCTGGGGCCACACTGCGGGGATATGGCAAATTATTTGCCGGTATTCTGTATTGTGGCTATACGAAATTTGGCAAATAATTTGCCATATCCCGGTAGTGTGGCCCCAGCATTAGAGTGCCACACGTGAGAAATGCCACACGGGCGCTGCCGCTGCGCTGCGTCGTCGCTGCGACGTCGCAGCGTTGACGCTCCGTAGTTCTACGTTCTACATACAAATCTGGCTGGTTTAGTGGATGTCGAGTTATAGAGGAACAAACATACATCCAAACATCCATCCGTCCAAACATCCAAACTTTCGTATTTGTAATATAAATGTGATAACAACCCTAAAACTGGTCCGTAGTAAATAGGTAAAATCCTACAAAATTATCCTAACTACTAGGTACCTATCTACTATTCAACTAATCTTACCATACCATTAAACAAAATAAAATATCAACCCTGTACCTATTCAAAATCTTATAAAACCTATTTGTCTCTTGGACTATAAAACTAAGCAAAGACCCGCAAATAATACCACACTCACACCGCCTTACAAACTCGCATAGTACGGTGCAAACTAACTCACGACACGCACACAGCTTGCTACTCTGCCTGCATTACAATTGCAGCCTGTTACGCACACGTCTAAAAACTACGAGTAAATTGATGGTAGTAGGAGATATATTTCGCTTCAAAGATTTAACTACCCCATCAATAATGTTGTTTATACTTTGAGATTTTGACTACCAGACAAATTATTATTTCCTTCTAAAATGTTTTGCAAACATAAACCTACCTGTAAATACTAACTTAGGTTTTTACCTAACTTTTTAGGCTTTAGTTTTTAAGTTCTGCATGCTTCGCCACTAGCTTTACGATCTTTAGAAATTTAACTAATTTAATTCTCATTTTAAGTGAACTGTAATTTTGTTCTTATGAGAATAAACTCTTTAAACCGAATCTGCTCAGCATGCCACACGGTGCGCTAAAACGACGCGCTTTGACAGAACAAAAATTATAGCGCTGCGACGACGCAACGGAGCGACAGCGCTCGTGTGCACAGCTCTAACTAGCGGCGCCCTCGCGGCGTTGACCCCGTAGTGATGGTATATGGTGATGATGATGTTGATAAAAAGTAGCCTAGAACCTTCCTCAAGAGAGCTATCACATGCAGAAAGAATTTTTCAAATCGAACTGGTAGTTCCTGAGATTAGCGCGTTCAAACAAAAAACTCTTCCGCTTTATATATTTTGTATAGATATAGATTAAAAATTAAATATTATGATTACGACTGTATCCCCAAGGCGCGGTAAACCTCCTCTCAGATCTTTTTATTAGGCATTATGAGATCCTTTGAAGATGTCTAATGGGGTAGTCAGAGGTATGTCCAAATACATATTTGGTACGTGCCCTCATTTTACAGAAGTTAGCATTCCATACGTGACAGGTTACAAGCCCATCGACGCTATTAGAAAGCTAATTTTCTTCACGATGTTTTCCTTCACCGTTTAGAGCTCGTGTTAAAAGCGCATAATGCATTTTTCTAAACAAAAAATCTATTGATGCACGGCTGGGTTCGAACCCACGACCTTCGGATTGAAAGTCAAAGCTCTAACCCACTCAGCCAACACTGCTCGGTATAAATGTATCTTCAATGTCTGAAAAACTCAATTTTCAGCTGCAACAAGCCCTGAATAATTTATTCAGTTCGTAATACTATTCGTACCACAATCATATAATATTAAAACCAAAAGTGCATTCAAAACTTAAAACTTACCACGCTAGTTGCATAAAGTCCTTACAATTTATGCATTATAATAATGTAAGGTTTTATAGAACCGTAAGAGCAGAACGTTTCCATCTGAACTTGCAAGGTACCAACTTGCCTTTCAAACATGGCGAGTCTATATTTTGACGAGCATGTATAGAAAATATTTGTATAATATTCACTTTCTAATAAAAGTCGTACACATATTATAAATGTGAAATTGTGTTTATTTGTTTGTTTATTTGTTCTGCTTTCACGTCAAAACAGAGCAACGGATTGTCGTGATTTTTTGTGTGGAGATAGTTGAAGGGCTGGAGAGTAACATAGGCTACTTTTTATCAGGGTACGCGAGCGAAGATGCGGGCAGCAGCTAGTATTTTATAAATACATATAATGTATCCGGATATTTATCACGTAAATTACCGTTTTATTTAGCTCGACGTTATATACAGGGTGAAATTTTGAGACGAGGCAGTAAGGGCAGCTACCTTAACCGTTGTAGCTACAGGAAAACGTTCATAATAGATTCCTTAACTTTTGAAGATATTTCGACAAATGATGAAAAATGATGACAAATGACAAAATAATTTCGTACGAAATTGTATAGTCAAAGTTTTTTGCGATTTCTGACTTTTGTAGTACTCTAACCTCAGTTAATCACATAGAGCCTTTTAATCCTTAAATCGAAATTTAATCGAAACAGGGGCCCTAGCCATATTACACGATCTATCGTCGCTGTAGAACGATCTATCGTCGCTGTAGAATAGAATACTTCAAAATGTATAGGAATTGACGTCCTGACCACGTGACTCATCTACTTGAAACGTCAAATCCTATACATTTTGAAGTGTTTCTATTCTACAGCGACGATAGATAGTGTAATATGGCTAGGGGGGCTGGATCGAGCGCAGAAGGCAGATCTACTACCAACTGAGCTAAGAGGTCATTCGCAAACAACAATATGTATCGGCGATTGGCCTCAGGATGATGTTGGGGTGTTGATACTCCCGCGCACTCTACTCCGTAGTGAGGGTGTTATTTTCCTCATGCAGGCCGCAATTTTTTTAAAAAAGCTCGTCGGAATACCTTCCCGTACGTACTCTACATAAGTCTCATCGGGGATTTTAATCGGCTTACCGCTTCGGCGCAGTAGCATCCACTCTAGTCTACCCATTTCAGTGCGTTATTAATAATGTAGTTGATAAAATTATTTGAGCGTAACCTCATTGGTGTTTAATGAACGGCTTATGTTCTTGTATAACGTATGTTTGTATAAAATTATCATTAAAACAACTGAAAGATATAAAAACTTCTTTATTCGAATATGCAAACCCTTTGATTGTTTCTATATTGGTATACCAATATAGACTACCTCTGTGGCGCAGTGGGTAAAGGCCCGCCCGAGACGCATGAGGTTGCGAGTTCGATCCCCGCCGCGGAACAAATGTTTTATGATCTGCAAATATTTGTCTCGGGTCTGGGTGTTTTTGACAATAATAATGTTCTATACATTTTTTCCAAAAAAAAGTATTTAGGTAGTATTTCAGTCATGTGGTTCCCATAACAAAAGCTTTGCTTAGTTTGGGGTTAGATGGCGCTGTGTGAAATATCCAGCAAAATTTATTTATTATTTTACTGCTAACACAATATCTTTCAGTCACACGTTGTCATCCAAATGTACCATCTTCCGCATGCTTACGATAGATAAAGTCCCCCTTCATAAAACCTCATGGATGTGAACAATCCCCGTAATTATAGTTGGAGTATGCACTCTGCGATAACGGCGTCTGCTGTGAGCTTGGATCGGACTGTCAATCTTATTTAAATGGATTTTAGGCTGTTTTTACTGTCACGCGTACCGTCAGCGCTGATAGGCGAGTGATTTTTATTACAATGAAATAAGGATTCTGATTGTCCAGCACTGACGAGAGCAATCAGCGTAGCCATTTCTGCTAAACAATCAGTATCTTTATTTCATTGTAATAAAGATCACTCGCCTAACAGCGACTGCCGTGAGCTTGGATAGCATTGTCAATCTTATTTAAATGGATTTTAGTCTTTGTGACGTGTATCGTCTAACAGTCAAAGTCGAACATGACACAACAGTTTTAAAAAAAGCATTTTAAATTAAATTTTGCCATTTTTTTTTTCCTAAAAAAATGTAGGTACTTCAAATATGATACTTCTGTTTTCTACAATTTTATATTCCTAAAAAATATTTTTCATGAAATATGATAGATGTGTTTTCTACTTTAGTTTAGAAATAAACTATATTACAGATACACAATATCAAACGTAAATCAAGATATTTTTTGTGTTTATGTGGGTAGGTATTTATTAATTTCTCTTGAACAATTTACACGAACAAACAACATGTTGCGCGACTGTTGCAAAGTCTAAACACGGCTTAAATTTGGACTTGGCTCAGCTCGCCACATTTCACAACGACATATCTGGATGAGCGGCGGTTTTAATTTCACGTCTGCAATTGTTCTCTAACGAGGGAGATGAACTAGAAACGCTGACACTAGCGCGCGGCAATCATTCCGTATAGGCGGCGGTGTGCTACTTCATGAGCTGAGCGATAAGATTAGTTTTAAATAAATAACAAAATAATACTGGACATTCACACATCATCATGTAGCCCCAAGCTAAGCAGAGCTTGTGTTATGATAACCACATGACTGATATCAATCATCTAAAGTTATGTGGTTATTTTTCTTGTAAGTATATTTTTTAACATATTTACCAAAAGTGTTGACCTTTTTAAATCAATCCCAAATAATATTAACTAATAAATAATAACTTTCGTGGGTCAGACATGGTTTTTAAACCCCGACGCAAAAAGAAGGGTGTTATAAGTTTGATCGCTGTGTGCCTGTGTGTGTGTGTGTGCCTGTGACACCGTAGCTATTAATCGGGTAAACCGATTGGAATGCAGTTTTTTTATTTGAAAGCTGATTTTTTATGCCCGGGATACACGAGGCTAGTTTTTCAAGCTAGGATAGCAAGCTAGTTTTCTACTAAACTATCCTGGCTTGCTAACCTGGCTTGGAACATGCTAGTTCTGTTTACATGAGGCTAGTTTATTTTAAGCTAGTATTATTGCAGTGACTGAAGTGACCACACGTCCAAAATGAACTGCATGCGAAAAAAAAACACTATTCTATTGAAAAAGTTACTTTGAACACTGTGCCAATTTCCACTAGAAACTAGCAGATGAATTACAAAACCGGGTGTGGACAAGACCGTGAATTTTAAGAAGAGATGAACGTGGATCACTCTGCTTTACTTTATTTTATTAATAATGCTTTGAAGGAATTTCGCAATGAAGATTTAGGTGAATTTCAGAGTATTTTGCGAATGACAAAATGCGTGGTTACTGCTTACTAGCCAACCCAAAACTAGCTTCGCCGGCCACATGAAGCTAGTACACAAGCCAGGATAGTAAAATCAGTGGTAGGGGGCGCTACTAGCCTGAAAAATAGAACTCCATCCTATTAAAAACTATCCTGGCTTGTAAACTAGCTTACTAGCTTACTAGCTTATGCCCGGGTTACACGAGGCTAGTTTTTCAAGCTAGGATAGCAAGCTAGTGTTAGTAAGCTAGCAAGCTAGTACTTCTAGCTTCGTGTAGACACAACTAGCTTCATTTCTAAGCTAGTACACGAAGCTAGAAGTACTAGCTTGCTAGCTTACTAACACTAGCTTGCTATCCTAGCTTGAAAAACTAGCCTCGTGTAACCCGGGCATTAGCGATGGTTCTTAGACATGTTTTGTCAAAATCGGTTCAGCCGTTTGAAGATCATCAGCTTTTTTCTAGTTTATGAAGGAATTTTTAAAAACGTGTTTATCAATTTACTACAAACTGTATTACAACTGTTTTCGTCAAATTTTTCACGGTAAAGCCACCACAATCACCCACTTTCCACAGCAATTTTCAATCAATTTTCTTCCACAATTTTGACGAAACTTTTTTGGTACCTATAGATTAGCGGAGAAGTACTAGATATTTTTGAATTTTCAAAAAAATCTGAAGATGGACTTCCGCAAAGTCACGCCTGAATCAATTAACTATCTGTATTACAATAATAAAAACATTCAATACTCGCAATATCTAGTGTAATTTAAACAACTTCCGCTGAAGCTTATGAACAAGACCTAGGTTTTAAACAGTGAAATGTGCGGTAGCAAGCGTATCAGCCAAACTCAACTTTTCTCGTTAGCACGGGGGCGAAAACGCCTTAGTCTTGGGTTTGTTCATTACTAGCTTTCTATACGTTTTTGCTTGCATGCCAGTTAATAAATACCTTATTAAGGACGATTCATCGAATCACTTTTATATATTCTATTCATCTTGTATAGTACTCGTAAGAGTTATATAGGATGTGGCAAATTTTTGGGCACTTAAGAGCAGCTACCTTTTGTAGCTATCTTTTGTAGTTAATAAATAAATATTTGGACATTTCACACAGCGCCATCTAGCCCCAAACTAAGCAAAGCTTGTACTATGGGCAACAAATAGCTGTTAGAATACTAATATATTTGTAAATACATTCTTATAATACTTTAGAAAGATTTGTTCTTAGGAAACAACAGGTTTATTTTGAAAAAAAAAATGCATTTTTAGGATTTTATTTTTATGCTTTTCTCTTGAATTACCAATCAGATTTGAAAAATTATACCTGCATTTGATAGAGTAAACTCTTGTGTAGATTATTGGCTAATTTTTATCATCATCGTCATTATCATCATCATCATCATATTATAAGGGGGCCACGCCGCGAGGGCGCTGCTAGTATAAATATAATTCTTCAATGTTGTCTCGAATTAATTTCAATGGAAAATAATTAATGTTGGATTGACGAAAATTTGTAGTAAGTACTTCGTCTCAATGTGACAGAGTCAATAAATATATTCCGGGAAAATGAGCAAAGAAATAAAAATCTTTGAGCAATTCTAACAATTTGTGTACACGAGGAATCCATTTGAGGGGAGAGGCGATCTCGTATGGATTTGCACGCATTTGTATTTTATTGCATAAAAAAAATTATATCATAAAAAGGACTTGATGATCTTGAAGATCGGTTTTATATTTATTTTGTAAAGATATTTTTTTTTTTTTGTATGACGCAATTGTGAAACTTGTGATCAAATGGCGTTGTTCAATCAAAGGGCCAGCCGTGCAATTAAACGGCTATTTAGTTAGCTGCGACACTGGGCCTCGCTTCCTAAGAAACCATTTAGTAAATTGTTTTTTTTTTTTCACGATCAGAACACATTATAAATACACTGTATCCGAGTATTTATTACGTAAATTACCTTTTTATTTAGCCCGACGTTTCTTCCCGCGACCGCGGCTGGTGCAATCCAATCGAAACATCGTGCCAAATAAAAAGGTAATTTACTTGATAAATACCCGGAATTTCGTTAATATTTAATATATTTTTTTTATTTATTTACCATATAAAATTTTACAAATGAAACTTAGGTAACTATAGCACAAAAAACCACTAAGGTTCGCAAAAAAAAAATAATAAAAAAAGCAAAATAAAAAAGTCTTCCCTCGCTTATCCTTTAGCGTATCTATTTTCCGTGTATTTTTAATTTTGTCTCGTAAAAATGAAGATATGGTGACTCAACTTCTGAGCTCTTCAAATAAATCAGCGCGTGCTTTTAGCGACAATTAGGGAGATCTCTGCTTATTTACAACTCATTAGATGGACTATGAATACACTTTGACAGTGTTTCCATAAACATGAAAATAAATCGGGCTGTACTTATTACCAGTTATTATAGTTCGTGTCATGTAAAAAAAAATGCTGGATGTCAATCTGCGCAGTAAGCAATTTGTAGAAAGTATGTAGGCAAATTAATACCATCGTTAATACCACCACAAAAGTTTTTGATTACGAAATGGTTTTCCATAGAAAAAACAAACCCCCTTCACTGTCTTCCAACGTTATTTTTACGTGACACGAACTATACCAATTGAACTACTCAGGCTGGATTCGACCAAAAGTCATCTTACTCCAGAAGAACTAAATCAGAATCCTAGCTGACTTAATTCGAAATACAATTGTTTAGAAAGCGCAACCGAACATTATTATGTGCATACAAATTATCCTGGTTATAATTTCATAAAAAATTTAAATTCTTATCAAAATGTTCGATTCCAACAGGACTCGAACCCGCATTGATACAAGCGATCCTCATCAAGCCAAATATTTTTCGTTTTTACTATTTGCAAGTGTCTGAAACCGGCCACCACAAAAAGACAAGTCATAAAAGTACAGCTTTCCTGGTTTGTTTAATTACCTTGAAATACCTTACCGTATAATTATGTTGATTTTTCTTTTCAGTTATTAAAAGACGGCAAGCTGGAGCACTTAAGTGAGTACTTAGCATTTAGCTTTCTAACTTAACTTCTTGAAAGTTTTTTTAATGTAAGTACGAGTATTATAATCTTTGGGTGACTTTGAATTTTCACTGCGTTTTTAAAGTTGGGTTTAAATTAAGTTTACGTTTCTTAAAAAATATTTTGTAGTTGTTGTATGTATAAATAAATATTCGTACCCAATGTGGAGGAACGGATTATAATGAAACTGTTAATAGGTGTATTTCGTATCTTAGAATAACGAGCGAATTCAAAGACATTATTTTTTAAATACAAAATAAAAAGTCATTGATGACCTAGCTAAAACCACAATACTTTGAAAATCAATTAATAACAAATGTATCCATGACAAAATTTTCTTGAAACCGGTTGAAATAAGTTTTTATAATGATTGAATAGACGGAAATATTCAAACTTTCACATATCTACCGTGTTATACCAAAACACTGTAACTCAAAACACTGTAACTCAAGTTACAGTGTTTTGCCGTAACAAGGCTCAATCGTTTTTTTTTAATCTGTTCTATGCCCCTGTATTTAAATTTTTCTGCTACCTATTATAGTCTAGCAAAAAATAATAGACATAAATGGGGGTGCCACTGTGCAATCTAAATACGCGAAATAGATAAATTCTCTTTTAGAAGGAAATTATTACTTCTGACTGACTACCATAGATTAGTAGAGAAAGGGTTTCCGTTTTTGTTGAAATTTTAGTTGCCGTTTCTACCCGTTTTGCCAGACTATACCTATACTGAGAAAACACGATTTAAAAAACACTGTTTATACGTATTCTATGAGGCTTAAACTGCCAAAACACTGCGATTTCTCAAAACGCACTTTTTCAACTTACGAGTACAATGTATTGGCATAACGCGATATATATACGTTCGTATAGACCTGTTAAAACTTCCTCCGTATTTTCGGTAAACTCCAACCAAATAGAGGCATATGAGTGGATAAAGATTTCAGTCACAAAACGGGCCGCAGTAACACAATAACAAGTTTTTCTTACTTAATACAAGAATGGGTAAAACTTTAGCCATATCCGCCGAGTCCCATCTAAATATTGGTGCCTTGCGCGGGACAATTGCGGTTTGGGGTTAAGGTCACGTTTGTATGAACAAAAACCTTGTAAAAATAGTCCTGGGTTGTCAGTAAATATACTGTCTTGTATGGCTCAGTTTATAAAGAAAATCATTGCTTGTATAAATAATTGTGATGAACATAGATGTTTTACAATAATCATAAGTATTCTATCAGTTATCTGGTTCCCATAGTACAAGCTTTGCTTAGTTTGGGGCTACATGGCGCTCTGTGTGATAAATGTTGTAACTAATATTTATTTAATTTAATAGCAAGGAAAAGGTTCCTAATGAAATAATTTCTTTTTGGATTATGTCCCCATTTAGTTTTATCCGATGTAACTTCTTAAAACACAAACAAAATATGCAAATGCAAGACAAAAATAAAGAACCATGGGCATCATTGCTTGAACACTGGACCCGCTTCGTCCAACAGCGATGAAACATATGTCATATGAAAGCTCTTGGAGTGTACTCTATTTCATTCTATTACAGCTAAGTTCAAATCGAGCGCGAAAATGGTGTTTTGGTGCAAAAATGGCGCGATAATGGTGGTTTCTTAAACGAAACTAGAAAGCTGAAACTTGGAATGTAGCTTTCTTTTCGAGTAAAACCACCCACTAAGGCATTTTTTTTTTCGAATTTCAACCCCTAAAGGGGTGAAAAGTAGTGAAAACGTCTGTATGAAACTTTTTAACGCGTAGTATGATTTGCTTGAAACTCGGTTTGCATACTTAAAATGCAAAATAAATGGACACATATTTCAGGATTATTCAAAACAACCCTTAAAAAGGAGTGAAATGGGGTGTCAAAGTTTTTATGGGTACTTTTTAATAGGTTGTGCGATTTGCTTGAATCTGGGTTTGAATACTATTAATGACAAATAAATGAACACATATTTCAGGATTATTCGAAACAACCCTTAAAAAGGGGGAAAATCCGGTGTCAGAGTTTGAATTGAAACTTTTTAAGGGCGGTGCGATTGGCTTGAGACTCGGGTTGTATATTATAAATGCAAAATAAATGGACATGGTCTTTCAGGACTTTTCGAAACAACCCTTAAAAAGGGGTGAAATGGTGTGTCGAAGTTTGTGCTGGAATTTTTTAAGGACAGGGCAGGCAAGTACCGGCGTCACTTGCATACACTTCGCCACCGGCTACCCGGCACTGGTTACCCGGTCCTTTGGTCCATTTTCGTAACTATTTTTCACAACCAGTTACGAAAGAATTTTTTTTTTCACTGATTCTTAACTGGTTATTAAAAAGGAATATTTATTCCAGGTACGTAACCATGTTTCATAGCCAGATATGATTTTTTTCATGTTTTGGTAACCAGTGACGAAAATGGATGGCTTTTTTTTTCATTTTTCATAACTAGCTACGAAAATGGAACCATGTTTTCTTTTTTCGTAACTGTTATCTAGCTACAAAAAGGGATGCTTCTTTTCTTCTTTTTATAACATTTAGGACGATTGATATTATGATGTCGATGTTGAACTGTATCTATTAGTAGGTTTTAAATGTACCAATATAATTATAGTAGGTATGTTTTTTTTTTTTTTTTCTTCACTCGATTACCGTCTACGATAATAGAGACTGTTTTGTTTACACTATTCAAATAATTATATGTGGAAACTCGGTATTAGCCTTAAGTATCTATGTCTTCTTTTAATCTGTTAGCTATACTTAGCTGTAAGTTTTCCTAAAATTCAAAAACTAAAATAAAATAAATAATGTACTACTTCCAGATAAATAATAGGCATTGGCTAATTTCGTGTTTTCCGAATAATGGCCGATTATGCGATTATTTCTGATGTTCTAATGTTGACAAAAAAAAATGTGTATCTAAGTAGTATATCAGTCATGTGGTTCCCATAACAAGCTTCTGCTTAGCTTGGGGCTACATGATGCTGTGTGAAATGTCCAGGATTATTTATTTATTTATTTATTTTCCGATACCCATTATTTATCTGGAAGTACTGTATAAAGTTTACTAATAAAATTCGTACCTGGCTATAAAACATAATAACGTACAAGGAATAAATACCTATTTCTTTTTAATACCCAGTTAAGAATCAGTGAAAAAAAATCTTCTTTCGTAACTGGTTGTGAAAAATAGTTACGAAAATGGACCAAAGGACCGGGTAACCAGTGCCGGGTAGCCGGTGGTGAAGTGTATGCAAGTGACGCCGGTACTTGCCTGCCCTGTCCTTAAAAAATTCCAGCACAAACTTCGACACACCATTTCACCCTTTTTTAAGGGTTGTTTCGAAAAGTCCTGAAAGACCATGTCCATTTATTTTGCATTTATAATATACAACCCGAGTCTCAAGCCAATCGCACCGCCCTTAAAAAGTTTCAATTCAAACTCTGACACCGCATTTTCCCCCTTTTTAAGGGTTGTTTCGAATAATCCTGAAATATGTGTTCATTTATTTGTCATTAATAGTATTCAAACCCAGATTCAAGCAAATCGCACAACCTATTAAAAAGTACCCATAAAAACTTTGACACCCCATTTCACTCCTTTTTAAGGGTTGTTTTGAATAATCCTGAAATATGTGTCCATTTATTTTGCATTTTAAGTATGCAAACCGAGTTTCAAGCAAATCATACTACGCGTTAAAAAGTTTCATACAAACGTTTTCACTACTTTTCACCCCTTTAGGGGTTGAAATTCGAAAATAAAATGCCTTAGTGGGTGGTTTTACTAGAAAATAAAGCTAGATTCCAAGTTTCAACTTTCTAGTTTCGTTCAAGAAACCACCATTATCGCGCCATTTTTGCACCAAAACACCATTTTCGCGCTCGATTTGAACTTAGCTGTAATAGAATGAAATAAAGTACATTCCAAGAGCTTTCATATGACATATGTTTCATCACTGTTGGACGAGGGGGCCCAAAATGTCGCAACGTTCTTTAGAGTACTGTTCTTTACAAATATTAAGTTTCGTTTTTGAGCTAAGATTTTGAGAGAGATCTACAAAGACTTATTGGAAAAAGCCCGAATGATCATGATTGAAGGAAAATTATTATGGGTACGGAAAATAGGACTATTGTTCGACAAAAGAACAGAAACTCAATTTCTCATGGAAACCACTTTACTCAATCAATAATATTTACTGTATGCGTATGTTAAATTGCCTTTTTAAAACTTTTGCAATCAGAATACTCTATAAATATATTATGTATCCGGGGACATACGTTGGGCTAAATAAAAAGGTAATTTATGTGATAAATACCCGGATACACAATGTATCTATAATCGTACTAGCTGCTGCCCGCGGCTTCGCTCGCGTGGTACCCGGATGAAAAGTAGCCTATGTTACGTACTCTCCAGCCCTCCAACTATCTCCACACAAAAAATCACATCAATCCATTGCTCTGTTTTGACGTGAAAGCAGGACAAATAAACAAACAAATAAACACATTTTCACATAATATGGGTACGGATATGGGTACGGATGTTAAAGTTTGTAATTTTGTTCGTTGTATGAAACGCGTCTTTAAGCAAACATCTCATTTATTCAACTTTTGCAGACGTCTAAAGTTGCCGCTGCAGGCGTATGTCTGTGACAGTTAGGATCACTGCTGTGGGTGGTTGGCGTGATGTTTTCAACACATCTTTTTTATTTTTTAAATTACTCTCTTATAAAAACGTTTGTGCTGACTCTATCTATTAACGCCAAGCCAAAACAAGTAAGTCTAAGACAGATGTTTAGAGCAAAGGTGTACTTTTTTTATAACGTAAGCATCCGCTAAGAAAGTTTTGGACATTTCTACGTTAGCAAAGGGGGTGAAGGCTTGTATGAAAGTGTCGGTTTTTTGTAAATCGCAGATATAAAAGTTAGTACAAAAAAAACCTATTGCACCCCGATGTTATAAAAGATAATCGCGATTCAATGGTAATTTATAAAATACTAGCTGCTGCCCGCGGCTTCTCTCCCGTGGTACCCGGTTAAAAAGTAGCCTATGTTACTCTCCAGCTCTCCAACTACATATTTCCACACAAAAAATCACGTCAATCCGTCGCTCTGTTTTGACGTGAAAGCAGGACAAATAAACACACTTTTACATTTGTAATATGGGTATACGGATTTGTTATGTAGATTGCTCTTATTATTTTTATTTTAAAGTTTAGTTATACGATGTCTAATTTCAAATTTCATCAAAATCCGTTGAGCCGTTTCAGCGCGTAAAAGTGCCATTCATCCATACACACACGCAAGCTTTCGCATTAATAATACTACTTAGGCTGGATTTGACCAAACTGTCATCTTACTCTCAGAGTAGTTATTCCGTTAGCCGACAGAATTCGAAATACAATTGTTCAGAAAGCGCAACCGAACATTATCAGGTGCATTCAAATTATCCTGCTTATAAGGTGTCAACTTTACAATGTCAAAATATTCAAACAAACAGCAGTTTAATCTGTGGTGTAATCTCCAGATAAAACTTAATCCAGTTTGGTAAAATCCAGCCTTAGAGTGATTTTATGTTTTCGTTTTTTGAAATAAACTCAAATGTGTTTCATTTTACTAATTTTAGTTTATTGGATTTATTCAACTCTTGGGAGTCACAATCTGGCTGTTAAATTTTACAATATAAAACAACACGATGCGATATCGTTAAAATAAAACAAAAAACACTATAGATTCTTTTAGCAAAATACGCGAGATTGAAATACAAAACTGATCAACTAATACCGATAAAAACGTAGCGAACTTTCAACATTATTTGAATAAAGAATTACAAGCGCGCTCCGAACTTCAGAGCGTTCGAAAGTAATTCCTGAAACGAAATACCCGTCTCGATATTAAACTCAAATAGTATTTTGCATAAAGTTGTGCAAAAAGCGAACCACCTGTGTATAAGTGTTGGACTCCTCACGGCCCGAAATCAAACTGGGGATTCAAAGTTGCGCGATTTCCACCCGAATGAAAAAACTTTTTCACGACACACCAAGTCTTTCGGAAATTCTCGCGACATTCAAGAAAGAGTCCCGATTTCGTTATTTTAAGCTTCTTATATTCTTAACACGAACTGCGGAAATATTCGCTGCTTTTTTTTCTCGTGAAATGTAATTTCGTTGCTAACTTTTCACTTAGCTTGCGAACTCACCAGATGCGAATGTAAGTTTTGGTTATTTTGAAAAGTTTTTTGGATGTACTCCAAATAAAGCGACTCGACTAACCCCAGTCGGCGGCCTCCCCCATGCGATGGTATTTCATAAAGTGCTTGCACAATGTTGTTTTAAAGAAAATTTATAGAAGGTCTCCCCAAGTTGGCTGCATTAAAAAATTTAATAAAATGTTTTAATATAACAAGCCAGCCTCATAGTCAAGAATTTGTGCTTGCTATTTTGCAACAGACCCGTCATTATACAATATAATATTACTAGGAAAATATTCTTTTAGATCGTTTTACGAACTTGTTTCTTCATCAATTTCTTCTTTAGCTTCGTAAAAAGTCAACAAGTCAAAGAAATAAAAGAGAAACATATTATCTACATTGTTTACGTAAATCAATCAACCGTAAAGAAATTCGGGCACGTTTTTTTTTGTTGATATAAATCAATGTTAGTTAGAATAGAGTTCAAGTACCCACTATACACGCTAACTTGCAAAAAACGTCACTGCGCTTCTCAGTTGTCAGCTGTTAATGCCTGGCAGTTAACCCCCCCCCCCCCCCCCTTCCCCCATTTTGTGACCAAGCAGAACAATGGCTTGACTTCATCGTTATTGGTTTACTTCAAAACCCAAAAGATCAATATTTTTTAAATGATACATTCTCGCCAATCTCTATTGTAGAGCTTTTGCGGGTCCTTCTCTATACTATATATCTCCATCTATACAAGGGACGTCCAACAGCAGAGTCATTCTGTAAACTCACTTCGAACATTGAATAGCTGAATCCGCTGTGAGATTTCAAATTTCGTATACGAAATTTGACTCTCACACTTTTGTGTTTAGTGAGCTCGGTCACTTGAGTGAATTCAAAATGAGTCTACAGAACAGAATGACTCTGCAGGGTGGCGCCCGATAGGACATTCAAGATATCTGCACCATACGATCATCTCCCATTCTTTGATGACCAACGATGTTTATTAGATGCAAGGCTAAATAAAAATTAAAAAAAAACCGACTTCAATGCATTTGAAAATGCATTTCTGTTCATAACTCCGAAGATCCTTGACAAATCCTAACCAAGTTGTGGTGACACCAATCAGAAAGTTGATCCTTTCAAACAAAAAAATAATTTTCCAAACCAGTTTAGGCGTCTTCGAGTAATCGGTGAACATACATAAAAAAATCACAAAAAAAATAATTGACGAATTAAAAACCTCCTTTTTTTGAAGTCGGTGAAAAATAGCTCTAATCGCTCGCCAAGTAAATACATAGGAATTCAGATTTCCCTTTTCCCGTTTGCACCTTGAGTTATTTACAAGGCGAAGTAGATTGCGCTGAATGATTGTTGTTGCAAGCGCTGCGATCCCGGGAGGTGTGCTACCGATTGGAGTTCTGAGAAATGCGCTTTTTACAATAAAACTATTGCATTTACCTGCAAATTAAAGTAATTTTGTTTCTCTCTTTCAAATTGCGTTGGCTTAGTGTCTATAAATATTAAACAAGCTACGCCCTTGCAGCATTTCCTGCGTAGTGATGGTATTGATGATGATGATGAAAAGTATTCCATAACCTTTCTTAAGAAATACAATATCAGATGCAAAAATAATTTTTCAATCTGAATGATAGTTCCTAAGATAAGCGCATTCAAACAAACGAAGGCGAATTAACCTTAGATTTTCACGGCGAAAAAACGTGTGTGGAAAAAGGCCCTAAAGCACACCACACACACAGCAGATGTCTGAAATATAAATCTTGACAGATCGCACCAAATATATTTTGTAATTTATATTCGCTGTGTGTGGTCCCCCATAGAATTTGTATGGGCGCGATCTCAAGATTTATATTTCATGAGATATATTATCTGCTGTGTGTGTGATGTGCTTAAGAGGGCAGCGACGAACGAATTCTCCATACAAACGTACTACCGAAATCATTTAAAATTTGAGCGTATTTTCACCACTTTATGCACTTATTTAGATTAAGGAAGTATTAATCTAGGTTCCTGTTAAACTTTTGATCTAAAAAACTTACCTGAAACAAAATGTAACCAAATTGTATTTCTAACATTTTTACAGCAAAAATATCGTGTTTTCGTTGCATTTGTTCTGTATGATAAACAACAATGATTGTAATATCCTTTTAATAGGAACACAGCTTAGAGTGTCTAGTTACAGGCCATACAAAAAAAATTGCGAAATCATTAACTTTTCATTCATCATTTTTGGTATTACGGAATACATCGTAAATTCTTGTAAATTCTGAACTCGAGTATTGCCGTACGCGTTGCTCGGATGTCTTCAATGTGTGTGTATAGTCCCGGAGGCGGAGTTTCGACACTCACACTAACGCAAAATTGGTTTGCAACGACCACCGCTTTTTATAATTTTTAGCATTTTTAGCTCGCTCGATGTATAGGTATGTAGGCATAGGTGTAGGTAGTATACACACTAACTAGATAGGTGTACCTAGCGTAGATTAGAATTGATTTTTACTTTGAACAATTATTTCAATTTTAAATGGTATGTAGGTAGGTAGGTTTTGTAGACCCTTTTATGAAAATTACTTTCTTTTTAACCGACTTCAAAAAAAGGAGGAGATTCTCAAGTCATAGGAATATTTTTTTATGTAGGTAGGTATGTTTCTCGAGTATCTACTTGAATAGGTGAGCCTGGACCGATTTGGAAAATTATTTTTTTGTTTGAAAGGGTACCAGGTGGAGCTATGGTCATCAGATCAGGTCAGGATCTGATAATGGAGTCAGGAACTGTTCAACAGAACTCCTCAGTAAATAGGCTGATTGAGTTTAAACTCGGCATAATGTAAGCTGTCTTGTTCCGTTTCGTTCCGACTACAATGTCATGTAATATGTAATACCTATGCGTACCTATGGTGACTGCGAGCTGACCTGATGATGGAATCAGAAGCTGTTCAAAAAATGGTGCTGGTGATGATGATGACGAGTTTCAGCTCCATCGGCCTATTTAGATTTAGGTAGGTACTGATGTGTTCTGTTGAACAGCTCCTGACGCCATCATCAGATCCTGACCTGATCTGATGACCATGGCACCACCTGGGACCCTTTCAAACAAAAAAGAATTTTCCAAATCAAAAAAATTCCAAAAACATACCTACCTACATAAAAAAATATTCCTATGAATTGAGAATCTCCTCCTGTTTTTGAAGTCGGTTAAAAAGAAAGTAATTTTCATACTAAAGTTATGAAGTTGAAGTTATGAAAGAAGTTGAAGTTATGTTTTTAAACTTCAAAGTCTATAAATAGAACAGTAGTAGTTTTGTAATGACGTCACAAAATGACGGCGGGCCATTTGAATCTGCCAAGAGGGGCTTTTCCATCCTACTAATAATTTTACAGTGTGAAAGTTTGTGAGGATGTATGGATGTATAGATGTATCGCTATCTAGGGATGTTTGTATGTTTGTTACTCTTTCAAGCAAAAACTACTGATACACGCGCGGTTCGAGGGGGGGGGGGTCATGGGGGTCATGACCCCCCCCCCCCTCAAAATCCTTGAGAAACCTGTAACATCCAGCAAAAAGAGAGGTAGGTACGCACTACCAAAACTAGTGACCCCCCCCCCAAGATCAAAGTCTGCGACCGCCAGTGCTACTGAACGGATTTTAATGAAACTTGGAATACATATAGGTAGGTACCTATACTTACCATAATTTATGACCTGGAATAAAACATAGGCTACTTTTTATCCGGGTAGGTATCACGCGAGCGAAGCCGCGGGCGGAACCTAGTATATTTTACATTTGTCTCTCTGATGTTGGCTGTTAGGTAGGTATTATGTTTTATCTCGCTTACATAGATACCTACCTACTCTACTGCTTATAACAGTGGCGGATTTCCAAATTTGCCGCCAGTAGGCTATTCAACTTTTGCCGCCCCTACACTCGATACCACATCACAATCATATTAATTACATTTTTTTGTTAATGAAATTGTAACTTTTATGATTTGTGTAATATTATTTTTAACCGACTTCAAAAAGGAGGAGGCTCTCAAGTCGACTGTGTGTTTTTTTTATTTTAGGTATATATTTTTTTTAGTTTTTTGTGTGTGTGTTACGCCATTTCTCCGTCAATTGTGGACCGATTTTGACAATTATTTTTTTTGGTTACAAAGGATATACTCCAGAAGTGGAGGATCTGATGAGGGGATCCCATGGAAATCGAGGGGAACTCTCAAATTTTATGGTTATTTATTGTGTTTGTAGAACTATCGGGCTGAAATTTTGCACACTTATATATTCTCGGTGACAATGAAATATTATGGTATCAATCAAGCTTATCTGATGATGGAGTCAAGAGCTGTTCAACAGAACTCCTCAGTGAATAGGCCGATTGAGTCGAAACTCGGTATATCTATCAAGTTTCAATTACAATTTAATAATATGGTGACAACGAGCTGATTTGATGATGGAGTCAAGAGCTGCTCAACAGAACTCCTCAATAAATTGGCCGATTGAGTAAAAACACAGCATATCTGTGAAGTTCCGACACAATGTAATATAATAATATGGTGACAGCGATCTGATCTGATGATGGAGTCAGGACCTGTTCCATGGAACTTTTTAGTAAAATAGAAATAGAAATAAGTTTTATTTTCGCCACTACGATACATACAACACAAATCAGAAATGCTACATTACAGTGACAAGAAAATAAGGTTACCCCTCAGCATTTGCTCCAGCAGCGCCATGGCTGTTAGAGCGCTGGTTTTCAGTATCTTAGTTTTTAGTAGTATAGTAGTAGTGACATGGATATCAAATGAAAGGGCTTGATGAGCGAAACACAATAAGTAGGTAAGATGACATCATTCTTAATAAAAAATAAACACTAAAATGAAAAAATAAAAAATAAAATACTTAACCGACTTTAAAACATACTTGCACTAAAAAGCAAAACATAAGAATATAAACAGATTTATTTACCTAATTACTAATTACGCGCACTCCGCACTTTAGGTACGAAGCTACAAGTACATTGGTGGGCCCGCCCGGGCGGGCCTTGGCAGGGTTCCCACTTGCCACTCGGCTCTAATACCTATCGCGTGACAACTCGACAACCCTTCCGCGTCACTCCGCGCCAGACAGTGACAGAGTTATGCGTTAGAAAGAGAGAATTTGTGTAGGCACGTGTCAGTGCATATTGCACTAGGCAAAGAACGCTTACGCGAGCTGAATTGAACTTTGTCGCATAATTCTGTGCTACAACGTAGGTATTTTATTCAAAGTTTTCGTCAGAATCTACGACTTTTTGCCTTCTTGAGAGAATCATTTTGAGACAGAGATTCGTAGATCACACATACATTTGTCTCACAGGCAGGCAAAGGGAATTAAATTTGCAACCTTCTGTGTTTCAGGCGGGCCTTCGCCCTCAGCACCACAGAACATTGTTGTCATGATGAATAATAATGGATTCATAACATGTCGCATATTGTGGCTGTTTTCGGCCTCCCGTGATCGTTTCACTAGGTTTTAACAGTTCAAAATAGATGAGATTCTTCTGATCCTACCAAATACAGGGGGTCTAAAGTGGCCACTTTTGATGAAAAATCAGATGTTTCATAGATGCTTCATCTATGAAACATCTGACTTTTCATCAAATGCTTCATAAATGCTTCATATGCTATGCTATGCTTCATCGATGCTTCATATATGAAGCATCTATAAAGCATCGATGAAGCATTGATGAAGCATCGATGCTTCATTTAAGAAGCATATAATATGAAGCATTTATGAAGCATTTGATGTTTCATCAGATGTTTCATAGATGAAGCATCTATGAAACATCTGATTTTTCATCAAAAGTGGCCACTTTAGACCCCCAGACAATTACCTCAGCACCAACAACAACAACCAGCACCAACAACAACAACCAGCACCGACAACTCGTTTGGAGTTGTTTGCACACCAGCTTAAGATGAGCCGTACATTCAACGGTTCCTGTGCATTCCGGGTGTCAAGGATTCCGGCTGTTTGTAATTTCGGAACTACAAAACCGATGACCTTGAAATTTTTACGGAACAATATTATAAAGTACTTACTTTCAAACAAAGTAAAAACCGGTCAAGTGCGAGTCGAACTCGTACACCGAGGGTTCCGTACCTACCCATTATACCCATTAAGTTATTGAACAATTAGTAATTTTTTTGTACATATCCTAGTTCTGCGATAGCAGCGCCGCAAATGTTCTGCGCACACGAGCATAATATTGCAATAAATATTTTCTTTTATTTACTTTCACACAATAGCACAATTTTATTTATTTACCTTATTTGAGGATGGTGCCAATTAAGCTAGTTCGCTTAATTGTATGAGCGCTCATACAACTCAGAAGACAATCTTAATTGGCGTCAACTATGTATGTATGTATGTATGGGAACACCCTTTAACTTTCAACTTTTTTAATTTTTTGGAATTTTTCCTTTATTTCTGCTATAAGGCCTTGCTTTTTGCCAAATTTCGTGATTCTAGATCAACGGGAACTACCATTTAGGTTTTCGACCCAAAACCTCTAGGGTACTTCCGGTTGACCTAGAATTGTCAATTTTGGTTACAAGCAAGGCCTTACAGCACAAGTAAAGGAAAAATTCCGAAAAATAAAAAAAGTTGATAATTAAGGTATGTTTTGGTACTTACAAGTTTTCACGAAAACCTAAATTTGCCTATATCTTTTTATAGTGTTGACTCAGGACCTTGATTTTTATACTCACAATAGGGACTATAGACTTCAGTATATGGTATGAATTTCAACTTGCTAGCTCCACCCGTTCCTGAGATAATCGATGGTGACAGACAGACAGACAGACGGACAAGAAAGTGATCTTATAAGGGTTCCTAGGTACGGAACCCTAAAAAGAATCAATGAAATCGGACTACGCGCTCATGAATTACAACCAGATACTTATTTTGACTTTCATCCCCTCTCCCTAGGGAACCGTGCTGAATTTCAGGATTAAAAGTATTTTATATTAGACCTCGTAGTATGCACTCAAATAATACCAGGTTTTATTTAAATCCAACCAGTAGTTTCGACGTAATGCGCGGCCATGATACGGACAGACAGACATGAATGAAAAAAATTACAGTTTTGGCTTCAGTATCGACAATAGAGAGCCCTCCAAAAAAAATTTCAAAATATCTTCAATGTACAGAATTTGACCTGTTACAGTTTTATTATAAACTAGCTGCTGCCCGCGGCTTCGCTCGAGTTGGACCCGGATAAAAAGTAGCCTATGTTACTCTCCAGCCCTCCAACTATCTCCACACAAAAAATCACGTCAATCCGTCGCTCCGTTTTGACGTGATTCAACTACAAATAAACAAACAAACAAACACACTTTCACATTTATAATAGGGGTACGGACACCTATTGATGTTTGATTGGTTGATGATTGATGATGTGAAATTTAATGATTAATGAAAATAAAAATTCTTCGGTACACATAGGGATTTTTCGTACATGACGACCTTACACGTGCTGATTACAGCTACAGAAACAAACATGATCAACAGGTAAACTGTTGGAAATTTTCGGGATACTACTGTAATTCGCGGGCCCATCTAAACGCACCGCCTTTATCGCTCGTTTCCAATCCAATTATGGAAAAAAGTTTTAAGCAAGAAAAGCTCTCACTCTAACAATTTTTAAAACATTACTTACATGTTGAATTGTTTGTGTGTACATAATAACATAGCATTATCAATAAATATAGGTAAATATTATTTTTCTGTAACACAAAAAAAATTGTTCCCTATTTGCCGCCCCTAAAATCTGCCGCCCTAGGCTCCAGCCTTCTCAGCCTATTGGTACCACCAATTGATTCGCCACGTCATAAGTACCTAAATATGCGTTATCCTTTGTTGCACTTATGGGGGCATCCATTAATTACGTCAGGCTTTTAGGGGGCGGGAGGGGGTTGAGCCAAATCGCACCTAATCCCATGTGGGATTAAAAATGAAAGGGAGGTCTCGGCAAATCTAGGTAGGTACCTGTTTAAGATTATTTTTTTTATTCTCACGTGAGATTAGGGGGTGGGGGAGGGGATCGAGCCAAATCTCAGGACATCTCACCAAGGGGGGAGGGGGTGCGGGGGTTGAAAAATCGCAAAAATCATCTTTAATTTTAATTAATGGACGCCCCCTAATTTCAGAGGGACAAACATCCGTTGTGACTTCAGTAGTTAGGTAGGTTAGGTAAGTACCTACTTACCTATAGACATTGGACAGAAAAAAACATAGGTAAGTACCTACTTAGGTACCTACTTCCCTTTGAAAATTTAGGTAATTGTGTACCGACTTATATAGGTAACAACCGACATATTCTGTCTAGCGTCATAATATCGATCTCATCCCTCCCTAAAAATCTTGAGAGTAAGATGGGTAGGTAATTACCTAGATATTGTAGATAAATTTCCAAAAAAATCATTTTTACCATACATTTATCTAACGATTCCATGAAATAAAATGAACATTATTCATTAGTGACTGACAATATAACATTTTTGGCCTCTCCAAAGATGCAAAAACTCGATATCAACAGGAATTGATCTCCATTCCGCAAGTATTTACCGCGCTGCAAGCGGAGCTCACAACCACTGAGCCAAACGTCCTGATGCATTTGTATTTGAAATTATTGAACAGTAGCTGCGCGTAATGCGTCCTGAATCGCGCAAAAAAGGGCGGGCCTCATGTCAGACTCATATCTGCCAATCACAGATTAGGTAGAGGTAATACTGCCAATCGGGGCTGTGATTGCTCATAGTAGACTGAGTAGTACACCTATACTATACTACATAGAGTTTTTTGCGTGACAAGGACGAACAATTTAGATAGATACGTTGGAAGAGAAGTTCCGAGCTACACTCACCGCAACCTTAAGGGACGAGCTACGGACAACGTTCTGTTTGTATTCGAATCACATGATCCTATTTTAAAATGCCTTTAATATGCTGTTTATAACTCATTTTGACTTCAAAGTGATTTCACAATTTCTCAGGGAATAATTTTTGTGGCTTCAACAACTTTTCTCTTACATCTCCAAGTTTTCTATTGCGGCACGCTGAAAACACCATTTATTAGGTTCAGCACTTTCATGTTACCTAAGTCGCCATAGACAAATAAAGGTAGCTGGGTCATTGTACTTTAAATTATTTTAAAGCAGTGTTTAATATCAAGTAAAAATTTAAATTTAGGTAAAAACACTATAAATGGGTTATTGTACTTTAAATTACGTTAGAGTCGTGTATCAATCACGTAAAAATTGAAATCCAGCATTAGCTGCGACTGGGCCTTTTTGGCACCACTGGTACCTATGTGAACCTTTTAGTGTCTGTTTTCATGTTTATAACTTTCTCCGTGTTTACTGTTCGGTATCCACTGTGTGTGTCAAATAAACGTTTATTTAAATGTAGGTATGTACATTATAAGTACCTAAGTTAGGTACATTATAAGTACCTACCTGATGTGATTTTTCAAACAACACAAAATAGTTTAACGTGGTAGGTAGGTATATGCGGTTAATAGATTTTAATTCAATGGAAAACTTAAAATAGTAAAGTATGGCCAGCAAGAAATCAAAGTTGATCAACTCTCAAGTTTTAAAATTCCCAATATTTATTTTTATAGGTTTAATTTATTTGTTTAGGTTGATGATAAATTTGGCTGAGTATCGAAAAACCTCAAACTATCATTGTACTAATTTTTTATATATATTCAATAAATATTCATAGTAAAATACGCGTTCATTTGATAAATAAATTCCAGCTGCTATTTTTCTGAGCTGTGCTAATACCCAGTACACTCGCCTACACAAAGTTTTGGTGTTTAATGGAAGTTATTCAGTTCCAAGTTTTGAACTATCTACCGATTTATGAATTAACTTAGTTTCGGGTATTCGGAGCATTTGGCGTGATAGGTCAACGCTATTGTGCTGAAGATTTATGTTTTCTAGTTTTTGTAACATTTCCATATTTAATTTGGATTATGAAAAATAAAGAACATGTAAAAAAGCCTTGATCCTAACTTATAATAACTATAAACCTACTAACTTTTTTACTTTTAATATTTAAAAAAAAAATTAAGTGTTGAAGACTTTTTTGGTTATTACAAGGTTAAAACATAAAGTAGGTTCGGGATCTCTTTTCTTAAGTTAAAAATCTGTGTTAAAAGTTTATCATTATGAATTTTAAACTCGTAGTGACTGACAGAAATTAGGTAAATCTATGCCCAACAATGAGACAGCACGTGCTTACAATAATAAAAAAGTTTTAAACTTTATAGATATTTTTCAAAATGTTGGCCAAAAAATATATTCATATTCAAAGCGCCAAAATGCGATTTGTGGGAAATCAACTTTAAACTTGAAACTTTAAAGTTGATTTTCCACGAATCGCATTTTGGCGCTTTAGCGTTTCTTCCTTTCCACTGACGATTTTCATTTATTCATTGCTAGTAGGTATTTACATTGTTTAGCTTAGGTCTAGGTAGGCTTAGCAAACTTTATATTTTGTAGGTTGATCACTTTGATAATTGTTTAATATAGTTTTGATACAATATTTTATAACGAGTTTAATATGAACGGAGTTGGCGTTGGTGAGGCAGTGACTGTACTAGAAACTCACTTTGACGAAGCCTTAGAACCGCGTGGAACGGGGTGAAGCCTTCTCACTGCCAGCGAGCTAATCATAATCGCTAATGGCTTGCCACTAGTCAATGTTCAAACATTATATTGAATTTGTTAAATAATATATACATAGTTATAACTTTTGAAACTATCATGGTTACGAACATAAATATTGTTATCAACGGGATAATTACCATGATTATTGAGTTTTGTTGTTTCCCGATATTTCGACGCAGTTGCATGCGCCATGAACACGGGTAACTGAAGTCTTTGCGAGGTAGAGGGTAGTTATGTGCAGACGAAACGGTCTACCCTCTTTCTCAGTCGTTTACTACTACGAACACCCCTACCACCGGATTCATTCTCACTCACAACTCGATTCCGACACACGACACTAATCATGGTAATTATCCCGTTGATAACAATATTTATAATATATACATAGACTTGCTAGAAGCGCTCGTGGCTTGGCTTAGACGTTCTTGATTTATCGTTGAGTTAAGCATTGTTGAGCGCGGTCTCTATTTGGTTGTATGACTGCAAGTGGCATTACGGGCTTTCCGTGCTTCGGAAGGCACGAGCACGGTTTATATTTGGATGGATGACCGCAAGTGGCATTACGAGCTGCGCTTCCGTGCTTCGGAGGGCACGTTAAATTGTCGGTTCCAGCTTTTAAATCGTTAAGCCATGACGGAGGCCTTTATGCGACCTAAAAACTCCGTCATCATAGTTGGCTACTTGCTCATACGAACTTACTTATAGACTAGCAGACTGCTCTATGATGTGTAGTGAAGTGAAGAGCCCCAGAAAACTATTAGGTATTTGGCCTTCTACTACAACTATGGCTGATTATTTCGTAGCGGCATTTGATCGTCATGTCACAGGGTCGTCATAGGGTATTTATATACCTAATCGTCACTTAAAAGTCACTTCAAAAACCATTCGCTATCAAAATTAATCAAGCCATCACGAAACAAAACACCAGCCATTAATAACACTTCAATTTTGCGTTCAGTCCGAGGGCTATCAATTTCAATAAAATGAAGACGAGAGACGGGAATGACGCCCAATCAATCATACGCCGTCATTTCGACGTCAGTGAGGGTGGAATGCAATACCGTGAGCGCGCTTGTAGACGTCCGTTTTTTTCGCCGGACAACGGACCGTGTTTTTCACCCGGATTCGCGGTGGTGTATGGCGCGTAATGAATGTGTGTAAACGCGCCGGATATCGGTCCGGCGAAAAATGTATGCCGGTTTATATGGATTTCGTTCATTGAAGGTCCGTTGTCCGGCGAAAAAAACGGACGTCTATAAGCGCTCTGAGGTTCTCATATTGTGTTTATTTCAGTTTGTTTGTGCATACGGGGATATCCCATTATTTATGAGCGTATTTTTTTTCAGCCGTGTTGGCAGAGGGTTATAGTACTAGACTTCGGATCCGAAGGTGGGTTCGAATCCTGGCCGTGCATCAATGGATTTTTCGTTTCGAAACATTTAAATGCGCATTAACACGAGCTCTAAACGGTAAAGGAAAACATCGTGAGGAAACCCGCAGCTTAATCAGCCCACACGTATTGATCATGTCTTTCCTGTGGATATGGCCGGTTCAGCTGAGAGGATGGTGTAGGTGCTGGGCAAGCCTACTCCATCTCAACAATGTCCCAGGCACTACAGTGTCCCGATAAGTGTAGGCAGAAAGGCAAAAATTGCCTCCTGACACTGTATAAACCATCTGGTAAAGATGTAAAGGCCTAAATTTTTTTTTTTAATGTTTGTTTATAAGGGTTGGTTCTCATCTGAAGATGCTTTGGGCGTACTGTGTTAAGAACGCGCGCTGCGCTTAGGCACGTCTTATCGGTTGAATGTGTAAGGTTGAAAGTTTTATTTATTTACCTACTTGTACCGTCAGGCGTGAAGCCAACATTAAACCATGCTGAATTCAGTGTGCTAAATATTTCTTCATTCATAAATAAGCGCTCTGTCTCTCTCTTTTGCGTAGGAATTGCGTATTGTGCATCCTATTTTTACCGAGGCTAACTAACTGAAGTTAACAACAGTTAGCAGTAAAAGTAGGATATAAAACAAATTTTATAGAGGGGTGATCGGACAATATTGACTTTTCGCATTAGCTGTACTTTGCGTTCCTTTGATGTCCTTTTCCACAGACTGTAGGGTAAAAAGATTGTTAAAACGTTGTTTGAGTTAAAATATAAATTGAAATAGGGCATATTAAATTGTAGGTCCCGGCTTTTAAGTCTTTAAGCCATGACAAAGGCCTGAAAACTCCGTCACCAGAGTTGGCCACTTGCTCATACGAACTTACTGACTTTTTATAGTCATGTCATATTTATAGTCCCATAACACAATATCTGCTTGCTTTGGGGCTAGATGATGCTGTATGAAATAGCATTATTTCATTTATTTATTTATTTTTTTAGTTATTTCTTGTTATTTATAAGAGAGACCTATTATTGGCTGTTTCTATCATAATTGTTTACTTAAGTTAACTGTTTTATTATTGTAGCTGTTGGTTACTTCAATAAAGAAAAATAAAATAAAATAAAATAAAAATATTTAGTTCGATCTTGAACTTTAAGGCATGACTTTAAGAACCAATTGTTTCAGATAACTTTCAAATAGAAGTTTGATTGAGACTCAAATTGAGTTTTGTAATACGAGCTTCACTGTTACATGCAAACTGAGTGACTTGATACAGTTAGTTTCGAATAGCCTAGACTAGAACATAGTAATTAGTGCAATGCCTATCGGTACGGGTCAAAGGGACCACCGCAGCCAACAAATAGGCTGCATTCGCTATTAGTTGACCACTTTATAAAATGATGCCTAGAATAGAAAACTGATGTATAAATTTTCTTAGGGCTGATTTTTCAATACCTAGATAACTATGTACATATAGCATACTACATATAGCAAACTAATAAAAAAAAGTTATAGGTAGGTAATCTACGAAACACTAAAAGTTTTAATCAGTTTATTAAAAATCAACACTTTCCATTAGTTTGGCGCATGCAGTTTCTTCTCAGAAATTGATCCTACACTATCGGATGGCACAATAATGCAGAAAGTTTTTTTTTTTTTATATTTACCGGGTTCAATTCCTGGCCACGAAAATTATTATTTTTAAAATCTAATGATGCAGTTTTACTTTAAATCAAAATCGCTAATGAGACTCCGTTGAGTTTTTTTCGCTATTGCTAATAGTTTCAGATTTGGCCCTATAGTTGTATTGTTCATTATACGGACTAAAATTTAAGGAAAAAATTACATTTTTCCTTCAATTTTGATATGTTTTTAGTCCGTATAATGAGCAATACGACTATAGAGGTACTCTTGAAAAACTCACCCTGTATAACTCGGTCCTGACTGAGTGAAGCTGTATACTGTTCTCACAAATATTGTTTGTTATACTCATAAGAGTTTATATTTTAATGTTTGGTTGATGGCCGCGCGAAATAAAAAAGGCACCACTTTCCGGCATAGGCTTTTGATCTATCAAATGAAACTACAAAAGGCAATTTTTCCTACAGTTTAAACTGTGCTTTGTTATACAGTCAGAAACAAAAGTTCAGTCCAAATCAGTTACAGACTTTTAACTTCTGTCATATCGAACTCATTATTAATTAAAAAGACAATGAATGGCTCGTTTTAATTTCCCATTATAGTTAGGAGTCATAGCGACTATTTTTTTTTATATTGCTGGACGTTTCACATAGCGCCATCTAGCCCCAAACTAAGCAAAGCTTGTATATGGGAATCAGATAACTAATTTAATACTTATATACCTTTTTGTAAATACATCCATAGAATACTTTATAACACCCAGACACAGAACAAACATCTATGTTCATCACACAAAATGTTTGTCCTGGGTGGGAATCGAACTCGTACAGAAGGCAGAGCTACTACCAACTGAGCTAAGAGGCCAGTCGTATTTATGTAGCATATCATTTTAAAATAACAACCAAAATCAATGCTGATGATTACGTTGGGTTCAAGCTGTGTTTCAAAGACATTAGGATCATCATCTGTTCCGTTTATTATTGTCTAGAATATTCAGTGGTTATATTAATAGGAATATGCTGTGGTCAGTTTGACAAATGAGCAATAGTGTCATGGCGACCACGGTATACCATTACAAATAGATGGCGTTCCGACCATTCGGAGCCCAATCAATACAATACCCGTACATATTATGACGATATCTGCATTCAACTACGAATCGGTTAAGGTGCGGTTTAGTAACTAGCGACATGGTATTACAGCTTATCCTAAGGTACTAATATTATAAAGGCGATAGTCCGTGTGTGTGAATGTTTGTTACCACGTATCCATGTAAAAACCAAACTGATTTTGATTAAATTTGGAACGTAGATAGTTTCGGTTCTGAAATAACACAAAGGTAACACATACTTTTTATCCCGGAAAAATGTATGGTTCCCGTGAGATAAAAAAGAGTAGTCCACGCGGGCGAAGCCGTGGGCGATCGCTAGTTCTAAAATATGCCTCTAATATTAAACTAAAATGATAAGTGAACGTGTACGAGATTTTGAAATTATTTCTTATGCAGTTTTGTTTAGTTTAATTTGGATAATATGACCCATGGTGGCTGCAAATATTATTATCTTAGAAAAAAAAAAATTATTTTATTAAAATATCTGAAAAATGTCTTGTCCTGTGGGTTTTAGTGGAAAAGTACATACATACATACATAATAATCACGCCTCTTTCCCACAGGGGTAGGGAGAGACCACGGACTTCCACTTGCTACGATCCTGACACACCTCCTTCGCCTCATTCACTCTCATCACATTTTTCATACAAGCTTGCCGGCTTAGGGAAAGTACAAGGCTAGTAGAACTTGATAGAAGTATTTTGCAGATAGCAACATTGGTCTGTCCGGCAATTGGACAGCACAGCGTAATTATAAAATAAACAAACTTTCCCCTAACCTAAAGTACAGTACTCACGATGGATCTAGGCATTCGTGAAGATAGCCGTTTTGCTGCGAAGTAGAAAATTTTGTATGAAAAAGCTACACTGCGATATTCACAATAGTTTCTCATGGTATCGTGTGTCACAACGCCACTTTAAGAGGGGTGAAATAATAACACGAATTGAAGGGTGTTCATAATGTGTAATTTTGATAATGCCGAGCTAGGGGTACCGCTTCCAGGGAAGTGCGGTCCAGTTGTAGATTTGTACCACTTAAATATTCATGACTTTGTATATTACATAATAACACACTGCAGGATTTATAAAGTTTTTAAGCATGAATGTAATGTAAAACAAGAATATTAAGTAGGTATAGTTACACCAGACCAGCGCTGGCTTGGTATTTGCCTTGTGTAAACAGTTTTTCAAGCCAAGACAGCGCTGGCTGCCATCGCTGGCGAGAATAGAGCGCCCGTCTATTTTTCAAGCCAGTGCTCCGCCCGCATACTCCTCGACCCCTGCGCCAGCGTTTCGGACCCATGTAGACGCATCACTCCAGTCACTGGCGAATGTCCGTAGGGTGTGTGTGTGAAAAATACGTAAATGAATGGCCTCGTCTAAACAACAGGTGCCAGGCCAACGCTGGCTTGTCTGCAGGACTGGCGCCAGCATTACTGGCTTTGTATAAACTCTGCTTAAGAAATGTATTTTTTCAGTTATGAAATAAATTATTTAAAATTGGGAGATATTTTCATCGATTGTAGTAAAAAAAAGCTTACAATAGTTTTATTTTTAGGCTATCAAGATTTTAAGATACCTATTTCATTGAATTCGTTTTTTTTAAATTTGCTTTTTGTTCAAAAATATTATAATTGGTTTGTCCAAAGTCCAATAAACTTTAGTTTGTGACTGTACGTACTCTAGTACAAATCACAGTAAGCTTAGTTGACGTTTTCATTAATCAAGTTGCATTACGCTAACTTACGCATTGAAATTTATCTACTGTCTTTGTTAGTTGATTCGGAAAAGTAAATAAAAGTAGGACTTAACCAATGAGATTTTACCAATAGAGACGTTATACTCATTATAAAAAGCTGCGAATAACGTAATAGCTACTTAGGTAGAATATAAGCAGCTTTGTTTAATATCAATCAAGAAAACTAAAAGATAGCAGAAATTTATAAAACCCTGTTGTCAGAAATAAATAAATTATGTGAGTGCTGCGTGTAAATGCGTGTAACATCAGAGCAAGACAGATAGAAATATATATAACGATTTATTTGGCAACACACACAGGCGTATATTTACAATGTAAGACGAACACTAACTTAGGTAGGTACAAACAAAGTTAAACAATAGGTAAAGATTATAGTATCTACCTACTGGGTAGGTATCACAAGTACACTCAGGCAACTTACTTAAACACACAAAACACCACAGGAGACAAACAAGACAGAGTGCAACTGAGTTGACTCAAGCTAATTAGCTTGACTTATGCTCTCCACGTAGAGCGGGGTACGACGCATTTACCTCAGTTTATGTAGAAGATCATTGGTTGATTCGGAAAAGTAAATAAAAGTAGGACTTAACTTAGTAAACAAACTTTAACTGTCAAGCAACAGTGAAGTTTGTGTAAGCTTTCAGTTAACTGAATAAACTCATAATTTGTATTTAAAGTAGCCTTTTGCTCGGCAGTTTACTTGTAGTTCTTAGGGAGTGGCCACACTGCGTTTTCTGCAGCGCGGTTTTGAGCTGCGTGTTCGCATCGCCTTTGTATCATTACAAGCGCGCGTTCGAAGCGCGTTTGTTTCCATACAAAAGCGAACCGGGAGGGGGACAGCGCGTTCGCATCGCGTTTGTATCGATACAAATGGTACGATACAATCGATACAAAAAACGCATTGTGCTCACTTTTAACTCCCTTAGAGCCGTGTTAATGAAGTAGAACTTTCTTTCTATCCAAAGGTTTTTTTTGCATTCTGACCGTACATTTTCTTCTTCGTTTTCATTTTCTTTTCGGAAAATAATAAATGCACTTTGACACGAGCTCTACACGGCAAATGAAAATAGACCTTAATAAAACTATCTCATTTGACATCTAGAAATCTTTCTGCCCCTCGATTCTACTAAAAAACTATTTTTGAACCAAAGCAAACTTTAACTATTTTGTTTTGTTTCATAATCTACTAATAACAAATGAATTTGGGTTACCTACTCTGTTGTGATAACGTTTTGAAACAAATATTTATTCTAGATCTGTAATAGCTACATGATCTTATAGCAGTCCGTACAAAAAAAATAACTGGTTATTTTAAAAATAACTATATTTGATCAAGATTTTTTTTAAATTGAAATAACACAACAAAGCTTTGTCACATCGATAATTTTCAACATTCCAATTTCAACTCAAACGTCCGTTGTCAGAACATCACGTAGCACCAATATACCAGTACCATAAGGTATAAAATCAAATGACGCACATTCCATTGTTCTACCCCCGCGTTATTGAATAAGACCAGATTCACACCGAACCAAATCTCCCTATTGACTGATTTTTATCGCGCCGTCTTCATCAGATTGTTCGAGAAAGACAGAGATGGCGGCAACTGAGTTTTGTAGTACGCACAATTTCCTTCGGTTTGAATGGAGGAGTACAGTCGTGGTATCATAAAACTATACGCACGAGTAGAATTGAGAACTGAACGCACGAAGTCGAGCGGGAAATTGATTCAAAAATACCCCGTCAAATTGAATGGTCGTGAGTGAGTTAGAACCCTTAGATGTCATAGTTTGCAAAAATGCAGCCGAACAAAGTAATTTTTTTTTTGTTTTTTTATAACATAGTTGGCTAAATTCGAAAACCTCGTAACTCCGTATTTTTGACGAAAATGATTTTTTGATGCAGTTTAGTAGAAAATCTAATTCTCTACCAAACTGAATCCAAAAATCATTTTCGTAAAAAGACGGACTTACGAGGTTTTAGAATTTAGCCGACGCAATACTTACCTACGTTTTTAAATGAAATTTTTGCGTGCTAGAATGCGGGCTTGATAAATAATGCAGCAAAATTTTTGTTTTAACGGCTTGAGTGTATCATAAACCATGTGATATTTTTAATACAAAAAAGTATGTAAAACTTTTTTCACACCCCTCTTTCTTAATATTCATGTTAGATTTATATAATTCATTCCCTTCATTATTGTTGCAAATCAGTCAAGGTTCTTATCTACGGTATATTCAAAAATTAAGCAAGAAAATTCAGCGTCAATTTAACAGTCCATCTGATATACGACATCTTTTTATGGTAGGTAGTCTTAGGTCCAGTTTTACCATACAATGTTAAAAAAATAACGCCTTGTTAAATCCAATAACGGACTGTTAAAGTTGTTGTGTGTCTCACCACGTGCTAATGGCTGTTTAATTATCTTAACAAGACGTTACTTTTAATCACTGCTCTAGAGGTCCGTTAAAACAATAACAGACTGTTAAAAATGACATTACATGGACTTTACTGTCAAAAAACATAGGTACCTTCATTAAGATGGACGCATTTAGTTTTATTTTTGAAAGCAATAATTTAGAAACTTTTAGATAGCTTGGACAGAATAGTACGACGACGCCCAAGAATTTTCAAACAAAGACGTGACTATTTCGAAGAATACGATGTTGTCGATTTTTGCACGAGGTTTCGTTTGTCAAAAGAATCTGTCTTGGATGTTTTGGAATTAATTGAACACCCGAAAAGCAACCCGGTTTCATTATCATCCCGCAGAGCGACTGTTACATAATATTTGGTAGCGTAGCAACTAGCAAGCAAGTGACGTATTATACGACTAAGTAAAAAAGTTATCTATTTGTATGAAGAATGCAACGTCAAATACAACGTTTCAATTAAGTCGTATTACAACGAGAGTGAATGATTGGCGATTCATTAGTTTAACGTTGGATTTAATAATGGTTTGTTAAATATTCTCCATAGGACGTAAATCATTTTAACAGAATTGTTAATTTTAAACAACCATTAGATAATGCCTCATTAAGAGTTAACAAACAATGTTTGGTGAAATCAGGCCTTAGACTGGCTCATTAGTTTAAAGCTTAAAGTTGTATAGCTGATAACTTTGTGCTGTGGCAAATCGTTTAGGGCCTATTATTATTGTGTTGTTCTAACAGTTTCATTTTTAATATAAATCTGTTTAGTTTCTTCTTTTTATTTTACGAATGTACAGATTTTTATGGTTCAGTATATTTAAATGGAATATTATTGCCATGAATGAAATAATATTTGACACAAAACTTTAAGAAATATATTTTTTTAACTAGCCTAAACTGTCCCACTGCTGGGCAAAGTCATCTTACTCCAGAGTAACTAGCCGACATAATTCGAAATACAATTGTTTAGAAAGCGCAACCGAACATTATTATGTGCATACAAATTATCCTGGTTATAGGGTGTCAACTTTACAATGTCAAAATATTCAAACAAACAGTAAAAACTTAACTCTCGAGTAAAAACTTAATCCAGTTTGGTCGAATCCAACCTTAGTACTAAATCTAAACAATTATCTCTATCCAAAAAATCCTAAACATACCATTTCAAAATATCGATAAAATTTAATGGCGTTGGACATAATAAAGATAATGTTCTTCAACCCCCTAACATATTGACTATTGAAGACACCCCCTCATGACAGAGGGTGGAGAAATCAATACCTTTGGAAATTTTAAACGACCTGTTACTATGGATCTTTGGGGGAGAGAAATGCGAGTGTGCAACCGGCATTATTATCTTTTTAGAGGGAGAAAAAGTGTCGACTTTTCGTTTGAGTTTATAATGATAAGCAAATTTTTTATACCTTCTGAACCAACTCTGGTTGAAAGATTTTTGTATTCGAATGAAAAAAGTTGGTGTTAAACTGAATGATAAAAGACTAAATATTTATTTTTAAACCTATGTACTTATATTTTTTTATGTAAATCGTGGAATATCAAATCGTTTCAGTTTATTTTATTTTCTTATTATATTGAGCTCCTTTTGCCATTATCTTTTTCATTTCTAAACGAATAATGTGAACAATGGTCTCTAAAATATGAAATAAAATCAGCGAATAATAAAACAGACAAATTATCAATTAACAAAACGACTAAAGAAAGCTCTTTTACCATCTTAATGTAGATTTATTAATCCAATCAGACAATTTTTAAAATGTCCGCTCAATTTGACGTTACCAGCTTTAGACTGCATTTCTTTGGCTTTGGCAAATTAAAAATAGGGAAAGTTTCAATTAGGGAGACCTCTCTCGGAGACAAAATTAATAAATCATCCTTTAGATGGCTTTACAATGGTGCGGGTCAGATTTTTTGCGAGATGTACAGACAATTACAAAAGTGTTATGTAGTTTTTGATTTTTGAATCACTTAGGCTGTGTCCCCAGTAGGCAAACTGTGAGCGGCCGACTGAGTTTGCGGCGTATCGGTTTAGTATACCATTCCATATATTTGAAATGGAGTGTCCACAGTTTGCTAGTTTTGCGCTCACTGTACGCAGTTTGCAGCGTAACGCTGCAAACTAGCAAACTGTGGACACTCCATTTCAAATATGGAAGAGCGTAGCGTTAGAGACGCGCCCCCGGCCTCACACGGAGTTTTTGTTGGCCTGATCGCTACCAAACTTCACAAAATCAACCGCTGGGCTAATCTAAAAATTGCCTGGAAATTTCATCAAAATCGGTCGCGCATTTTGAAGTCCATAACATACATAAACATATTTTTTATGAAATAGATAGAATATACCACTGATTTGCAGTAAATATTTTAAACTTTATTTATTACAAAAATTGCCTAATTTGTGTTATGATATTTATGAGTAATTTCAGATTTATCGATCTATACGGCACAGAAAAAGCTAGGCTAGTTATTTGTGCATATGTTGTTCCAATAACCTTTTTACGATGCTCCTAAAAATTTGATGGGATATTTTGTAGGAATGGTTTGATGTTTATGTTTTTTGATTTCAATCTCACTCCAACAGGAAAAACCAAGTGTAGATTTTGACCTGAAAATAGATTTTAAACTTCTGCCTAGCTTTTTTAGAAGCAATATTGCAAATAACTACAACTTCTTATTTTAAATCCACCACCAAAAACCTCGGTCAAATATTTCCAACCCTTTAAATCTAAACATTGCAACGTTTTATTCGCGACAAAAGCCTTCTACAAATCCATTAAACTCGAGGGTATTCGACTTTACAATAACAAATTTTCCCATGAACGTCTGTGCGCAACTGTACCGTTATATGAATAGGCTCAGATCCATGGAGCATTTCTATACATTCGATATTGGAATTTCATGACAAAGGATTGGTCAACCTTTCAAGTCGGGTCCAGACATCTGTAATATGTTATACATTTTATAATACCTATAACACGAATACTCGTAATGCTCGTATGCCAGGTGATCTTTGGGCTAAAATAACATCTGATTGGGCCCTGAAATCAGGCGGCGTCGTGGCAGACCCTGGAGAAGATGGCGGGACGACCTAGACAGTCATACAGATGACTGGTGCAGTTTGGCTCAAGATCGAGAGGTGTGAAAAAAAGGAAGGGAGGCCTTTGCCCTGGAGTTGGACGATGTGGGCTAAAAATAAATAAATAAACACGAATACTAAGGACATAATTATAGATGATGGTGTAAGTTGATAGTACAGCAAGCAATTTTTATTTATTACTAGCTGAACCCCAGGTTTCAACCGGACGAAAATTTCCAAAGGGATTGATAAACTGTCGGGATATTTGACAAATCTGAAGTAGTGTAGCTGCTTTATAGTGAAATAAGTTTTTAAATCGGGACAGTAGTTTTTATTTTTTGTACATGCATGATAAACCTTCTTCTGCAGACAATCATGATGGGCAAAATACCGGGGAAGCGTAAGGTTGGAAGACGTAAGATGTCATGGCTCCGTAACATCAGAAGGGGACAGGCATAAAGACGGTGGAACAACTGTTCAGACTTGCGCTGGACAAGGAGAATTTTAAGAAGCTGACTGCCGACCTCCATTAATGGAGAGGCACTGAGAGAAGAAGAAGAGATGATAAACCTGCACCTAATATTTTGAAGCAAACGCTAGATCTAGCGTTACTTGTAAGAGTTGTGACGCTTTTTGAATAAAAAGCTGTACTTATACTACTGATATATTACGTAGTATATTACAAGCGTCTGGACCCAGCGTTAGAGGTGGGTCCTGATGTTATAGATTCCTATATCAAAGGGTTATTGTGTCTTCGATGAATAGAGTTAAAAGCATTTTTCGGTTCAGCTAAAATTAGTAAGGAATTTTGATGAGTTGAGCTCGTATTTTGTTGCTGGTGCTTTAAACTTGTTATGGTATTGGGATGAAATACTAGTTATATGATACTACACATTAGTTTGTTAAAAGTTTCAGTATTAATTTCTAAATCTAGCCCCAAAGTAAGCAGAGCTTGTTTAGCAGAGATTATGGGAACTACATGACTACTACTTATAATGTTAAGAGCTTTCAAAACTTTCGTGAGTTGTAATAGACATTATTTAACACACGGGAATTACTCACGTAAAAATATCATCGATTTAGGTACCGACAATGTTTCGATTCATCCGGAGAATCTTCATCTGGGTAAGGAGGGAGTTGCGACAAGGTTGCTCCTCGCTGTCGCGTCTCACACTGCGAGCAATGTAACGCTCGGCGCGGGACGAGGGTCACGGAGGGAGTAGTGGGGAGTAGTGGATGAAGATTCTCTGGATGAATCGAAACATTGTCGGTATCTAAATCGACGATATTTTTACGTGAGTAATTCCCGTGTGTTAAATAATGTTAAGAGCTTATGAAATTACAAGACCTATTTTGCTTGAAGTAACAAACATTGATGATTATTCATGTTTTAAAATGGCTTGTCTTAAATGTCGGTAAAATTACAGTGTTCAAATAACTAAATACCTATTTCTCCGGTATCAGACATTCGGCTAATGTATACAAGCGTACCCATGTCGTTAGATACAGTCAACTATAAAAAAATCTGAATGAAGCTGTGACTATTGCCGGACAGACGTTACACTTTTAAATGTTGCTTTGCTACATTGTTACAAAGATCTTGTTTTATAAGAAAATCATTTACGTTCACTTAACATGTTTTTCTCTACCACCATAAGGCCTCTATTAATGAACTCGGATTAACTTCTGTCATAATTGCGTCACGGATTAAACGATTGCCATCCTTATTTGTCACTGTCTAACAAAAAAGGATGGCAATAGTTAAATCCTTGGCGCAACTTTGACAGAAGTTAATCCGAGTTTATTAATAGAGGCCTTAGGGTCTATTTCACAATACGTATACGGATAAGTCTGCATACTCGTAAGTTCCAAAGAAGCTATTTGTTACATATTGGTAGGACTTCTTTATAGTAGTATCCTAGATAGAACGACTTTCAAACAGCGCTATAATTATGTCACATAAAGTCCACTATAAGTTATGGGTCAGATGAAGTGGTATTCGGAAATTGAATCTTCCAAATAATTGATGTGTTTTATTTGGTACTTTATCTGTACATTGTGAAACAGATTATAAATACATATGTATCGGGGAATTTATCACGTAAAGTATTATATATTTATAATGTGTTCTGATCGCGAAAGTTTAAAAAAGACTATTGTTAAACAGACCTTAAATATGTTACAAATATGTACCAATTGATTATGTAGTTGACAGTACAGTAGTCCCATGTCGTTAGGTAATGTATGTATGGATTTCAGGGCTTTCTCATGAATGACGTAGCCAATTAGGTTTATTTATTGGCAAGCCTCTGAACGGTAATTGCTACACACAATGCCTCCGGTAGGTGATAAATTTTGTTACTACGACAAATTGTATTGGTAATTTTGTAAAGTGAAACCTGGGTAGTTAGGTGATATTGATTTATGCAACTGTAAGGGTGGAAATAGGTATTGTTATTGTGACCTATAATCAAGTAACACACACATTTTTCTTAAATTGTTTTTTTATCTTTATGTTCAGTTTTATATCATGTTTAATTGTTTTTAGGGTTCCGTACCTTAAAAGGTAAAAAAGGAACCCTTATAAGATCACTTTCTTGTCCGTCTGTCTGTCTGTCCGTCTGTCTGTCCGTCTGTCCGTGTGTCACCATCGATTATCTCAGGAACGTTATCTCAGGAACAGCTAGCAAGTTGAAATTTATACCATAATACTAAGGTCTATAGTCCCTATTGTGAGTATAAAAATCAAGGTCCTGAGTCAACACTATAAAAAGATATAGGCAAATTTAGGTTTTCATGAAAACTTTTGAGTACCAAAACTTACCTTAATTATCTACTTTTTTTACTTTTCGGAATTTTTCCTTTACTTGTGCTGAAAGACCTTGCTTGTAACCAAAATTGACAATTCTAGGTCAACCGGAAGTACCCTAGAGGTTTTGGGTCGAAAACCTAAATGGTAGTTCCCGTTGACCTAGAATAACGAAATTTGGCAAAAAGCAAGGTCTTATAGCACAAATAAAGGAAAAATTCCAAAAAGTTAAAAAAGTTGAAAATTAAAGGGTGTTCCCATACATACATAGTTGACGCCAATTAAAATTGTCCTCCGAGTTGTATGGGCGCTCATACAATTAAGCGGACTAGCTTAATTGGCACCATGGCTAGGTACGGAACCCTCGGCGTACGAGTTCGACTCGCACTTGACCGGTTTTTTTCTTTTAATTTATATGTCCTTAGATATACGCCTTAGAATAAGAATTCTGTAAAGTAGTATCTAAGTTTAATAATAAACAAATTAACATCAAAAAAAATTATTCGTGTGTGTTACCTTAAAATTGGTACCTATTATTTTAGATTCACATTTTTAGAAGGATTGTTAGAGACACTTCCAAAACACATTTAGCACATACATTTTGTTAGAGTTATCATTCATACAATTGTTTCTTCTTCGCGTTTTGATTAACGTTATTACGCTTATATTTTTTTTAATTCGTTGAAAATATAAAACAAACAAATAAATAACAAACGACTACATAGACATATACTTACCTAATTTCAAACAGAAAAGTTCCATCGTATTTTGATTTAGTTTCCTTCAGTAATTTATATCTTTACCAAAATGTAAATAAACAAGCAAAATAATACCAGTACAGAAAATAATGTTGCAGAATATAGAAATAAAAAAATAAAAGGTTAAAATAAAATATTCGTTGAAAATAAAAATTCAAAATCCAAATATCATTTATTCAGTAGGAACACTTTGAAACATCTTAAGAGCTAGGTGATTCTACTCCTGTTCTTTCGCGACCAACACCGTTAAGAATCAGGGAAACAAACACGGTATGGGGCCTAGCTTTCTTTTCGGTGATCCATCCGCTTAAATCTTAATAGTCAAGCTCCAGTGGGGAGTCAGTCAAACAATGTGAGTCTCGTCAAAGTCTTCAAAAGAAAAAAGAGGATTAATACCTATGGCCTCTATTAATAAACTCGGATTAACTTCTGTCAAAGTTGCACCACGGATTTAACTATTGCCATCCTCTTTTGTTAGACAGTGACAAATAAGGAGGGCAATGGTTAAATCCGTGGTGAAACTTTGACAGAAGTTAATCCGAGTTTATTAATAGAGGCCTAACAGTCTATAAAACCACATAGAAAACTAAATTTTAGATTCACATCGCATCGGTGCGTAGTTTCAAGTTTAAGTTTTAGGTGCCAACCCGGACCTAACATTTACGAAAGGCACGGACACTCTAATGCTCATACAATCAAAGTTGCTTTTTGCACATTTTATAATTAGGCATAATTCAGATCATTTCTAGGCGATAAGACCGTCAAGTCGCGATGGGATTGCAACCTGTTACGTATGAAATGTTAACTTCTGTAAATTATGCGTGTATAGATACTAGCTTTTTATATCGTGTTATAATTCGAAACCTACATTCTTTTTAAGGCCATGACCAACGCTATAATTAAAAAACGTGATTGAAACACACAGCCCATTTATGCATACCTACATTTTTTTATATTTCACACTAATCACACTAATATTATAAATGCGAAAGTTTGGATGATTGGATGGATGGATGTATGTTTGTTCCTCTATAACTCGACAAAAACTGAACCAATTTGTTTCAAATTTAAAATATAGATAGATGATGACCGGGAATTGGACATAGTAAGCTACTTTTTATCCCGAAAAATGCACGGTTCCCGAGGGAATAGAAGTCCACGCGGGCGAAGCCGCGGAGTTTTTTATAAATAAGTACAAGTAGTATTGCTAAGTGTGTATTTTAACAATACCTCTGACTTAAACGTCTGAATATCTGAGAGAATTCTACGTCTTGAAGTCAAATACAGTCCTGATTTTGTTTCGTTTCGCTTAAACTACAATGGTATGGGAGTCATAGTGTCGGTTTTCTTTATAACCTCAAATACAGCATTGCGACGGAATCCGAATAGGTAAAAATTCGCCTCAAATTGTCGGCCGTGAAGTTACTTAAACGGCGACGCTCTGTTTTGGGGAAGTAAAGGTGATTCCACAATCCTACTAAACATAAAAGCTCAATAGACGGTTTAGATAACGTTGAAGATAACGTTTGAAATTGTATGATTCAAATGGTAAGTATGTATATTACTATGTAACTGTGTTGTACGTTTAAAAATAGAAAACTATTACAAAGAACCATGGGCATCATTGCTTGAACACTGGACCCGCTTCGTCCAACAGCAATGAAACATAACGCATAGCACATAACATAGCAGCATAACGCACCTCACAAGTAATATAGTTGCAACTCAAAATTTTGCAATATTGAGCTAAGTATGCCATTAAATACAATTTTTTTTTCTCTATCGACTGGTGAGACCCTTACATTTCTACCTCTTTTTATCGCTAAATGGTAGCACTAAAACTCTTTATTGACTATCCATCTCGTTCATTAATTTGTCAAGTAGCATAGTTACATCTAAGTTGAATCCCTGTTGAATAAGTCACAACTCGTGCCAGACGTGTTTTGCCTGTCACAACTCAAAATAAAACATTGGAGTGTTAGCTTGGATACAAAAACATAGTTTAAAAGTAATCAATATAGTTGTATTATCTAGTTGTAACTGTATTGCCTGTCAATAAAAATAAGCCATGAGGTTCACATTAAGAGTTGTAACTGTATTGCTTGTTAGTAATTTCCTTTAAATAGACTTTTACGAAAAACATTTCAACTTACAACTATATTGCCGCAATTTTGTTTGAGTTAACACTATATGACCTGTTAAGATTATCGCATAAGTTCTTCGAGGTATTGCTTATTTCTAAATGTAACTCTATTGCCTGTGCATATTTTTACAAGTTTTTATTTAGTTTCACCTGTTTCAGTGTCTGTCTGTCATTTTCCTGTGTCCGAGTGAGCTGAAATTCAGCATACATTACCGATGCAATAAAACAGTGACAGCTAATTGTTTTTTTCAAAATAAATTAGGTACATACATACGTAAACTCACACCTGTTTCCCATCATAGGGGTAGGCAGAGACCACAGATCTCCACTTGCTACGATCCTGACACACTTCTTTGACTTCATTCACTCTCATCACATTCTTCATGCAAGCTTGTCAGTTTATGGTACTCTTGACCTGGCCTTTTTCCAATAGTTCGCCAAGAAATTAGGTAAGTATTTAAATTTAATAGAAATTATATAGTAGAAGCTGAGGATATGAGAAGATGGCAGTATAGCGTCAAGTAAAGCAAAAGTGTTATGGGAAGTCGAAAGGTTCTAAGAACAGGTCTACGATTCAGGCACTAAACCTGTTTGCAGTGCTAGCCGCAAGAAGACCCGAGAGCCAAACTGGCCCGACACTAAATCCTAGGTGATACACCCGCTTTCAAAACGGGTATCAACTTGATACCCGTACAAGATCAGGATGGCCCTGAAGCAGCTTAAGAACTGTTGTTCTCAACAAGGCGCCGGGCGAAGACGGAATGACTTCAAAAGCTTTTGAAAGCGGGTGTATCACCGGTAATTAAAGTCCTTCAAAAGCTCTTCAACTCCGTCTTGCTCGAAGGTACTACGGCAGAAGCATGGGACAAGAGCGTGGTGTTGCTGTTCTTGCTGTTGAGACATGTTTATAAGCTGTTTTCAAGAATTATCACGAATTGTCTCGATCGCAGGTTTGATGACTTTCAGCCTCCCAAACACACACACGCTGCGGCAAGTCATACAGAAGACCAAAGAATATAACTTGACGCTTTGTTTCGCGTTTGTGGACTATGAGAAAGCCTTCGATTCAATTGAAACATGGGAGGAGCTCGAGTCTCTCCAGCGATGCCGAATTGACTATCGGTACATCGAAGTTTTGAAGTGATTGTTTAAAAACGCCACTTAGCTTTTCATCCAAAATACGTCAATTCATTAAGACAAAAGTCTTCAATCAATACGTGGTTCTTCATTATTGGCCTCAGAGTAGCTCAATGAGCAATATGGAGAGGGCTGTGCTTGGGGTTTCACTACGGAATTGAATCAGAAATGAGGAGATACGTAGAACTTGGGTTACCGACATAGCCAAACGGATTGGCACGTTGAAGCGGCAATGGGCATGCCATATAGCACGCAGAACAGATGGCTGATGGGGCCAAAAAGTTCTCAAGAGGAGGCCATGGACCGGCAAGCGTTGGACGTCCACCGACAATATACATACGACCTTGTAAAAACTGCAGAACTGCAGGTAGTAGTAGATGCAGGCCGCCACCAACCACAACACATGGAATCTTTGAAGGAGGCCTATGTCCGACAGTGGACGTCCAACGCCAGAGATGATGATGATAGTTTAGTAGTTGTATTTTGCTCTTCTACATTTTTGATAATCAGGTACCTAAACTGTGGTAAAGTATAGTATTTTAAGTAAAATATAGTATTATTTGTTTAGCTACTGTTGATTTTTAAATACAGTATTTTGTTATAACATTTTTTGAATTTAATTTACGAGAAATACAAGCTACCTTCATGAAACGCATTATAACTTCTGAAACACTAGGAAAATGTCCATTAAAACGTTAATTATAACCGTCGAAACGCACAAAAGTTAGTTTATAAAACAGGCAATATAGTTATATTTCAAAAAAGTACCTGAATAGATAAGCAATACAGTTGTAACTCTGAGTGGTATTAAAATAATATTCATTTTATGAAAGCTATTTACTATAAACTTACTAGAATAGGAAATATTCATAGTCAAGCGATATACCTATATATTTGCATTTAAGTTAAGACATTACTGTCAATATGTTAGACGGTACGATTTTTTAAAACTTCAAAACGCGATATCTCAAAATCATTGTTTTTGAGTTGCAACTATATTACTTGTGAGGTGCGATTGTCATATGAAAGCTCTTGGAGTGTACTTTATTTCATTCTATTACAGCTAAGTTCAAATCGAGCGCGAAAATGGTGTTTTGGTGCAAAAATGGCGCGATAATGATGGTTTCTTGAACGAAACTAGATAGCTGAAACTTGGAATGTAGCTTTCTTTTCTAGTAAAACCGCCCACTAAGGCATTTTATTTTCGAATTTCAACCCCTAAAGGGGTGAAAAGTAGTGAAAACGTTTGTATGAAACTTTTTAACGCGTAGTATGATTTGCTTGAAACTCGGTTCGCATACTTAGAATGCAAAATAAATGGACACGTATTTCAGGATTATTCAAAACCACCCTTAAAAAGGAGTGAAATGGGGTGTCAAAGTTTTTATGGGTACTTTTTAATAGGTTGTGCGATTTGCTTGAATCTGGGTTTGAATACTATTGATGACAAATAAATGAACGCATATTTCAGGATTTTTTGAAACAACCCTTAAAAAGGGGTAAAATGGGGTGTCAGAGTTTGAATTGAAACTTTTTAAAGGGCGGTGCGATTGGCTTGAGACTCGAATTGTATATTATAAATGCAAAATAAACGGACATGGTGTTTCAGGACTTTTCGAAATAACCCTTAAAAAAAATATTTAAAAAAAAACAAAAACCCGACTGCGTCAAAACTAAAAAGAAAAAAACAAGCCTGCAAAGAATTACTCACAGTCGGTACCCATTCATTTTATTACCAATCAAATCTTCCCAATGTTATGGGTCCCGACTGTGAGTAATTCTTTGCAGGCTTGTTTTTTTCTTTTTAGTTTTGACGCAGTCGGGTTTTTGTTTTTTTAAAATATTTTTTTATTTAACACTTTTTAGTTATGATAAAGTTGATTTTAAAATACCTATTCAACGATACCCCACTTGATATAGTGTGACGATTTTGATTCTTTTAATTTTGACAATATGGCGTCTGGTTGTAGCCCTGGTGAATTTTGATTACTGTCATATCTTTAGTGACACTCCCAAGGTTGAGACAAATCGATTGACGTAAGAATCATCAAAATCGGTCCACGCGTTTGGCCTCTAGAGTGCCACATAGAAACATCCATAGCGAGAATTATTATTAATCAACTTTAAACCGTTATTTTTCCTAAACTATTACTTAAAATGAAACATGGTAAAAGAAACCTAAAGTTGATTTTGAAATACCTATTCAACGATACCCCACTTGATATAGTGTGACGATTTTGGTTTTTTTAATTTTGACAATATGGCGTCTGGTTGTGGCACTGGTGAATTTTGTTTACTGTCATGTCTTTAGTAGCACTCCCAAGGTTGAGACAAATCGATTGACGTAAGAATTATCAAAATCGGTCCACGCGTTTGGCCTCTAGAGTGCCACATAGAAACATCCACAAACGTTTTCACTACTTTTCACCCCTTTAGGGGTTGAAATTCGAAAATAAAATGCCTTAATGGGTGGTTTTACTAGAAAAGAAAGCTACATTCCAAGTTTCAGCTTTCTAGTTTCGTTCAAGAAACCACCATTATCGCGCCATTTTTGCACCAAAACACCATTTTCGCGCTCGATTTGAACTTAGCTGTAATAGAATGAAATAAAGTACATTCCAAGAGCTTTCGTATGACATATGTTTCATCACTGTTGGACAAGGGGGCCCAAAATGTCGCAACGTTCTTTCACGTAAGTGATCATCACCCTTTTTCATCACCTTTTGGGGAACATTCCACCATGTTCTCCAAATTGGTGACCCCGACGTGATCAGCCGTCGACTACCTTGGAGAGCACTGTCGTTCTATATGCAACAAGGTGTCGGAAATAGATCAGATCAGATCTCAATACATGTTCACACATATTCATACGCAAAGATGCACTACGAGGAGCGTTAAAACCTCCAAACTCAAGGAGTAGAGGTCAGAGTGCAAGCGGAACACCAGGTCGATAGACCACGGGCAAGTGGGCCAGGTGGGCCGGCCCGTTGCAGAGGAACCACCTACTCTGCCTTTGGGGAACGATTCCACCATGTTCTCCAAAACCTCATTCTAAGGATTACAGTTGAATAACTTGGCTTTTTTTAATTCTTTGTGAAAAAAGTGAAAAAGTTTTGGGAATGGTTGAACGGAATGGAAAAATAAAAGTGCATGAGGAAAAAAAAAGAAAAAAAAAAGAAAGTGCATTAGGAGTGAATGAATGGATGGAATGGAAGAAAAACCTATTGTGCCGACTCCACATGAAAGTAAAGGGATGGTTAGTGAAAAAACATAATTATTATAATTTCGTTATTAAATTATTATTGGACCAAAAAATTTTATATTACAAAACAAAGGCTTAATTTCCATAAAGTGTAATCGCCATTTGTAATACCCGAAAGCTCACCGCTCTAGCTAACAAAAGAAAACTGTTATCGCTCTTAGAATGATGTTGAGCGAAGCTGTGTAATTGTTTTTAATGAACAAATAAAAGGGAATATCTTGGCAATGTCTGGTGTACAATCCGATATTCTATTGTGAAAGATTGTGGAAGACTCATTATGATTTTAAACATTCTTTTTACAAGCTTTTATTTAGCGTTTGTTCGAGTGGAATCTTGAAAATGAATTTTCAAGCAGTTACCCTAAACCGAATGAGCTGAAATTTGGCGCACTTGTAGATTCTCGGTGACAATGAAGTTTTATTTTAACAAGGAGCTGATCTGATGATGGAGTTATGAGCCGTTCAATAGAAATTCTCAGTGAATAAGAATAGAATACATGTTTAGGCTCATTTGAATCATCGCGGTTGCCAACTAAAAGCTTGTAACTTGAAAATAATTATTAAAAAAAACTTATTTTAACCGACAAAGCGCTTGCAGTGTAGCTTGCTTGGTCGTTATTGATAGATCGTCAAAGTAAAACGACGTCTTAGACGATCACAAAATTGAAGACTTGTTACCGCAACTTAACATTTCTGTGGTTCGAGGGCTGCGTTAAATTGTAGGTTAAAAATGCCACGTCTGAGGCATTTCATCATTATCAGCCCTTCTCATCCCACTGCTGGGCATAGGCCTCTCTTTGCTTTTCCCATTCGCCTCTATCCTGCGTCAATCTTACCCATGTACGATCGCGGAATTTAAGAAAATCTAAGCCAACCAAGTCATACAACGTTCTGTTTGGTCACAAAAAGACATTTTGTAGTAATTCTCAACGTCTGTGTGCAATCGGCCTTCGTCATTTGTATGCGGGAAGCAATGTGCCCGCGATGATTACAGTTCAACCGCGACTTTATGGTAATGCTTCCAGAAATTCACTTGCCTTGATTTTTTTTTGTGAATTAATTCAAAAGAATCAGTCGATCATTGAAGGTCAGAAAGAGATTCAAGAACATTTTGGTTTTGAATTGATTGAAAATGAAAATGTGATATTCCAAATTTTGAACTTAAAGGTATTTAAGAATCAAATAAAAAATCTCTAAATTTTGAAAGTGTAAATTCGAATGTTCAAAAAAATTTAGAAATCAATTACTTAGTCAGAGTCACATTCAAACATTAAATTATGGAAGGTATTAAGTAATAAAATCGATAGTTATTTGAATGTAATGAGAGTGAATGAAGCAAAAGAAGTGTGTCAGGACCATAGCAAATGGAGATCTCTGCCTACCCCAATTGTAGGAAAACAAGCGTGATTTTAAGTATGTATGTCCATAATATTCAATGTTATTTGCTTATTTCACTAGTTATTATAACTCAATGTTTTGTGACTTGAACTAAATATACACAATACATGTTTACAGCTGTAGGTATTTATATTACCAACTTTACTTTTCAAGAACTCCAGTTCGATTCAAAAACGGACTTTAAAATCTTAAAAAACTTCAAAAATCTTTAAAAACTTTTTTTTTAAATCGGACTTAAATTACGGCAATTTAGTCTTATCCTGTAAGTAACAAAGTTCAATTTCAAATCATAATAAAGACAACCTTTTACCTTTACAACCTTAGCTGTTTTCTTCGTACAAAAGTTAAGGTCTGTTCCTAACTGCTCCCAGTACATAGCTGCCCTGTAATCACGCCTCCCTTCCTCTGTCATTCGCACGTGACACGCGGACGTGACGTCACAACTTTTTTTATTACCAACCGTCACGGACTTTATTGAGCAAGTGGATTCGTTCTTTGAATGTTTCCTGGAAATGGTAAAAGAATTTCCATGTTGAAATTAATAATGTATCGTTGGAGTGATTTTTTTTATTTATATGTACGTGAAAATTGTCTCTTTACTTAGGTATTAATATTGGATATAAATATTTTTTACATCCGAATCACCTTCATACTGCTCTGTTACAGTAGTGTGACGGTTATGAATAAAAAAGTTCGTCTACGTCTACGTAAAGTTAGTTTAGTAAGGCTGGATTCGACCAAAAGTCATCTTACTCCCAGAGTAGTTATTCTAGTAAGGCTGGATTTTACCAAACTGGAGATGGTTTTATATGGATGGATTTATCTGGAGATTAAACCACAGATTAAACTGATATTTGTTTGAATATTTTGACATTGTAAAGTTGACACCTTATAACCAGGATAATTTAAATGCACCTAATAATGTTCGGTTGCGCTTTCTAAACAATTGTATTTCGAATTCTGTCGGCTAACGGAATAACTACTCTGGGAGTAAGATGACAGTTTGGTCGAATCCAGCCTTAGCCAACATAATTCGAAATACAATTGTTTAGAAAGCGCAACCGAACATTATTATGTGCATACAAATTATCCTGTTTATAAGATGTCAACTTTACAATATCAAAATATTCAAACAAACAGCAGTTTACTCTTCAGATAAAACTTAATCCAGTTTGGTCAAATCCAGCCTTAGTTACATAAATTATATACTTAGTTAAATAAATATTTCCTATGTAAGTGACTTTGTCTTTTTTGAGAATAAATTCTTTAAACCTGAAATACTTACACGAATTATAACAAAGATTTCTATGAGGGTCGAAAATTTTTCATCAAAGGTTCGGACTTTGAAGAAACTTGATGGCGTCTTGAACGACCGGATGCCCATACCTTTGACATTGGAAAATGTTCTTTGGAGAAATCCATGGTAATTCCTCAAGCCGAGAGGTCGCGTACGACTGAAAAACACGAAATTACGGAATCACTTCAAGACTGGTTTTATGGCGTACGTGTTAAATTGCTAAGAGCGCCCTACCTGCGAACTTTTCAAATTCTCCAGCGAAATTGTTTTTTTTTACGCACCCTCAATAAGGGATAGGCTTTAGTTTAAAGCATGCGTCAGCACACATACTGCTAATCTGGTACGTTACTTAAGACAATAAAAAATCAATGACAATGGCAGAACTATTTAAATGATGCGATTGATCGTCTCTGTCTTGTCTTTGATACAAGTTTGCTTGTCTTCTTCTGTAGTACAGACGCTTAAATTTAATTTTTATAGTGATATCAACACATAAGTAATATTTTATAATCGGTGCTAACCGATAATTGAGCTTATCAAGATTTTCGACCCGACGAATATGGATTCCGTGCCCGAGTTGGCTAAGGCACTATTGCTTGAGAGGGATCGCTTGTATCATGCGGGTTTGAATCCCGTCGGAATCATAAATTTTGATAAGACTTTTCATTTTCTATCAATTTTGTCTTTGTCGAACTACCAGTTCGATTTGAAAAATTCTTTCTGCATTTAATACCTAAACTCTTGAAAAAGGTTATATGCTTCTTTTCATCATCATCATTATGACCATTATACCATCACTACGGAGGCAAAGCCGCTAGGGCGCTGCTGTACCCGAGGTCGTCGAATCTCTTGCTGAAGCGTGTTATTATTACAACAGAGTCTAAACGTTCCCCTTTATAAATTGCGCAGCGATGATGTTACGATAATTTGAATATCGAGCCGTGGAATTGCCAATTGTCAACTTTAATGCAGTTACTTCTCTCAAAAATTACGATGAATTTGTCGCCCTTTTGCATAGACTTTGACGCTTTTCCTTACGTCCTTTTCAATCCAATTATTTTTTTTTCTTTTAGTTTTTCCATCCAAAGATTGCCTGGAAGCGATTTCTTCCACGCAACCTTTGGAAAAATTCAGCGATAAGGCCGCCCACTGTACTAATTAAGACTATATTCTGTTGTTATATTTTACTTTTCTTTGTGTACAATAAAGTGTTCATTCATTCATTCATTCATTCAATCCAGTCCATCCAAAAGTTGCCTGGAAGAAATCTCTTTGATCGATAAGGCTGCACTTTGTGCCACCATGTATTATAGTCGAAACATACTGGGAAGGCAGTTATGACACATTTCAATAATGACATCAAAAACGTGAAATAATATCAATTTATCACTATTGACATAAAAAACAGCAATTCGCTCCTTCAAACTTCGTCATTAATTTATACGAAACTTCATGGATTGACAAACGTCAAAACGGCCATCCCAAACGTTCTTACTCTTCAAAATGGTATACAAAAATTACAGATGTCTATGATAAGCACCACTTAAACTAAGTAGCGTTTCACTATTCGGGTTTGAGAGTGTTACATCAAACTGAAACTGAAAGGCCCTTTATTCTATAGGACATAGGCTACTTTTTATCCCGGAAAAATGCACGGTTCTCGTGGGATAAAAAAACGCGTGTGAAGCCACGTGCGTCCGCTAGTAAAGAAATAAAAACAATCCCTCAACAGAGTTTGACTGAATAAAAAACATCGGGAACAATAAAACCTTCCTCAAACTTGCAACAAAGTAGATAGGTAGTTGTTTTTTGTGCTCCGATGATTTATTTCAACCTTTGCTTCTTTGCATTCTGTTTACTACTTTCTCGTATTTCACTTGGTATTTGTGGAAATAAAACCTTCTGAAAATACCTTAACAGTATTAAAATTGTATTGAGTAAGCCTTGGGGTCAACGTCATTAAGTACATAAATATCTTGGCGACCGAGCTCTGCTCGGGTTCAAATAGAAAAAAATTCATCATCATCATCATCAGCCATTTTGAACCCACTGCTGGGCATAGGCCTCCCTTCGTGTCTGCCATTCGCCTCGATCCTGCGCTAGCCTCAGCCACGTACAACCCACGGTCTTGCGGATGTCATCGACCCATCGTGCCGGTGGACGTCCCCTATTTCGGTGTCCTTGTCTCGGCCACCACTCGGTCAACTTCTTGGTCCATCTGTCATCGCTCCGTCTCGCCAGGTGACCTGCCCAACTCCACTTAAGTCCCAATATCCGCTCGGTTATGTCCTGGACTTTAGTCCGTTTGCGGATTTCGGTGTTGGGGACTTTGTCTAAAAGCGCAATACCGAGCATGGCGCGCTCCATGGCTCTCTGTGCAACGCTGATTTTGTGCACAGCCTCCTTAGTGAGCCGCCATGTCTAAGTAGCGTAGGTCATGGTTGGCAGGACACACTGGTTAAAAAGCCGTGTTTTAAGGCATTGCGGTATGTGGGTGGACTTAAAAACATCGTCTAATTTCCCAAAAGCTGCCCATCCTAGCTGCACTCTCCTGGTGACTTCCTTCATTTGATACTCTCGGCCAAAAGATAGAACATGGCCAAGATACACGTATGAGTCAACTATCTCTAGAATCTCGCCCCCAACTTTGACGTCAGGAACCGAGGTTCCAGAAATACCCGACATAACCTTGGTCTTGCTCATGTTCATCTTGAGGCCTACCGCTAGAGAAGCATCATATAGGTCTTTTAGCATAATCTCCAGGTTTTCCATCGATTCAGCAAACAATACAAGATCATCGGCAAAACGTAGATGCGACAGGTAGACACCACTTACATTTACACCACATTGGTCCCAGGAAAGCGTTTTTACGACGTCTTCTAAAACAGCCGTAAAAAGCTTGGGTGAAATAGTGTCTCCCTGTCGCACACCCCTTTTGATCGGAATAGGGTCGGTCAAGCTGTGTAGCCGAGCCTGTAATGTCGCCGAACGATATATTTCCCGAAGTAGGTCCACGTACCGAGAGTCGATGTGGCAGCGGTGGAGAGAGTCAAACACGGCCCAATGCTCGACACTGTCGAAGGCCTTCTCGTAGTCGACGAAGGCCATGCAAAGGGGCCGGTTGAACTCGTGACTCTTCTCCATTAGCTGTTTGACTGAATGGATATGGTCGATGGTAGAGAACCCACTTCGGAAGCCAGCTTGTTCTGATGACTGATACTCATCCAGTTTTCGGGTAAGTCGATTACACAGAATCTTAGCAAACAGTTTATAGGTTTGGGAGAGCAAACTTATAGGCCTATAGTTAGTCAGTTTTGAGATATCTCCTTTTTTATGGATTAATGTTACTACAGCATTTTTCCAAGACTCTGGTGTTCAAGCTTGATACATGGCTTGGTTAAAAAGTTTAACTAGTACGCTTATCACTGGTGGTCCACCTGCTCGAAGCAGTTCCACAGTAATGCCATCTTGGCCAGGAGATCGTTCACTCTTCATCTGACCAAGAGCATATTCCACCTCACAAGGTATAATCGGTGGTAATTCATCGCTTTCCAGGTTTCCTGCAGGTGGTGCCTCGTGGGTTCTTGTTGAATGTGAGGAGTACAATTCTTCATAAAACTCTTCTACTATATTTAGTATCTGCTGTCTATCTGTCACAATGTTGTTATTTTTATTTTTAAGTTTTAAAATTTGCGAGTTTCCTATTTTTGTTTTTCTCCTGAAAATTTTTGGCCCTCTAAATTGTTTAATCGTATTATTTATAATATTTGTATTGTAAGCTCTTAGGTCTTTTTTGATGGATTTGTGAATGATTTTATTAATAGCTATTAATTCCTGATGGTCAGCTGTTGTGTTCTGCTTCATTAGGCGTCTGCGCTCAATCATATCTATGGTTTCTAATGAGAGCTTTTTGACTTTTCTCGGTACAGCACCTAAATGTTTTCGGGCTGTCTCGGACAGAGCATCACACAACACCTGGTTGATTTGGTCAACGTCCATGTTCGATTCTTCCAGTAAGTCAAATTGATTTCGAAGGTCTTCCCGAAATTGTTCTTGCAAAGTAGCTACTTCTTGCTTTTCAAATCGACTGTGAGATCTGATCATCTTCGCTCTTTCCTGCCTGAGATCAAACTTGAACGTCGCTCTTACCAGCCTATGGTCGCTCCCCGTCTTGAAGCGAGATAAGACAGATACATCTGTTACTATGGTTTTATGTGATGAAATAATGTAATCTATTTCATTTTTATAGTGGCCGCCAGGACTGGACCAGGTCCACTTCCTAGAAGTACGCTTTTGGAAAAAGGTATTCATTGCGTAAAGGTTTCTTTTTTCCAGAAAGTTGACCAGAACTTGTCCTCTATCGTTGCGCTGCCCAAGTCCAAAATTGCCTATGCATTTCTCATTAATTAGAGGAGAGCCAATTTTTGAATTAAAATCTCCAACGATAGCGGTGAAATGACATGGTGCCTCTGAAATGGCTTTCTCAATATCTTCGTAAAATAACTCTACTTCGTCATCGGGATGGTCAGACGTAGGGGCATAGACCTGAACTATTTTAAAAGAGTAACGTTTGTTTAGTTTGAGTGCTGTGAAACAAACGCGTGTAGAAATACTCTTGATGTTTTGTATGGAATTAGCAACTCTTTTGTTAATCAGAAATCCCACGCCACCGTAGGAGCTGTCTTCATGACCTCTGTAGTAAAATAGGTCTCCAGATGTTAATTTTAAAAGATCTTCTCCTTTTCGTCGGACTTCTGACAAACCAATTATGTCCCATTTAACGGAATCCAATTCGTGAAGCAGTTCTAACAATTTTTCGTCCGTGCGGATCGTCTTGGCGTTGTAGCACGCCAAGGTCAGGGTCGTGGGGTTTTGGCAGCTGGGCAACTTCCAGCGATTCTTAGCACCCTCTGCCCCGCCGGAACCATGGCCGCTGCCGGAGCCAGGAATAGCGGGGCTGCTGGGGACTGAGGGCCGAGGCTTATTGGCATTAATCATGAAGGGGAATTAGCCTTAAAACGCCACGCTGGCTAGTGCGTCTTGGCGAGTTTTTTATGCCTGTCACGTTAGCCTGTAGTGAGAAGCTCAATGTAAATTGACAATTGAGCTTCTCCCTACAGTTACCGGGGGGGACCACTAGGAGGTGTGACGCGGACCGGTATAACAAAGTTCTTTGCTGCGTTGGTACAGTGATTTCTGAAGAACCTTATTTTCCTTCCCCCCCAGAAAAAAATTAAAATAAATAAATAAATACTTAAATATATATTACAAAAAAAACTTCCGTTGGCTAAGACTCGAACTCGCGGCCTTCGGTTGTAAGGCGGACACCCGACCACTCAGCCACTTTAGTTGCAACAAATTACGTGATATTACGAACCACATTTGATAAATCTGTTTGCGTGAAAATGCCGAGAAAACGAATTTTCTCAGATGAGACCTAAGCTAGATCGATTTTCGCCTCCGTACCGCAAATTTCATCGAAATCGTTAGAGCCCTTTTCGAGAACGTGAGTGCAAACAAACAAATATTGCTCGTTTAATAGAATAGGATTCAATAACATACACATACAAACAAAAGGGCCACTGACCCCTTAGATATCTTCAAATGATCGTAGGTATGCCTAAAAAGATTTGAGATAATGTCTACCGCGCCTAAGGGGTACTAGGATCACTTTGAACAGCCTTAAGCGCTATGTTATGCTTCGCCCGCGTGGACTCCTATTTTTTTATCCCACGGAAACCATACATTTTTACCGGGATAAAAATTAGCCTATGCGTTATTCCAGAACCTAAACTATCTACATTCAAAATTTCATCAAAATTGAGTAGTTATGGAGATACGTGGTAACAAACATTCACACACACACGAACTTTCGCCTTTATAATATTAGTATAATTCCTGCTATTTCGCGGCCATGAATAAACAAGGCAACAAACATGATATTAAGCTAGCTTTCTTTTCCATAATCCATCAGCCAAGCTCCATGGGAGCCAATCGAACAAATCTGTATCTGAAATTGGATACATTTATGATTCAGCAACGTTCGTTCGTCAGGCCATCAAGGTTTTCGTAAACAAATCAAGTGATATCAGTGACTTCTTAAATTCTTCAACAGCTACTCTATAAATAAAAGTTGAGCGACTAAATTGACCTCCGCAATACGAGCGTCGCCACCTCGTATTTCCCTCCGCCGACTATAACTCCTGATCCATCTTGGGCGTGTGCCACTGCAAATTTGAGACCAATGCAAATTGAACTGTATATCTAGCGTTTAACATTCGGAATGGAATACTGCTAACGATCGATGCTGCTCATGGAACAAGGTGAACTCAACTGTTTTTTTTTTTTTTAATTTGGATTTGTTTTTAACCCCAACGAAAAACATGGATGATGCTATGTGTTGATGTGTTCTATCTGTGGCATCTTAGTTTTGAAACGAATGGACTGATTTTGATGCGGTTTTTTCGTATGAAAACTGACGTGATCTAGATGGTTCTTAGCTATAGTTTTTGATTATCTGTTTAGGCGTTAGAAGATCTCACTGTAATTTTATTATATGTACCTATTTAGAATCATAAGTATACCCACTCATGTAACTTTATGTACTTAGGGCTCTTGCCTGCTGTTAGCACTATTATACATGTCTGTTTATAATTAAGTACCTTTATCTATTAAATAAGCTGAATTTAGTTTTGATCAGAACCATGTTTGTGTTAAGGATATGGGCGTATTGGGCGTTGAAGCTGCTACACAGTTATTAACTTTTACAGTTTCATCGTACTTCTGTAAACTATGTTCCTACTTTACTGTTCTGAATAAAATGATTGATTTGATCATCAGCTTTTTTCTAGTTGATTAAGGCACAATGTCGGAGGTTTATTTAACATGCCCCCCGAAGCATGGAAGCGCTCAGCTCGTAATGCCACTTGCGTTCACCCATCCAAATTGTGACCGCGCACAACGTAAAATTAGACATATAGACATAGACACATCATTTATTTGCTACTAAGCACACAAAACACACAGTGAAACGTAATAATTATGATAAAAGTTACAAAAAGGTACAAAACGTAATCAACTAAAAGTAGGTTGTTTGTGTGCTATATGTGTTGTTGTTGTAGCAAATGGGCTACGACTCAGCATTATTGCCCTCTGTTTTAGGCAGAGGGCGCTGTTATTCTACCGCAGCCACAACAGTCACAGGATTCATATATAATGTATAAATAGTTTCTTAGTGAGATTTCAGCACCTCTGTAATACATTTTATTCTGTGCATCTGTCGCCCGCACAAAAGTGGAGCTGTTAATCTTTTAACGTCGACTGCATTATTTCTGAATCCCTTAGGTAGGTGCTAGAGTGGAATTAATCCAGAGATTGAGCCTCTTGAATTGTTTGGGATCCTGGTCCTCGGATTTCAGTCCTTTTTTGGAGAAATGAAATATACTATGTTTATATCCGTACCCATTTTATAAATGTCAAAGTGTGTTTATTTGTTTTGCTTTCACGTCAAAACAAAGCGACGGATTAATGTGATTTTTTGTGTGGAGATAGTTGGAGAGCTGGAGAGTAACATAGGTTACTTTTTATCCGGGTACCACGCGAGCGAAGCTGCGGGCAGCAGCTAGTAAGTATATATTTTTGGACGAGTTGGCAAAGTCTCACCCTGTTTATAAAGGGCTTATAGATCGGTTTAAAAGTTTTAATATTAATTTTATAAGTTTCTTTATAAGTTTTTTTAATAACAATTTTTAAATAAAAAATTATATCCATATTAGTTAGATTAAGTTTTAGTGTAAAAAAATAAAGTTTCTTGTTGAAATTACATTTTACTTTGCCAAAGTAAGCTGATTTTAATGAAACTTGGTTTATGATTAATAATAATACATTACTCATAAAAATTGGACAAAATCTCTAAACAAAGGACCCTTAATCTCACAAAATAATATCCAAAAGAAATGATCTCATTTATCGTCCAAGCAATAGCGATGTCTTCCTGACAAGCTTCGAGCGGAAAATAAATTTAGGAAACATCATTATTCATCGACTCGAAGAACACATTCACGCTTAAAGCAGGCGTTTCGTGCTGGCTAGAAATTATGGCAATTGTAGTTAGAAGAAATTAATAATAGAAATAAAAAATAAGTAAATAATAAAACAAAAAATACTAGGTAATAATCACTGCTGCGAAAACAAGCTTTACTTATAATAATACCATCATTTTATCTTATACTACTGACAATAATATGTTCAGTCCTAATATAGTTCATACAGAATTACTTTTAGAAAAATCAGTTTTCAGTAATTTAAGACGAACAATAACAAGTTGTTTGGGATATGTATTACGGTAACTACCGTAAGAAAATAGTGTTATTATGAAACTGAAGAACCATTATGTTTTTTTTTTTCACACTGGAAGATGAAAACTGACCCTCGAAATACAGTTTACACTAGTTCGAGGTGCGAAAAACGCCCATACTGCTCAACTTTTTTTTCAATGGAAAGATCCCAGCATGCTATTTAAATATAAGTAGGTACTTAATTATATTTTAGTTTAGTAAATGGTCGTCTGGAAGAAATCTCTTTTGCGATAAGACCGCCATTTGCAACCAATAGCATTAGATGTATAGGTACCTAAATGTACATATGTATACGAGTAATTACAACTACCTACTTAATCTAATTGTTTTGCTATAAAGCTTTTTTCATTTCATTTCATAGGCTGTTACAGCTGATACCGGCATCATGTCTAAATGCGTCCAAATATTATGTTGCCAGAATAGATGACTGCCATCAAATATTCGTTAGGGGAAGTCATAGGTCGGTGACGCGTCCTGAGCGTGTAATTTTAGTGATTTTTCGTTGGGGAAGATGGTAGTTACTGGTCGTTTCAATAATGAGAATGAACTAATAGCTTAGGTAAATTGGAAGCACACTAATATTATAAATGCGAAAGTTTGGATGTTTGGAAAGTTTAGATGGATGGATGTTTGTTCCTCTATAACTCAACAAAAACTGAACCGATTTGGCTGAAATTTGAAATATAGATAGATCATGACCGGGAATAGGGTATAAGCTACTTTTTATCTGGCTACCACGCGAGTGAAGCCACGGGTAAGCTATACAACATTAATCGTAAAAGTAATTTTCGTTAAAAGTTATGGTAAAGGAAAATATAGTGAAGAAACAATATGTGGTGATGAACTCGTGGCCGGCCAGTCACATGAATGCTTACTAATTGCAAATAGTGGGCATATTTGGACGTGCCTCCAACTATCCATGAATGTTTTAAGTGATCTAAAACGATAAAAAACAATGAAAATCTGAGCTTGCCTCACGACACTATTTCTATTAGTCTAGAAATACTGTCGTGAGCCTGATAATTTTCTTTCGTATCGTTTAGTAAACTAAATTATATTCCACAGGTTCAACACAGCTCCAATAGACGCACATACGTACCTACATTTCACAAATTAAAAATTAAGATCCTTTTACATGTATATCTATCAAAATTACAGTCACTCATGAAACCTCAACTTCTGCAGGCTTAATAAGGTTGCCAAAGCTGAATCACAATATGAAATGAACTTTATTGCAGTCTCTTTACTCTCAGCCAATGAAAAAAGATGACATATAGTTCAATTCCTATTGCGATTCTGCAATAGCGACCTTTTTAAGCCCGCTGATCTACATCACTTTTGCAGAATGATTTACTTCCCTATTACAATTTCGTTTACTCATTTAAAGTACAGTGTGCACTAATGACTCTCGTTCTTTAGTTAATGTGCCTTTTACACGTGCTTGGCTTGCGAACTGAGCGTTGAGAATACTAATGAGCTAAAGAAAGCTTGCTCGACGCTGATTGGCTGCTTTTATTCAAATGAATAATTTTCATTGGTGGAAATAGCGAGGTGGGAATCTTTTGTAGTTTTATGTTCTTTATTATGACCGATAAATTTGTCCGATTTGTCAACGTTAAGATAACTTTTATATGAAGAAAAAAAATTGAGGATCTCTGAGGAATCTGAGAATATCTGAAACTAATTATAGTAAGTGAGAATAATTATTCATTTATAAAAATTTTCGGGGCTAAAAAGGTCGTTATAGCAGAATCAAAATATGATTCATGGTTTGATTAGTACTAAAAATCACAAAATTACAATTCATCATAAGATTCGTCGAGTGATTCGTATCGACAATTCATCTTTTTGACAGTTTTGTGAAGAATTGTAAAATGGCCACAATAGGTAGAGGAATTGCTGAAGTGTTTCAGCTAACATTTTACGAAAATAAAGAGAAATTGCTAAGGACACTTTAGCTAAATCATAATACGAATCATATGATTCTATATTGTAGATAGTTTAGCCTCGTTGGTGAATGCGCATAAATCTTATAAAAACACAATTCACTAATTTGTTTTTCTTTGTTGGATCATCATCATCATCATCTCCTTGCCCTTTTCCCACTAGGTGGGGTCGGCACAACATGTTCTCCTCTTCTATTTTCTCCTATCACTTGTCAACTCAATATCCAATCCTTTTCCACGGATGTCCCCTCTCACACAACCTTTTCTTTGGCAGTCCTGTTGGATATCCTTACAAAATTCTTACCCTTACCTAAGATGCTTTATTATTATATAAGTACTAGCTGCCACCCGCGGCTTCGCTCGCGTGGTACCCGGATAAAAAGTAACCTATGTCCTATTCCCGGCCATTATCTATCTATATTTTAAATTTGAGCCATATCGGTTCAGTGGTTGTTGAGTTATATAGGAACAAACGTACATCCATCCATATATCCAAACTTTCGCATTGATAAATATTAGTGTGATTTATATCAACGAAACTTTCATAAAACGACACAACGTCAACCGAGGCATCTAAAACATTTGTCATTGGAATAAATAATCATTTCACCCCTTTTTAATTATGCAAAATCTTTGCCAACTCCCTGTGCCCCGTCTCGGCGGTATGGACAAAATTATTTATTTGGAAATTATGAAAAATATATAAGATGGATGACGCTATCTGTTTTATTCCGTTGAAATGGGAATTCTCGGTTTTGTTCCCCTTTTACCCCTAAAAGCGGGTGGGGGGGGGGGGGGGGTTCTTGTTTAGGATTTTATATTAGACAGGTGCTTTGAGGAAATGCTGGTGAATGAATATCGGTTATATTTATGTCGTTGATTGATTGCTCTTTGCTATTAACATGTGGCTAAATTAAAAATAAAAAAAAAAACTACTTCAATAATCTTCAAAGCTTAGCAATTTTCTGCACTCTCGAGGTGCATTTCTGTCCATAACTCCGAAGAACCTCAACAAATCCTCAAGAATTTTTTGTGGCAATAATCGGAAAGTATACCTTTGAAAACAAAAAGAAAGAAAAGAATCAATCAATGAGGTTTTACCAATAGACACGTCAAACTCATTAGAAAAAGCTCTAAAACTTGATAAAAAAATCTCGGAAAGAGAAAAAGTTTAAAATTTTGCTATAAATACTTAGGTAGAATATAAGCAGCTTTGTTTAATATCAATCAAGTAAACCAAAAAATTGGCAGAGATTATAAAACCCCGTTGTCAGAAAGAGATAAACAATGTGCGTGCTGCGTGTAATATCGAAGCAAGACAAAGTGCGATTGAGTTGACTCAAGCTAATTAGCTTGACTTTTGTTTGCCGCGCAGAATGGAGCACAACGCATCTATATTTATATAGAAGATTATTGACGCTAAATGCCTCTTTTTCATCCATTTCTCTTATGGATTTCAGGGTCGATTGTACTTCTTTGTTTAGTATTCAGCCCACGATGCCTCTTGCAGTGCAGGACAAATCACGCGCGAGGCACCGACTAAATGAATATTGACATCCAACCGGCTTGTTGAATTGGTAATCAACGGCTTTGGAGTTGAAATATTTGGATTTGGGATCCGTTTATACCAAAGATGTGCAAGGATGCGTAGCGAGGGATGTACTTGTTAAGCATTAATAAAATCACTCAGTGCAGCTCTAGTGGAATCGGTTTAGCGGAGCGACGTTTTAATGCATACAAAACAAGCGAGGGATGCTACGGATGTGTTAGGGATTTGTTGCGAGGGATGTATTGCGAGAAATACTTTACTTGTCAAAGTGGTGCTGTCAAACGAATGCTCGCTTATCTGAAAAGCGCCCGCTACGCATCTTCGCATCTTGCTCGAACACCTCTGGTGGAAACTCAGACATCGATTCACAGCAGTGCGTATTCTCGCAGCGTTCATAAAAAAAATGGGTGGTCCGTCCATCTTTCTGTCTGTCTGTTTGTGATAGTAATTTAGTTTTACATATTTGAAGACCTCTGTGGCGTAGTGGGTGAAGGCCCGCCTGTGACGCAGGAGGTTGCGGGTTCAATTCCCGCCGCGTGATAAATGTTTGTATGATCTGCAAATATTTGTATCGGGGCTGGGTGTTTCCTATATCATAAATTAAAAAAATATATAAGTAGTATTATCAGTCATAACACAAGATCTGCTTAACTTGGGGCTACATGATGCTGTGTGAAATATCTAGCAATATTTATTAATTATATCCAACTGTATTCGGTTCGCCGAATCTGCATTATACTGAAATATTTAAAAAAAACTAAAACAAGCACCCAAATTCAATTTAATTTTATCTGTTCTAAGCTGGATTTGATATTCTCAATCAACGTTGAAAATCGCTCCACTATGTATGAATAAATTATATCAGACTGATAAATCTACGATTTTCGTCTTTGATGTTGCAATTTAGGGATGGTGAAGTATAGCTACACTTCATCGCATTTTTCAGTATGACTACAATTATTATCTTTAAAAAATTAAGGTACTATTCAGTGGAAAATATCAGTGCCTCTAGTCAAAAAGGACTTATGTCCTTTTTAACTAGAGGCACTGATATATGAAACTGATTCGCAACTGAACCCCGAAAGACTGTAGACGGAATATCAGATAGTTGAGGTATTCAAGACCATCTGGAGAAAATCTAAAATTACTTGTATTTCTTGCAATAAACGAACTATTGACGACACATTCAGATGAATCACAAAATTGAAATCTTTTTCGTCAATTCCAATGTCGTCAAATGTGACGTAAACGTCCACAATGTGATGGCATTTAACTATTTTATATCTGGGCAACCGAGCTCTGCACGGGTGCTATTAGACAAAAATTAAAAAAGAAAAAAATAAAAAGAAACAAGAACAAAAAAAACTTACAAAAAAATAAACTTCCATTAGCTGAGGTTTGAACTCACGGGCTTTTGTTGGAAGGCGGACACTCGACCACTCAGTCACTTTAGACTCGACAGATTACGTGAAATTACGTACCACAGAGCATTGGTAAATCTTTTTGCGTGAAAATGCCGAGAAAACGAATTTTCTCTGATATGAGGCATATCTAGATCGATTTTTTGCTCCCGTTAACCCACGTAGGTACCGCAAATTTCATCGAAATCGTTAGAGCGAATCGTTTTCGAGAACGTGAGTACAAACAAAGAAACAAACAAACAAATATTTTTCGTTTAATAGAATAGGATAATTGCCGCACATTTTCGAAGTTTATTCTCTTAACTGAAATGATGTAATTGTTAACTAAATGATGTTGCGTATGCCACATACAGCGCAGAAGGCAGAACTCGAGCTGAAGTGTGAGCTTGTATGTAGTTTCTCAAGTTTCCCCTTGTTGAGTTGACGTTAGATTAGGTTTAAAGCTAGTTAGCGTGTTTATTTGAGAATGTGTATGTATGCTAAACTATCAATAACGGAGTTTAAAAACGGTTAATAAAACGATAATTTTTAACCAACATAAACCGTTTTCTTATCTTATCTTATCTTATCTTATCTTATCACTATTCATTATTTAATACACGGGAATTACTCACGTAAAAATATCGTCGATTTAGATACCTACCGACAATGTTTCGATTCATCCGGAGAATCTTCATATGGGTAAGGAGGGGAGGTTACATTGCTCGCAGTGTGAGACGCTCGCGCGAGGAGTAACCTTGCCGCAACTCCCTGAGCTGAGTGACGGAGTTTTTAGTCTGCCTGAATGCTTCCATCATGGCTTAACAGTCACTCAGCTGTCAATGAGCTGAGCGCTTCCGTGCTTTGGAGGGCACGGCACGTTAAATTGTCGGTCCCGGCTTTTAAGTCGTTAAGCCATGTCGGACGCCTTTAGGTGGTCTAAAAACTCCGTCACCAGAGTTGGCCATAAGCTCATACTACCATACTTTAGTATTTTTAATTTTTACAACAGTGACCAAAAAATACCCAGGAGTGCTCATGCTCAAGTTCTTGTATCTCGCAGCAAGTTTGGTGCCACAAACATTCCTCCCTCGTGTGGTCCAGTCACAAAGATGTAGTGTGATTTATGAAGCACTGGCCAGGGCGTAACTTATGAGAGTATTCGCAATTTATGTTCGTGATCTAAGATACAGTTTGTACTGCATCAAGTATCAAATAAAGAATTGTTATCAATTTAGACTTTGATTGGTGACATTTTAGAGAAAGGCCAGGTCAAAAGTACCCTAAACCGGCGAGCTTGTATGAAAAATGTGATGAGAGTGAATGAGGTGAAAGAGGTGTGCCAGGATCGTAGCAGGTGGAAGTCCGTGGTCTCTGCCTACCCCTGTGGGAAAGAGGCGTGATTTTATGTATTTATGTATGTAACTTTGAAATTGCCTCTGATTGACGGATTGTTTTAATATATAGCAAAACTTTGCTTCATTATATTGCTTATTTTTTTTAAATGAATAAGCGATTCTTTCATAATTCTTGATTACCACGAACACAATAAGAATCAAGTAAACATGAAATACGTGAAGTAGGTAGGTACTTACTTGAAAATTGTAAGTTTTTTTTTTGTTTTTTATCATCATCGTTAAATCAGGAAACAATTTCTCAAGTTAACGTTGATTTTAAGATGTCCCTAGGCAAAATATAGTACTTACTTAAGTAAATAACTTAAGTTTTGTGAAATACGTTCTACATTTTGTTTCAGATTTCACGCAGTTCATGGGAGACGTCATGGAGTTAGAGGAGTATAAGACAATAGCTGGAGGAACTGAAAGGTAAGATTTTGATTCATTATTTGAGTACTGAAAACTGTGTATGTTTTGTTTAAATCTTACTGCAACTTGATTTTTTCTAAGAAAAAACAAAGACGGAGAGAGAGAAAGGCCTTTTCATAATCTTAGCTATTATTATTAACTAGCTGTTACCCGCGACTTCGTACGCGTTCGGGTAATTTTCAACAGACTTCCAAAGTTTGAAGCAAATCGAACCACGTTAAGAAGTTCCATTACCAACTTGAACACCCTCTGGCACTCTTTCTGAAGGATAATTTTGAATTATTTTTCCATAGATATTTTTATTTGTGCTGAAATATATTTGTACAAAGTTTCAAGCAAATTAAACTACCCGTTAAAAAGTTCCCATCGAAACTTTAACATTCCTTTCACCCCGTTTTGAGGGTAGGTAGTTTTAAATATTTTTTTTCATAAACTTTTTTTAAACGTTTTGAAGAACATAACTGCTAAGTTTCAAGTTTCTATGTTCAAAGAATAAGATTTTTCATACAAACATTTTTAGCCCTTTTCATCCCCTTAGAGGTCGAATTTTCAAAATTCCTTTCTTAGTGCACCTCTACACCATAAGAGGAACGCACCCTGAAAATTTCATGCTTCTGGGACTTATAGTTTAGGCTGTGCGTTGATATGTCAGTCAGTAACGAAAGCCTTTTATATATTCTGATAGCTAATAAAATAATTATAAGCAGAAACCACATAACTCCACTTACTGATTCTTGCACACTTTTCGCCTATTAAAGAAAAATACTTATTTCTGTTTTAAATATTATAATACTATAATTTTTGTTATTAAAAATCCATATCTAATGCTTTTTAGTACAATATTCACAAACATTGACAAAAGTTTAACTCAAAATGTTTATCGTAATATACTGTAGTTCTTATGACGATACATTGTAATATTACTTCCGTCGGAAAAGTTTCGAAATAAGGAAAAGGGCAAAATAAACAGAAAAAAACAGGATACGTTCAAATAACTACCTTAAATAAAACTTCAATCAACATAAAAGCTTCGTACGAAAGAAACATTTTGCGTGATGCTAGGAGTGTTTATGTCTAACCTACAAAGAATGGGATAAACACAGCATAACTATTAGTTTATATGTGTGGAAATATCACTTTTGTAATAAATTTAGCTGTACCTGGATTTGCTTTATCGTCATCGTCATCTCAGCCGTTGGACGTCAACTGTTGGACATAGGCCATCCTCAAAAATTTCGTGTTGCGGTTGGAAGCGACCTGCAATCACCGCTGACCTGCAGTTTTTACAAGGTCCTCTGTCCATCTTGTTGGTGGACGTCCAACACTGCGCTTGCCAGTCGGACTTTCCTCTCTCTCTCCGTGTAGACAGCCCCTCATGACTGAGGATCATGGTCATCATCGGGTGGTCTGCATCCAGATTGGGTGATCGGTCTCCATCGGCTTCTATTCATCGCATCTCTCACAACATTGTGGAACCTGACGGCTGATGATTCTTTGATTTGATCCGTCCATCGAGTTGGGGATCTACACAAACTTCCAACCTTCAAAATGAACGATATAAACGAAATATTTTGAACCATAGTTCGTTGTATATAAAGCATAAATCACTTTTTTAAGCTTTAGTAGTTCTTAATTCTAAGCCCACAAAAGAGTGGAACTCCCTAAATCTTAACATTGACGCTTATCTTGCCTTTTTTGGTAACTGACCTTTATCAAAGCAATCCATTATTCAAATATGCGTAAATGGATGTTTGTATCTGATCCTGAAAAGGGACAGAGTAAAAGCCTTTTGAAGGCCTATCGAAGATTTATCCAAAAAGACAGAACAGATTTCAACTGTATCCATATAAACGTACTCTCAGATCTATAAAGATGATCATGTTGCGGGGTGATTATCTTATCTACAGAAAATTTCTCCCTCATCATCATCATCATCAGCCTTTCTCATCCCACTGCTGGGTATAGGCCTCTCTTTGTTTCTACGATTCGCCCCTGTCTCGCGCCAATCTAGCCCATGTGTGACCTGAGGTTTTAACTATGTCGTCGACCCATCTTGCCGGTGGACAACCTATCCCTCTCTAGGCCACCACTCAGAAAATTTCTCCCCAAACCTGAATAGGTATTTAATTTGTGATAGATGGCAAGCCCAAATAGGTTACTATAAAATAACCCAACTCAAAGTGAGCCGCGATGGGTGGGGCTTACAAACTGAGCCGCGAGCAAGAAACTCAAACTACCAGGAAATAAGATAAATTTTTGAATTGCACGTTACAAGCATTATGAAATGACATTAATATTTTCAACTTTAGAAATGTAATTCAGTTTTGACATAAAAGAACTCCAACAAAATTAGGCACGAATTTCAGTACAATTTGATTTTTTTATATGGCTTTCATGTTTTATTTACGGTATCTATAAAATAGGTTTATAAAAAATGAGATAAAATATTATCATCATTACAAATTGAAAACTCAAGTACACCATTACGGTAACCACCGGTAAACATGTGCCACTGGCTCTCCAGGTTTCCTCAATCATTAATCTTGTTATTCTTTTTTTTCGAACCCCAACTTTGCGCTCTCGAAAGTGCAATATCATCAAATCACTGGAAAAGAAGTTCCATGATTTCGATAAGGGCTGGGGGATAAAATATTGCAGCGGACGAGTTTCTTTTCAAATTTTAGGCTTGTTGTTATCGTGAGATGGGCTATGTTATATTTATAATGAATTAAATGTAAGTATACATGGTAAAGTTTATAGAGTGCTTGATTTTAAAGTGGAAGGATATATGAGTAGATGTACATGTTGATTGTACATTGTTGGTATTCCCAGTGTTCGTACTAAGCACTTTGAGTCTACATTTTTCATACGCACGACAAAAATGTGGAACTCCTTGCCGGGGTCTGTATTTCCAGAAAAGTATAATTTGGGTGTCTTCAAATCGAGAGTCAATAGGTTCCTTCTAGGTAAGCGTGCTTCATCTTAGACCACACTGTTGCTTTACATCAGGCAGAGTGTGGTCAAACGCGAACCTATTTTCGTTAAAAAAAAAAGTAGAAGAAGATCAAAGAAATAATGTGTGGAGCATTACACTCGTTGCAAAATATTGGCAGTAGTAGTCAAAATGTGACATGTGCCCCGTTTTACATCATCATTATCCACAACCCGACTACACCTACTGCTGGGTATTCCCAGGCCTTCTTTTGTCACACACAGGCGACCACACGTATGACCTAGATTAAGTTTTATTAATATGTATTCTTAAGTTTAAGATATTTATTTCTATGGGCCTTAGAATTAATTTTTACCATCTCTACTATTCTTAAGTTGCCTGAAATAAAATTTATATTATCACTATTATTATATTTTGTGTTTGCCAATCTCCAAGGTCCGACGCTCGCTCGTCTCATCCAAGTCCGGCTTGCAACGGATGCTATGTTGTCAGCACGAGCACGAGAGGTGCTGCCAAAGAACCGAGAACATTCCAAAATCAAAAAGTTATAAACACTATCCTACATATGCATCTGCAAGTGTCATTACGAGCTACCGTGCTTGGAGGGCACGTTAAATTGTCGGTCCCGGATTTTAAATTGTTAAGCTATGACTGAGGCCATTTAGGCGGTCTAAAAATACCGTCACCAGAGTTGGCAACTTGCTCATACGAACTTACATGCTCAGTACAGTTCTTAGAACAAAACGTAAATACTTTAATTGCATAATTTATTACATACAACTGCAACCAGCATCTAAAGCGAAACCATCTAACACGTCTGCACCACTTGCTACCATATCTCCGTCATACAAACTGACATGCTTTAATTAAACATCCGACATTGTATTTTATATCTTGCACTGCACCACAATCTTACAGTAAAGGTGTATCTCTATTAAAGCGAAGCGGAGACGAAAACGAAACGTGTAGCAGGAAACCAGACATATCGTAAAAAAATATTTGTTTAAAAACGTTTTATAAGTTGAGATAAGAGAAATTTGATTTGAATATCTGTAAATTATCAGTAGTAAATTCAATAATAAATGCTGCTAACTTTTGAAAATTTGATAGTGCGTTCAAAAATATGATTCGTCACCCAAAAATTAAATGAAAAACAAAAAGATTCCTCAATCATTTTTTAGTGTTTTTTTTTACAGACAAACATTGATTTACAGAAACTAAACTACTACATAAATATTTACATAACATTATAAAATACAATAAGAACCAGTTAAATTTTTCAGACACTGCAAAATCCATTGAGTATTTGTAATTGCACTTAATGTGAAATATTTTATGATTTCTCAATTATTTTTAGTGCTATTTCAAACACTGTTGATCCATTGAGTATTCATAGTTGCACCTCTTATTATTTTTAAATAATTTATTAATTATTTTTTTGTGTTTTTTCATACATTGCTTGATTCACTGAGTACGTGTAGTGGAATTTATTAGGACTTTCACGTGCTCTATTTACGTGCCGTCATCGACATTTTCCGCAACACTTTAATGGAAGCGCACCTTTACACTAAGGAGTAGCGTAGTGCCGAGTCACTCAAGACGTATTTCATGGTACGTCGACTAGCGAAATGATATTGTTCGGTATAATAATATGATTTGAACGTAACAAATGTACGGACATAATGTGGGAATTGGGACTAGTTTGGCTTGTACGTCAGAACTAGAGTAACATGTATCTGAACTTATAACATTAAATTACAAAAACTTCACATAACTTTACAAAACACAACTTTACCTACTATTTTATACATGTAAGAATTGTTGCAAACGATCTACAGATAGCTCAATTAATCTAATACGTAATTTTAAACCCTGAAATGCATTAGAACCTTCTAAGTTGGCCATCTAAGGAAGTAAACGATCTAAAAATAGCTCAATAGATACTGGGTGTCAATTCTAGTACCTACCGAACTTTTTATCAATCTCAAGCAAAACCTCAACTAAACCTTATATTTTCGACTGTTTCCTATTCTACTAATTTCAAACGACTCCGTTGTGGTGAGGTTTTAGCTAAGGTTTGGACTTTGGCAGAACAAATTTTTGAAAAGCTATTCTACTATTCACCAAATGGTTGACATTTATGAGATCGAAACAAAACGCAGCGGAACGATTGACGTTGTCATCTAGAAGAGGGGCTGGCCCCTATCAATCAAAAGCTTTCCAAAGACGCTGGCAATATGACTAAGCATAATGGTATCTAATGTATAAAACTCATCCACATCATCTCCCTACCCATATCCCACTAAGAAATAATTTATGATTCTAGTGTCTAATTTTTTATAACTAAAACAAAATTACTGAAAAACTATGAATAAATGTCAAACTTATTATTTTTAAATCGGAATTTAATCATTTTAAATTATAAAATAAACTCTTATTCTCAAAGAACGTTATCGATTTATTTGATTCAATATAATTCAGAGAATGATGTATGTTTTCACGTAGCGTTTAAGTAGTCCAAGCTACGCAGTTGTAGCAACTGCTACGCTCGTAGCTGTTGAATCAGCATTTCTAAAGCTACAATTTTTTTGTTGTTATATAAGAAAATTGGAAAGATACATTATGTCAATTACATACAAAGGGATCAAACAGAAAATCACCTTGTTTTTAAGTTAATTAAAAACTTAATTTAAACTCATTACCTTCAGATTGATAGTCGAATGTGACCACTACAAAATGGAAAACCAAACTTTATTTTACTCAAAACAATTTTTAAAAATAATTAAAAATAATCAAAACGGAACAATATAACTTGTGCAGAAAATCACTTATAAAAAAAGAAGGCTCCTACAATGTTATCGCGTCGAACGCCAACGACCAAATGAACCCACACACATCCCACTTGGCGCGCTATTCAATTGCTTAGCTAACAATATAATCTTCTTCTTCGTCTTTCGTATGACCAAGTGGCCAACACCGTGACGGAGTTTTTAGGCCGCCTAAAGGCCTCCGTCATGGCTTAATGACTTAAAAGCCGGGACCGACAATTAACGTGCCCTCCGAAGCACGGTAGCGCTCAGGTCGTAATACAACTTTCGGTCACCCATCCTAAGAGTGACCGCGCACAACGTTGCTTAACTTCAACAATCAATCAAGAACGTTCAAGCAAGCTACGCCACGAGCCACAATATAATAAACAATGAGTAGTGTTTCGTGGAACAACACACTCGAACTAATTGGCCCACGACCTTTTCAATATCGATGTCCGTCAATATCGTCGGTTATTATTACCTAATCGCCCCACCTGTTCGCGCGAGCGTGTGGGTGCTACTTGGGGAAATACGCCTGATAATATAAATGGGAAAGTTTGTTTGTAATTTTCGTTATGTATTTAAGACAAGCGAACGCCCGCGGCTTCACCCGCGTGGACTACTATTTTTGTATCCCACGGGAATCGTACATTTTTTTAGGATTACAATTAGCCTATGTGTTATTCCAGAACCTAAACTATCTACGTTTAAAATTTCATGAAAATCGGTGGTGTAGTTATGGAGATACGTGGTAACAAACATTCACACACACACACGCGGACTTTCGCCTTTATAATATAATTTAAAAAATGTAATTTTACAACAATCCTACTAGAATTGTTGTAAAATTACATTTTTTTAATTAACCTGAAAATATAATTTTTCCGCGCTTTTATGTGGATTGTTCATAATTTACGCCATTTTTTTGCTAAAATTGGAAAATTCTACCATTTTTTTATTTTTTTTTTATTTTGAATGACGATTATTTTATTATCTCATCTATTTTCCGTTGTGTTATTTATTTTAGATTTCACAGAATTACTATTACCAAGAGATAATCTTTATAAAAAAGATCTGAGAAAAATTCTGAATTGGGGATTTACTGATTATGTAATTTATGTATTTTTGGTTACTAAATCATCCAGGATTGACACAAAGTAAGTTTATATGAATTATTATAACTCTATTTGATAAAATTTTAAAATCTAAGGTCGCTTCTTAGCTTCATCGGATTTTACCTGAAGTTTATTCTATATTTGTTTATTACAAGGAGCTATAATTGCCCCACCTGTCCAGTATATCGATGCGGGTAGTCCGACAAAGCGTGTATTACACGGCCGGCGCGCGCTCCGCTCAAGCGGCGGCTCGTGTCCGCTCGTGCTATTATTGTATGGGACGTGATATAACTGGGTATAGCCACGTATAGCTTAGTCTTGATGTCTTTATCGTATGTCAGGTTTGAGTCATAGGCAGCCCCCTGGTTGACCTTTGAAAGTGACCAAAATCGGTCTCAAATTGTCAAATATGACAGTTCAGTGACAACGCAAGTAGCTCTGTCACTCTCATCCCAACGAAAACGAGACAAAAGATACATATACGATCGTTTTGACAGATTGAGACTTTGAGGTTTGAGACAAGTTAGACAATCACCCTGCTGGTAGGGGTGAGAATTACTTACCTACTTACTCCAGGAAGCTCAGGGACCTAAAGTGAGTCTTGACTTCCGAAACGAGAATTCGTCACTTATTTCTGTCTATTGCTGCCTTTAGCCAGTTGTCGGCTCCGAGGTCGCGCAGGTCAGCTTCTATTCTTGGGACGACCAATCGGTCGAGGGTGAGAATTAATATTTTAAAATTGGTATTTAAGTAGCGAGACTTGTAGAATTTATTTTGTCTGATCCAAGCGTTTGGGATAAGCTAGATTGATTGTGTGTGGTGTTATAATGACAACAGTTTTTCATGTTTTGGAATGCTTTTCAAAAATCTTGGAGATCCATAAGTGTGAGGCTTACACCAAAAATTAAGGTATATACGGTCTCCAATATGTTATTTACCTGTTGGCTTCCGCTTATGCTTTGTACCACACCACTGAAGCAGTACATTCATCATCCACATTATGTTTGGTCAATCTGCGTGTTAATTTGACTTGGATTACGGAGATAGATTCCTCATAAATCAATACACTAGTGACTAGTGCTATCTTATATGAGCGTATCTATAGTACCGACATTCGGTTTGTCCTCATTTACAGACAATAAACCTAGATGTTTTTTTATGAAAATTGCCATAAAATGGTAAAGGTATTTTGTATCGAGGACCATACGATTTCAATGGTATTTTTCTCATTATTTGCTGGGCCATTATTTGGGTTGGCCATTGTGACTTTAATTTGGTATTTAAAAAATATAATTATTATGTCCTCTTATTGCAAAGTAAGGGGATGATTTTAACCCAGCAGGGCCTTTATATCTTTACTAAATGATTCATACAATGTCAGGAAGCAATCTTTGGCTACCACTTAACGGTATTATTCACTGTTATGTTTGTTTCAAGTTTTCTTTTTGTCTTTCTGTTCGTGTACGTGTGTTGTAATCAAATAAATTCTTTATCTTCTTTAACGGGACTCTGTAGTGCCTGGGACATTATTTGAGATGGAGTAGGCTTGCCCAACACCTAAACCATTCTCTAAGCTTAACCAGCCATATCCACAGGAAAGACATGGTCAATACGTGTGGTGACGCCTATGCCGCGGGTTTCCTCCCGATGTTTTCTTTCACCGTTTAGAGGTCGTGTCATTGCACATAAAAAAATTCGAAACGAAATATCCATTGATGCACGACCTACGGATCAAAAGTCGAGATACGAGTACTAATAGCTCTCGTCCAACATGGCTCTATACCAATACCAGCTATTACCAACACTGTTTTGTGAGGACAGTCAGCCAATCTTATACACTGTGCCATTAGCTGATATAAACGTTACACCGACCGTCATTCCTGCTTAATAGCTTATGGGTTCAAGAAAGGTGTCAGTCGGCATCGAAGTTATAGCCCAATTCATACTAAGGACCGCCATACACTGTAATGTAATGTAAAAAAAATTATATTTCATAGTAGTAGTAAAACTTAAAATAATAATGTTTCTAAACTGTGTTCATTCTGAATAGATCGCTGAAGTTAAATGTAGTTCTGCGCGGTCACCAAATGAATAAAAAAAAGATTCCGACGAATTGAGAACCTCCTCCTTTTTTGAAGTCGGTTAAAAACTGAAACGTACAAAGTTCCATCCCTTGGTAGAAATTTACAAAAAACGTTATGATGTTCTAAATTTTTAGACTATTCCAAATTCCTAGACTTAGCTTTATTTATGCCTTGATAGATTCCCGTGTGTTAAATAATGTTTATTAAACTTTATTTCCGTGTGCGATGGCCTTGACAACGAGGCTCTAAGTTTATCGCCCGTCACACTAACAGTGCTTACTCTGCACCTAATCAGTGCCCGGTAGTTCTGCCGATGGCCGGGTAATTCCGTTGATGGCCGGGTAATACCGTGAGGTGATTGGTGCCCAGGTAATTCGAGCCGCGCTAGCTGATTGGATATCGATCGAATGCAGTCTTGGTAGTGGGTAGTTTCTGTTATTGATGTGCGAAAGACGTTCGTTACTTTGTTGCTAGACTTTTTATTTATTCACTTGGAGTAACAATCTTGACGCATTCGGGGTGGGGAAATCATGAGGGGCAGTTATAGTTGGAGGGAAATGGATACGAAATATGATCACGACTGTATCCCCAAGGTAAAAAAAAAAGTAAATTTTTCGAAACGAAAGATCCATTGATGCACGCCCGGGTTCGAACCTCGAAAAGTCGAGACACTAACCCATTCGGCCTACACGGCGATACAGAAGCTACTTTTAGAACAGACCTATGTTATTTTCTATAACAGTTATTGTGGCTCAGTTAATGACCGCTGAAAACTGAGCCTAAAACTCTCGAATAACACCATAAACTGAAACACTAACCACTAAAGCTAAGAAATTAAGCCAAACGTGGTTTATTAAAGATCTATCGTGATGTATCGTAAAAACTATTGTTTATTGTTTTCAAGAATTGACTTGCAGGCTGTAAGGCCTCGTTCGCACGAGAGTTTTATTAACGTCCGTTAAAAAAGCGTTGAATCAAACAAATACATTTCTATGTTAAATAGATATAAATTCGTCAGTGCTTTTAAAACGCAACGCTTTTTTAACGAGCTATGTTCAATTTTGAGTGCTGGGTGGTAGGCATTAAATTGAATTTGAATTTCATCGCCAACGTTGATGCCGATACGCTCGCGTGCAAACAGACATTCAACGGGCCATTTATCTTCCGTCGCGTTCGGTCTCCTTGAGATGAGAGTGACAGAGCTACTTCGTACTCGCTCTGATCATTTTATTTGTCTCGTTGAATGTTTGTTTGCACGCGTGCGTGTAAACGCGGTATGAGGTTTAACGCAACGCCTTTTCAACTCTCGTACGAACGAGGCCTGACATTCTCAAGTTTAGGTTTGTTTAAACATTTTTGAAACTTCCCAATCTTTGAATGTTTACTGCACGACTTTAGCACTCCGAAACAGTAATTCCAGCACCATTCAAAGTTCTGCAATCGTGCAACCTCTACAAAGTCGTTATTCTAACTTAGCAAAGCAACAACAAAATAAATTGCAGCGCAATGGGCGTCTCGCCGGAACTTGTCAAAGGCGTCTTGGACGCGGGAAGGGCCCTCGACAACTTATTTATGAGTGAACTTCTGCGCTTGACTGTACAATCGGCGTCAGATAAATTTAGACTAAAGATTTCCTCTGTTATTCATAACTAGCTGCGCCCCGCGGTGTTACCCGCAGTTAAAAAGTCAACATGGTTGATTTTCTAAAATAAGATTAACCTAAGGGTTATTCCAAAACCATAGCTATCTACATTCCAAATTTCATCAAAATCGGTTCGGCAGTTATGGGGATACGTGGTAACAAACATTCACATACACGGACTTTTGCCTTAACAATATTACTAGCTTCATTCCGCGGCGTTACCCACAAAGTACCTACATAACATGTAGCCTTTGTTCATCATGAAACTTCATTCTAAATTCTGGTGAAAGAATTTTTGAAATCGGATGAGTAGTTTCGGAGTATACTTCCTACATACGAACAAACTTTACCTCTTAATAATATTAGTATAGATTATGCTCTGCTAATCTTACTAGAGTTCAAGTGGCTGCTAACTCTGTTACCATCTCTTTTCAATAAAGAGTGAGTGACAAGAAAAATACATTCTATAAAGCCTTTATAAATTGTCAAATGTATCGACGTCATAATGTGCTTTAAATTATTTAAAAGATTGACTCTTTACGATAGGATTTTGACTATTTCGGATATGTGTAGCTGACTGTACTTTGTGTATGGAATTAAACATGCGGATTTACGTGTAGAAACTTTTATTTTAAATTAAACAGCGAGAGACACAGCCACTTGGATCAATCTTGATTACAGGAAGGACGATAATTCGCCAACATACAAAAAATACAATTTTTCCCCTCTACATTGTCTATGTTTAGTTCGTTCTAAACATAATTGGGGCCGGCATTAACTTATTCTACAGGTAGTTGACAGAGCCGTTTTATTGACCTTCTATAAACTTTGTTTTTCATCATTACATCAGCAGCTCTTACTCTACCATCTCTACCTGGGTATGTTTTTACAATACGAGCCATTTTATATTCTAATGGAGCAGCATTAAAATCTTTTACAATTACTAAGTCACCTTCTTTGAGGTTCGGTTCTGGATATTTCCACTTGGGACGGCTTTGAAGCTGTGTTAAATAATCGTTAGACCATAATTTCCAAAATTGTTGTTTAAGTTTAGTGCAGAGATTCCAAAATTTTAACCGATTAACTGAAACTTCTGTTAAATCTACTTCAGGATAGCTAGCCAAAGCTGTTCCAATGAGGAAATGAGCAGGAGTTAAATACTCACTATCATTTGAGTTTGCGGATAGTAGAGGCCTAGAGTTCAATATTCCTTCGATTTGAACAATGACTGTATAAAGCTCTTCATAAGTTAAACTTAAGGTACCTACGACCCGCTTCAGGTGGTGTTTAACACTTTTTACACCTGCTTCCCACAATCCTCCAAACTCAGGTGAATAACTGGGAATAAATCTAAATTTTATAAAGCGCTGAGTGCAAAAACCATCTACAGCATCCCTGTGATTTTTGGAAGATTGTAGGTCATACAATTTTTTCATTTCATTGGACGCTCCTTTAAAAGTTTTAGCGTTGTCACAAAATATGTTTGTGGGCATGCCACGCCTCGAAATGAAGCGCTTGAGACATGCTAAAAAGGCTTCAGTTGTTAAGCCTGACACGAGCTCTACATGAATAGCTTTTATAGCAAAGCAGACGAAAAGCGCGATGTAACATTTCTTAACAATAGGCTTTCTAACCCTAGCTACCTTCATATCGAAGGGTCCACAGAAGTCAACGCCGACATGCTGAAATGGCCTGGACGCTGTAATTCTTTCCTGTGGGAGGGAGCCCATCAACTGCTTAGCAGCCTCAGCTTTTATTCGGAAGCATTTTACGCATTTGCGCACCACTTTCTTGACCTCCCGGATACCATTGACAATGGAGTACCTTTGTGAAAGAGAACTCAAAACTAATCTGGGGCCTGCGTGTAAAAGTCGCAAATGCTCACTTTCTATTATGAGATTTGTTAAATGAGATTTTTTCGGAAGAATAGTGGGATGTTTCTTATCGAAAGACATCTCCCTGGCATTATCGAGCCTACCTCCTACTCTTAGGATACCTATTTTATCGAGGAAAGGAGAGAGACTTCCTATTCCTGTCTTTATAACTTTTCCAGCAACAAGTGACTCTACCTCTTTGGCAAAATATTGCTTTTGAGTACAACGCACGATAACTGACATAGAGTCGCGAAGCTCTTGAGGTGTTAAGTAACACTCTGTAATTTTATTTTTATTTTTTGAACAATTATTATAGAATCTATAAATAAATCCTACTACTTTTTGTAACTTATATAAGTTTGAATATTTTTCAATTAAATTGACTGCAAATGATGGCTCTACCTGTGTCACATTGCACGGTATCTCTTGCTCATCATTCTGTTCTGTATCTGTGGGCAAATCAGGCAATTTAAAATTTTCAGAACATGCATGTGTATATTGCTTATCTATTAAGTAGGTTGGCCCGTGCCACCACAAAGTACTTTGTTGCAGCTTGTGCGGCAAAACTCCCCTCGACAATAAATCAGCTGGGTTATCACCAGTCTTCACAAATCCCCATTGCTTCTGATCGGTCAGCTCTACTATTTGTTTGACTCTATTATTGGCATAAATGTTAGATTTTACATTGCCTGATTTAATCCAAGCTAACACTATTTGGGAGTCGCTGTACAAAAATGTCTCTACTTGGGAAAACCTACCCATCAGGACTCTACCAACCCTTTGCGCCAGCTGTGCCAAGAGAAGAGCGCCATTGAGCTCTAGTTGGGGAATTGTGAGGCTTTTGCCTAATGGAGCAACACGTGACTTGGAGCAGAGTAATTCTGTTTGCACTGAACCATCATTTTTTATAATTCTTACATAAAGACAACAGCCAAAGGCTTTACATGATGCATCAGAATACCCCACCAACTCTACATTAAGAATATCATTACTATTGACACATCTGTTTACTGTGATCTTACCCATAAGTTTTAACTTATTTAAGAAATTGTTCCAGTATAGAAACTGTTCATTTGGAATTATAGCATCCCATCCAATCTGCAAAGACCATAGCTCTTGCATGAATATTTTGGCTACCACTATGATTGGACCTACTAAGCCGAGAGGGTCAAACATCTTCCCTATAAAGCTCAATATTTTTCTTTTTGAATTTAAGTTGTCCCCTTCATCTATATTGGGGCTGGAAAAAGTGAATGTGTCTGAAGTGATGTCATACATCAAACCTAAAGTTTTGACCAGGTTATCTCCACTCATGTCTACATTTTCAAATTGCCTTTGCTCATTTGGAATATCTTTTATGACTTCCGGTTTGTTTGAGCACCATTTATGCAAAGAAAAATTACCTAACTTGAGAAGCTCTACCAATTGAGTTTTCAGTTCACAAAGCTGCTCTACATTGTCTGATCCACACAAAATATCATCAACATAAGTATTTTTGATCATTGTTTGAGCAGCAAGTGGGTATCTACTTTCGTACCGATTAGCTAGTTCAAGTAGGCACCGAGTGGTCAAGTAGGTAGAGGCCTTTAAACCATACGTCACGGTCTGAAGCTGCAAACAGCTGATAGCCTGCCTGGGATCATCTCGCCAAAGAATGTTTTGAAGGCAAGTTTGGTGGCTATTTATGAAAACATTGCGAAATGCCTTTTGGATATCACAAATTAGTGTGAAAATGTAGGTCCTGAATAAAATCAGAATATCAAAAAGCTCACTCTGTACCACGGGGCCATTCAGCATGACGTCGTTGAGGGACACCTGACTGCGCGACTTCATACTCCCGTCAAACACTACACGGAGTCGGGTCGTCTTGCTCGCCTCGTTGATAACAGCATGATGTGCTAGAAAGTAAACAGGATCTCTATCAATATCATACTCCGCAAAATCCACCTTTTTAGCATGTCCCAGCTCTACATACTGATCTATGAACAATTTGTACTGCTCTAATAACAAAGGATTTGATTTGAATCGTTTCTCTAACATTAGAAATCTTTGATAGGCGACTGAAAATGAGTCACCAAGTTGCAGTTCTTCCAGAGGAGCGATGAGAGGCATGTCAACATGAAAACGACTGTCTTTAAGACTCACTGATTTCTGAAAAATATCTTCAGCCTTCTGAAACTCATCACAACTCTTCCCTGCAGGCTCTGGTAATTTTTCAGTCAACCAAAATTTTTCCATAATATTTTCTAACTTTTTCTGATCATGGATAGCAAAATTAGAAACAATCTCAAAGGTTACATTACTTACTTCACTATTTTCAGACACTTTTTCAGGAATATTGCCACCAATTACATACCCAAATAGGGTGTTTTGCAAAACCGGTCCATTTTGGATTTTTATACAACCATCTAGTAAAACACTAAAATAAATATCCGCACCCAGTAATAAAGAAATTTCAGCTGGGATATTGAAATCATCGTCTGAAAGTTTTACATTTTTTGGTAAATTCCACCCGGATACATTTATAAATTGTTGGGGCAACTTTGAGGTTATTTTGTCAACTACGTGACATTTTAAGTTTAATTTTACATTATTGTGGCATGGAAGCACACTTATGTTTACAAGTTTGTCAATTTTTGTTGATTTATTACCTATTCCTATAATACTATGGTGCTGATTTATAGCAATCAGCCCAAGTTTGTTTACAAGGCTTGTTGTAACAAAAGATGCCTGGCTGCCCGTGTCAAGCAGTGCTCGGACAGAAATCTTTTCACCTTTTTGATTTAGCAAGTTAACTTTTACAGTCGGAAGCAAAACATTATTGGAAACAGGATTCGATACTAATGAAACTGCAGGCTCAATAGGACTGGCCGGTTCTTCATGTAGCAATGTGTTGTGTCCTTGTTTACATATTTGACATTTGAAAATAAACTTACATTTTCCGCTGTGAGTCTTTAGACATGTAGTGCATAAATCATGGTCCCGCACAAATGTTTGGCGGTCCGCTAATGCTGCCGTTTTGAATTCCGGACAGCTGAAAAGAGGATGGTCATTTTTATTACAACATTTACACAACTTCTTGACTTGTGAGGCAACATTGGTTACCTTTGACTGAGTAGATTTATAGAATCTACTTGTACTTTCATAGCAAGTACTTTTAGGGGGTGAACTATCTTCAAGTGCTATAGCGCGCTTTTCGAGAAAGTTCAAAAAGTCTACCATGGAAGGCATCTTTTCTATGTCCCTATCTAATTGATAAGCTCTGTTTGTGATTTGATCTAATTTTCTGGTTAAAATGGAAATCAGTAACATGTCCCATGTATCGATGGGCTGTTCAAGATTTTTCAATGCGTGCAATTGTTGCTGCACTTCTGACAAAAACGACCTTATAGAGGCTGCAGTGCCTTTTTGCATTGTAGGCAAATCTAATAAAACATTTATATGATTTCCTATTAACCGCGCTTTGTTGTCAAAACGCTTTTCCAACAAATCTAATGCTTCTCTGTATGACTGATTTATAAGCGGCAAGTTGACAATGACTGCCAAAGCATCATCTGTTACATACTTTCTTAAATAGAACAACTTTTGAACATCGGACAATGATCTGTTATTATCGATAACAGCCATAAACAAATCATAAAATGGTTTGAATTTAGTAAAATCTTTCCCATCATAGGGGGTTATATCAATGGTTGGTAGTTTACAGGTTGAGACATTATGACATTCTGATACTGATTTTTTGCCTATTTGCTTCAGAGAAGCATTGATTTTAGCAAGCACAGAATAATATTTTTCTTCTACTTGACCAACCTGTTCGGAGTCACTTTCGTCAATACTTAGGATATCCAACTGCACCGCCTCATAATCCTTGAGTGCACTGATCAGCTTCTCCTTGCGCGCCTCGAGAATATCCACCGTTGCAGACGCAAAACTTATGGGATCGTTCACAAAAGTTTCGATGCGCGTGATTGTAGCTTTGCACTGTGCACGAAGTAAGCGATGTTTACGCAATGTTTCCTTTGATTCCGCCATGGTAGTACGGTAGGTAACGACGAAACGACTTAATACTACGATTTACGAACACTCCGCGCACTTTTATAGCGATTTACGAACTTTTGCACAAAGTACTTGTTTGTTTACAACAAGCAAGCCGGTATCACGTGGGCTTGTTGTCAGTGTTGACAGCTGAGTGATTGATTGGCACTGACAGCTGATGACTGACACGACGCGACGACCTGAAGTTTGCACAACTCGTACGCAGGAAATGTTCCAAGCACCAACCTTGCCAAACCAATTTCAGATTTTGTCTAAAATGACGGTGTTCAAAGATGGCAATTTTTCGTTCACAAAATTGCAATCCACGATTTTTCGATGATAGTATGATGCTGTTTCTTGAAGTTTCTTCTTGAGATTTCGTTCTATTATAGCATAAAACGAAGTTTCTTCTATGTTTCTCGTTCTATTATGGCATAGAACGAAGTTGCGGGCCTCGAACAACCGGCACAACAACCCAGCAATGGCGACTTTGTATGGCAAGCCGACTCACGAAATTGCAATTCCACGGTCTTCCGATGCCGTTTCTGCTCCGCACTGATTTTAACACCAACTCTGAAGGACCACCGCGCGCATGTATGGAATTAAACATGCGGGTTTACGAGTAGAAACTTTTATTTTAACACGTTCAGTGCGGTACAGGACATATATGGGTTGTACGCGACTTTCTTCTGGTGCGGAAGGTAAAATTGTAGTTTTACCGCTGGTGCGGGGGCTATTTCTATACGAAATCCTTTATGTAAAAAAGAGTCAAGTATACTTTTCTGTAGCTTATTAAAATTATAAGCAAAATTTGCCATAAAATTGTACAGGACACATATGGGTAGTACGCACTTAAAAGCAATTTTCGTAATTCTGTGCGTTACCGTACATATATGTCCTGTATCCGCAGACCCGGTGTCGCGCTGATTTTTACAGTAGTGCGGAGCAATCCCTATCTTATTAGCACGTCATTTGTCGATTATTACATTAACGCCAAAATTAAGCGATCTCATAAAATGTTATCGATGGTCGCAATTTAATTGAGGATTGAAAATCATCAACATCCTAACCCAGTTATTAAAAAAATCAATTGCCGCATGTATGTTCCCGCATTACTTGAGAACGGCTTGACTGATTTGACTGATTCCTTTTTTGTTTTGTTTGTAATTGTACGGACAAGGCTTTTATAAATTAAAAATTTGTAAGTATGCGGTAGAGGTCTGCGCCGAACAAAGTTAACCAAGGATGTACCAAAAATGAGTCCTGCATATACTTCCACCAGGACCATAAATCCATGCCGGGGTGTTTAACTTAGCTTGTAATTTAAGTAAATGAAGTTTTGTTCATATTCAGAGAAATAAATGCTCCTTATCGATATCGATTGTTCAAAATACGGTTAGAACATCACTAAACTTGTGTAAAGGACAAACGTTTTGACCCTATTTTCAGTGCGGTACAGGACAATTGTGGTGGGTATTTAGTTTTAGGTATAGCTTCTAAAGTATTCACCAGATCCCCGTCCTGGCTTACCATATGTTAGATAAGGTTATAATCTACCCAAATAATTAAAAAAACAACATTAAATTATGAAATTTATTAAATTATAGGCATTTCAAAAAAAACATAATACAGGACATATATGTCATGTACCGCACCAGGAGTAACTCTCGTACCTACCATAAATGTCCTGTATCGCACTGTCTGAAAGTCTTGCAAATACGGTCCCGCACCGAACGTGTTAAATTAAACAGCGAGAGACACAGCCACTTGGATCAATCTTGATTACAGGAAGGACGATAATTCGCCAACATACAAAAAATACAATTTTTCCCCTCTACATTGTCTATGTTTAGTTCGTTCTAAACACTTTGTATGGGAATGAATCAGGGCAGAATAGTTTAGGCTGCTTTGCATTTATGGAACATGCTTAGGAAGTTTTGATTCTAAGTCATAGTGCAGTTGTGTCAATTCAAAACTATCTTTAGTCCAAGGTCTTATGGACCATTTTTAATTGTATTTTGAACTTTGTGTAGTAAATAAAGTATGTTTTAGAACTGCACTTGTCTCATCTGAAATGTCAGAATGTTTGTTGCTACAACTGCATGTTTTTGAGAGGGATTTTGATGTCTAAATAGTCTAAAGATTCTGTCAGCAGATGTAGCTACTAGCTCAAACTAACTCAAAAAAATCCGTTGATGCACGGCCAGAATTCGAACCCACGACCTTTGTAAAGTCGAGGTATTATCCAAATCGGCCAACATGGCTCTCTAACCCCGCATCCACACGTTGGGGCCAATGTTGGCCCCAACGTCTCTCACCAACGTGTGGAGCTGAACAAAATAGCTTGGCCCCAACGTTGGGGCCAACGTTGGGAGTTGGCCGTGCCGTGTCGGTTTTATCAAAGGAAGTTGGCGCGCCAACGTTGGGGATCCGTCCACACGTTGGCGCTATGCTCAGTCCCGTTTCGACGCGCATCGTGAGCGCACGTGTCGACTGACGAGCGAGAATGTCATCGTATTCCTTATTTATTGTGTTTGTAGAACTATCGGGCTGAAATTTTGCACACTTATAGATTCTCGGTGACAATGAAATATTATGGTATCAACAAGCTGATCTGATGATGGAGTCAAGAGCTGTTCAACAGAACTCCTCAGTAAATAGACCGATTGAGTTGAAACTCGGCATATTTGTCAAGTTCTGACTACAATGTAATAATATGGTAACAGCGAGCTGATCTGATGATGGAGTCTACTATTTTTTTTTTATGTTACGGGAACCGTGCAATTTTTTGGGATAAAAAGTAGCCTATGTCCTATTTCCGGTTATTATCTATCTATATTTTAAATTTCACCCATATCGGTTATGTGGTTGTCGTGTTATAGAGGAACAAACATACATCCAAACATCCAAACTTTCGCATTTTTATTATAGTGTGTTGTGTGAAGTGTGATAGTGACATGACGTGATGTGATTGTGATAAAATTGGTATTCAGTAATGTAAAATCACTTAGAGAAATTTCAATTTCTGTATCGGACGCGCAGACATCGGACGTCTGCACGTTGGCTCTGACGGAACAAGACTGGTGTATCGCCAACGTGTGGATGGTTCATGAAATCTTGGCGCCAACGTTGGGACCAACGTTGGTCCCAACGTATGGAGCCGGCGTAAGGCTGGATTCGATCAAAAGTCATCTTACTAGCCGACTTAATTCGAAATACAATTGTTTAGAAAGCGCAACCGAACGTTATTATGTGCATACAAATTATCCTGGTTATAAGGTGTCAACTTTACAATGTCAAAATATTCAAACAAACATAGTTTACTCTCGAGTAAAAACTTAATCCAGTTTTGTCAAATCCAGCACAAGAAACATTGTGATTTATTAAAAAGCGCAATCCCAAGAGCTAGTCCATTTTGCCCGTTTCCCGTTGTCCCTTGTACATAATGATGGGGAATATTTATTTATCGGGCGCTTCCGACGCAGACGGCGCGATTGCCCTCGAGTCGGCGACTGATGGATGTTGTACTAAGAATTATAGCTTTGTAACACAAATTGTACAATAAGACGGACATTTTGTAGGTACTGAGAAAGTGTTTATCGATTAAAAAAACTGTTTAGCAAGGTTAAAGGACACAGTATAAACAGTTGAAATTCAACTTATTAATTCAAATTCTTACTATAAGTACATCATATTTATGCCAGCCATACACGATCAAGTTCACCGTCAAGTTTGCAGCAGACTTGATGCGGCTTCCAGTAAACTTGACGGTGTATGGCTATAGATGCAAGTCTACTTGAAGCAAATTCTGCCGACTTGATCAAGTTTGCAGCATCATGTAAACTTGAAGATGTGGGTGAGCGTTCAAGTATACATGACCGTTGGTCAACGCGTCGTCGTCTGTCACTGGTGACGCCATGGCTTTGACTGGCTGCGCCATCAAGCAAACTTGCCGGTAAACTTGATCGTGTGTGTTCTATATAATCCAAAACATACAAAAATTTCTACTGCGCAGCGAAACGGCTATCTTCACGCATACCTAGATCCATTGTGAGAAGTTTACACGCCTTCGTTTTGCGTTCGAGTTCGCTTCGCGTTATGTTTTACAAGGTCTTATAGTATAGTAGTAGGTATCAGTTGGTAGTTGCTCCGCCTTCTGCGTCGTAGGTTGTGGGTTGGATTCCCACCCAGGAAAAATATTTGTGTGATGAACGTTTAGGTTAGTTCTGTTTCTGGTTGTTATAAAGCATTCTATATTATGTTTGAGTATTTACAAAATATTATAAGTATTCTATAAGTTATCTGGTTTCCATAGTACAAGCTTTGCTTTTGGGGCTAGATGGCGCCATGTAAAATTTCCACAAAGATTATTTAATTTTTATTTAAAGACCGATAAACATTACCCTTCCCTTGCCTCGCGCAGTCGGGTAAAAAAAAGAATCAGCTTCAATTACCTTCCCTCAGTTATCAAACAAAACAAGCAAATCCGATGTTTTAATAATATTTCATGCTACAACAACCATAATGGTTTGGCACGGGAACCGCCTCCGTAATGTCGGCTCAGAAAGTTTCAATTGAAATGTCACAGATAACAAATACGACGGGGTTGCTATTTTAAATATATATATAAAACTTTACTTACTGACAGTGCGTCTTTCTCTGTTTGGATTTGTGAAATGTTTATTTTGGTCTTGGTTCGGTAATTAGCTTGAGTTTACTCTATAGTATAGAGTCTATACTATTAAACGAGCGTTATTTGTAAAATTGTATAAATATTTCTATTGACGTTCTCGAAAACGGCTCTAACGATTTCAATGAGATTTGCAATTTTGGAGTTTACGGGGGTGAAAAATTGATCTATCTAGGTCGCTTATGTGCTACAACGTAGCATAAGTGTTCCAGGGAATATGGTCGAATAATATTCACCAATGATGTCACTTTATTTCGCTTGTCTCGCTCCGCGCAGCTTTTTTGGTTTCAGGTTTTTTTATTAGGCACCTTCCTGATTTCACATAATTCTCATATGAAAACTACCGTTAATTTTTAAATTAAGGCCGGCACAGACCTACGTCTGTCAATATGTCTTGTTATATCTTTCCACATAAATCATTATAGATACGTCTGCGACGGGTTTTAAAGAGACTTGTTTTATTATAAAATGCTTTGTTAGAGAACAAAGACACAGAATCTTTACTAATTTTTAATAAGTCACTCAACTAGAAATGGAAGTAACGAATGATTGTTGAGAAAAGATAAAATATGATTGAAAGCACCTTGAGATGAGGAAAAAAGTGAATTTTCGTGTCCAAACTCGCTGAACCAAAAACTGTTGAGATAAATTCTGAAATATTTTTTTTTTATTTTGTAATATATTTTCGGTCGTTCTGGCTGACTAAACCGCGGGTTTCCTCACAATGTTTTCCTTCACCGTTTAGGGCTCGTGCTAATGCGCATAAAATAATCCTGGATCCGCATTCTAAATAAAATTCAGCGTAAAAATTAAATCTTGTTTTCAGCACGCGCAGAATTTTTATTAGATATTTCTTGAAGAATGTTCAAAACTAGGTAAAATATGATCAATTTTCTAAATAATAGGCTTTTTCACCAAAATGTAACCTTTATCTAATATTAAATCATAGCCAAATCTAAAAGCTGGCGTAGAACAGTTTTCAATTAAGAACACAACACTCGCGTTGATTGAAATTTGCCACTCAATTTTGGACCCAAAGACTTATAAACTACATAGTAACTATATGACTTAATAGCTGCACCCCGCAGTGTTATCCGCAATTAAAAAGTCAACATGAAAGATTTTCTAAAATAAGAATATGGAATAACACATAGGCCAACTATGTGTTATTCCAGAACTTAAACTATCAACATTCAAAATTTCATCAACATCGGTTTAGTAAACATTCACACACATACACACGGACTTTCGTCTTTATAATATTAGTAAGATAGAGGTTATTACAGTTATATTTGTGAAATGGTATTAACTTGTCCATCGAAGCTCAAATGCTCAGAAAACAGATCAATAAAAAAACTTTGTAATATTCTCTTTTTCACTCATTTGATAACATAGTCATTTTAAATTAATGATTAAGTGAATTTCGATTGAATTTATTTTCCATTTAAGAATGAAATTCATGTAACAAGCGTTTTTATTCACTTCAACGGCAGGTAAATTAATATTTCGCAAAAGCCACCATAGGTTACATAATTTCAATTTTAATTAAAAATTGTTGGATATTATTCGACAAACGTTTTGAAGGTGACAGCTCGCGTATAACGCGTTTTAATTAATGTATGGTGCATTTGTGTGGCAGTTTATAAATAAAAATGTTGGATGTCAACAATCATTAGCTTTTCATGAAGCCTTTTCAGAGTAGCGTTTTAAACGAGCGAATAAACTTGGTTTTCGAAGTGCGTGTAGGCGCGTATAGGCGTGCCTTTTGCCACACGCTTAACTCGGGGCGCATGCTTAACTCGGGCGGGAGCGTTGACGCGCTCATAAGCTTGTGTAAGCGCGAGCCGCGTGTGATGCCTCCCCGCGTTCAAGCGTGTACGCCTAAATAAGACCGTGTGCGCGCGTTCGTCTTTTTTAAACGCGTTTGCCGAAACGCCCGTATACAATAAACGCTAGTCTGAAAGCGCTCATAAACAATTTAGACGAAGAAAGGAAGTATAAGCGAAGCTTAACTTGTGCGTCATGGCACTTAAGGGGCCGGCGAACGTACCTACGAACCTAGGAACGTAATACCTATATTATTCTGCTCATATTTTACAATCTAGATTACATGTTAAGAGAACCTTAGTGTCTAGTTAAACCTAACATAGGCTTTAAGACACTATTTAACAGACAAATGTATTGTGTTGATGAATAAAATATCTATCTATCTATCTACCAAAATAATTAAAAATTTGAGCATATTTTTATTACTTTATGTTATTATTTGGATAGAGGCAGTATTTATCTAGGTTCCTGTTACACTTTTGTTCCAAAAAACTTACTATAGAACAAATGAAAAGAAAAAATGCCATTTTTGGTGTACCTACAAAGATTTCAATTCAATTTGCTTACATTTCTTTTTAGGTAAGTTTTTCGGAACAAAAGTTTAACAGGAACCTAGATAAATACCTACTCTCCTAATCTAACAACATAAACTGATAAAAATATGCTTAAATTTTAAATGATTTCGGTATTACGTTTTTATGGAAATTCACCTGTCGCAGGCCTCTTAACGCGTTAGTGTATCATTTGCCTGCTTTTTTAAGTTTAGTGGTTTAATCAAATTATAGAAGTAGACAATCATTGATCAAAATAAAACGCATAAATCTATAAAAGGAATTCCTGTAAGTTGGTAAGCACATAACTTGAAAACGGCTGGACCAAAATGTATAATTCATTTTTTAAGATTATATAAAATTAAAAAAATCGTCATATTTGTAAAATAGATAAAATTTTGCTTCAACTATTGTAAAGTAATGGTACTTATCGTAAAGTTATGTTAATCATGTAGTAGCTTAGTTTCTGTAAATAAATGTTTTATTGTTAACATTACCCATATTTTAAACTTTACATGTAACATTATAACTCCACATTTTAACTATTATTTATGCCGATAGTGCTGATGGAAAATTATTGATGCATTTTCAGTAAAAGTAATCATCAATTATTTTGCGGCTTTTGCGGATGACATATCCTTTCATTGATATTAATTTACAGCGGTTTTGATGGTTTGTATAATAAACATGTGTAAATTATAATTATGTCAAAAATACATTTACTTAAATAACTATTTTGTTTATTTTGATGATAGTGAAATTTCGAATGCATAACTTGATTAAAAACTGATTATAATTTAACTATGAAGTGTGAAATGCAATGAAAATGCACTACAAATAAATCATTCTCTTGAAAACTATATTATGTCGTTAAAGTAGATGGAACAACCCGAGGCTGTTAATGGTCACAACCAAGTTAATGGTATGAGGTCATCGCCTGGTCTCCCCGTTGTCACCTCTCTGAGAGAAGCTGGACACCTAAGTGGAAAGAGCATTTTCACATGTCTTCGAATCCCTTTTATGGACCTCTCCTTAACAATTAATTAAATTAGTTATCTAATAATCATAATAACTGGATCGGTCCACCAGTCGTCACCGCAGCGCTTCCTCACAGAGCTCTGGCAACTTTACTCACCGCATGAACACAACACCATTTGAGAAGAATGATGATCCCTCTCCAATATTTATTCTTATTTATCCTGAACCATGATGAGCTCTTGTGTTTCTGAAACCGCGGGCGGCATTCAGTCACAGTATTAACTGCCAACAAGACAACACAAAACATCAACGCTCAGAATAATGAAAAACACCATAAATAACAAACTAATCCGGCCAACGGCGAATGCGGCGTTAATTAAACAAATTAGTTCCCAGTTCGGCGTGTGTAATGCTGCAGCAGCAGTTTTAAATATGGTACATTTTATAGTTGCAGGAATTAAGAAAAACTATTCATGTAGTTTTTATTTTGAAGGCCAGGTTAAAAGTATCCGGCGAGATTGTATGAGAAATGTGATGAGAGTGAATGAGGCGAAAGAGGTGTGTCAAGATCGTAGCAAATGGAAATCGTGGTTTCTGCCTACCCCTGTGGGAAAGCGCTAAAATTTAAAGTTTACACTTCAATATCAAAATTTATAAGAATTCTTCAGTTTACTATTTGGTACTAATAATAATTAAAATCGGTTCATCCGTTCAGGAGCTATGTTGCTACATACAGACACACAGAGCCAAAGATACACTGATAAACCCCTCTTTTTCGTCGGAGGTTAAAAATTAGCAAAATATAATAGAAGTCCTATTTGGAAGAACAACCAATGACAAAAAAAAAATCAAAATAAGATTTTGATGTGTGATCAAAATGAGGTTTTTTTTTTGTAATGATCCCTATCAAACGTTAATCACAGTTTCTTTTTAGAAGCGCCTTAGTCAAGAGATATCACTGGCTAAAGTTTGTTTGATGTTCGGAAAAACAACCAATTGCCCAACGCCCATGTCAAATTTATTTATCAAATTTTTCATGAGAATATATGGAATATTTTCAATGATAAATATTATTATCAACGGGATAATAATATTTAAGTTCGTAACCATGATAGTTTCAAAAGTTCAATGATAAAGTTTTCAGTCATAAAGTAGTGTTAAAATACCTATCGCATAAGTACCTTTGTACATATTTCTATATGTTGCTATTCTGTCCAAATACGTTTTTTTGTTTCTACTGTAAAATTTACTAAAAATTTTATTACTAAATCATCATCATCATCCACAGCCCGACTTCACCCACTGCTGGGTATAGGCCTCCCTTAGTTTGTGCCATTCGTCACGATCCTGCGCCAGTCTAATCCATCTTTTGCCCGCGACTTTATCGATGTCGTCTGTAATATTACTAAATATTTTACTAAATATTTTATTGGAAAAACCGACATTGTCACAATGTCGGTTTTTCCAAATAACCCTTCAATTGTGTTTTCAGCGGAGCTAAAAAGGTCGCTAAAGCAGAATCGCAGTAGGGAATTGAACATAATGCCGTCTCTTTTCACTCTCAGTCAATTAAAGAGATGCCAATAGTTCAATTCCTTTAATGCGATTCTGCATTAGCGATCTTTTTAGCTCCGCTGGTCAGCAGTTTCATTACAAAAAATGACAATTTTCCACAATTCCCGTGACATGCAATCTGGCGACGAATCCAAACTTTTCGAAAAGCACGAAGCACTGAACAGACTTGGTACGTGAGTAATTTACTAATGCATCCCAACGTCGCGCACTTTCGTTTCGCATTGGTAAATGAAACGCGGGTAAGGAGGGTGATGATGAGCAGAGCGGGTGGAAGCGCGTTTAGCGTTTATATATTACTAGCTGCTGCCAGCTGCTTCATTCGCGTGGTAGCCGAATAAAAAGTAGCCTATGTTACTCTCCGGCCTTTCAACTATCTCCACACAAAAAATCACGTCAATCCGTCGCTCTGTTTTGACGTGAAAGCAGGACAAATAAACAAACAAATAAACACACTTTTACATTTATTATATGGGTATGGATTACCACTAGTATTATGACCCGACGAACTTCATACTGCCTTAGAGTTCGAGGTATCATTAAAAAAGCTGTCCCATACAAAATGTATTACATTTTGTATGGTACAGCTTTTTTGATTGATGATTTATGAAAAATTTAAATTTTTAGATTTTTATTTGTTTAAATATTTTACTGAAGCTGGCAATCAATTTTAATAGTTATTCTGTACGTCCAACAAATAAAAAATCATAAAATTCTGTCCCGTCGTGCCGTTCAAAAAAAGATTCCGACGACTTGAGTGAGAACCCCCTTTTTTTGAAGTCGGTTAAAAAACCTACCTAATTTTCTTTTCAAATCGCACGCTAGTTCTCTCCCTATAAACACGCCATAATGAGTTAGCGCCTCGGACGGCGGAATGCACCCCAGCATCATATTTGCAGCTTTCATTACAGATATTAAAAACTATGTAACAGACATCCGATTGATGAAGAACGGGAAGAGTAGAGGAGTACTTGTCTGGAGAGTTGAATGGATGGTGAGTTATTATGAAAGTTTTTTAAAACTTCACCGTTGTACAAATACAAATTTATTTATTTACCAAATAAACTAAGATTACAGAGGGTTTGCTGGTGTTCCCCGCACGAGGCAAGCCTGTGTCGCGGGAGGCCAGTTTACGAGATAAAATTTCCTTTTATTGAAAAAAATAAATTTAAAAGATTTTTAAATTAACAATAAAAGTACCTACATTAATACTAGTTGGTTTAGTGGTGACTACTGCTTAGCTGTGGTAGTGATTTTAGCGCTGTCATTCATAATGAACTTATAAGCTTCCTAGAGGAAAATCCGTTGATGCACGGCCGGGAACCCATGACCGGATCGAAAATTGAGGTTTTACCCCACTCGGTCAACATGGCTCCAAAGGTATCCATAATAAACATATACTTAGTAAAATCGGTTCATCCGTTCAGCAGTGCGATTCAGACCTTCTCAGGATAATATTCCGAATTCGGGAAGTGATATTTCTTCGAAAGAAAGTTTACAAAGAAAATCATTGAATCGGATGCATTTTCAGAAGTCAATCGCACTGCAGGAGGCAGACACACAGATACACAGAGACACAGATACACGCTACAAATTTATAGCACCCCTCTTTTTGACCTTCCAAAAGTTGCCTGGAAGAGATCATTTTCAGCGATAAGGCCGCCTATTGTATTAAGTACCCCACTTGTTCTTTATCGTTATTTTAATTGTCTCTGTATTGACTTTGTTTTTGTAGGTATTTATTTCAATAAAGATATTTTCTATTCCATTCTTTTTACTTGGGGGTTGAAATACCTCAAAAACACCTGAAATGGTGTTCGTAGAACAGTATATTTTGCATAGTTCTCTATAGAATTGTCGAGAAATATAAATAAAATCTGAACGGCCTTATTCACTCCAGTTTCATCACGTTACGGTAAGAAAGGTCTCTAAAGAGTACTCGTAGACTATGGGAAGTTTTTTATAGTTATTTTGTTACGGAGAAGAAACACTAGCTACCGCACACTTTTTTGAGTTAGCGGAGTAAATAATACTACTAACTGCGCCGTCGCGGCGTTGCCCGTGTAGTGTTAGTATGTGATGATGATGATAATGATAATGATGAAAAGTAGCCAACAACCTTCCTCATGAATAAAGCTATCAAATAATAACAAATAATATAAATGCAGAAAAAAAATTTCAAGTCAGGCTGCTAGGTCCTGAGATTAGCGCGCTCAAACAAAAAAACCTTTTCGCTTTATAAACTCGTATTGTTATAGATAATAGATTTGGTATTTCAGTCCAATGCCCTTAAATCTGTAAGGCACCGTCTCCACGAGCGTGAGAATCGCTGCGATATTATCGTCGTGCCACGTAATTATATACACTCTCTATGAACGTGTCTCCATACGGCGATATTATCGCGGCGATAGAAGCTATAGAAATACGTGGCACGACGATAATATTGCCGCGATTCTCACGCTCGTGGAGACGGCGCCTAACAGCCATTATTCTCATTATTTTTCAACACAACAACACTGCTTTGTATGTGGATAAAATCTAATTAATTTGTGTATAAGCAAAGGAAAGTTTCTCAGAAAACTAAATTGAAACAAGTTGAACATCAGTCTCAAGTATCAAAGTTAATGGAATATTTTTAATTTAATTACATTATTTTGTATTTTCATACTTGGAGCTTGATTATAAACAGCGACTTGTTTCAAGAACTAGAATTTTTATTTCAGCCTATCTTCAAAAATATAATTTTAAACATCTGAGAGAATATTTTTGACGACCTCTGTGGCGCAGTGGGTGAAGGCCCGCCTGTGACGCAGGAGGTTGCGGGTACGATCCCCACAGCGAGACAAATATTTGTATCATCATCATCATCTCAGCCGTTGGACGTGCACTGTTGGACATAGGCCTCCCTCAAAAATGTCCATGTTTTGCGGTTGGAAGCGGCCTGCATCCACCGCTAACCTGCAGTTTTTACAAGGTCCTTTGTCCATCTTGTCGGTGGACATCCAACGCTACGCTTGCCGGTCCGTGTCCTATACTCGAGAGCTTTTCGGCCCCATCGTCCATCTGTTCTGCGCGCTATATGGCCTGTCCATTGCCACTTCAACTATTTTGTTTAAAAAAAAATTGTAAGTATTAGTTTTTTTATTTGTGGTCCAAGTTTGTTCGTATCTAATTATAAAGATGATTCTAAGTGACACTTTTAAACTAATATCTATGTTTATAAATTGGTGTAATAAAGCAACAAAATCACATTGATCAAAACTTTGTCCCGTGCGGCGGTCTGCCGTGCGCATCTGTGACCAAAAGAAAGATAACGAAGTTATATTTTTGGGCTATGCTAGAGATTCCTATCGTACAACAACTCAGACATTATAAGATGATTTGGGCACTGTTGAGCACGGCTGAAATGAAAAAAATGTTAAAAAAACCGACTTCAACAACTAGCAGTGGGTATCAACAGGCTGGCATGATGATGCCTCTTAGCTCAGTTGGTAGTAGCTCTGCCTTCTGCGCTGTAGGTCGTGGGTTTGATTCCCACCCAGGACAAACATTTGTGTGATGAACATAGATGTTTGTTCTGTCTGGGTGTTATAAAGTATTCTATGTATCTATGTATTTACAAAAAAAGTAGGTTTATAAGTATTCTATTAGTTATCTGGTCTATTAGTTATCTAGTTATAGTACAAGCTTTGCTTAGTTTGGAGATAGAAGGCGCTGTGTGAAATGTCCAGCATGTTTTTTTATTAATGTTAAAACTGAGCAATTTTCTGTACTCTCGAGGTGCATTTCTGTTTATAACTCTGAAGATCCTCGACAGGTTTTCACCAACTTTTTATGGCACCAATCGGAAAGTGTCTCCTTTAAAAAAAGTTCAAATTGGTCTATATCAATATGTTATAACGTCTCTATAATCGACACAATGTTTCGCTGCTCAACGACCCAGCCTATATTGAAGTATGCGCTGTCTCAGCTGTTCGTCTCGCGTCTCCATTACACTAATTTGTGCGTTTAATCGACGTCCCGAGACGTCCCAAGGGACTCATTTTCCAGTATTTATCCAGACTTGAGTTTTAGAATTTGATTTTTAGCATAATTAGCTTTATACGATTAAGGCTGGATTCGACCAAAAGTCATCTTACTAAAGAGTAACTAGTCGACATAATTCGAAATACAATTGTTTAGAAAGCGCAACCGAACATTAGTAGTGCATACATTATTATCATGGTTATAAGGTGTCAACTTTACAAAGTCAAAATATTTAAACAAACAGTACTTTACTACTTTACTCTCGAGTAAAAACGTAATCCAGTTTGGTCGAATCCAGCCTTAGACATCCAACTAATGCAAACTTGCAAAGTTTTTGAAATTTTCACTCACAGCTCGGCTTGATCGTTGGTATTTATTTTAATATTTCCAAAGTTTAAAAATAATATAAATTGAAAACAAAAACTTGTTTTTTGATAAATGATGAATGAAACATTTAAAAAGTTGTTCGATATTTCGATTTTTTACGTGAAATGGATTTTTTGTTGGAATTTGCGGCTTTTGACGATCTTTGATCTTGCTTATAAATGCAAGAGCAAAGATTTCTCCCTGTTTTCAGCAAAACATAAGATAGATTTTGAAGTTTACATCTAGTTTATTTACATCGATATTTTCTGTTATTTTTTTTTCTTTTTTTACGAATGAGTTTATCACTGAAAAGTTCATACAGTAGACAATGCGTTAACATTAGCCCTAAATCTCGGTGTGACCTCTTCACTTAGAGTAATTAAACAGAAACCGAGTGAAATAGGTTAGTTCAAATGACAGTTTTATTGATCCTAAGTACTGGTATAGAAGCTCCGTCCTTGATGGCCGTTTTACTAGTCAGGCTAATAGCCCGGCTAATTATGCAGCTAGTTCACTAATTTTATACGAGTTTTTCTTCTCTAGTTTGGACGATTCCTCAAACGTTGCCATGAAAAAAAAAAACAAAAATAAACTTGGGTCTCGACAAAAACACTATCTATAAAGTCCAGTTGTGGCTAAGAACTATCATTCAACAAGTAGGTAGGTCAAGCTGATTAGGAGAAAAAAAAATAAAGAAAATATTTGTCTCACTTTGTCAGGCTAATTGGATGAGATAAGATAAACCTAAAGATAACCGTAGCCTATGGACACCTGTGACAACATAGGAGTCAGACTCGCGCTGCTGACCCTTTAAAAGGGGAGTCACTGCGCCGACAACACACTGGACAAGACTGGTCAACCTGTTTTCACCTCAGTGCTTCCTCGTAGAGCTCTGGCAACCTTAACTCACAACACAGTTTGAGAATAATGATGTTATTTGGCTGCGAAATTCTGTAATTTTCGATTTTCTTGTAATTTTTAATATAATGATGTATCACGATAAACTTCTTTGTTATCAGTGATCATAAAATATTATATGTGATTGCGAATTTTTAGGTAAGAGTAGACTAGCTGCCTTCTTCAAAGTGTGAGCTATTAGCCAGATTGGCGTCTGCGTAACTCGTCTAATGGAATAATCTAAGTGCCTACCCAATCAAACTGTCAAAAACTGAATCTCGATCTCGTAAATTCTGATTACATCGTCCCGCGCTTAGAATACCAAATTGTTGGATCAAAGAGTTTCGGTATATTTATTGATAAAACGAAGCAACATTATCAATATTCCAAGGAGCTACGGCATAACGAGGTTGGAAAAATCTTGATGGATATTTGATTATGTAAATCTTAAAATAAGGACTGATGTTATGGTTAAGGTATGAACCTTAAAAAACTTATGTCTTTACATCTTATACTAGATAATAATAAATAATAAATATTGCTGAACATTTGTAGATGACTTCGACAGTGTCAAGAGGCAATCTTTGCTTACAGTTTGAGATGGATTAAGCCTTCCCAGCTCCTACACGATCCTCTCAGCTTAACCAGCCATATCCACGGTAAAGACATGGTCAATACGTGTGGGGCTGACTAAGCCGTGGGTTTCCTCCGTTTAGAGCTCGTGTTAATGCGTATATAATTTTTGCAACACGAAAAATCCGTTGATGCATGGCCAGGATTCGAACTCATAACCTTTACATCGAAAGTCGAGTTACTATCCTACTCGGCCAATATAGCACACGTGTGTTGTGTTAAGGTGTGATCCAACTAAAATATATTTGAACACGTGCTTTTACTCTTAAAAGACGTCAATACGTCTCTACCTCCACTATTATGTTCCATGGATGAATCTGCACATTTGAATTTCATCACAATTTAGATGGTGAAAAAAGTATGTTAGTAGTATATCAGTCATGTGGTTCCCATAACACAATCTCTGCTTACTTTGGGGCTACAATGATGCTATGTGAAATGTCCAGCATTATCTATTTCTTATTTAATGATACAGTTACTATGAGTCTGAATACACTCTCTTTCAAAATATCAGATGTTATCGCTTGTTTTGTTGAAATCTGTGTTAGAATCGTTTTAACGATCCACAAGTCCCGGCTGAACGTCTTCAGCGAGAAATTTCCATAAATCAATTTCAATACAAACACCTCTTAGTGAACTCTGTCCGCAGTCTCAGTAAGGTATGGTGCTAGGGAGGACGGGTCATTTGTATCAAGTCATTTTCTATCAATAAAAAGGTGAAATCCGTACCTATATCATAAATGTGCAAGTGTGTTTATTTTTTTGTTTATTTCTCCTGCTTTTACGTCAAAGCAGAACGACGGATTGACGTGCTTTTTTGTGTGGAGATAGTTGGAAGGCTGGAGAGTAACATAGGCTACTTTTTATCCGGGTACCAAGCGAGTGAAGCCGCGTGCAGCAGTTAGTACAGAAATAAATGTATTTTATCGTAATGTAATTTTTTTTCTCAAATTATGTACTTGGAGCAAAACAAGAAACTCATCTCACCCACACATCGTGTAATGAACATAGATGTCTGTTCTGTGTCTGGTTGTTAAGGTATTATAAGTAGGTACCTATGTATATTTAAAATATATAAGTTATCTGGTTCCCGTAGTAGCTTTGCTTAGTTTTGGGGCTAGATGGTGCTGTGTGAAATGTCTAACAATATTTAAATTTATTTATGTATTTATCTCTCTCACTCTCATGGGCTCATATGCCAATGACATGGTTCCGTGATGCAGTAGACCCGGTTTGTTGCATCTCAGACGCGTTCAAACGCAGAACAAACTTTGATATTCTTCACGAAAATATTTGTCATTGATGAAAAAGGAGAAAGTGGTGCCGAGTTGAGATGCAGATGTACCTGACACAGCCAAGCTCAGCTACGCATCAGCCCCCCTAGCTATATTACACTATCTATCGTCGCGATTGCAATAGAACACTTCGAAATGTATAGGAATTGATGTTTGAAGGTGATGAGTCAAGTGGTCAGAACGTCAATTCCTATACATTTCGAAGTGTTCTACAGCAATCGCGACGGCAGATGGCTAGAGCCCCAGATTCTGACATTTGACGACATGGTGATGGTTTAGTGATGTAAGGTCAGTTATCATACATTCGGTTGAATTATTCGGTTTTCGGGGTTAATAAATTGCAGTGGTTTCCAACAGATTTCCAATCCGCTATCAATAGCGACGCACAGCCGTCCGTGACTTGGATGGCGAGTGGTCTCGCGGCCGCGCGACAGTTGGAACGCAGTTATACTGATCAAATTTAGTCGCAGGAACGTCGGTGCGGTATAGACTAGCGAACCAACCATGAGTATAGATAGTAGTAGTAGATAGCCTTGCGAAAATAGGATGGGCCATTTCTCAATAATAAGACGGAAAGGGCTGATAGTACGTTTAGCCTAATGATTATAATTGCGATAAAACCAAAATGTAATCATTAGAACCAGTGTACTTATAAAATATGTTCATTTGAATTAATTTAGTAAATTTCAGTAGCTTTTGACAGATTTCTAACCCTATCAATGTAGTCTGGCCAAGCGACAGTTGTTTAATTATAAGAAATACAAACACATAGCTACGAGTACATACCGGAATTTTATAGAGATAAACCTATTTGTGTCATCTTTTTTAGCTTTGGTAACCAGGAAAAAAATGATGGGAAGTGAAGCCGAGGCCAAATTAGCTCAACACTTATTGATACTTACACTTATTTACTTTACATTTGTTTTGACTGTAGATAAGATAAGGGCAAATTTTTCAATACCTAGATAACTTTTATCTGAGGAAATAAATATGCGATTTGACATATATATTGTATTGAAAATATGTCATAACGCCATATTTATTCCTCAGATAAAAGTTATTTATCGATTGAAAAATCAGCCCTTAAGTTGAGTGGATATTAAAAGTTCATAATCTTGAGTAATTGTTACATTACAAAATTTCTAAAACCTAAGAAATTTCTCCAAGGCTTTTCATATTTATCGTCAGCTGATTTTCACAATAAGATTCATAATACTCCTAAAATGTTTAAACTCAGTAACCCTAGTTATGTAAACTTGAAGCTTATTGTTCAGTATCAAAACTTGATAACAAACAGAAACCTACGCCGAAGGTTAACCTTTACAAAACCAGTGGTATCCAATCTGAAAGTTTGTGGAATACATCGGTGTTTGTTTATAAGTTTAATGGACAAGAGGTGTACGCTATCCTGAATTTCTCTACGAAAATCTATAGTATTTCTACTAGTATCTAGTCAAACCTAACATAGGCTTTAATACACTATTTAACAGACAAATGTATTGTCTGCGATGAATAAAATATCTATGTATCTATCTATTTATACAGTCAATCGTGATTCAAAGCCGTACTGGACGAGGGGGATAGTACCTCGGCTTTCGATCCAAAGTTCGTGGGTTCGAATCCTGGCCGTGCATCATTGGATTTTTCGTTTCGAAAAATTTATATACGCATAGCACGAGCTCTAAATTGTGAAGGAAAACATCGTGAGAAAACCCGCGGCTTAGTCAGCCCCACACACATTGACCATTTTCTTTTCTGTGGATACGGCCGGTTAACCTGAGTGGATGGTTTAGGTGCTGGGCAAGCTAATTCCATCTCAAACAATGTCCCAGGCACTGCAGTGTCCCGTTAAGTGTAGGGAAAAAAATATATTTTACCCAGTACAACATTAGTAGGTATAAACTTTGATTTTAGATTTTAGTGCATGATTTTTATGAATCTTTTTAGAGTAAAACAAAAGCTACTTCTTATCAAATCGCCCTACGACCGAATCCGGGGGCTGCTAGTTGATTTTTATTTATCGTCTACGAAGACTAAAGGGTACCGTTATTTAACCATCCCTTGAGGGATGGAACACACGGAGTTTGGACGCCTGAAATTTACCTGGCCACTTTTATAATGCGGGTATGATCGCGAACAAAATTTCTGTGTCATATCTATTAATAACTAGCGTAATAGTAGGACCCCGGCTTTGCACAGGTTGCCATATTATTGTAATTTTTTTAGTGATCTCTGCTTTTTTATAATTAAAGAATTGTAAAAAAAATTACTTGCTGATTACCTATGTCGTGTAGTATTGTAGGTGAAAGAATTTTAAAATCATTTAAATAGATTTTGAATTTATCTATTACACGTTAAAAAAATCTAATTATTGTAATATGAAATTTAAGTTGTTCTATGCACGTCGAAAATCGAAGATCGTCTGTTAACTTTTATATTAGATGTTTTGTCTCTTTCTTCACGTTTTATATATATATATATAAAATGAAATTATATATATGTATTTTTTTATATATAATTATGTTGACAGAAAAAATAAAATTAAAATATGGTATGTAAAGAAAGTGGGAACCAACGGTAGTTTGTGATAATTTCAAGATTTTAATCAAAATTGTTCGTCTTAAATACTTGAAGTCTTTCAAATATCGCAAATAAATTAAATTGCTTATTTTGAAATTCTTCAGTGATTAAAATCAGCCTGAGAATTCAAATGATAAAATTTTCAAGGATGTAATATTACATTTTGTTTGTCAACGTGTCAGAGCGACGATCAGGTTTGATGTTTACAAATCGCAAACTCGGAAATGAATTTAATTATTCTCTGAAACGAAGAGATTTCTAATTCCTTTGAAATATCATTTGGATATATTGAGTTATACATAAACTTGCTTTGATTACAAAATAGATAAGATATTACATTGATAAGTAGAACAGATTAATAAAGAATCTTTAAATTTGTTATAATGTTGAAAAATAGTTGTTGTACTAGTACATAGGTTAATATATATTTATTCATTTCAAACTATCAATTTTTAAATTCGAATTGTTATGTCAAAATTTTTATTAATATTTTCATCTTCTTTCACAAAAAAAAAACACTTTTCGTCACGCTTATACAAAGATCCCCAATGGCGAGAGCCGGCTCTTCGTCGCGATTTACATACAAGCGTATAAGTTCAGTACTGTACCTATCTGTCTCACCATCAATTATCATACAAACTAAAATATGCTTGACTACATTGACATAAGACTATTTTCTGTAAGAGCATAGGAATGTTGAGTGAAAGTATCTTGCCTTACTACTATACAGGGTGAACTTTTGAGACGGGTAAGTAGGGGCAGCTACCTTAACCCTCATAGGAAAACGTTCTTAGGAGACTATCTTAAACTATTGAAGATAATTCGACCTGCATTCACAGATTTTGAAATAAATGAGTGCGAGAAAGTGGGCAATTTACACAAAAACTTCGATGCCAATCGATCCTGTTTTATATAAAGATTAAAAGGTTCTAACGGACCAACTGAGGTTAGTACTAGAAAAGTCAAAAAAACTTTGACTTTACATTTCGTAGGCAGCTGTATAGGCGGTGACTCTAAGACGAAAGAAATTCAACTCTATGTACCTAGATACAAGTTCAAATCTGATTGAGTGAATGTTACAGATCTTAGCTTGGTGAGTTTTTGAATGAAAGTTTTATAATTTGTACTGTTGTTTGTTCTGTGTCGGGGTGTTTCGGAGGTCTTCGGGTCCGGAGGTCCGAGTAGAGGCCCAGAGGGACTTACCCAGCTTGTGGTTGGATTTAATCAATAAACTATTTTGTAACTGGCTTTTGTTAGTGACTTTGTGCGTATCTCGTAAGAGAAATTGGCTGTGGTTGTAGCTTTATTCTGAAGTGTTGGCTTTTTTGTAAAATTGTTTTGATTTTCAAATCATGTGGTAATGTTGTATATTCTACAGCCTAGTTAGTAGTGAGCCGCGTTAGCCGTGAGTTTTTTTCCTTCACCGTTTAGAGCTCGTGTTAATGCGCATATAGATTTTTCGAAACGAGAAATCCATTGACGCCCAGGATTCGAACCCACGACCATCGGATCGAAAGTCGAGGTACTAACTCGACCAACACGGCTCTTTTTGGCTGATCTAATAATAAAGAATAAAAACTTTTCTGGAATTTTATCAGTACTTACTTTATTTTTAACTTTTTTTAGAATCGTCCTACAAAACACAAGCGTTGAAAAATAAATTGCCTGTCAAGTTAGGTAAATTGATTGAAAGCGATATATACCTTGTGATTTAGATCCCTTACTGGCGTTAGGGCTAATGCTAATATTTACCTGGTTCTACTGCTATTGCATAGGTAATAGTGTTAATAGCTGGAATACTTCATACCTTTTTGCGTATTTTTAAAATTGTGAAATATTTTTGACGTAATAACGTCTTATAAATCGATGAACGCCGGCTGCACGCACGAAAAGGTGTCACGTTCCACCTGAGACGAGAGTGCAAGCGAGAGCGTGGAACAAGCGATAGAGAGGCAGATCGTTCACCAATGTTTTCTTATGACGTTATCACTTAAAATTATTATCGTAACCGATTTTACAGATAACTATTTTTTTTATCTGAATAATATGACGGTTTCATAATGTTAGCTATGCATCAAATTGCAAAAAAAAAATCAAAAACAAACATAATCCATCCACAAGGTAATCTAAAACCTCACTCTACAATTATAAGGCTACAATATTGGCGAATATATTGACCAACTGGCCAAAATGTTTATCTTCAGTCTCTTTTATTTAATATTTTAATCCTTTAGTAAGTAAGACAGCAAAGTTTTTCACTAGTGCATACAAACTGACGTTGCATGGTAACAAAAATAGTCTACGGCGTAGAAGATTCAACACTTCTACGGCTACGAACGCTAGGAACTGCTACGATAGTGCTACGACAGCTTTTCTTGTGTAAGCTACGACTTACTCATGAAAAGATTGGTGTTGATTGATTGGTGGCAACAGGTAGGCTTTGCTGTTGAAACGGCTCAAGTTGAGTTATTTTGTGTCTAATTTACATCTTTTGTCAACAATTTGAATGATGGAGACTTTTTAATTAAAATTTTAGACAGTTCTATTTTAGTTTGATAATGTTAACAGGCTTACTGTTTAAACAAGGATGGTAGGCTCAGATCTTTTTTAATCAACTTATATCATTCCACTGCTAGTTATAGGTCCTCCTCAATTTCTTCCATCTCTGTTTTATCTCTATCCCTAACAACATTTATTGAAGGCATTGATACCACCTCGTCAACGCTTCTGCGGTTTGACCTTGACGCTTTCCTTTTTCCGATCTTTAGACTAAGAAGTCTAAAGATCGGAAAAAGGAAAGCGATAATTATTATTTTAGAGCAGGTACAAAGTGTTTGGAACGGCTAGCTCACTTTAGCTCACTTTATAAATGTAAAATTATTTATTTGAAACATTTTATTTTATCATGAAAATGCCCGTAACATTTACAAAATATACAAATGTAATAAGCATAATCGAAAATGAGAAAATCTCACTTGAACTTAAATTAAATTATAAATAAATTATCCTCTCAGCTTAACCGGCCATAACCACAGGAAAGACATGGTCAATACGCGGGTTTCCTCACGATGTTTTCTTTCCGCGTTTAGAGCTTGTGTTAATGCGCATATACATTTTCCGAAACGAAAAATCCATTGATGTTCGGCCGGAATTCGAACCCACTTTCGCGTCGAAAGTCGAGGTCGAATCCCTTCTGCCAACACGGCTCTAAAACATAAATATACTTGATATACTTACTTATAATTTAGGCGGCCTAAAAACTCCGTCACCAGAGTTGGCCACTTACTCATACGAACTTACTTTTTACTTGATATACTTAAATACATTGCATAACGGAAAACATCGCAAATACTCCCTTGGCGCTCTCAAGCTGCATAAAATAAAGTGTAGCTTATCGAATTTCGAACCCCGGGCGAGCGATAAATTAGTTTGGACACCGACCAGCCTCGTCACTCTGTGCACCTTGCTCTTTTTATTGAACCCTAGCTTGTACTGAACACAACCTCCTTTGACCTTTGACGACCTCTGTGGCGCGAATGACTGACCTCTTTTTGACTGACCTCTTAGCTCAGTAGTAGCTCTGCCTTCTGCGCTGTAGTTCGTGGGTTCGATTCCCACTCACAAACATTTGTGTGATGAACATAGATGTTTGTTCTGTGTCTGGGTGTTATAAAGTACTGGTGGACGCCCGCGGCTTCGCCCGCGTGGACTACTATTTTTTTATTCCACGGGAACAGTGCCATTTTTCGGGATAATTATCAGGATTATCTATCTACATTCCAAATTTCATCAAAATAGATACGTGGTAACAAACATTCACACACACACACACACGGACTTTCACCTTTATAATATTAGTAGGATTCTATGTATGTATTTACAAAAGGTATATAAGTATTCTATCAGTTATCTGGTTCCCATATTACAAGCTTTGCTTAGTTTGGGGCTAGATGGCGCTGCGTGAAATGTCCAGCAACATTTATATTTATTTAATGCTAAAGGCCCACCCGAAGAATATTGCAGGTTGATGAGTTAACTCACTGCTCGTTGCCCTAATTTTTTTTTGATTGGCTCCCTTAGTTATCCTGTAGATGGCGCTTATTGATGCTTTAATCGATAAATGGTCTTAACAAGATTTTCAACCTGACGACTAAGGATTCGGTAGCCGAGTTAGTAAAAGGCACTCCGGCTTAAGGAGGATCGCTTGTATCATTGCGGGTTCGAATCCCGTCGGAATTGAAAATTTTGATCAGATTTTTATTTTCAAATAGTATTTGAAAAATATACAAAAAGTATGAAGTGTGCATTTATTTGAAAAATATGATGCTAGTTTCCTTGTCATACCAATTTACATTTTTCAGGTAATTTAACGATTCCGGTATCGCCTGACGTTTATCATCTTATCACCCGACATTATCGATAAAGGCCTTGACATAACGCGAACCGATAGCGTGGGGAGGGGTTTAATTTTGTAATGAATGGTATCCTTTGAATCTAGTCACTTATAAAAGCGTTACATATTACATAAGTTACACTTCTTCCAATGGATCTTGGAATTCGTGAAGTTAACCGTTTCGATGGGCAGTGCAACTTTTTCATACTAAATATTCTACTGCGCAGCGAAAAGGCTAACTTCACGCATGCCTAGATCCATTGTGAGAAGTGTACACGCCTTCGTTTCTCGTTCAAGTTCGCTTCTCGTTATGTTTGACAAGGCTTTAGGCTGATTTTAGTCTCACGCTCACCGTCAGCGCCGATAGGTGAGTGATCTTTATTACAATGATTTATGGATATTGATTGATTAGCAGAAACGGCTACGCTGATTGCTCTCGTCAGTTCTGGACAATCAGTATCCTTATTTCATTGTAATAAAGATCACTCGCCTATCAGCGCTGACGGTGAGCGTGAGACCAAAATCAGCCTTAGAGTATAGACTTTCCGAAGCGTGCTATTCACCGCAAATTCTGCATACTTACCTGATATTTATAGTCACTGCATTCCCCCACCCCTATTGACTTATCGGCGGTGTACCGGAACGAATAATTTCATTTTATACTTTATTACATTTTCCTTGCGGACGTTGCTTCCTTTTTAAGCCCCGCTGTAATTAATATCGTTATATAACTTGCACATTCAACAGTTGATTGAAAATGTAGTTGGTTTTTATGTAGATGGATTGAATGGAAACTAATAACTTCGGCTAAATGAGAGCATGTACTCTATACCTACTATCCATACCCATAATACGAGTACGAGTATAATAAAGTAGAAAAGTTTGTTTGTTTGTTTGAACAGGCTAAAAACTGGAACTACCAGTCGGATTTGAAAAAATATTTCTGCATATGATAGCTAAACTCTTGAAAAAGGTTATAGATAGGCTATATTCATCATCATCATCATCCCCAAATACCATCACTACGCCAACGCTGTGAGGATGCGTGACTACCCCTTTAGACTTCTTCAAAATATTTTAAATGCCTAAAACATGAAATCTGTATTCCCGAGATAAAGTAGACATTCTAACAGATTTTAAAGGCATGAATTGTAAAACTTGATATTTCAAACGAAAGTTCATAGTTGAAAAGGGTAAACAAACAACTAATATTTAGTTTCTATTATATATCTAATCAGCCCACGTTCTCCCACTACTGAATATAATATTATTAAGAGGGCTGCGACCGGCGAATTTCTATAAAAACGTAATACCGAAATCATTTAAAATGTAAGCATGTTTATATCAGTTTATGTTGTTAGATTAGGAGAGTAGGTATTTATCTAGGTTCCTGTTAAACTTTTGTTCCGAAAAACTTACCTAAAAAGAAATGTAAGCCAATTGAATTGAAATCTTTGTAGGTACACCAAAAATGGCATTTTTTTCTTTTTATTTGTTCTATAGTAAGTTTTTTGAAACAAAAGTTTAACAGGAACCTAGATAAATACTACCTTTATCCAAATAATAACGTAAAGTGATAAAAATATGCTCAAATTTTAAATTATTTTGGTATTACGTTCCTAGGTAAGTAGATACGTTCGCCGAGCCCTTAAGGCTGCCTGAAGGCCTCGGTTATGGGTTTATGACTTAAAATCCGGGACTGACAATTTAACGTGCCCTCCGTAGCAAGGAAGCGCTCAGCTCGTAATGCCATTCGCGGTTACTCATACAAATTGTGACCGCGCACAATTTTGCTTACCTTCAACGATCAATCAAGAACGTCTAAGCAAGCTACGCCTCGAGCGCTTATTGAAGATGTATGAGTCTGTATATACGAAACGGTTAAATTGTCGGTCGCGGTTAGTCTTTAAGCCATGACGGAGGCTCGGGCAGCTAAAAAACTCCGACATTAGAGTAAGCCAGTAGCTTATAAGAACACACATACAGTACCTACAAGCAAACATGACCAAATTATATCAGATCTTATTTATAGTTAAAAGTTTTTGCGCTAACCAGCCCAGTATATTTTTAACCGACTTTAAAAAAAGGAGGAGGCTCTCAATTCTTCGGAATCTTTTTTCTCGAAGACTCCTGGACCGATTTGCAAAATTCTTTTTTTGTTCTTTCCGATTGGTGCTACACAAATTTTATGAGGATCTACCAAAGATCTTCGGAGTTATGAATAGAAATGCACCTCGAGAGTGTAGAAAATTGCTCAAGTTACATTGAAGTCGGTTTCTTAATTTTTTTAATTTAGCCACTTGTTTAAGATGTTTTAATTTGATTCCAGAGGTTTTTTACTTTGACTTTGATATTATCTACATCGTTTATAGGCGGACACATGCAATGGCAAGGTGTAACTTCTTACAAAGGAAACTGTTCGCCTTGCTATCCAAAACGAACACAATCGTAAATAATGCCATGACAGGGTATCAGCTGCGGCCCTTGCTTTGTACGTTCTATGAAAACCAGAAAATTCAAGCCTTTACCTGGATGATTTATGAAAAGTTTAAGGCAACGTAACATAATTGATATCAATACAAGGTTTTGGTAGAAAAATAGTTATCGAAAAATGCTTATGGTAGGTGATCGCTAGCTCAAATGAGGCTCACGCAGTAGTGGGTGAAGTCTTTACTCACTGTTTATGTTCTGTGACATAAGATAGATATGTATAGTTCGCGTAAAAATAACGCTGGAAGACGGTGGAGGGTGTAGTTTCGCGCATGTGTACACTTGCACACGAAAGTACTAGGCCTATTGCTTTTTTTTGTTTGCTTTTTTTTTATGGATAACCATTTCGTAATTAAAAACTTTTGTGCGCGATAGTATTACGGTTGCTGCATACGTAACGGGATAAAACCTCGGACGGGACGAAGACGTCGTCCTTATCACAGAACACTAAGGTCCTTATTGATGTTTTTTCACCTGCCGTCCCGTCTCGTCCCGGACGGGACGGGAAAAAACGTCAAAAACGGAAAACACATCAATAAGGACCTTAGTGTTCTGTGATAAGGACGACGTCTCCGTCCCGTCCGAGGTGTTATCATGCAACGACCTTTAATTTGCTTAATTTTTATTAATTTCTTACTGCGCAGCTTGACAGCCAGCGTTCTTTTTACGTGATTCTAACTACACTTACAACTAAGAAAAATCGCTAGAAAAATTACACACAAAAAATATATACCTACTCGTACTTATATTGAACGGTACCTACCTACTTACCTACCTACAACGGAATCACTGAATCTTTCAGGCAGCCTAAAAGCTACTAAAGCCAGATTAAGCCACCTCCTAATAAGGAACATACATACATAGGATGATGAACTAATAACACTGTCTACGTCTATATTAAAATGAATCGGTAAAAAAACTCACACTCAGTAGGTACTAGTACAGTATTTCCAGAGATTATCTCGCAAATGTAAAACCATATCGGTAGATAGGCAATGATCCCGTGTTCCGTTTTAATCTCTATTCCATGTTCCACTGTGTTACGCAGCAATTAAGTGGCATGTACACTAGCGAATTCGGCGATCCGTTCAGGTGTGTGTAACTGGGCTTTGAAGGCTTAGCACGTGACATATTTCATGCGGAGTAACGTAGCGTGATGTACTGTCGCGTTCGAAAATTGAGTCGGTAGACAAAATGATTGGATGGATGATAGGATTTACTTGTATGACCTGGGTGTCCTACTACCAAATTTTTTATCAACCATAAGCAAAACCTCAACTAAACCTTAGATTTTCGTCTGTTTCCTATTCTACTAATGACCAACGACTCTGTTGTGGTAACATTTTAGCTATGGTTTCAATTTTGACAGAACAAATTTTTGAAAAAGACATTCTACTATTATAATTATTCTATATTCACCAAATGGAATTTAAGTTATCGAAACAAAACGTAGCTGAATGTTTGACGTTGTCATTTAGTAGAATTGCCCTGCTGAGTAGTTTTTTATCGGTCTCGTTAACGTTTACTTTGTTTTGTATGAAAGATAAGTAGTTATTTAATAATTCTAAAAAAAGACCAAGAACTTTAGTGTTCTTTACACGAAAAATTGAGCACAACATTTTCATAGCTTCTTTCAAAAAATTCAAAAAGAACTATCTAGTAAATAACATTTTAACTAATTAGGAACTTTGAACAAGAAAGAAAGGAATAATTAATAAGCACAAAATTTTCATCTGTTTTAACAAAATTCGTAGAACTAGCAGGGAATATTGTAATGAATTAACTTTTAACATTCCTTACAGGCTAAACGGTATTACATAATTATGTTATTATAAATATATTATTATGTGATGCTAAAACAAAATCAAATTGCTTTATTTAAATCTCTTTATTTAAGTTTTTACAACAGTAAAACATGAAATGCTATCTTTAATTACGTTCTAATATTTTAAGTCTTTTTATTTAGTTCGTTATCAGTGGTGGCTTGACTTTATTTATTAAGACTCGTAAATAAATAAAATCAAGCCACGATCAATATACCTACCCGTCGTGGGTTCGATTCCCACCCAGGACAACCATTTGTGTTATGATAATTATGAGCATAGATGTTTGTTCTGTGTCTGGGTGTTATAAAGTTAAATATGTATGTGTTTACACAAAAATATATAAGTATTCTATCAGTTATCTGGTTTCCATAGTACAAGCTTTGCTTAGTTTGGGGCTAGATGGCGCTGTGTGAAAAATGTCAACCAATATTTATTTATTTAACAACGTACGACTTCAGTTATATACGTGAGTGTACTATTTGCGCTTTACCACGGTTCTTTATGTCCTATGTCCTTTGTTCTGTGAGGTGAGAGAAAAGTTGTAAAGGTGATTAGTTTTCGAACGAATATAGCCTGCCAACTCCTGTTTATTAGCCGGGTTGATGAATTACATTGTTACCGTAAAGAAAGAACTAGATGAAAAAACACACGACCATGAGAAGTGAAGTCCGATGATAATAGTACATTACTCACCTAGGGCAAGAAAGTAAGAAATGTCTTAGATCAGATCGAGGCGAAGCCGAGGTCGACAAACATGTGATCTGAGGCTTTCATACCTATTTCCTGCCCATGGTTAGTATAATAATAAAAATAATACATTATACTATAGTATACTATTTTTCTCCTCGACGGAGGCGGAAAGCGGCAGCTTCGTTTAGCGTAGCGGGACAAAAGTTGCCACTTTCCGCCCGGAGGGGAGAAAATAGATTTTAAAAACATTACTCATGTTTCAAAACCTCCGACATTGTCTCTTTATAAACTAAAAAAGAGCTGATAATCTTCAAATGACTGAACCGATTTTGATAAAACATCTAAGAACCATCGCTAGAAAATCAGCTAAAAAACTGCATTCCAATTAATTCATCCGTTTAAGAGGTATGGTGCTGCAGACACACACACTGACACACATAGCGGTCACACTTATAACACCCCTATTTTTCATCGGGGGTTAAAAATAGGGTAGCAGAAAAAATAATATCACACTCTAAAATTAGTGAAATAGTGACAAAAAACATGTTTTCCATCATCAAACCTCTCGTAAATTACAACCTTGATGTAATATTCCTTTGATCTGCACACTTTCTTTAGCATTACGTCAGACTTCCTCTTGATTCGTCAGATGGTCCAATTATGGTACAATTTGAATAATTGCTACGGCTCATACGACAAAGGAGCGGAAATGAGCTTGGTGACACAGATTTAAGGGAAGAGCTAGGTAACTTGTTAAAAATAGGCTCAAGGCTACCTTACATTTAGGCATGTTAGATATGTGCTCAATTTTTGGGAATTTTAGTGTTTTGCACTGAACGCACGTAATTTTTTTATTTACTTCTCATACTCGTCAAATAAGCGTTAAGTCCGACTTGACAATACTCATAAAAATATGGTGAGTAAGTAAATTCATATATTTTACATCCCATTACAAATTATTTTGGTCATAATATTGACCAAAATAATTTCTAATGCTAAAAGTTTATCTGGCAATTGAAAAATCAGAACGTAGAAAAATAAGTAAAATATTATTCAATTCAAATACAGAACAAACATCAACGTTGTATCACATCTACATGTCTTGAATTTGCGCTTTTATTTACATTATTTTATAAAGTATTATAGTAAATATCTAAATAATAAATGTAGTAGGCATTTTCACGCAGCGCCATCTAGCCCTAAATGAAGTAAAGTTTGTACTTTGGGAAACATTTATGATAAAATTATATGAATACTTTTTGTAGCATTTCATAGCTAATGAATTAGCTTTGCCCTGGAAAGATCGTCATGGAGAAAGAGGTATCATTTATGCCAACAAGGGGCAATCCCTTAAATTGAAGAAGAAGAACTAGCTTTTTAGATTCAGCTGTGATAGGCGCCACTTAATTAAGTTTTCGTCGCGTTGTGATGCTGACGTAGATGATATTTTTCGTGGTTATTGTGCCTTTGTTTACCATTTCTTCAAATCATCATCATCCACAGGCTGGAAACCTGATACGTACGTAGGTAATGTAAACGTACACTTAGGATCTTTATTAAATAAATAAATATTGGTGGACATTTCACACAGCGCCATCTAGCTCCAAACTAAGCAAAACTTGTACTATGGAAACCAGATAGCTGATAGAGTACTTAGATAATGATCATGATTTAACTATTTATGTATTCAATCTTTGGTTTAATCTGTAGTTTTGATCTAATTTATATCCACGACTCCCTTTAATCTTCGAAAATGATATTTGTTTGTTTGAGATGAACTATCCCTTATAAACTTGCGGTTCCGTCTCGGACTGAGATGTTTCGTTCAACTGGATCTGCACTAAAACAGTCGTAAACTGAACATACTTGTACTTCAGTATAGAACGGATTGGATTGTGTTTTACATACATTTTCTAAAACAATACGTACCTACATCATCTCGGACTGAGTGCAATATTTGAATACTCTGCAGTTTTATTGACACGTTCTTATTCGGAAGTATTTTCGAAAATGTCTACTCATTTCATACTTACAAGAATTTCACATTATCAAAATCGAAAATTTTGATTGCGACGGAAACGATGTAAGTACCTTCTGAAACAAAATAAATATTTTTGTATTATTAAAAGTATGTAAGGTGGAGTGCCGTAATTGCAACTGTCCGGTAATTGCAACTAGAGTCAATAACTCCCTCTAGGATCACTTTTTTGAACATCGATAGATGTGGTATTGAACTTCTTCTAAAAGTCTCAGTCTAAAAATATAGATGGTGCCGATAGGACCAAAAGTGAGCGAATGACAGGCCTTTTTGTAAAACTGCCAATTTTTCGAGAGTGACGCCGCTCGGACGCTCTTCGTAATTTATTTAAAAAAATTGTTTTTCGTGGTTTTTCGCCGGTGTGTTCACAGTGAGAGTGATTATAAGACCCAGTAAGTTGTTTTTTATGTGTTTGTTGTATTCTACGATAAATCTACTCAGATTTATGGTTGTAGTTACATTTGCCAGACAAAAAGTGCATAGTCTTGTAATTGTAACCATTTTGTTTCTTTTTTGACAGTTGCAATTTAACGACCGGTTTTGTATGAAGTTTGAAAAACCTAGTGATGTAACAATGACGATGACTATGGCGATACGTAATATTTTATCGAAAGGGATACTATCTACTTCCATACTATGCTATGAGTTTTTAGCAATTAGTTTGAGTGATTGAGTCCCTTCATTATGTTGGCGCTAGCGGAGCCCTTTCCAAAGCCGTTCAATATGTGAAACGAATATAAAAGGCTGTTAAACTTCTAAAATATTACTTATTGCGATTAAAATAAAGTTAGAAAAAATAATTAGTAAAATAAAATTGAAGACTTTAAAGATAAGAGTAAAAGAGGCTGTTTCATAACTAAAAGATTACTGTGATTAAAATAAACATCGAGTCGATAAAAATCACGATAAGGTTCCCATCACTATTTGTAGTAAAATAGTTGCAATTACCGGATTCTTTTCTGAAAAGTGTTTTCGCGCAAAATTTGACATTAGTAGCAAGGGCATATCTATATAAATCGAAAGAACGATATTCAAGGCATGTGTTCTGTATTTTCCAGTAGTAAGCGCCATAGAAAAATAAGAATTAAAAACAAGTAGTTGCAATTACCCGCAAAAACGGGTAATTGCAACTATTGCTCCCTCTGTCATGAATTTATGCAATAGAATTTTATTCTTTATCGCTTTACTTTATTCATAACAATGATATAAATCTACATAAAATTTACTATAGAACAGATCTTTCAAAAAATACATTTCTGATACAAAATATCGAATGATCAAGCGATGAAGTTAGGACTCCACTTTTTTTAGTTGCAATTACGGCACTCCACCTTAATCGTTTTATGTTTGACTAGCGGACGCCCGCGGCTACGCCCGCGTAGACTACTTTTCTATATCCCACGGAAACCATACATTTTTCCGGGATAAAAAGTAGCCTATGTGTTATTCCAAAACCTAAACTATCTACGTTCCAAATTTCATCAAAATCGATTTAGTAGTTATGACATGAGAAGATACGTGGTAACAAACATTCACGCACACACACACGGACTTTCGCCTTTATAATGTTAGTAGGACTATATCAATTTTATAGCTATTTGCGCTAGAAATGTGATTGTAATGACATTTGGCTTGTAAATCTCGCCATCCCTCAAGAACGACAAAAGTCGCAACTGCCTCCGAAAGAGCATGCACGGATTCTAAATTGGCGTATAAGTGCGGGACGGTGGCCCGCTTTGAATAATTTATGGGCATCGCCCATCCCCAACGTAATTTGAACAAATTATAAGCGGACCGGAGGAATTACCAGCCGTTTGCGTCGGTCAGATTTTCTGAAGGTGTAAGATTGATTAAAAAAAAACTCAACTAAAGATAGTGGACTCAAGACACTATAGATGGTTTTAGAAAATGTTAATGTTAAGGGGGTAGTCAAACACGTTTAAAACTAGAAAATTAAGAGTGTGTTGAAAATAAGTATGGATTGCGGAAGCTGAACAGGAGGCCGATTCTACTAACAAACTTTTTATCAATCATCATCTTACACCGCGTTTACACGTGAAGACATTCAACGAGACAGATATACTTATGATTAAAGCGAGCACGAAGTAGCTCTGTCACTCTCATCTCAAGGAGAGAGAACGCGACAGAAGATTAAGTGCTCCTTGAATGTCTGTTTGCACGCGAGCGTGTAATCGCGCCATTAGATTCCGATTTGTTTCCTAATCTACTTATGACCTATGATAATCTACTTATGACTATGATAATCTACCTATGATGATTAGGCAACTATCTACTTAATTATCTACATATTACTATCATTTACGTTTTGTCATGCTTTGTAATTCTTAGATTGATTAATTTGGTTTTTTTTCCCTTGTCCACACTGTATGTTTTTTTTTAACTATAATACCTATCTGTGGAAACTTGTAATTGGCTATCAGCAAAGTACATGTTTTCTACATGTACTTTTTGTTATTAAACTATTTTGTGTAACCTAGCTGTAAGTTTTCCAACAAAATATAAAATAAAATAAATAAAATAAAACTCTGTTACTGACATTGTGAAGAACGAAAAAAAACGCAGCAGTGATGATACTGGAATGGTTGACGTTGTAAATGAGTAGAATTGGGGCCCAGAGCGAGATTAAACAATCTTCTAAAAATGCATGAAAAGACATACAAAATGGCCGTCAAGTTTTATCAAATAAAATAAATAAATAAATATTGCTGGACATTTCACACAGCGCCATCTAGCCCCAAACTAAGCAAAGCTTGTACTATGGGAACCAGATAACTGATACAATACTTATATATTTATAAATACATACTTATAATACTTTATAACACCCAGACACAGAACAAACATCTATGTTCATCACACAAATGTTTGTCCTGGATGGGAATTGAAACCACGACCTACAGCGCAGAAGGCAGAGCTACTACCAACTAAGCTAAGAGGCCAGTTATTTAAACGAACTAACGGGACTTTATCGCGTTATTACCTTTGTTTATTATTTCCCGACGTTTCGAGTGCGTTACAGCTCTCGTGGTCACGGGTAGACTGATGTACTGGAGTACGTAATTATGTAAATTAATGTATTTAATGATGTAATTATGTCTACAGATCGCGAAAGTTTAAAATGTGCTAGGCCAGTTATTCATCTGAACGCAGCCTTAAACCTTTTCCTGACGGAGGCAGCTCGCTCTAATTTTTTTCTTTCTTTCCATAACATTGACCAACAATAACCCAAGCACACTACGGAACCCGAATCAATTACGAACCCGTCTAAAACATGAACGTTGTGGAACCGACGTCACTAATAGTTGCTTATAAACGAAAGTTCTAAACGCTTTAGTTCAAAACAGGACTAAAGCGATTGTAATGCAAAAATGCCAATCTAATGAAAATTATTATTACGGGATTTTATCGCGATTATGTTAACAAATCGCGAAAGTTTTACAAGTTATAATGCCAATCTAGTCAGCTGGCCTCTTAGCTCAGTTGATAGTAGCTCTGCCTTCTGCGCTGTAGGTCGTGGGTTCGATTCCCACCCAGAACAAACATTTATGTAATGAACATACATGTCAAAAAAGTCACCAAATGCTAGTTTTTAAAGAAAAAAATTTAATACGAGTAAACAAAATAAGAAGAACTACTGGTCCATGAAGGCACAAATGAAGGGAAACCTTCCTCTGACACTCAAGCGCAAGCTCATCGACATGTGTATTCTGCCTGTTCTAACCTACGGTGCTCAGACGTGGTCATTGACTGAACTACAGAAGTCCAAACTCAAGATCTGCCAAAGAGCAATGGAACGCAGTATCCTCGGTTTTAAACGCATCGACCGAGTGCGGAATAGCATACTGCGTTCAGTCACGGGCATTGCAGACGTCGGGAAAAAATCAGCACGACTAAAATGGGACTGGGCGGGTCACGTTAGCAGGATGCATCCCGATAATTGGGCAAATGCCGCAACACTTTGGCAGCCTGACGGGGCGCGTGGTCGTGGTCGGCCGAGAAAACGCTGGAGGGACGATCTCGACGCCTTTGAGGAGACTTGGTGGGAGATCTCGAAAAACAGAGATGGTTGGAGAGATGTGGGGGAGACCTTTGCCCAGCAGTGGGACGACATAGGTTGATAAAAAAAAAAATAAAAAAAATAAACTTAAGAATGTTTACGTCACTTTTAGTAAGTACTAAAGTGAACGCTCGCAGCTTCGCCCGCGTGGACTACTATTTTGGTATTCCAAGGGAACCATATTTATTTACCGGGATAAAAATTAGCCTATGTGTTATTCCAGAACCTAAACTATCTATATTGAAAATTTCATCAAAATCGGTTGAGTAGTTATAGAGGTATGTGGTAACAAACATTCACACACACACACGGACTTTCGCCTTTATAATATTAGTAGGATTCAAAAGTTCAAATCTTCAATCGTTCAAATATTCAAAAGAAATATGAGTACTTTTAAATAAGTAATAAAATACAAAATTTTAATAGAACTTTTCAATGAATCCAAATGAAGGTTAATTACATTTTCATCAATACACTTCGAATTGAAATGTAAAGGTGCATGCACACTGGCCGTGACAAGAGCGTTACTGACACCAGTCCGTTGGTAATCGATAGGGTGTCATCAATCACTCTTGTCGCTTGGCTCTGTTGCCGATCGGCTTTTGTGCGTTTTATTGGCGACTGTACCACTTCACTTGAGCTGAGATTCGAAGGGAAATCATCTTTATTGCGCTTGTAATACGATTCAGTTTTGCGACTGTTGAAGTTGAAGCTCTATCATATTAACTGCTTTACATTACTTACTGAAAAATGATCATTATACTTAAATTCAGGTTTTAATTATTTAGTTTGTATGTATGTATGTTGATGGTTTTAAGCTTAAGTGGTATCAGCAAACCCTTATGATGGGAAACAGGCATGATTGTATGTATGTAAGCAAAAAGCTCAAGTTCTACTTAACAATTATGTATACAATTAATGCAATTTGCACGCAAGTGTAACGTCATATCTGCAATCAAGTACAGTCAGCGTCAAATTAATATGAGCGTCTAGAGTAGTCAAAAGTATCTGAAATACATGAAAACGTCAAATTGCTTTCATGTATTTCAGATACTTTTGACTACTCTAGACGCTCATATTAATTTGACGCTGACTGTACCTACACAATGGAAGTGCGATTCCATTGTTAAACTGCCTATACATGCTGGGCGAGCCAGCCTAAGCCAGTGCGAGCGAAGGCGAGTCGATGCAAGGCGAGTGCAGCCCAGACGCTTGGCGAGTCTACGCAAACCAATGAAAATTGGCGCTTATATTCACTCGGCCAGCTAGGCGAGCGATGGCAAGTCAATGCAAATGGTGCTGTCCACACGTTGGCACTGGTGTTCGCTCGGCGAGCCTGCGCCAGCGTGTATTTGCCGCTTTACATGATTGCTACAACTTGCACGTTTATTTACTTTATTACAAGTTTATTACTCAGATGTATTATATAGTTTGGAAGCATGAATTCAGCGTTTAGTGGGCAATGGCTTGTCATAAAGCTACGACGGGTCGTACCACCAACTCTTAGAGCAATATCAAAACAAGAAGATAGATGGCATTTATTGTCATACAAGCAACACAATAATTTACATGTTATTTATAACATAAATTAAAATTAAAATTACGTGCTCATTGTATGGCTCGTCTGGTACATACAGGTTAACTTATTGTTAATAAAAATTTATAATTTTAAATGGACAAACGAACAGACAAATTACGCTGTATAGAGGCGTGAAACAGTCAACTTACTAAACTATTATAAAGTTATTGGCGAAAAGGAAAAAATAAAATTAAGAATTATTAATTAAGTTCATGGTTTATCAGATGCAGATCCTTGTCAAAGTTTGAGTAGTCATTTTCTATAAATTCTTTGACACTGTATAGCGTTTTATCCAAATCCACATCGTCACTTACCATCAGGTTAGATTGTGAAAAAAAAAAAACTTTTACTACAGCAATCACTTTTTCTTGTTTATAAATACGGGTGCAAGAATTCATAGTAAGGCCCCAGGAGCTCATAAACGCATAGAAGTTAAGTGCTAACGTTAATAACTGCGACACGGTACCGAAAGGTAAAACTGAAAGTGGCACGCATAAACACTGAATAATTAGCTTGAAATTAATGGCGTAATAAATAAATGCTATTTTTACCACAAGCTTAGTTATTGTAAGTTCTACAATACTATACAATACTACAATACAATACAATAAGCTACTTAGTTTAAAATTATGTTTTACTAGCTTCCGCCCGCGGCTTCGCTCGCGTGGTACCCGGATAGACATAGACATAGACACATCATTTATTTGCTACTAAACACACAAAATACACAGTGAAACGTAATAATTATGACTGACAAAAAGTTACAGAAAGGTACAAAAACTAATCAAATGATAAAAAGTATCCTAAAAAGTATGCTGAGTGAAAAAATAATTTCAGGAACATACAAGTAGTAGGTACCTACTTACGTTAACGGAGATATTATTGCTGAAAATAAAAAATAAAAAACTATCATAATATCGCTTTTACATCCCAGAAATGGTAGGTAGTTCTAAGGGGAAAAAATGTCAGATTTTTATAGATAACTTCCTGATACTTAACATTTTTATGACTTAAAAGTTTCATCACAATCTGATGATTTAGAAACACGTAGTCATAATAGTCATAATAGTCATTTATTGATAATCTGCATTATAGGTCAACATGGAATTTAAGTAAGAATTTAAGTACCTACATAGTAGGTAAGTACTAAAATACAATTAATATTATAGTAATTATAGAGGACAAAATGAATGTTTGTATGTTACATACATTCGTTTTTATTTCTATAGACTAGCTTCTACCCACGGCTTCGCTCTTGTTATACCAACAACATAGCTCGGAGATGCAGTCTCTTAGTGAAATAGTTTTCAAAATTTGTTCAATACGTTTTAAACCCAAACAAACATTACCTCTATATTATTAGTCTATATTATTGGTCAGCGTTTATCCCACATTGTAGTATTAAGTATTTATAGTACAAATACACTGGATTTATCTAAGCATCTTTCATCCATTTTCAACTTTACGAGTACGCAACTAAGGTCGGCAGTGGACCGCTGACCCCGAACGATACAAATCATGCATTATTCATTGACGCGTTTCCACGGCAGCTGAGACTCGATGCACCTGATGCTTGACGGTAGCGAGCAATGTACAGAGTAACTGGTGTATCGTACGGGCTGGGAAATGTTGTTTGGTAGCAGTAGTGTCACTCCAACATTTTGAACGTAATGATTGTACTGAAGTATGGAAAAAGAAAGCTTTTTCCCGGGGCGGTGAGACACATTTGGCTCATAATATTACTAATAGCTCCCACCCATGACTTATCGCAAAAAATAGCATAAGCTTTTTCATAATAACGAGTACTAATTATGAAAAAGCTTATGTGATTTTTTAAAGTTGTTTTCATGACCTATCTTTCTCAGTTTTCTTCCAAATCGATACAGTAAGTACTAAATTGTTATTAAAAATACAAAAAATCAAACAAATTAACATATATTTTTTTAAGTTTATACTTACAAATTAAAATATCCATTGTAAGTATAATTGTTTGATCTAATCTCAAATTTATGCACCCACTTACTTTTAAGTAAAAGTTTAAAATAAGATTGTCAAGATCTTTATCACAATAATGAAATAAGTAAAAGTAATAAATAATAAAATAATTGTTGCGATTATTTTTTGATGAAAAAACAAGTGAGAGTTGTTTATTTAGACACGCTAGATAACCTTCAAAATATTGTTAACTAGCTGCTGCCCGCGGCTTCGCTCGCGTGGTACCCGGATAAAAAGTAGCCTATGTTACTCTCCAGCTCTCCAACTATCTCCACACAAAAAATCACGTCAATCCGTCGCTCTGTTTTGAAGTGAAAGCAGGACAAATAAACAAACAAATAAACACACTTTCACATTTATAATATGGGTACGGATGTCTAAAGTTTACTTTCTAAAGTCTTAAATATACTTATACGTGAGCCTGTTTTCACTTACTGTAAACCATTTACAGTTTGTACATAAGCCGGAACAGTAATACAATAGTCTGTTTGTTTGCACTCAGTAAGCCCATATCGAATACTTACTTAATTCAGTTACACACGCGTGAATAATTATTACAGAAAATAATTTTATTTGATGATGGAGCATTGTTTACACATCGCAACATTGTCCATTTTAATTTTGAGCTCTCATCAGTTCATATTGAGAGTTATTGATCTTCTCTGTATTAAAAATAATCAGTGAGATAATTAAAATTTAAGTCTCTACCTATATTCTAGATGATTTATACAAAGTCAGAGGCAGAGGACAACCTTTGTCTATCGAAACTGTGCCTTTTTTAAGGCGCTCGTGGCGTAGCTTGCTTAGACGTCCTTGATTGATTGTTGATGTTGTGCGCGGTTACAATTTGGATTGGTGACTGTAAGTGCCATACGAGCTGAGCGCTTCTGTGCTTCGGAGGGCACGTTAAATTGACGATCCCGGCTTTTGAATCGTTAAGACATGACGGAGGCCTTTAAGGCGGCCTAAAAACTCCGTCACCAAAGTTGGCCACTAGCTCATACGAACTTCCTTACTTTTTTTAGAACCAGTTGAGCCATGTAAATCCTTGCAAACGATCTCAGTCATTCCCGTCTGAAGTGTGCCCAAGACGCTGGCAGCATTAACACGCTGAATGTCAATGCTGCCATATATCTGGCTGTATCGATCAAATAAAATAGATAAATGCCAGATCTCGGATCAAACGCCGCTTCGATCAAACGTCCAGAGAGAATTTTGAAAATGCGATGGGCACCTGTACCTGACGGACTACTATTTTGTTTATCCCACGGGAACCATTTTTTGGGGATAAAAAGCCTATGTCCTTTTCCCGGTCATTATCTATCTATGTTTCAAATTTCAGCAAAATCAGTTCAGTAGTTATGGAGGTGGACATTCACACACACACACACACACACACACACACACACACACACACGGACTTTCGCCTTTATAATATTAGTAGGATAGGATTTCTCGACGTTTCGAGTGCGTTACAGCTCTTGTGGTCACGAGTAGACTGATATAGCTGTAACGCACTCAATAATAATAAACAAAGGTAGGTAATCACGCGATAAAGTCCCGTTAGTTTGTTTAAATTATGTCTACAGATCGCAAAAGTTTCAAATGTGCTAATATCCTTTATGATCTAGCTCGTCATTAGGTCATGACCATCTCAATAATATTACGCCAAATTGACTCCTATTCAATCTGAATTCTGATCTAGCCTGAAAATAAACTTCAACACTCATAATTTTAATTATTCTGATTAAACCTGCAATATGAACTTTGAAAATGCTGAAATAACGCAGCGACATCCTCGTTAATCAATTAAACGTTCGGTGATTTTATTAAAGTTTTGGTTGAATTTCAGCCAAAATATTGGACGGAATATCGGCCGACACGGTTCGCGTGGCCGATGATGAAATTAGGCAATTATGTTGATAAGTGGGGTGGCGTCAATCATTGCCTGATTTAATTGCAACGACTAAGTTTTGTGATACTGATAATTTTGATATTCACACAATAGTTTCATCATTATTGTATGGAGCCTGTTTCATCCCCCAGCTGTCATGGCCGTCAAGGTGATATCAAACTGTTCACTCAGATGAATGTTCACTGGAGTGATTGATTCATTTTTCTTTCATTCCATGATTAAGGCTTAGACTGAATGATAAAGAAAAGAACAGTCACTGTTCTATTATTTTAAATATGACATTTTAAAATGACATTGTCATCGAATGAAGTCGTGCGTCTTGGATGGCCGACTCCGAGTGAACGTTCATTTCCGTGTTCAGACGGTTCATTTTTCTTTTATTCGGAGTGCGAGTGAAAGATGCGAATGAACCGATCCAACATTGTTGAATTGTTTCATTACTGAATTCACTTTTCATTTTTCTTTCCATTCCTAGTGAAAGAATGAAGAACAGAAATGAACGAAAAGTGAACCGTCTGATTCCACCTTCAGGGTTATTTTCATTGAACAGTTTATTTGATAAGATAGATGGTCTTCGTTCTTTTATTAACCTATTTTGTCCCCAAGAAATATCCCGTAGACCTTATATAAGATCCCACTTTGTCTTTATAAATTTGAAATTCTAATCCTCTATCGTGAAATTAATTTCATAGAAGGCTTTAGGTAATAAAGACTTCCTTATTCCCTTTTGAGTAATTAATTGAAGATGAATTTCTGCTTAAATTCAGGAATTTTGTACATTCAACGAAAAATCTTTTATCCTTTAAGCTTCATAATATTTCTCTCTTTCTTTCTTCGATAAAGATCTGCTTGTTTTAATCGTTTTGTATAAATAATATTTTTGTATTTACATAGATATTTGCGATTAACTGTACTTACCTACAAATGTTTTCTATTTCATTTTCTTTATGGTAATTCTACTCTTTTTTAAATTTAGATAGGTAGAAAAAAAAAACATTTTCATTGCTAAACATTCTATAAGTAGGTACATTAATTTTCACACATTTTCATGAATCATATCTGTGCCAAAAATATATATATTTCTGTCCTATTCTACATCCTCAACATCCGATTGAACATAAATACAACGTAAATACATAAAAGGTTCAAGAGCGAAGCAATCAAAAGTAAACCAAGCTTATTCGAATCACAAACAAAAGCTCCGTGCACATTAATGAGAAATTGTCACTGTCAATACCGTATTGATAAAGTCGGGTTCACACGCGAGATTTGTTTAACAGACGCCCGGTGCACGACAGGGAAACAAAGGACCGACAGGGCGGGGGCGCTGGGAGGGCGAAACTAGTAACCGCCGATACGTCGGCACGAACGGACGTGCACATACCCGAATTCGTCTCCCCGAGATCGCGATCCGGTCTGTGTTTTGTGTAAATTTTTGAAAATACAACAAATTTCCAACCGAATCAGTTGTAAGTGATTTTGTTGCGACGCTGAGCGTTTGTGGTGGTAGTGTTCCGTTGCTATGGTCAGCGCTGTTTTGATCAATGGTGAGTACAGGGTGTTGTAATTTTGCTAAAGTAGAGCCAGGTATGGGTTTCAGGACCTATATCGATCTAGTGGCAGAGATTGGAGAATGAAGCGTTTATGAATTGTGATTATGTAGCCGGACTTATACTTCTGTCATCCTGTCAACTTATAGGGATGAATTTTGTAATGTTACTCTAACAACCAGTCACTACAGATAACAAACAATCACTTTTTAAAACGCTTATATAAGCTTCACCTGTTATAAAAACATTTTCTGTTTAAGCATACATAAAAAGGAAGAAAATGTAAATCAGTGTAATCTTAAGATCCTAGATCACAAGTTTTACTTCCTTAATACGACTATTTAAGTACCTACTTACATGAGTTTTCTAAAGCTTTTGATATCACACTAAAATAAATTCGTATGTTTGGATATTTGGATGGATGGATGGATGTTTGTTCCTTTATAATTCGATAACCACTGAACCGGTTTGACTCAAATTTAAAATATAGATAAATAATGACCGTGAATAGGACATTTGCCACTTTTTATCCGGGTACCATGCGAGCATAGCCGCGGGCAGAAGAATTTGTTAAAACAAAACTAGTATTAGTAAACGTTCATAACATAATGTTTATTGGGTACATTTCATCAAAACAGTCAAAGATAAACAGTTTCACATAGTTTAACTACGCTACAAGTGAAACAGTAAAATCTATTTATTTATTAAATTGTAAACGAATAGATTTTATCAACTTGAAATTGTAGAGTTTGAGGTCAACTATATTCAATTGTCGGTACAAATTTCAAAACATTTCTATACACGGTAGAAATCCCGCTAAGTTGTCCAACCTCTGGCTCAGCGCTAATGAAAATCGCTTTTTACCCACAAAGCTCACCGTTTGTTTTTATCTTAATTACCGCAGATTCCTAGATAGGGCAACCAGGTAAGCGGATTTTTATTTCTGAAAAGTTGTAGGTATTGAAAATGTTGGAAAAAAAAACTTAGGCCTTAACATCTTTACTAGATGATTTATACAGAGTCAGGAGGCAATCTTCGGGACACTGTAGTGCCTGGGACATTTTTAGAGATGGAGTAGGCTTGCCCAACGCCGAAACCATCCTTTCAGCTTTACCGTCTAAATCCACTGGAAAGACATGGTCAATACGTGTGGGGCTGACTAAGCCGCGGGTTTCCTCACGATATTTTCCTTCCTCGTATTAATGCGCATTTAAATTTTTCAAAACAAAAAATACATTGATGCACGGTCAGGATTTGTACCCACGACCTTTCGGATCGAAAGTCGACATAAATTCCCTCTTGGCCAACACCCCCCAAGTAATAATAATAAAGCTACATAGTAAATTACTACTCAAACTATGGACTCTCTACTTAACGTAGCTATACCTAAGTCGTTAGGTGACGGCCGCCTTGAAAACTTTTAAAGAACTTTTGAAGCTTATTTAGTAAACCTTTTTGACTTTATTTCCAAATTTCAAATTTTTGTGTTGTGTCTGTTAAAGATTACTTCGGGCATTAGCCTCGCATTTCCTTAGACTATAATACTCACATATATACTCACACACATAATGTTTTTATGTAAACATGATATTGTGGAATGTCTATAAAATACCTGTAGTCGCTTATTATAAAGATACGTTACATTTCAGAGAAGGTTCAATATTCACTCTTCCGCGCAACATAAGCTTATTTAGTTCAGATTTCATGCAATCTTTATTTAATGAAGGCTTTTGTATAAGTTTTATGTACACATTGGAAATATTCTTGGGTTTATCGAATAGCTTTTACAAAAGCAAGTTCTCTTTATTATAGAATGATTGGGTTTTTTTTTATTACATAATAATAAGTAACTGTCTAGGTACAAAGTCTTGATAAAATGATTTGATCCCATACTAAGTTTCAACTGATGATACCTATTCTAGAGTTGGCCTTAGACAGTTACCTCATTACCAGAGATTGGAGTAGGTAGAATAATTTAGGATCAATGAACTCAAACGAAAGGTTAGTATGGATATGCCTCCGGAATTCCGGTATTTTAAAATTATCAAGACATTTACCGTAATTTCACAGATATTACGTGTAGCTGTAAAGTGAGAAACGCTTCAATATCATCATCATCATCCGCAGCCTTACATTGTATTAACACATGGGAATTACTCACGTAAAGATATCGTCGATTTAGATAGGTAGGTACCGAAAATGTTTCGATTCATCCGGAGAATCTTCATCTGGGTAAGGAGGGAGTTGCGGTAAGGTCTCGTCTGACACTGACATTTTTACGTGAGTAATTCACGTGTGTTAATCCCAATGTCAAGTACAACTTACGAAAGTTTTGAAAATAAAATTTCCTCTACAATATTATCATATTTGTGCCAAGGGAAGAAAAGAGATAGCAGCAAATTTGGCAGTCGTTTGAGCCATGGGAAGTATGTAAGACACTAATGAATACTAGGATATGTTAATGTGATATAAAACTAATTATTGGTGAAATGTTGTCTTCAACCGGCACCAAGATGATTTTCTTTAAAACATTTTCTAATATCAGTTGAGTATAAAATAATGTAATTTATTGAAAAATCTATTGGCCTCGATTCATTCTTCAGAAAAAACAGATTCTTCCATCTCGCCTACGTTTTCTCATCAACTCAATCGACTTGTGGACGTTATCAATTTGAAAGCTAAATAATTCACATAATGAATTCAAAATATTTTCACACCGTATCAACGCACCCCAGTAGAATGCAAATATTGTCAAAAAAGTCCTACCTATCTCAATTCCGACGGTAAAATTATGAAAATATTCATCGTTCCTTATCCCGCCGAAATCGAATTTGGATGGGGGAAGGTACAAATCCCTGAGGGCATTGTGATAAGTCATTGTCTCTAGTAATTCAAGCTTGGGTTTTGTAGCCTTTAGAACTTCGAGTTCGGATACAATTTGTAGTATCCTAGAAATAAGAGAACAATTGGTCGAGGCTTTACGGGTTGTCTTTAGTTCGAATCATATTACATTCTAGTATTGTTTCTGAAGAAATATTGTAAAATAAACTAAAGAATAGAATAGCGTTTTTTTAAAACACACATTGCAACAAATTACACGCCAGGAAAGTCACAAGGAGATTTTATAAAACAAGAAAAAAAGAACTATTTAAAAAGATCACGAATTCCCAAGGTGCACTAGAAATTCTTCCAGATCGTTAGGCATTTTTAGATCCTTTTAAGATGTCTAAATGGGTTATCAGTGGTATGTCCAAACTAATTTGGTACATTCCCACATTTGCAGAAGTTAACATTCCATACGTGGCAGTTTGCGTGTGGTTTTGAGTTTGACTAAATTAACTGGAAGTTTAAATACAATACCGGTTATTGATTTTCCAGTTGCAAATAAGGTTAGATTGAAATTGAAATTGAACGCTGCCAGCTTTTTGGGCACTTTACCTGCGGTCGGTGATCTGAACTCTGTCTTCTATCTATCTTTAGAGATAGAACAGTGTTCTTTTTAATTTAGTTGTATAAGTTAGTTTTTTCTTTGTTTTGATAAATAAGGTAAAGTCATAATGTATTTTATCTTCTGAATCTGTACTAATCTAGATTACATAAGAATAAAATAACGCTAAAATTTCTTGTATAATAATATGTTTAGTTGTTACATGCGAAGACGTATAAATGGTTACTTGTAATTTAAAGTGTTAATTCTTAAGTCTGTATAACTGTCTGTCTTCCGAATAAAATAAAATAAAATAAAATGTCAGTTTGAACCGAAAATCATCACCACAAATCAGTCCATCACTACTACTTGAACCGGATGGGTGACCGCAAGAGGCATTACGAGCTGAGCACTTCCGTGCTTCGGAGGGCACGTTAAATTGTCGGTCCCGGCTTTTAAGTCGTTAAACCTTTAGGCCTTTAGGCGACCTAAAAACTCCGTCAGTGACCGCAAGTTGCATTACGAGCTGAGCGCTTCCGTGCTTCGGAGGGCACCTTAAATTGTCGGTCCCGGCTTTTAAGTCGTTTAGCCTTTAGGCCTTTAGGCGGCCTAAAAACATCGTCACCAGAATTGGCCACTTGCAAATATGAACTTACTTACTTTTTACTTCTTGAACCAAAGATCTTAACATTCACAATGCTCCAAGTTGGTAAAGTCTTCTTAGTTAGGAATGAAAGCTTATTTCAAGTCTGGTCACAGAACGTTGGTGTGGTTGTGACAGACACAGACTGCGGTTCTTTTATTATCACTGAGAAAGAACGGGGAAATGTAAAATGGTGGTTTTCATTGATTTTTCAATACGAGGTTAGATTGTAATGAGATATTATTAAACTTTAACTGAAAATCGACTTGAAATTTTCCTCTTTTCTTGGAACTAATTAGATCTATATTTGATTTATTTTCTTCTCTCAATTTTGTCACATTATTACGTCTTGACAATAATAAATTTCATTAAATTCATGGAGTTCTTTTTCTTTATTTATTTGTTAGGAACAAAAAACAATTACATTCAGGACTTGTAGGTAGTAAGTATAGCTATTAGTACTTATCTTCTATGAATGTAACCAACCCCGTTGTCCACAAATTAAGTAAGTAAATACAAAAGAATGGGCAAACCTTAGATAGAGAACCTTAGATAAACCCCTTTACTTATGAAAGATATTTAATGTTGAACACTGGTTAAACAACGTCCTGGCTCTGTTTGTCACTATCAACAAATAAAGACAGGACGTTGTTCAACCAGTGTTTAACTTTAAACATCTTTCATAAGTATGGCCCAGAGATAGTATATAGCCCTGCTTACTTTTTTACCCAGCTGTTTACGAATTTCCTATTGTACCATATCTATTTTGGATTGAGATCTAAATCTATAAGTTTCCATCAAATTGGTTTAGTTTTTAAAGATTGATTGAACTGACACAAACTTTTAGATTTATAGCACTCTTTTAGTAGGATGTGAGCCGTGTTAGCGGAGTAGGTAAGTTGTACTCGTAAAAGCAACTAAAACATGGAAGTATCTTTAACGCAAGAAAGCTTATTGAAAAATGAGCCGCAGTGACCTTACAAACTGAGCTGCGAGCTAGGAACTCAAGAAATTAAATAGATTTTTGAACTGGCGTAACAGTCGCTTGAACATAATTTTTGGCATAATAGTTTCGATGTGTAAATCACACATCGAAACTAATATGCTTCTCTTCAATTTTGTATAAAACTAAGCTGATTTTCTCAAAATAATACTTTTCCATGTTTGATTTCCATTTACCTACTGGTTGTACCACAACTATGGATCCAAGTCAGTCGTGCATGGATTTTTATTTCGTACCACAAAATACGCAAAAAGCCTATTTTGGACTCAGTCAAGATTGGAACTCGCGACCTACGTATTGAAAGTCTAGAGTGCATCCGACTAGACAATTACGGCATATAAAAGTGGCATGAAATAATCAATGGCAGTTGGTGTGGTGTTTATTTCCTCCTGTAAGTGTTTATTGGATGAAAAGTTTGGACCTAGTTCGCTAAAGGAAAAGGTCTCGAGTTACATTGTTTATCAAGTTACATAAGGTATCTTAAAGTTATAGTAGATTTAGGTCTATATTGTATCAATTTGATTAGTATGGTGATAAATACATTTACTAACTAGCTTCGAACAATGGTTTGTTACGTTTCCTCAGTAACTGTTTTATTTTTAAGGTTCCATACCCAAAGGGTGTTAACGGGATTCTAAAAAGTCTCCACTGTCTATATGTCCATCTGTCTATCTTAGGTCAGTAGGTATTTATTTTTAATAGATTTTTACAGTTCAAAGTTTCACTTAGACATTGCAAACATTGCACAGACCTAAGCGGGGAATTCACTAGACGGATATGCTCGCGGGCAGGTCTGCAGACATGCCCGCCGGACCTCGCTACTATAGGTAAGGTTTGCATTGAATTGAATTTGCAAACATTGCAATGGTAGCTATCCTATGGTAGCGAGGTCCGGCGGGCATGTCTGCAGACTTATCCGTGGGCATGTCCGTCTATTGAATTTCCCGCTCTAGTTTGTGTGTCCGACTGGCACTTGACTGGTTTTTATTCGATGTTCTGACGGAAGTTCTGTTTTAGACGGAACTTCTATGATTTATTATACTGTTTCCATTAGTCGGTCCTTTGAATATGAATTCATAGAATCTTCAGAGATTTCAAGATTTCATGTATTATTAACTACTCTTTGATTACCTTTGATGAATAAAATATATCTGAAATATTCAAAGAAAACCACATTTAGATATTAAATAATTATAGTCGGATTGCTCGTTATACGCACTAAAATTGAACTTGGGTGCTCGGTTTGTAAATAATATTTTGATTTTAACATCAATCTAGAGTTATGGGACAAGTTGTACTCGTTCAGTCAGTGAGTTGACACAGGCTGAAAAAGATCATCATCTTCATCATCATAATTGGCAACACAAATAACAGCCCACTGCTGGATATAAGCCTCCTGCCTCAAACGCCACTAATCGACCCTGTGCCGTTCTTATCCATACCTTTCCCTCCATGGCCTCGATATCGTCCACCCATGGCTGATGGCTGATGGCTGATGCCTGATGGCTGAAAATGATAATTTGAATAAATCTTTTTTTAAATTATTATTAACGGGACTTAATCGCGTAATGAAATTATTTTATTTACCTCGACGCTTCGGCGACATTACAGTCGCCGTGGTCACGAGTCAAAAAAATTTGAATAAATCTATTTGTAGCAATTATAACAAGTAATGTTTGTGAATCAATAAACATTATTTTTTTACATGACAGTTCCTTTTATAGCTCCGTGTGGCACAGATGTGCGAAGATCTGCTCCATAAAAACAGTGTGAATCATTCAGTGGATTTATTCACCAACTCATCTATCAAACTCAGACCCACTTCATCAATATAGATTGACCAATCGAGTTACATTTTGCTTCTAATACTGATATGAATCCATTAGTGATATACGATGAGTTTGACGTCAATATGGAACATAATCTATAATTTATCTAAAGCTTGAGCAGGTCAAAAACAAATGTATTTCCCAAGAATAGAGTACAAAAAAGGCAGAGTGGGTCAAATCTCGATCGTTTATAATTTTTAGTTTTAGAAAATGTTTGTTAAACTTAGGTAAGGCTGGATTCGACCAAAAGTCATCTTACTCCAGAGTAACTAGCCAACTTAATTCGAAATACAATTGTTTAGAAAGCGCAACCGAACATTATTATGTGCATACAAATTATCCTGGTTGTAAGTTGTCAACTTTACAATGTCAAAATATTCAAACAAACAGTAGTTTATTCTCGAGTAAAAGCTTAATCCAGTTTGGTAGAATCCAGCCTAAGTTAATTTAGTTCTACTCTCGGTTCAAAGTTAAAGCCAGACATATTGAGAAGCATCGTTATAAAAAATAAAACTTACTCAATTTCTAGACCTCAATATTTAAGAATACTCTCTAATAATTATGACTTCTACAAACACATCAAACTAGTTATAAATAATAATACAGTTTCCCATAGTGTACTTCAGATTTCTAAGACTTTTTAAATATTCGGAAAACAATAATGTAGCTTATGTTTTTTTCCTACCCTTCCTTAAAAGCAGTCTATACATTTCGCACCTCACAAGTAATATAGTTGCAACTCAAAAACAATGATTTTGAGATATCGCGTTTTGAAGTTTTAAAAAATCGTACCGTCTAAAATATTAACAGTAATGTCTTAACTTAAATGCAAAAATATAGGTATATCGCTTGGCTATGAATATTTCCTATTCTAGTAAGTTTATAGTAAATAGTTTTCGTAAAATGAATATTATTGTAGTAGTACTCAGAGTTACAACTGTATTGCTTATCTATTCAGGTGCTTTTTTGAAATATAACTATATTGCCTGTTTTAAAAACTAACTTATGTGAGTTTCGACGGTTATAATTAACATTTTAATGTACATTTTCCTAGTGTTTGAGAAGTTAAAATGCGTTTTATGAAGGTAACTTGTATTTCTCGTAAATTAAATTCAAAAAATGTTAATACAAAAAACTATATTTAAAAATCAACAGTAGCTAAACAAAAAATAAGAAACCGAAGAGAAATAGTAAGTACTTTACCACAGTTTAGGTACCTAATTATCAAAAATGTAGAAGAGCAAAATACAACTACTAAACTATCATCATCATCATCATCTCTGGCGTTGAACGTCCACTGTCGGACATAGGCCTCCTTCAAAGATTTCCATGTGTTGTGGTTGGAGGTTGCCTGCATCTACTACTACTACTACCTGTAGTTCTGCAGATCTGCAGTTTTTACAAGGTCGTATGTATAGTGTCGGTGGACGTCCAACGCTGCGCTTGCCGGTCCGTGGCCTCCTCTTGAGAACTTTTTGGCCCCATCAGCTATCTGTTCTGCGTGCTATATGGCCTGCCCATTGCCGCTTCAACGTGCCAATCCGTTTGGCTTTGTCGGTAACCCGAGTTCTACGTATCTCCTAATTTCTGATTCAATTCCGCAGTGAAACCCCAAGCACAGCCCTCTCCATTGCTCGTTGAGCTACTCTGAGGCCAATAGTGAAGAACCACGTATTGATTGAAGACTTTTGTCTTAATGAATTGACGTATTTTGGATGAGAAGCTGTTACGAAGTGGCATTTTTAAACAAACACTTCAAAACTTCGATGTACCGATAGTCAATTCTGCATCGCTGGAGAGACTCGAGCTCCTCCCATGTTTCAATCGAATCGAAGGCTTTCTCATAGTCCACAAACGCGAAACAAAGCGTCAAGTTATATTCTTCGGTCTTCTGTATGACTTGCCGCAGCGTGTGTGTGTTTGGGAGGCTAAAAGTCATCAAACCTGCGATCGAGACAATTCGTGATAATTCTTGAAAACAGCTTATAAACATGGCTCAACAACAAGAACAGCAACACCACGCTCTTGTTCCATGCTTCTGCTGTAGTACCTTCGAGCAAGACGGAGTTGAAAAGCTTTTGATGGACTTTAATTACCGGTGATACACCCGCTTTCAAAAGCTCTTGAAGTTATTCCGTCTTCGCCCGGCGCCTTGTTGAGAACAACAGTTCTTAAGCTGCTTCAGGGCCACCCTGATCTTGTACTGGTATCAAGTTGATACCCGTTTTGAAAGCGGGTGTTATCACCTAGGATATCCTCGGTGCGGTTTAGTGTCCGGCCAGTTTGGCTCTCGGGTCTTCTTTAGCCGCACTGCAAACAGTTTTAGTGACTGAATCCTAGACCTGTTCTTAGAACCTTTCGACTTCCCATAACACTTCTGCTTTACTTGACGCTATACTGCCATCTTCTCATCTCCTCAGCTTCTACTATATAATTTCTTTTAAATTTAAATACATACCTAATTTCTTGGCGAATTATTGGAAAAAGGCTAGGTCAAGAGTATCATAAACCGACGAGCTTGCATGAAGAATGTGATGAGAGTGAATGAAGCCAAGGAAGTGTGTCAGGATCGTAACAAGTGGAGATCTGTGGTCTCTGCTTACCCCTATGATGGGAAAAAGGCGTGAGTTTATGTATGTATGTACCTAATTTCTTTTGAAAAAAACAATTAGCTGTCACTGTTTTATTGCATCAGTAATGTATGCTGAATTTCAGCTCAATCGGACACAGGAAAATGACAGAAAGACATCAGACAGACACTGAAACAGGTGAAGCTAAATAAAAACTTGTAAAAATATGCACAGGCAATAGAGTCACATTTAGAAATAAGCAACACCTCGAAGAACTTATGCGATAATCTTAACAGGTCATATAGTGTTAACTCAAACAAAATAGCGGCAATATAGTTGTAAGTTGAAATGTTTTTCGTAAAAATCTATTTACAGGAAATTACTAACAAGCAATACAGTTACAACTCTTAATGTGAACCTCATGGCTTATTTTTATTGACAGGCAATACAGTTACAACTAGATAATACAACTATATTGATTACTTTTACACTATGTTTTTGTATCCAAGCTAACATTCCAATGTTTTATTTTGAGATGTAACAGGCAAAACACGTCTGGCACGAGTTGTGACTTATTCAACAGTGGTTCAACTTAGATGTAACTATGCTACTTGACAAATTAATGAACGAGATGGATAGTCAATAAAGAGTTTTAGTGCTACCATTTAGCGATAAAAAGAGGTAGAAATATAAGGGTCTCACCAGTCGATAGAGAAAAAAAAATTGTATTTAATGGCATACTTAACTCAATATTGCAAAATTTTGAGTTGCAACTATATTACTTGTGAGGTGCGATTTGTTACGCCCTGTTATTACTGGGTGTGTTTCACACGTTCGCACACCGCAAAATATCGAAGGCGCAAATTACATTGCCGAATTTCCTTGTAACCGCCCGCGGTCATGTGAAGGCGAGCCGGTAATGTGTTATTATTTTGCGATATTATTGCTACGCTCCGACCGCCTCCAACCGCCTTCAGTCTTAACATAGATTTTTCCGTGCAGAGTCCAGAAGAGCTTTTTTAGATAAACTTGGACTGAATTTCATGGCCTATTTGAGTTAAATTGTCAGTCATATGAAATGGCTGGATGCAATATCGATAGTAATTTGATTATAAGTCCTTTAATACTGAGCACTTTTTACTAAGGCGCGTATTAAATTTTATGAAAAACGTTTTAGGGAGTGTCCACATTGCGTTTTTTGTAGCGCGTTTGTATCGATACAAACGCGTTGCGAACGCGATGCGAACGCGCAGCTCAAAAACGCGCTGCAGAAAACGCAATGTGGACACTCCCGGTGTGCGTTTGTATCGATACAAACGCGATGCGAACGCGCGTTTGTATCGATACAAACGCGGTTCGAACGCGCGTTTGTATCGATACAAACGCGGTGCGAACGCGCGTTTGTATCGATACAAACGCGCGTTCGCATCGCGTTTTTATGGATACAAACGTGTTTAAGCAGGGTTTGCTTTTGTACTTTGCTTTTTTGTATGCTCGTTTGTCTGCTAGTTTGTCTGCTAGTTTGTTTGCTAATTTGCTTATTTGCTGTAAGTTTTTCATTTGTTTCGGGACACTTTCTTCGGGACACTTTTACTTTTGCTTCGGGACAATTGCTAAGGGACACTTTTGCTTGGGGACACTTGCTTCGGGACACTTTTTGCTTCGGGACACTTTTGCTTCGGGACACTTTTTCTTCGGGACACTTTTGCTTCGGGACACTTTTTGCTTCGGGACACTTTTTGCTTCGGGACACTTTTGCTTCGGGACACTTTTTCTTCGGGACACTTTTTCTTCGGGACACTTTTGCTTCGGGACACTTTTGCTTCGGGACACTTTTGCTTCGGGACACATTTGCTTCGGGACACTTTTGCTTCGGGACACTTTTGTTAAGGGACACTTTGCTAAGGGACACTTTTGCTTCAGGACACTTTTGCTTGGGGACACTTTTGCTTGGGGACACTTTTGCTTGGGGACACTTTTGCTTGGGGACACTTTTTCTTCGGGACACTTTTGCTTGGGGACACTTTTGCTTCGGGACACTTTTGCTTCGGGACACTTGCTTCGGGACACTTTTGCTTCGGGACACTTTTTCTTCGGGACACTTTTGCTTCGGGACACTTTTGCTTGGGGACACTTTTGCTTCGGGACACTTTTGCTAAGGGACACTTTTTCTTCGGGACACTTTTGCTTGGGGACACTTTTGCTTCGGGACACTTTTGCTACGGGACACTTTTTCTTCGGGACACTTTTGCTTCGGGACACTTTTGCTTGGGGACACTTTTGCTTCGGGACACTTTTGCTTGGGGACACTTTTGCTTCGGGACACTTTTGCTTGGGGACACTTTTGCTTCGGGACACTTATGCTTCGGGACACTTTTGCTTCGGGACACTTTTGCTTGGGGACACTTTTTCTTCGGGACACTTTTGCTTCGGGACACTTTTGCTTGGGGACACTTTTGCTTCGGGACACTTTTGCTTCGGGACACTTTTGCTTCGGGACACTTTTGCTTCGGGACACTTTTTCTTCGGGACACTTTTGCTTCGGGACACTTTTGCTTGGGGACACTTTTGCTTCGGGACACTTGCTAAGGGACACTTTTTCTTCGGGACACTTTTGCTTGGGGACACTTTTGCTTCGGGACACTTTTGCTACGGGACACTTTTTCTTCGGGACACTTTTGCTTCGGGATACTTTTGCTTGGGGACACTTTTGCTTGGGGACACTTTTGCTTCGGGACACTTTTGCTTCGGGACACTTTTGCTTGGGGACACTTTTGCTTCGGGACACTTTTGCTTGGGGACACTTTTGCTTCGGGACACTTATGCTTCGGGACACTTTTGCTTCGGGACACTTTTGCTTGGGGACACTTTTTCTTCGGGACACTTTTGCTTCGGGACACTTTTGCTTGGGGACACTTTTGCTTGCGGACACTTTTGCTTCGGGACACTTTTGCTAAGGGACACTTTTTCTTCGGGACACTTTTGCTTGGGGACACTTTTGCTTCGGGACACTTTTGCTACGGGACACTTTTTCTTCGGGACACTTTTGCTTCGGGATACTTTTGCTTGGGGACACTTTTGCTTGGGGACACTTTTGCTTCGGGACACTTTTGCTTCGGGACACTTTTGCTTGGGGACACTTTTGCTTCGGGACACTTTTGCTTGGGGACACTTTTGCTTCGGGACACTTATGCTTCGGGACACTTTTGCTTCGGGACACTTTTGCTTCGGGACACATTTGCTTCGGGACACTTTTGCTTCGGGACACTTTTGTTAAGGGACACTTTGCTAAGGGACACTTTTGCTTCAGGACACTTTTGCTTGGGGACACTTTTGCTTGGGGACACTTTTGCTTGGGGACACTTTTGCTTGGGGACACTTTTTCTTCGGGACACTTTTGCTTGGGGACACTTTTGCTTCGGGACACTTTTGCTTCGGGACACTTGCTTCGGGACACTTTTGCTTCGGGACACTTTTTCTTCGGGACACTTTTGCTTCGGGACACTTTTGCTTGGGGACACTTTTGCTTCGGGACACTTTTGCTAAGGGACACTTTTTCTTCGGGACACTTTTGCTTGGGGACACTTTTGCTTCGGGACACTTTTGCTACGGGACACTTTTTCTTCGGGACACTTTTGCTTCGGGACACTTTTGCTTGGGGACACTTTTGCTTCGGGACACTTTTGCTTGGGGACACTTTTGCTTCGGGACACTTTTGCTTGGGGACACTTTTGCTTCGGGACACTTATGCTTCGGGACACTTTTGCTTCGGGACACTTTTGCTTGGGGACACTTTTTCTTCGGGACACTTTTGCTTCGGGACACTTTTGCTTGGGGACACTTTTGCTTCGGGACACTTTTGCTTCGGGACACTTTTGCTTCGGGACACTTTTGCTTCGGGACACTTTTTCTTCGGGACACTTTTGCTTCGGGACACTTTTGCTTGGGGACACTTTTGCTTCGGGACACTTGCTAAGGGACACTTTTTCTTCGGGACACTTTTGCTTGGGGACACTTTTGCTTCGGGACACTTTTGCTACGGGACACTTTTTCTTCGGGACACTTTTGCTTCGGGATACTTTTGCTTGGGGACACTTTTGCTTGGGGACACTTTTGCTTCGGGACACTTTTGCTTCGGGACACTTTTGCTTGGGGACACTTTTGCTTCGGGACACTTTTGCTTGGGGACACTTTTGCTTCGGGACACTTATGCTTCGGGACACTTTTGCTTCGGGACACTTTTGCTTGGGGACACTTTTTCTTCGGGACACTTTTGCTTCGGGACACTTTTGCTTGGGGACACTTTTGCTTGCGGACACTTTTGCTTCGGGACACTTTTGCTAAGGGACACTTTTTCTTCGGGACACTTTTGCTTGGGGACACTTTTGCTTCGGGACACTTTTGCTACGGGACACTTTTTCTTCGGGACACTTTTGCTTCGGGATACTTTTGCTTGGGGACACTTTTGCTTGGGGACACTTTTGCTTCGGGACACTTTTGCTTCGGGACACTTTTGCTTGGGGACACTTTTGCTTCGGGACACTTTTGCTTGGGGACACTTTTGCTTCGGGACACTTATGCTTCGGGACACTTTTGCTTCGGGACACTTTTGCTTGGGGACACTTTTTCTTCGGGACACTTTTGCTTCGGGACACTTTTGCTTGGGGACACTTTTGCTTCGGGACACTTTTGCTTCGGGACACTTTTTCTTCGGGACACTTTTGCTTGGGGACACTTTTGCTTCGGGACACTTTGCTAAGGGACATTTTTGCTTCGAGAAACTTTTGCTTCGGGACACTTTTACGAAGGGACACGTTAGCTTCAGGACACTTTTGATAAGGGACAAACTAGCATACAAACTAGCAGACAAACTAGCAGACAAACATCAGACAAACTAGCAGGCAAACTAGAAATCAAACTAGTAAACTACAAACGCGATGCGAACGCGCGTTTGTATCGATACAAACGCAATGCGAACGCGCGTTTGTATCGATACAAACGCGATGCGAACGCGCGTTTGTATCGATACAAACGCGCGTTTGTATCGATACAAACGCGCGTTTGTATCGATACAAACGCGGATACGCGCTGCGAACGCGCGTTTGTATCGATACAAACGCGCGTTTGTATCGATACAAACGCGCGTTCGCAACGCGTAGCAAAAACGCGCTTCAGAAAACGCAATGTGGACACTCCCTTAATCATTTTCCTATTCATAACATTGAATTGAAGAATAAATTATAATTATGGTAGTTTTAAATTATTTTAAATAGATACTTAGTGTTAACTTCAATGTTAAATCGCATACCTGATTTCTCAAACTAAATATCGAAAATCAGATTTTACTGAATCACCCTTTTAACCTTGACGTAAAAAAATTACACTCACAAAAAATTACATGTTCAGTATCCTCGTTTATTTCAAGAGACGTCATCGGAGTTAGCCACTATAGTCGTATTGCTCATTATACGGACTAAAAATATATGAAAAATGACATTTGTTCCTTCAATTTTACTCCGATTTTAGTCCGTATAATGAGCAATACGACTATAGCTCTCTAGAGGCAACTGATTCATGTAATAACATTTATATAGAATCCTACGTCATGAGTGTAGGTACTATATCCGCGTGTATTTAAAAAGTAGAACCTCTTTTCTCAATTTACTCTTTGGTATGACCAGGGCTGGCGAAAGTTGGGGTTATTTTATTTATTACGGTGGCTTTCGTGGGTTTCTTAGCTTTACGATCTTTGTACAGATTTGAATATAATAATAAACAATAAATAAAAGCACTTCTGGCCACTCTGCGCTTAGGTTTATTTTGCTTGAGGTTTTTAATAAAACATTTACAAAAAATTTATCAATTTAATCTAGCCGGCATGTGGTATACATTAAACTAAATTTAGGATCCAACTGATGCTATGGTGTACAAGTTTGTGTCTATTAATGTGTTTAGAAAACAATTTTTAAAATTAAACCTGCTACTGAAGTTTTAAGTTTGTAGCAGGAAGGTTGGTTGACTATCTGACAGATTCAACTGACCGACGACGACGACGTTATTATGTTGAAAAAGACTTTAGTCCCTGAAAACGAGCACAGATCTATGTAAGTTGTTTGGAAGAGTTTGCTCTAGCTTTATCAAAGAATGGGTTAACACTAAAAATTGCCGCTATTATAACACAAAATATTCCAACGGAAGACCAGCGTTGTCTTGTTATGTGCAAAACAATATGCTAAGTTGAACGCTTGTTTGGGACACAATGCTTATAGCTTAGTTAAAAGGTATATCTTTGTTTTTTTGTGTCTTTAGTAAATGTTTTTCTTTCTTTCTAGAAAGCTAATTGGTTTCCTCGCGATGTCTTCCTTCACTGTTTAGAGATTGTATTTATTTACATATTGATGCACGGCCGGGATTCAAACCCACGACCTACTGATCAAAAGTTGAGGCACTATCCTACTCGGTCAATACGGCTTTTCAAAATAATAAATATCGTACTCAATTGGCGTACAAACTCAAACATCACACATCGCTGACATCAATGTCAATTAATTCAACTGAAAATATTGTTTCGTCAATTTGACAACCCTGATTGCATCACGCGACGAAATTAAAGGACTGATTTACACCAACACTTCGCACGTCAATAACCAACGATTAACCATCGTACTAAACTCATGTAGTATAAGTGTAACGGCGTTGCAAGTCCATCGACGCTATAAGAAAGCTAACTGGTTTCGTCACGATATTTTCCTTCATCGTTCAAAACGAAAAATCCATTGATGCACGCCCGGGTTTGAACCTGCGACCTTCGAATAACCGAGGCATTAACCCACTCGACCAACACGCTTAAGTATGTCATGACTGTAAACAGCTCGTAATGTTTAGTTGGTGTAAATGGACTTATTGTGGTACGTTTGACCTGCGAAATTATGTTATCGAGTATGGCCACCGGTCGCGGGGCTATGCAAACGATTTCCGTGTGTGCCTACAATAATTGCTTCACTAGGCGCTGTGGAATGGTCTTTTTTATGAATTTTAGAGTGTACTATTGGGATATGAAAGCCGTACGTTTATTGAGCTATATTTTTAACCCTGGACAAAAAAGAGGTGTGTTATAAGTTTGTAGTGTGTATCAATGTATCTGTGCATCTGTGGCTCTGTGTGTCTGTCTGTGGGATCATAGCTCCTGAACGGATGAACCGATTTTAATTATATTTTTTTGTCGGGATGGTGTCTTACTCGAGAGTGTTATAAGCTCTGTTTCATGAAAATTTATTCAGCCGTTTGAAGATCATCAGCTCTTTTCTATATTTACTATATTTACTAGCTATCTCCGCGTTTTTACCGCGATTAAGGAAAGTTTTTCAATTTTTCATTCCGAAATATTTATATGCATACTAGCTGCTGCCCGCGGCTTCGCTCGAGTGGTATCCGGATAAAAAGTAGTCTAATGTTACTCTCCAGCCCTCTAACTATCTCCACACAAAAAATCATGTCGCAGACTCATGACTTTCCTGTGGATTACCATGTCTTTCCTGTGGCCGACTGGGCAAGCCAACTCTATCTAATTAATGTACCAGGTACTACTGTGTCCCGGTAAGGAAAGCAAAGATTGCCTCCTGTCCTGACACTTTATAAATACCTCGTAAAAGATGTAAAGGCCTAAGTAGGTAGCAAATCCACCAAAAAATAACAAACACAAACCGTAAAAGCACAAAAAAACGGCGCACATGCTTACAAATGTCAATAAACCCCATAGACCCCTTTCTTCCGTGTTTTAGAGCAATGACAATTAAATATTCTGGGACTGTAAAAAAAGAATAAAGATAATAGCCGACGAAACCAGGGGGGTTGCAGAAAGCTTTTTTATTTTCCGCGGTGTACACTTCGTATGTTTTATCTTGACGTATGACAAACTGCTTTTTTACAACAATGTTATTATCAACGGGACAATTACCATGATTATTGAGTTGTCTTGGTTCCCGATAATATTGAATATTGATGTTCTTAACCATGATAGTTTCAAAAGTACATAATATTGGTTTTTTACAAGTTACTACTTATAAAAAAGCTTATATTATAAAAGCAAGAAAACTCAATAATCATCGTTGATAAAAAAAACAATTCAAAATTTTGGTACAGACATTAAAACAACACAAGTTAATAATATTAATAATATTGCAATCAATTCCTAATCAAAATCAGAATAAAAAAAAATAATAATAATTAGACCTTGTAGATCGTTTTGACACGTTTTAGCTAGATTATTCTACCGGTTCTTGCTAGAGTAATACTGTGAATTACCAAAGGTTGTGTCCAATTGTGCCGAAATTTGTCACATGCAATACAATATCTTATTCAACAAACAACCTTTAAGCGGCCTGAAAACTCCGTCACCAGAGTTGGCCACTGGCTCATACGAACTTACTTATGTATACTTAGTTTTTTATTGATATGAGACCAATTTTATCTTTTACTTATATTTCTTTCATCGTGTCATCTTGATTTAGGATTGTGTCTATGACGAGTGCTAGTTGTTCAGGTCTTAGTTATTTTTCACTCCTGTCGATGTTGGGTAGGGAAGGAGAGCGTAATTGTCAAATAGTCATAGTATGGTTTAATGTTCTTCTAATTCCCGTAACCAGCGCGTCATAATTATTTTAATTCATTAATTTGATAATAACAACCGTAGCACATCAGGAATACAGTCATTTACACACACATTTTTACGTTTTAAAATCAAGCAAGCATCCTTTAAACTAGTAAATATTTTAGGGAAAATCTTAAACCATTTGTCAAGATAAAATGTACAGATAGTAAACTCAGTAAAATAAACATGTCTGACAAGAATATCAACTGATTTGTATAGATATCTGCTTGATGTGATTATGCAAAACGGAAAGGTACGAGAGTAAATACGATTTCTAATGTAAATTCTCTTGTAGTATTTTCAGGTATTCATTCATTTCACGTTATTGATAAGGACCTCGTTGGCGTGGCGAGCAAGTACACGAATAACAAGTTATAAGTGTGAGTTCTATTCTCGATTCGTTGCGAGACTCATACTTTTTGCATGAAGTGTTTTCCGCATATAGTATTATGTTGTTTGTTATGGAAATAAATAAATTGAATTGATCCACAAATATTTGTTCCAGAGGTAGGGGTTTATCATAATCATCATCCGCAACCCGATTTCTCCTATTGCTGGGCATAGGCCTTCCTTTGCTCTTGCCATTTATCCCGGTCCTGCGCTTGCCTGATCCAATGCCATATTACCACGTGAGGTGTTAGTACCTTTTCCCAAGTCCTGGTTTCCGGATAGCCTGTGCCAGCTACCTGGCGGCGTTTGTAGGCAAATTACACCGGTACATGTAAAAGCTACCGTACATGCCCAATGCCCATACATTTCGCCGCGGACCGGCTACCCGGCAACCGGGACATATGAAAAGGCACTTATAGTACCACACAATTGAGTAGTTCCCAATTCGTAATGAAAATGGAGGATGAGTAAGAAAAAAATAACTTCCCTATTAAACTTGTAAGTGCCATATTAATTTTAATCTAGTGCTCAATTGTGATACCTAGAAAATAAGCTAGTTTTAGATAGGTACTTCAGAAGTAATACCTACCTAAGAAATATTGTAGTGCTCCAAAGGGGCTCTTGTTGCGTTCAAACCCTTAGCCTAAGACCTGCTGTACCTACCTAACTTGAAACAATAAATAAATATGAAGTTGGGAAACTTAAAAATAATAATTTTTTCGTTCTTCAACTGGTACCACTTTCAAAGTTGAGTGTTTTAGTACAGTCAATGACAAATAATGCTAGTAGAATATGAATTTGAAACAGCATAGATTTTTCATATATTAGGTACGTGTATTTAATTATTAAAGAAACAGCTATAACACAATTAGTTTTTTAACTCTATTTACTTTACAATCTACCGTCATTCGTTCTTGCTTCATCATCATTATCATCATCAGCCTATAGCAGCCCACTGCTGGACATAGGCCTCCCCTAATGAGCGCCATCGCGCCCTGTCTTCAGCTTGACGCATCCAACTTGTGCCGGCAGCCATTCGCAGATCGTCACTCCACCTGGCAGGCGGGCGTCCTACACTACGTTTGCCGAGACGTGGTCTCTACTCGAGAACTCGTTTACCCCAGCGGTTGTCAGTTCTTCGGCAGATATGGCCGGCCCACTGCCACTTCAGCTTGCTAATTCTCTGAGCTATGTCAACGACTTTGGTTCTCTGCCGAATAGTCGATGAATCGTAAATAATCGTTACTAAGAATTATTATTTGTATTTATCTTATAATATGTTAGCAATTGCAATAATTTGTAAAATGGCACTCAGCCAGTAAGATCAACGGTCGTACGGTCTAATTCAGAGGTGGTAAAATATATTTGAATATGACAAAAATGACGTGATAAAACAGAGTTATATTATGATGTTGCTTAGCCATGAACTAAATCTTTTTATGTATTGAATGATCACTAAAACATTATTTTTTTCATTAAATAATATAAAAAATGAACCATATTGACCATGAGGGAAATATAATCCATACTCATATTATAAATGTGAAAGTGTGTTTGTTTGTTTGTTTGTCCTGCTTTCACGTCAAAACAGAAAGACGGATTGACGTGATTTTTTTGTGTGGAGATAGTTGGAGGGCTGGAGAACAATGTAGGCTACTTTTTATCCGGCTACCACATGAGCGAAGCCGCGGGCAGCAGCTAGTATATAATATATTTCTTTTTTGAACTCTGACCAACGTAATTGGATCACAAAATAGTTACTCACTAGCTGCTGCCCGCGGCTTCGCTTGCGTGGTACCTAGATAAAAAGTAGCCTATGTCCTATTCCCGGTCATTATCTATCTATATTTCAAATTTCAGATAAATCGGATCATTGGTTGTTGAGTTATAGAGGAACAAGCATACATCCATCCAAACATCTAAACATCCAAACTTTCGCAATTATAATATTAGTGTGATAGTGTGATGTGATGTGATGTGATTGGAATTAAATGGTGAATAAGCAATGTCTGTGTTGATAATAATTGTTATTACAACAACTTAGGATGTCAATCTGAATCATTAAAATAATCATGATCACTTTTCTCTAGATTTAATACAAGTGTATCACAAGCACACAGATTTATTTGATCACTTTATTTCCTTTTACTCTCAATATTTTCTTGATCAAAAGCTATATTCAAAAAATTACAAACGTATTAATTACCTACTCTATATACTTATTACATTCGTAAATAACGGACTTTAATTTATATTACGCACCAGCAAAAGTACGTATTATAAATAAGTAAGCGAATGTAGATTAAGTCACATCATAAAACACAGCCTTATAAAGCTCCGTGTACACACAAAACGCTTTGAGCGCGTATTAATTAAATTCCTTCAGAAAAAACAATTTGCCGGAATAAAATTAAGGCATTCGATTTCAATTACGCTTGGGAGTTCTTGCTTTTGCCACAGCTAATACGGAACAGCTACCAAACTAAGACAGAATAAAGTAAAATGAGTTTGTTAGTTTGTTTGTGTCTGTTTCTAGAAGTATCACAATCTACGTTAATTTATTACTACCGACTTATTATTTTTAATATAAATTAATTTAAAGGACTTAGGCACAAGTTTACCAATTATAATTAAATACATATTACTAAATAGTTACTTAAATTACTCGTAATTTTGTAATCCCATTGTGTTTATTTAAAGATACTTGCATTTGCTTGCCCGAAAAAATCGTTGTAAAAAGGCTGTACTAATACTGTTCTTTATTTATTGTTAAATTCTACTTTTAATAAAGTATTAATTAAATAATACGGTTCGACTGAAGACCAGCCATTTAAAACAGACTATGCCGGTGCTCCCAAGCATTTTCAGTCGTTTTGATGTTAGCGATTCTATAGGATTTGTGTTGGTTTTACGCGGATTAGAGTATTGGTGCCACTCCCGAAGTGCTTAGTGTAAACGCACCGTTAGCTTAGCTTATGTAGTAGATCCGCTTATTTTTAACTGTCTCACAATAATTGATGAAATTATATTCTGTTGTTTTACTTTACTTTTTTGTTTTGCTTTTTAACCGTTATTTGAAGTCTTGTCGTCTTTCCCATTGGAATTGCTAGGCCCTAAACCATGTTTGTTGCTTTGGTTTCCACGAAATATCGTAGAACGAACAATAATTCGTGTATATGCCTTTAGGCACATGAGTAGAATCAACTACCTCTCAATACCATTTTATGTGATCCTACAAAATAAATGGATACCTATTGCCTTAAATTTTGATGATGATGAGATAACTCTTGCAAGATCAAAGTGCATTAAAACGTGCACTATATTTTGTTATTTACAGTTCTTGTGAATACAGTTGTGATCATATATTATTTTATTATTATTATTATTAATTTATTATTTTGATGTGTCCCTGGAATATCACCGGAAAGGGATTTTACTCCTTTTACAATTGAAACAAGCTCACATCCATAGAATCATCCCCAATCCATGTATTGTATAGTTCGCGTCATGTAAAAAGAACGCTGGAAGAAAGTGGAGGGGTGTGTTTTGTTTCATGTTTGCGAATAGGGAACCCATGCGTAAATACGAGACAAAACACATCTCACTTTCTTTCAGCGTTCTTTTTACGTGACGCGACTTATAGAATACCGATCTTTAAAGTATTGAGATGAGACATTAAAATTCTCGTGATCAACATGCTTCAGTAAGCTAGAAACACATCCAAAATAAATTATATAAACTGCTATTAATGTTAAAGGTATATCCTGCACATTTTGCTACGGTAATTATTTAAATTTACCTGTAAATCTCATCGCTCATTGCGTTACCAAATACTAATTCGACTAATTCATAGAAAATCCTTTGTTGTCAATGATTTATTTAGCAGTCGCAAAATCAATTAATTTTAAACCTTAGTTATTTGTAATAGAGCTTGAATAGTAAACTAGATTTGTGTGAAAATGGAATTTGATTTGAAAAGCTGTATATGACAATACGTACGTAATAGTCAGTCGAAAGCCGAAATACCTTATGGCTTACATTTCATACGCTTTGAAATAAAGTGGAATAAATAGTTGTGGAATTTAAGTACGTAATGTTTTAAGTGCAAACGTTTTGGCTCAAGCTGTGTTTGTGAGTGCAGAATAAATTATTAAAATTTAACTAATAAGTACATTAATAATAATTAGACAAATTAATTTAATAAAAAAAATATTGATTACTATGTCCGAACGTTAGTTGAAGTACCTATGCTAGGCCCATATGTGTATCCAAATTGAACTTATGTCATAAAAAAAAACATTAAGTAGGTATTATAAATTTTTGACGGAACTGAAGATATTAAAAAAAAATTGTTTCATTTTATGACGAAACAGAATAAAGTCGATTTAAGATAAGTATATGATAAGATTTGCGTAATTATCAATCTTCAAAACCCCTTCTCGATTCAACACATGAAACTTTCGGGCATATGAAAACTTTATCGGATACCGAAAAACCCCGTAACCGAAAACAGAGCCCCAGCCCTAGTTATTACTATTGATCAGTGTTAGTCTCGCCACAGGGTCAGCTCAGTTCGATCACATGAATATTCTAAGCGTTGGATTACATTAGCGGTTGCCGCGATTTCTACTAATGTATGAGATTGGTTTCCATTCATTGAATTGGGGCGTAGGGTTCGGGTAATATTGACGTGGCCGTTCGTTTGTTATATAACTGGTACGTGCTTGATACAAATGTGAAAGAAAATCCATGCCATTATATAAAGCAGAAAAGTTTGCTTGTTTCTTTATTGAACGCGCTAATCTCAGGAACTACCAGTCGGATTTGAATTTTTTTTCTGCATTTGATAGCTAAAATCTTGAGAAAGACTACTTTTCATCAGTATCATCATCACCTCACTACGGGGGTAACGCCACGAGGGCGCTGCTAGTACAAAATGATCCAATTGAATGAATGTAGTTTTGAACATAACTGACGATTTAAAATAACTGACGATGTAAGAATATTTTGTGACATACTTTTTGCGTGTAATATTATATAATTAACTAGTCTTGACATTACCTAACATACAAATTTGCATACCAATGTTCTTGGTGAAATATGTGAACTATAATATTATTGACCTTACAACTGCACTTACCATATTTCTAGCGAATAAACTATTTCATTTCATTTCATTTCATTTCATTTCATTTCATTTCATTTCATTTCATTTCATTTCATTTCATTACATTTCATTTCAACAAGATTTATATGAACTTAACGATCGGTTATTAAAATATGTCTTATTTACAGTAAAAGTATTCAGGAATCGAGAATTTCATGCATATGTATGTTTGTATGTAGTTAACTCTGGTTTGTAGTATAACTCAACTATTTCGTTCTATTACAAAAAACGAAAATTAATGACTTTATTCACAATTTTTTTTCTGCAAAACATTATAAGTAACTGATCAAATTATAACATTTCAAAACGAAACTTTTGCTTTCCAATCTATACTTGGTGTAATTACTACAATCGGACATGCAATGTTCAGTGTACACTGTACAGTTCGCCTCTCCGGCGCAATCACAGGGAGCCAAATTAAAAAAGTTGAAAAGCCCGGATACATGTATAAAAGTTTAGGGCGTATGCACAAGTTTGCAGAATTAATGATTGGAAATATTTTACGCCGGGATTAGCTTGTGTGCGAGCCGGTAAAGTTTTTTGCTGTGTGGTAATTTGGGGAGTTTGTAGAACTCGTTTTTGTGAATCATGTTATGAAAATTAATCAAAGGACTAGTTACAAAATGTGCGTTACAGTTGTCAGTAATAATTGGAAAATTAGTGGGAGTTCCGATTTGAGTTTCTTCAATTTTGTACCAAAATAGACGTCTAAGCCTGGCCGCATACGAGCCACCGAACACAACCACAAAACGCCGCTACCGACCTATTTCCTGTAGTTTTCAAATATTTTGTAAAGACGTGCCGCACACGCGTAGCCGGTGGCGGCCACTCGCTACAGCTACAAAATATATGAAAAGTTGCTGTCGCTGGCCACCGGTGGCTGTGGTCGGCGGCCCGTTTGCACCGAGCTTAATTCCTTCTATATTTTATTGACTTTTTTTTTTGTTTACAATTATTTTTTACATACATGTACAATATTAAATATTGAAACTAGTTATGAAATTATATTATAAATGTAGAAAAATCAGAGACAGTTCCAAGTATGTGGATTTGTTCGATTTTGTAACAAAATTAATTGTAGGTACGTCTAATTCCCTTAAGGATATACTTCCTCGTTTAAATTATGTTTACTGTTGAGTACCAATTATCTTTTATGTATACATTCAGTAATGAGACTGTACAATCTGTACATGTACTAGATGTAGCCCGCGGCTCCGCCTACGTGTGGACCCTTTATTGTGAAAATTAGATTTTTATCCGGGATAAAAGTAGCCCATGTCCTCTTTTCAGGATTAAAACTATGACAATTTCAAACTTTATAAAAATCTGTCAAGCCGTTTAGCCGTGAAAGCGTAACTTACAGACAGAGTTATTTTGCATTTGATGTGATGTGATAGTGTGATATTGTACTAAGTATAAAGTAAGGATATTCAATAATGAGGATGTTTGTTATTCTATATTCATGATTTCAAAACAAAACGTATTGACGTCCCAAATAGGTATTGCTGGTAATAAACAGTGGATTTCCGATCAGATATATAGCCCGGCAATTATACTGGATAAGCGCCAATAAAAGTGTTCGTACCGAGTTATAAATTGATCAATTTGTGAGATTCGCAGCTCGATGTATCAGACGTGAGTGAGAGGGGGAGGGAAAGAGATAGATATCAACTAAAATGTCGATCCTGGTAAAAATATAAAATGGGAAGGTAAAAAAAAGCTTATTTTATGTCCAAGTTTTAAAAATCTTTGGAATTTTCTATCTTGTGGTTGTTAGAAAGTATTAAATGTATGTATGTATTTACAAAATATATAAGTATTATAATGAGTTACTGGTTCAAGTACAAGCTTTGCTTAGTTTGAGGCTAGATGGCGCTGTGTGAAATGGCCACCAATTTTTGTACCAATGTAACTGTTGACAACAATTTTTTGTAACAATGTTGACTGAATGAGGGTAGTTCTAACCTCATCAGTCAAAGATTCGAGCGAACAACGGCCGCCAGTCTACTCGTGACCACAGCGACTGTAATGTCGCCGAAACGTCGAGGTAAATAAAATCATTTCATTACGCGATTAAGTCCCGTTAATAATAATTTAAAAATGTGTTCAAGTCGTGAAAGTTTGAAATATGTACCAATGTAACTGGTTGAAAGCTCATCGCCGCATAATGAACACACTACTTAACTGGTTTCATAACGATGTTTTCCTTCAAAGTGTATTTTGTCTCTATTTTAGGCAAATACCCTCATTACTACCAGTCACTAAGATCTACTTATATTTTTTAGTCTCTCAAAGTCAACTCTACCAGTTACAATAATAAAAAAGAACATTTCCAAAGCACAAGTTTTTATAAAAAAAAACACTAAAACACAGTAACCACAATTTGCATTTAAGTTGGAGTATACTTTCCACCGCCGTCTATCCTTCGGTCACTTAGCACCGCTAAAGTGTTCCCGATTTAGCTCTGTTTCGGTATGACTTACTACTCTGTTTTGTTTATCCATTGTTTTGGGTAATAATAACTCTGGGAGGCTTATTGGATTTCAAACAATAACTCTACAGCTTATCTAAAGAGGGTTGCTTTTGCCATGAAAATGAAAGCAAAAAATATTTCCATATTTTTTTAATCAACAAAAATACTTTTCATATCACTACTTTCATTACGTGCAGGCTTAGTAAAGTGCATCAATGTTTTCGTTTTAGTAAATTATTTTATGCAATTGGAAGCTTAAACTACTCGATTTTGTCAGCTCTACATTTTTATTGACCATGTTTTTCTTTTTTGATAAAATTTAATAATCTGCGAGTATTACTTTTGACTAGAAGAAGGCGATGGAACTAGCGGCACAGAAGTGCTACGCAATTTGACTGAAAGAGGTCTTACTTATAAATGCCACTCAACTTGAACACTGGTTAAACAATTGATTCGCTCTGTCACTATTTGTCACTATCTAACAAAAAAGGATGGCAAACGTCGTTTCAATTTTGACAGAAGTTTAAAGGAGTTTATAAGTAGAGCGTTAAAGGTATTGCTATCTTTTTCCTTTCACTTTCACGAAACATTAAACATTATTTGCATTTAGCAACAAGATTTCTTTGTTACTATTCCAGCATTTACAATTAATACCTTGTGTCTCTTAGGTACTCGTTAGTTACAAGCAAAACGCATTCGTCCACCATCTGTTCCCAGACTCATTGTAACTCCCTCCCCCCTTCCCTAATCCTAGCGGTAACGCTAAAAGTGCAACTGACCCCCCCTCCCTCATTCCCTCTCTCTCTTTCCATCGGCCCTTATGGCCCATTAGATGCGTCCGCGGGAAATCGCGATTTGCATAAGCGGTTCGGCTCTACACATAGTAATTGGGATCACATGAAACCACTCTAAATTGACACCAAGCTAGTTTAACTGTATGCGCTCTGGGAGGCCAGGTTTGATTGGACAGGGTGTAGGTTTAAGTTGGCCGGTAGCGATGTTTGCATTGCACTTAGGGTGTGGTACTTGGAGCTTTTAATCGAAGTGCGAATTTTGAAGACTTATTTAAATTGTCTCAATGAAGCTCAATGACTGTAAATACAATATATCTGGATCATAAATTACTCCCGAAAAAGTAAATTAAATACTTCCTAAACATTTCTATTCGAAGTAAAATAAACGAACATAACAACGAGTCCCTACTTATATTCTTTTGGTTTTGTTCGAATAATCGAATACTTTGAAATCTCAAATTCATTTTGATTTTTATCAGTAAGTAAATAAAATTTACTATTGTTTGAACGATGAGATTTTTTTATAGTTGTGTTTTGTCAAGTTGTAATGTGTTATCTGTCGTTGAAACTTGAACTTTGCCCACCTGTAATTCAGCACAATTTGAATGTGATTTGAATTCGCATTGTCTTAATGGAACTAAATGGCTGTAAAGAGAAGAGAGTACCTACGTAATTTGCATTTACTTTGAAACGTCTGCGTTATGTTGTATCAACAAAGTTCAACTCTGATTGTTATTCGAGGAATTGAGTGCGATGCTGATTTTGTGTTAATTCCACTTTGAATTCGACATTGCTTGGATAATATTAAGTCAAAATAAGGAAAATACAGTAGGTATTAGCATATGATTTGACTTGTTAACTAAAAGCTTTTGTTTATGAACATGATTTTATGAACGGATTGACGTTTTCCTTCAAGACTGCAAAAATAACAGTTTAAAATATTTGAGTCAGCCACGTGCCATAAAAAGCATTTAGTCCAAAACATAGTTTCATTATCTTATATTATTAAACGAACAATATTTGTATTTTTATTTGTATTCACGTTCTCGAAAACGGCTCTAACGACTTGACGGGGGCAAAAAATCGATTTAGCTAGTTCTCGTGTCTGAGTTGAGATGATCGAGAAAACCTGATTGAGAAAAATCGTTTTCTTGGCAGTCTTCACGCAAAAAGATTTACCCGTGCAATGTGGTTCGTAATTTCGCTGCAGCAACCGCGGGTTCTGTGGCTAAGCGGTCATAGTATCGGTCTGCAACGCCGACGGCTGCTAGATCGAATCTCAGCCATTGATAGTCAATTTTTGTGTTTTTTTTTTCGGGTAAATTTTAATTTTTCTCTATTTGCACCTTTAGTCGCCCAGTTATCTATTTTAAAGGATTTTTTTAGTTTGAAAGATTTTAACAAAACGAAACATAAAAACCAAGGTAACAACATTACACTGTCTTAGTTCAATGAGGGATTTCTTCCATCAGGGAATATAGGGATGAGTAGGAATAAGCGAAGAAGCAATGAACACCAGTAGGTACACAAAATAACAAGAACTATTTTATTTCATGGTCTATTTCCATAACTTTCACTTTCAAGCTAAATATTTCAAATTCTACCAGAATATGAATATACAGAAGAAAGGGAATAGAATCCCTTTGAAAGCACCTGGAGATGAAACAAACCAGACTATTGCGTTGGGTATTGCAGCACTAATGAGCTGGAACATTCATCAATGCCGGTGCAGATTAAAGAGAGACGGTCTAACTATATTACAATGTGCGTCAGCATTTAAAGATATTGAACAATTTTTATGACGATCAAAAAAGGCATAGGTACATAACCTACCCGTAAGTATTTATGTTACGGGCAACTTGATAAATCTGGTCATTATGAATAATGACCATGTCAAGTGGGCAATGTCATAAATACTGCATGATTAATCACTTTTCCCGGTCATTATGAATAATGACCACCCTATCTTGGGCAATGTAATATAAAACCGGTCAAGTGCGAGTCGAACTCGTACGCCGAGGGTTCTGTACCTAGCCATGGTGCCAATTAAGCTAGTCCGCTTAATTGTATGAGCACCCATACAACTCGGAGGACTTTTAATAGGCGTCAACTATGTATGTATGGGAACACCCTTTAATTTTCAACTTTTTTAACTTTTTGGAATTTTTCCTTTATTTGTGCTATAAGACCTTGCTTTTTGCCAAATTTCGTTATTCTAGGTCAACGGGAACTACCATTTAGGTTTTCGACCCAAAACCTCTAGGGTACTTCCGGTTGACCTAGAATTGTCAAATTTGGTTACAAGCAAGGTCTTACAGCACAAGTAAAGGAAAAATTCCGAAAAATAAAAAAAAGTTAATAATTAAGGTAAGTTTTGGTACTTACAAGTTTTCACGAAAACCTAAATTTGCCTATATCTTTTTATAGTGTTGACTCAGGACCTTGATTTTTATACTCACAATAGGGACTATAGACCTTAGTATATGGTATAAATTTCAACTTGCTAGCTTTACCCGTTCCTGAGATAATCGATGGTGACACACGGACGGACAGACGGACAGACGGACAGACGGACAGACGGACAGACGGACAGACGGACAGACGGACAGACGGACAGACGGACAAGAAAGTGATCTTATAAGGGTTCCTTTTTTTACCTTTTAAGGTATAGAACCCTAAAAATTGATGAATTGTGGTGTTTTAGTTTATTAACTACATTGTACCTAAATAGTAGGATTAGTATTCAAAATTTAAACTTTAATTCAAAGCGTCATTGTTTGTTTGTCCAAATAATATAATAATCCTAACTAGATAAAGATATCTCGATAATCTCTGGGTAAACCCTCAAAACTTGAACCCGCAAACCCATAAATTTAAACTCCATTATAGAATTTGAAATATTAATCAGAGCTGGGGTTTGCGATGATTTGTAGCTTATGGTCTAGGCTTACAGAATCATTAAACCAGTAGTTTCAAAAGCTTCAATGTATTGACTACAGATTATGAATGGGGATATTTATAAAGCTTCTAGTTTCCGCCCGCGGCTTTGCTAGAGTGGTACTTACCCGGATAAAAAGTAGCCCATGTATTATTCCAGGTCGTAATCTATGTATATTTTAAGTTTCATTAAAATCCGTTCAGAAGTTTCTGCGCGAAAGAGTTACAAACATCTATACATCCACACATCCATAAATCCTCACAAACTTTTGCATTTATAATAGTAGTAGGAAGGATACTGAATCATAAGATGATGATAGATTTAAATGTGGATGTATTGTAACATTATGTAAGTACATAATTTATGACCTGGAATAACACATCAGCTACTTTTTGTTCAGGTGGATATCACGCGAGCGAAGACGGGGGCGAAAGCTAGTCACACTAATATTATAAATGCGAATGGAAAATTATAGAGGGAATGAGGACCAATATTTAAGGATTAGAATATCGAAAAAAATCAAGGGTACCCTACTACATGTTCCGGGGCTTGTTGCTATTGCATTTTAGTTCCCGTAGATTCTGTTAAATTAAAGACTCTGTTTATGTGTTCACTAGGCGTTTCTAACACATTTTTTATTGTTTCGTTCACCCTTATCACATACATTCTTCATCTATAATTTGAAAAGTTTCGTTTGCGAATTTGGATGGACCATTCAATAGGCGCATGATTTTATACTTCAAAAAATTCCATTCGTTTCGTAACAGACTAAAATGGTTTTCTTTTTAAATTTATAAATATAATAAATTTTGTTTATGAATATTTGCGGGCCTGTAGTCTCCTAAATCTATAGCCGAAATTTAATAAGCCCAAGCGGGGTGGCGTGTGTCGTCATTTACATTTAAAGCACCAATTATTTGACGTCATTAGCGCCCCCTGGTGGCTATAAAACGCACCCAACACGCGTACTTCTACCCCCCGAATCGTGATTATAAATTCGAAATATTACGGTGATTTTTAATTTGGCGAAAGTGTTTGTTTTACTTACAATTTATGTAATGACATTATATGTTACATGAACTGAATCCTAAGTTCTGAAAAATTAAGGCATGTACCAAACACTTGGACGTGCATCTTACTACCTTAGGCTGAAACTCCACCAAAGCGGAGAGGAGAGGAGATTTGTGTTTAAACAACCAATAGAATTTCCGTTATTCACACGTCTGTATCACGAGATGTGTGAATAAAGAAGTTCTATTGGTTGTTTAAACACATCTCCTCTCGTCTCCGCTTTGGTGGAGTCTCAGCCTTAAGGTACAAGTTCACAGCCGACGTGTCGCCCAGCGAAAGTTTCGTCTACCATTCGGCCCGGCGACGTAGCGCTAGCCACGGAAGGTATTTCATAGAAATACATAGAAACCATTAGTGTTGCCGGCGACACGTCGTCTGCTGCTGCTGTCTGCAGTTGGCTATGAACTTATACCTTTAGACACCTTCAAATGATTTGAAATGTCTAAAGATCAGAGATAATTTCTAGTGTGACTTGGGGATTCAGTCGTGACTATATTTCATTATTTTTTTTCACCCTTCTACTATGGTTAGGGCGTTTCATCATCATCATTGGCAGCTCAAATAATAGCCCACTGCTGGATATAAGCCTCCTCCCTCAAACGCCATTCTAGTCGACCCTGTGCCGTTCTCATCCATGTCTTTCCCTCTATGGCCTCAATATCGTCACCCACCTGACTGATGGTCTGCCCCTGCTTCTGTTACTCTCTCTTGGCCACCACTCGGTCACGGCATTACACCACCTGCCATCACCAAATCTGGCCAAGGCAATTTAGTATACTCCAATTCTAGGCTTGTTATGGTATTAATACATATACAATATGTGGATTGTGCGTAATAGCGATGTGATTAGGATAATCACCTTTGAATACGCTACGGAGGGCGCAATTATATGCTGCGGATTATGTCTAGTCGAGCGTTTAACATTGATTAGAATAAATCATTATTGGCAATTGAACTGCCGCTGGGCTATTAACTTGACGTGATTGGATGCGGTTGGGAAACCTGTCATATACTTTCACCCTTACTTATGAAAGATGTTGAAAGTTAAACACTGGTTCAACAAAGTCCTGTCTCTATTCGTCACTATCCACAAATAAAGACAGGATGTTGTTTAACCAGTGTTCATCTTTCAACATCTTTCATAAGTAAGACCCTGTATGTAAAGGTGCTGTTAAACGGGCTAGTTTTTTATTAATTTCTTGCTTCAATTGTATAGCCGCCAAGTTGCCGATTATATCGCTCAACACAACCAATTGCTGCAATTTTGCAGTATAGCCCGGCTATATTGCCAAGATATTTCATAGTATTCGCAAGTATTCAATGTACAGATTGTACAGTCAATGATTTATCAATGTATTGTACAATGAAATTGTAAAGTTTCAAATATACTGAGCTGTATTAATCAATAAAATTATCAAAAAGATGCAATTTTTGTAGCCCGTTTACAGGACTCTCAAAACTGAAAAACAAGATCATGCCTTGAGAATATTCTCAAGATGCTGAATAAATTAATTAATGAAAACTCTTTAGTGTATCTACCTATACGTTTTACAGTAACACACGCAAAATAGATGGCCGATGGGGCCGAAAAGTTCTCGAGTGGAGGCCACGGACCGGCAAGCGCAGCGTTGGATGTCCGACAAGATGGACAGACGACCTTGTAAAAACTGCAGGTCGGCGGTGGATGCAGGCCGCTTCCAACCGCAATACATGGAAACCCTTGAGAGATGCATTATGGCCAACAGTCGACTTTCTATGGCTGAGATGATGATGATGATGAACGAAATAAACAATAATTAAAGCTGTTAGTTATTAGTTGAGGTTAAGTGACATTCTAACTAAACGTTCCCAATTTGAATGGGTGACCGCAAATGGCATTAACAGCTGAGCGCTTCTATCCATACCCATACCTATTATAAATATTAAAGTGTCTTTGTTTGTTTGTTTGTCCTGCTTTCACGTCAAAACAGAGAGACGGATTGACGTGATTTTTGTGTTGAGATAGTTGGAGGGACATAAGCTACTTTTTATTCCGAAAAAATGCATGTTTCCCGTGGGATAAAAAAGTAGTAGTCCACGCGGGCGAAACCGCGGGCGTTCGCTAGTACTTCATAAAACCTTTTTATACTTCATAAAATCGATGCCTCAGTTTTAGACTGAGCACAATTGCAAAACTCAAAGGAAAATAATATTTAAAAAATATATTACTCACAAAAATGAAACGTTTGTAACTGGCAACCCTTTTCAATTATGACTAGAGCATTATTTTTTCATTTTGTCCTCTACAAGCGTGTTCGAACAAAGCACGACAAAAGGATTTCCACTCAAAAACTTATCACTCCATTGTCGTAACGTAGCCCGGCAAAATTGCCTCCAGGCCATAAGTATACCAGGCAGAAAACAAAATATGCCGAAAGCTAGGGCTGCAGCGAAAGCAAAAAAAAAATTACAAAAGAAAATTGAAAAATGAAATGAAATATGATGACGTCTGTACCCCCAAGGCGCGGTAGACATTATCTCTGATCTTTTTAGGCATTTTTTAAGATCCTTCGAGTCTAAGAGGGTAGTCAGAGGTATGTCCAAATACATATTTGGTACATGCCCACGTTTTGCAGAAGTTAGCATTCCATACGTGACAGGTTGCAAGACCATCGACGCTATTAGAAAGCTAACTGGTTTCCTCACGATGTTTTCCTTCACCGTTTAGAGCTCGTGTTAATGCGCATATAAATTTTTCGAAACGAAAAATCCATTGATGCACGGCCGGGTTCGAACCTGCACCCTTCGGATCGAAAGTCGAGGCACTAACCTACACGGCTCTAGCACGGTACGGCACGACACGGTAAGACTATTGAGTGAATGAATATTCTCGTTATGATTGGCATTTTATACATTTTGAATTCTGGAGATCCTGGTTTATATAGACTGATAGACAGGATCGTGTTTGGTGTTTTATTAAACAGTTATAAATGGTGTAAATAACCCGACTTAGTTTTATACGAGTATAAACAGATACATTGGAAAAATGAAGGGGAAAATAAAAGATAATGTTTTCTTTTACGTGTATTAAAAGTAGGTACTTAAATAATAAACCTCTAATAATCCGTGTTACCAGAAAACAATGAAAAGATGTTATGAAAACTCTTAACCCATTTTCATTTCTTTTCCCCCTCAATGTTTATTATGTAAATATTTGAGCTAGACAATGACCATTTGAAGTCGAAACTGGCATCCCTACCCTTAGCTGCCCTTCAGACCCTCGCTACGAACCAAGGCACGCATGACGCAGCACTCTCGACCAACCGTAAAAAAGGGAAATCAATTATAACGAAATGGCAACCCCGCACGACACCCGCCCAAAATAAAAAGGCCTCCCGTCCCTTTGCATTGTCAGAACAAACCTAAAAAATTACCCCGTCGCGGAGGGATCTAGACAATTTGGTCGTGTACTCGAAATCCCTTTTCAAAGAATACAATCCGACGTCGCGTTCAAATTGATTCCTAATTAGTGTGATAAGCAAATAATTGGTACGCGAGGGGAACAATTTATGCAGAAAAGATTAACTTTGTAATGACGTAGGTTAAATCTACGAGGAAATTACATAAGGGATATTGAAACATAAGCGTTTTGAAATTGGAAGATAACACAAAATCAATATTTTATTCATTTTTTCCAGCAAAAAAAACCGCTAAGGTGACGCACCGTCGCGGTTTTTTTTTTGCTAATTAAAAAAAACAATCGACACAATAATACCTTGTCGTGAAGTATAAGTACTTACTGACTTCTAAAATATCGGTCAGTTAACCAACTTTCTTTTTAAACAAAGAATCCTGATCTCACCCCAAATATCTTTTATTTTAATTTTGATCACGACTGTTTTCCACAAGGTGCGGTTAACATTTTCTCAGATCTTTAGGTAGGTATTTAAAATCCTTTGAAGGTGTCTAATGGCGTAGTCAAAGATGTCCAAATACAATTGTCATGTTTGGTAAATGCCCACATTGTGCAGAAGTCGGCATTTCACCTTATTATTTTTATCCTAATCCTACTAATATTGTAAAGGAATGTCCGTGCGTGTGTATCATGATTGTGTGTGTGTGAATGTTTGTTACCACGTATCTCCTAATAACTACTTGTTGGAACGCTAAACATAAATCACATTAATCGGAACGCAGCCATTACTAGTTCAGCTACTCGTCACTTGTGGCGCTTATGTTTTTCTGCTCTATGAATGAAACTCTGTAAATTGTCTATTCCTTCTTGGCAATATAATCCGTTACTCGTGATATTTAGTTCTGCGTTTTTATTTAATTTCTACAGGTTATGGGCCCAGAAATACTTTGTAACGATACTTTACAACAAATATAATTATACTTTGAATTTAATTAGGTTATTGGCCCAGCCGTAAACCTAATTAAATTCAAAGTATAATTATATTTGTCGTAAAGTATCGTTACAAAGTATTTCGTGAGTATTTACACCGAAAATCGTCTCCGAAAATATGGCTACGTCAAACCTTCAAAATCTTCAAATAGCGAAGCTAGCCGGTCGGGAGAATTATTCGACATGGAAGTTTGCAGTAAAATCGTATCTAGAACACGAGGATTTGTGGGAATGTGTCGATCCCGGCACCGAAGTTGACTGCAAGAAAGATGTAAAAGCTAAGTCCAAAATCATTTTGTTGGTCGAACCGATCAACTACGTCCATATTGAAAATGCGAAGTCATCCCGTGAAGTATGGACAAATCTTCAAAATGCTTTCGAGGACTCCGGGCTATCTAGAAAAGTCGGCTTATTGCGGGATTTAATTAACACATCGCTAGATAACTGCGCCAGTATCGAAGATTATGTGAATAAAATCATGAGTACTGCATACAAACTAAGGAATATCGGATTTGAAGTTGGTGATGAATGGCTTGGGACACTCATGTTGGCGGGTTTACCGGATAATTATAAACCAATGATCATGGGTCTGGAGAGTTCCGGCATAAGAATTTCATCAGATTTCATAAAGACAAAACTTTTACAGGAAGTGAAAGTTTCCGAGTCTTCGGCTTTCTTCACAAAGCACAAAAATACCTCTAACAATAATACAAAGGCCAAAGGAAAAGGGCCTCGATGCTTTAACTGCAACAAACATGGTCATTTTAAAAATCAGTGTACAGCGAAGAAATCAGTTCAAAATAGTTTTGCAGCCGTTTTTTCAGCTTGCAGCACAATGAATGAAGATGATTGGTATATTGACTCTGGTGCCACAATGCACATGACAAGACGTTCAGACTGGATGTATGATGTACAAGCACCTCCGATTCAGAAAATAATGGTGGCTAACAATGATGCTATCTCCGTACAAAATATGGGTAAAGTGAATATTCTAACCAATTTATGTAAAGATGAGCGTCCAATCCAGGTGAGAAATGTTTTATTTATTCCTGAACTGAGTGCAAACTTGTTGTCGGTCAGTCAATTAACAAAGAATGGCTGTAAAGTTGAATTCACTGATATAGGCTGTAATATCTACAATGCTAATAAGATTCTCATAGCAACTGCAAGTCTAAACAATAATATGTACAAACTGAATACTGTCACTGGAAATGTTTATGCTGTTTCATGTGAAAATAAGACAGATATTATTACATGGCATAAGAGATTGGGGCATTTAAATATAGCAGATGTAAAGAGGTTAGAGTTATGTGCTGAAGGTATAACTATTACCAACAAAGATGTTGATACCGTTTGTATACCATGTTGTGAAGCAAAACAAACACGATTACCGTTTCCACATTCTGGTTCCCGAGCAAATGCATTACTAGAAATAGTACATACAGATCTGTGTGGTCCGATGGAGACACCATCCGCTGGTGGTGCGAAGTACTTCATAACCTTCATAGATGACTATTCCCGTAAAGTATATGTATATTTTTTAAAGAACAAATTGGATATTAAGTCGGTGTTTCAAACATTTAAAGAAAATGTTGAAAATGAGTTGGAAAAGAAAATAAAAGTGTTGAGAAGTGATAATGGAAAGGAATATTGTAATAAAACACTTTCTGATTTTCTAGCAGCTTCCGGCATCAAACATCAGACCAGCGCTCCTTACACTCCTGAGCAGAACGGGCTAGCGGAGCGGATGAATAGGACGTTGGTGGAACGTGCAAAGAGCATGTTGTTTGAAGCAAAGCTACACAAGCAATATTGGGCAGAGGCAGTCACCACTGCAGCCTATGTCATCAACAGATCACCATCAAGAGTTTTGGGTGAGGTAACTCCATCGGAAAAGTGGACTGGTAAGAAACCAAATATTTCACATTTAAAGATTTTTGGTAGTAAGGCCATGGTACATATCCCGAAACAAAGTCGTTTAAAATGGGACCGTAAGTCAAGAGAGTTGATTTTTGTGGGATACTGCGATAACACAAAAGGCTATAGATTGTATGATCCATTAACTAAAAGGATTGTTATCAGTAGAGATGTAATATTTATCGAAAAGACAATGAATGATAATATCCCACCCAAACAAACTGAAACTGTACCACAGCTTATTACACTCCCTCTCATCAGTAGTGATGGACAGAATTTAACTCAGGAAGATAGTGAAATAATATCTGTTGATGATGATAGCTCACAGAATGAGACACTAGATGTCACTTTGTCACCCTCGAGTGCTGATGCATCTTTTGACAGTTGTGAGAGAAATAGAACTGATGATGAAACATATTATCCCGGCACAAGTGATGAAAGCTGCAATGATAGTTTTAGTAGAAATATCACTTTAAGATCTGATAGAAGACAGAATGTGCAAGGGAATAATTTCATGTGTGTTCAACAGATTTCAGATCCACTGACTCTCAAAGAAGCTTTGTCAGGCACTAATGCTGAACATTGGAAGACAGCAATGGATGAGGAGTATCAGTCCTTATTGGAAAATAATACATGGGAAATGACTACTCTTCCAGTCAACAAACGTCCAATACCATGCAAATGGGTCTTCAAGACAAAGACAAATGAAAATGGTGAGATAGTTAAATATAAAGCTCGGCTTGTAATTAAAGGTTGTTCACAAAGACCTGGAATCGACTACACCGAAGTATTTTCACCAGTTGTAAGGTATGCTTCTCTGAGATATATGTTCGCTTTGGCAGTAAAGTATGACTTGGAAATTTGTCAAATGGATGCTGTATCAGCTTTTTTACAAGGCGACATAGAAGAGGAGATTTACATGAAGCAGCCACCTCTATATGAGAACGGTGATCAAGTATGTCGACTGAAAAAATCTTTGTATGGATTGAAACAGGCAAGCAGACAATGGAACAAAAAGCTTAGCTCTAAATTGAAAGAAATGGGTCTATTACAGAACAAGCTAGATCCCTGCATTTATCATAAAATTGTGGACAAGAATAATATGGTTTTTCTAGCAATTTATGTTGATGATATAATTTTATTTACAAATAATGTGGACTCACAAAATTATATTAAAAAGGAGCTTCAAAAGCAATTTAAAATAAAGGATCTGGGAGATATAAATTACTGTATTGGTATACATGTGGAGAGAGACAGAAAGAATGGAACTATATATTTAGATCAAAGGAAATATGTACAGGAAGTACTACATAAATATGGCATGTCTGATTGCAAAAGTGTAAAAACTCCAATTGATGCCAATACAAAATTTCAAGAGAAATCTGAGGAGACAGAAATACTACAAAATATTCCATATCAAGAGATAATTGGTTGCTTGTTGTATATCTCGCAAATTACTCGCCCAGACATAAGTTTTGCTATAAACTTTTTAAGTAAATTTAATAATAAACCTGAGATGTCGCATTGGATAGCTCTGAAGCGAGTCATGCGCTATTTGAAAGGCACTGAAGAATGTAGAATGAGCTTTAAACAAAATACTGAAGAGGAAATGACTCATGGTTACTGTGATGCAGATTGGGCAAGCTCAGATGATGACCGGCGTTCCTGCACTGGTTACACATTTTTGTTTCAGGGAGGAACGATCAGCTGGAACTCTAGACGCCAGCCTACTGTTGCTCTGTCTACAACAGAAGCAGAGTACATGTCTCTATCATCGTGTGTACAAGAGGCTATGTGGTTAAAACAGTTTCAAGAAAGTTTTTGGCCACAGTTGAAGAATGAAGCTATGATCATTTACAGTGATAATCAAAGTTCTATAAAACTTTCAGGTTCCGATGGTTATCATTCCAGGACCAAGCACATCGATGTGAGGCACCACTTTGTACGTGACAAAGTCGCTGGAGGAGCCATTGATGTGAAGTACATACAGACGGATATGATGGTAGCTGATGCACTTACTAAAGCGACGCCACACTCAAAACTGGCTTACTGCTCTACCAGGATGGGATTGATTTATGCTTAAGGGAGGATGTTGGAACGCTAAACATAAATCACATTAATCGGAACGCAGCCATTACTAGTTCAGCTACTCGTCACTTGTGGCGCTTATGTTTTTCTGCTCTATGAATGAAACTCTGTAAATTGTCTATTCCTTCTTGGCAATATAATCCGTTACTCGTGATATTTAGTTCTGCGTTTTTATTTAATTTCTACACTACTCAACCGATTTTGGTGAAATTTTGAATGTAGATAGTTTAGATTCTGTGACACATAGGCTGTTATCCCGGTAAAAATGTGTGGTTCCCATGGGATGCAAAAATAGTAGGCGAAGCCGCGGGCGTTCACTAGTTTTGTATAAATAGATAAGTAAAGATAGTACTTATATTATTATCTTTCTTTACCTATGTGTCATAATTATTTTACCCTATTTGCTATCCTATCATCGCCATACATGCTAAGAATAAAAGCTCCCTCAAGAAAATTTGCCATCGCAATTTCTTAGGCTATTATACCACGACAATTTCAAAGCGTCCCTTATTGGCAATGTAAACATCGAAACTCCGAGCACCGATATATTGTATACTTTTTCTCGGCATGATGTGCACAAAGTGTTTAGCGAATGTGTTGGTGTGTGTCTTGTTTAGCTTGTTTTGTAGCTGTGGAGGCGGGTGGCACCTGTTGCCTCGAGTTGCCAGAGAATAATCCTGCTAGAGATGAAATAAATACAACATCGGGTATGCCTAATGTGACCATTCATTTTTTGTCAAAGAATCTGATCTCACCCCAAATAATATTTTATTTTGATTTTGATCACGACTGTTTTTCCCATTGTGCGGTTAAAATTTTCTTTTGGCGCTCTGTGGTATCTGCCTACCCCTATGATGGGATACAGGCGTGAATTTATGTATGTATGTATGTTATTTTTTGTGTCGAAGCGGGACGCTCGGGGGGACAATGGCGACTAAAAGAAAAGTCGCCAGTCGGGCTAATAATAAAAACAGTTCATTTTTATTTTCGCGTCAATAATTAGCCTTTTTTTAATAAAAATTAGCCTGTTTCATCAACTTTCATCAAAATTGGTTTAACGGTTTAGGCGTAAAAGGTAACAGAGATAGACAAATAGAATTACTTTCGCATTTATAGTTATCTACTGTACCTAGGGGGATTCGAGTGCAATGAATTTGATTTAGTATAAGAAAGGTTTGTTTGCAAAAGCGGGACATTTTTGCTCTCGCTGGGGACAGCGGGACAGCCAGCCTGAAAGCGGGACAGTCCTGCCCAAAGCGGGACGTATGGTCACCTTAGTTATGCCGTATGCCGGCGCGTTATGTTTTTTCCACCGTATGCATCTTTCGGGGATCGGTTTTATTTTTGAATTGTTTGTTCCGATCAAACAATAGGTGTTTTTGAGAGTTGGTTTTAATAGGTGGAAGAAATCGTGGAATTTGGGTATGTTGAGGGTTTTTGCATATATTCATGTTTTCTGGAATCGATATCGAATGAATATAAGTAACCATCTTAGAATGGGGCCAAATTAGTACAATTTTATAAGTTGTGAATCAATTAAATAGGTTTCATTTAAAATTAACCACATAATCTATTTCGAAAGCTGAAATAATTTCTAACTATTTTATTTTCTATTCCAGGTAAATGTCTTCTAAGAATAAATTAAGAGAAACCACGATTTCTTTAAATAGTAAGTACCTAGTTCTATATAAAGAAAATATTAATACTCATTAAGGGGACAGAAGCGTAACTAATAAAAACAGGCCATCATCATCATGATTGTGTGATTTTGCTATCCACTTACATAAAAGTAAGTAAATAAATGAAAACCTTTACCAATACAAAATGTATGCACAGCTTGAATTCTTCGGTCCGATTGCTTAAGGCCAGTCCGCAGTTTGGATTCGTTTTCATACGAATTTTAGACATGTGTAGGTACACGTACGAACACCCACGAACGATCCCAACACTCCAAGTATGGGGCCTAACACACTGTATCCGATCAGACGTGCGTGTACGCGCGTATAGTTCCGACGTCCGAAATCAATCCCAACTTGCTCTGATTTTTTAGGGGTTCGTACGTTAATTTCAATATTAATAAAGAAAAAAATATTAATTTAGTGTACCTACGCATACAAATGTAAGAAATGTAGATCCAAACTTCAGGCGGCCTATGAGTACATTTTAAAAAGAGTAAAGGAATTTCGCCTCTATGTATTTTACGTCTGTGATAGTATCCAACTCGCAACATTCTGAAAATGAATACATGTCAATGTCTCCGCACGGAAATAGAATCTGGAACGGTGTAGGTCGGTTTTCCATTAGACACTTAGACAGGGTGATGTTGTACTGTAAGCTACAAATATTGGGACATTTTACTCACTACGACACACAAAAACAAGCCATAGAAATGTTATAATTTGTTAATAGTCTAGTAGCTTTGAAAGCTTTTTTCACCATTGCCAATGTGTTCATATGAGTCTCCTCTACTTATAAAATTCTGTTAAAATTGAAACAGCGTTTAAATAATTGACATCCTTTTTTGTTAGATAGTGTCAAACAGGGCGAATCTTGAGCATTATTTAAGCAGTGTTCAAGGTTATAAGTAAGTCCTGTCAATTCACCATCCATTGGTAAAAATATAAATCCTTTGCCATGCTGTCCCGGTCGGCGTAGGCCTTAACTGTACCATGTAGTGACAATTCCAGTTACGAAGAGAACAAATAGAGGGCGCGTCTGTCCTCCACACGAAATGAAACCTTATTGACACAACACAGTTTATCCTGAAATACATACTTACTCTTTTGTCTGCCGACTGACTGGCCGATATAGCGGAATAAGGTACCTACATGGGGTTTTCTTCGAAATTACGAAGGAAGTATTTGCTCCTCTCGTCATTACTGCAACTGACCTAGTGTTCTTCATTGTCATTATTGACTGGCCCTCAGCTCAGTTGGTAGTAGCTCTGCCTTCTACGCTATCGTACCTTTTACGTACCTTCTACGTATCTTAGTATCACGATTTTATCTTAAATATTATTGTGTTTTATAATAGCGGTATTTTTGGATCGATACCGATGAACTTTCAAGAAAAGAGCTTACTTTTACCTCAAAGGCAACGCACCTGCAGTTATCTGATGATGGGACTTACCATCATGTGAGCCGCATTCTCGTTTGCCCCTCCTCTTCCATAAAATAATAATAATAAAATCTAGAAATATATATATTCAGATGATGACACGTGGATTTTTTTTGTAATATTTTAAGGGATTACAGATTGACGTGTAGATTTTTTAAAAATATTTTTAAGGGGTTAGTTAGACGGTTCCGAACACAAGTTCTCCGCATATTGTATGTAGTGAAGAGAGGAGGAACACGACTTTCTCTGAAGCGCATTTTTGAGCAGCGCATTCGCATTGTATCTAGGGATTGCAATCCCGTAATTGTATCGATACAAATGCGCTGCAAATAACGCAACTTACAATTCCATGAGCCAGGTTGCAAGGAAACCCATCACCGATTTGTTCTTAATTTCTGTTGTTTTTGATTCAATTTCATTTTTAAATAATGTAATAGGTATTATATTTAAATCAAAGAGTGTAATGGAAACGTTTCAAGAATTCAAAACTGGAGATCAAATCTGAAATGCAGTCTTCAAAATAGTTTTAAAGCAATTAATTTGCAGAGGAAATGAGGAATAATTATTGGACTGACGGAGACAGATTCTTGATAGGAACTGTACTTTTAATTGAGGACTGACAAGTGATCATTTAAATTTTAATTTTTTAATAAATCTCTGTTATAATGCTGGGTTTGTTTGATTGAAAATGAAAAATGAAATATGATATCGAAATCCTCAAGGTGCGATAGACATTCTCTCAGATGTTATTAGGCATTTAAGATATTTTTGAAGATATCTAACGGTAAAGGAAAACGTTCGTAGGAAACCAGTAAGCTTTCTAATAGCGGACCGTTTTAAGCCCGTTGGACACTCTCAGTCTATGAAAAGAGACGGCATTTATAGTTCAATTCCTATTATGATTCTGCTACAATGGCCTTTTTAGGGTGACAAATCTACATCGAGCTATGCTGCGCTATACTGCGCTGTGCTATGGTTGGTCAACTAAAAAAGGTTAAACAGAGCGTAGCCTCACACAGCGCAGCACAGCATGGTTTGTTTGTATCCTCATTCAAATAATAGACGAGCGAGTTGACCAACCATAGCACAGCGCAGTACAGCGCAGCATAGCTCGATGTAGATTTGTCACCCTTAGCCCTGCAGATTATTATTATAACTTGTCACTCGGTAGTATATAAAGCAGAAGTTATTGCGTAAGATTTGACTTTGAGGACTGGAATTTAGTACAGTGATATCAATCTTATTAAATTAAGACTTAGGTCTCTAATTGACGTATACGAACGTTATATTAAGATTACCAAGCGCTTAATGGCAATATTAATCTGATTATTCTAATAAGTTGCGATGGGCTTGCAACCTTTCATGTGAAATGCTAACTACTTGAGGCGCAAACACATGCTGGCCCAGGCTCGCCGAGTGAACGCGTTGCCTCTCTCTCGCTCTCGCCTTGCATCGATTTGTCTTCTCGCCCAGCTCGCCTAGGCTCGTTCGTCTAGGCTGGCCCAGCATGTGTTTGCACCATTACAAAATGTGAGCATGTTCCAATCGTGTATCTTGTCTCTTAATACCCTAGCCAAGATTTCCTTAAAGAATTTTTGTAACAATTAAAGAAAGAAAGAAAATGTTTATCAGACACACACATAAAAAGTTACAGTACGCAAGTAACACACGGAGAAAGATAAAAACAGACTGTTAAACAGATTATAAGCGCCTCTCAATTTGAACACTGGTTAAACAATGGTAAAAATTCGCCATGTCACTATTTGTCACTAACAAAAAAGGATGACAATAGTTTTAAGAGGTTTCAATTTTGTAGTACCTAGAGCGGACAGATTTTGTGAAAATATTGCGGGCGTATCGGTTTAGTATACCATTCCATATAATTTTTGTTAGTTTGCTAGTTTTGCGCTCACTGTACGCAGTTTGCAGCGTAACGCTGAAAACTAGCAAACTGTGGACACTCCATTTCAAATATGGAAGAGCGTACTAAACCGATACGCCGCAAACTCAGTCGGCCGCTCACAGTTTGCCTTCTGGGGACACAGCCTTAAACTTGCGAACTTCGAATTGAAAGTTGAAAATACACCTATCCATATTATAAATCTAAAAATTGGATGTTTGGATTTTAGTGTTTCAATCACATCCTAATCAATGGACCGATTTGGATAGAACTTAGAGCGTGGTAGATCATGGCCTAGAATAGCATGTAGGTTATATAAAAAGTTGGTAGGTACCAAGCGAGCAACGCCACGGGTGGAAGTAAATGAATAAATAAAAACGACATCCATTTCTAGCGAGATATCTATTTTTACATGAACATTCAGAATGTCCACTGTTGCATTTGCTTCCGGTTGTATTACGGAGCACGTCCACTGTAAGTACTGTTAGCAGCAGTTCAAACGTTTTCGATATCGTCAAAACTATCGAAATGAATTACAAACACTTTCAAAAAATTGTTGAGTTGTGAGACGCGACCGCGAAAGTAATCTTGCCGCAACTCCCTCCTTACCCAGATGAAGATTCTCCGGATGAATTGAAACATTGTCTGTATCTAAACTAAATCGACGATATTTTTACGTGAGGCATTCCCATGTGTTGTAAGATATACTCATCGAAAATGAAAATTCTTATCCAAATTTTCGATTTCGACAGAATTTGAACCCAGACAATGAGCGGGAAATCTCTAAGAGATACCATCGGTGTTCAACCGATAAATATGGTTAGTATTAGTATTTTTGGGCCATTGTCATAGGATTCCGTAGCTGAGTTGGTTAAAGCATTTTGGTTTTAGGAGGAGCAGTTTCATCCTCAGGAAAGACATCGTCAATACGTGTGTCAGCTAACTAATCCGTTGGTTTAGTCGATGATTTCCTTGACCTTTGTACATGTTCTGAATATTTATTTAAAATGTCAAGTAACGAGTGCTAATGGCGCAGGCGGCAGGATGCGCGCGCGCCTCGTCCCGCATCCGGCGCGGCCTCGTTACGTACGCTTTGTGAGCGAGTGACGTCATCGTTTACTCGCATCAGAATAGTTGTTAGACGCTCTTGATAGTTACTATAATTATTATACATAGATGTGCGTGTGATACTCATACATGTATATTTAAATCAAGTGAACTTTGTGCTTATCGGGATACAGTAGCAATAAGTAGAGTAAAAACTACTAGATAAGTAGTTCTATTAATTTAATTAAGTAGTACTACTAATAATATTTTGTTTTGTTTTTTTTAAGTTTTAGGTATAAATCCTAGTCTTTCCTAAACTTTTGCGATCGCGGTTCATATTAAGTAAATAACACAGGAATTTGTCGCGTAATTTACTAAATGACATGACGTTTCGGCTACCTATGTTTTAACAGTTGCTGAGCCATGGTTTTCCAAAATATTCCCGATGTTAAGAAACAGACAAAAGACCCGCTATGCCATAGGTACATTCTGACATACAAAAAAGCTCTTTTTTTGTAGGGATAGGCAGAGACCAGCGGGCTTAAAAAGATCGCTATTGCAGAATAGCAATAGGAATTTAACTATGTCATCTCTTTTCATTGACTGAGAGTGAAAAGAGGCGGCATTATAGTTCATTTCATATTGAGATTCTGCTTTAGCGACCTTTTTAAGCTCGCTGATACTTCCACTTCGCTATAAAACATCTCTTTAAATAACATCAATTTTAGCGAAATAATTGCCATTTACAGTTTATTGAGTGTTCACCGCCTGTAAGGACGTGATAAATCCTTTGCTATGCAAAGCTCGTTAGAGAAATTTATAGTCTGTGGAAAACAGATTTTAGTGGAAGCTAAAACATCGTACTTTTAGAGTTAGACCTTGTTTCTTTAGATGCATGAGGAAGTATAAGAAAATGAATTAAAAGCTCGAATTGTATTACTAAGTGTTAATTAATTTGCTCACAATTAAACCACCAAGATAGACTTTTCAAGGTTTACTTTTTTGGATTAGTCACTCAACACAGCCCATGTTTTTATTATTTGGCCATAAAACGAAAACTCAGCTTATTCAAATCAAATGAAAAAACAATAGACTTCTATCAAAAATACACCTACAAATACACAATACGTGATCTCACTTCCATTATGTTATGTTTATATATTTTTCTATTCTTATTTTTTTTCAGCAAAATTCCGTCCTATCTCAAATTCGTTTTGTGCGCGTATGCCGTAACGAATTGACTAGTGCGGGCTACTAGCTGTTCTAAAAAAAAGCTAAAATCGAATCAAACATGTTAGATGTCGAATTGTCGAATATAGGATACTGGATATCGATTTTAGGGTTTCAGCGAACAAAATTTCTTACTTTTATGGCATACCTAGAATTTTGAGGTTGTCGAAGAGAATTTTGAACAGTTGAAATTGATATAAAATACATAAAACTTAAAATTGTGATGCAAGGTACCCACAGTTTCTGATACCCACGTCACAAGGAATCGTAGCGGGATCGTGATGTTTTATAAAAAAAAATTGAATATTATAAAAACGATTACAAAAATACAATATAATACTATCTGTATGAACGAATGAAAAACCAACAATTTATCAAGGCTTTAGTTTAGATAATGTGTATTTCTTGAAATTCTCATATCAATGCAAAGGGGCGACAACAGATTGCTAAATTTGCCGTTAGCTCCTTATAGAAACATATACTTACCTAAGTCCAATTTTTTAATAGATTTTTCACCCATTACTACTACTATTAGCAATCTCTTTAGTATAATGTCGTTTTGATAAATATATTCATCATTATCATGTGCTCGTCTTATACCTACAACTGTCGAGTACAGAACTCTATTCGATTGTGCCTCCACCATCCTGCGCTCGATGTAAAATTATTCGTTTATCAATACAAAGCTAAAAGTACATAATTTGTCCCATACAAACCGATATTTTACAAAGTATTTTTGGCTTCACGTTTCGTGAAATTGAGGGCAATCATCCGTTGCTATTAATTCACCATCAATAATGGCGGAAGGGAAGCGATATGGTTACAAAATGGATAGGTGAACGAACACTGGATACATTTCCAGGGAAATGCGAAAAACATTCAGTATTGTTCAAATAATTTTCATTAACTTTTACACGGGATAAAAGAATGCTGAATTTTAACTGGAAAAATTACAAAGAGCTTTCCCTATTGTTTTCGCGGATTTCACAACTACCTCTTCATGCAAGTCTGAACTCAAATGTATTCAAATCAGTCCATGAGACGTATGCTTAGCGCCTTATCCCCGCGATTCTTACGAATCCCTTGTACTTTGCATTTTTATCGCGTCACAACGAGAGAAATATTGCAGTCGTACCGACATCCCTCACTTGTATATTACACCTATAATTTACAAAGCAGAAGAGCAATAAAACTTAATGCAAACTCGCTGAGCCGGCGATGTTTGTCGAAATCCAACCTAAAGCAGTAAACACGACCAGATAAGCTGGCCCCCTGAGCTCTCCTAAACACCTCTTCCTTGTTCGTTATTTATTAGCGTCGCGGGAGGTGGGGTAGGTCTATAATTGCTGGGTGTAAAACCTCTAGATGTAATGGGGTAAACACATTAGCTTGAGAAGGCGCGCGGTGCGGTTTCGTTGTATGAATCACACCTGCTATAGCTCTCTTTAGAGATGATTTAGAGTTTGTACCGTCTGTTTGTTGAATTGTGTGAATAATGCTTTCGGGAAACTAGAATTTGTAATTTAGTTTTCGTCACTACTATTACTCAAATCTTCGACTTTAATTGAATATGAACATAGGATTTATAATACTGGGTCCTCAATATTAACTTAAAGATTTATTCTCGGGAACCTCTGAGAAGAGTATAAAAGTGACGCCAAGCTAACTGATAGCTAGTGAATTGATATTCAATCATTGGCATGTTCTTAAAAACAAAGATGTTCAGGTTAGCATTAAAAGCCTTACTTATGAACGCCTCTCAACTTGAACAATGGTTAAACAATGCTTAAGATTCGCCCTGTCACTATTTGTCACTATCTAACAAAAAAGGATATAGTTTAAACGGTGTTTCAATTTTCACAGAAGTTGAGAGGAGTTTATAAGTAGAGCGGTAAATAGTTAAGGCCTCTGACCTTCGCACGCCAAATAACGTAAGCATGCTAACAACCTGTGTCTTTAAAGATGGTAGACATTTTGAAGATGATAAAATAATGTACTTATACTAAAGTTAAGCACCTATATTATGTAGGTACATTTTGACACATTTAGGAGTTAATATTCTACATGACAGGTAGAATTCCCATCGTCTATTAGAATGCTTCTGCTAATCCTTCTATCACGGTAGCGTTCGTGGTATATACGTTTTCCGAAATGTAAAATAATGAATTAAACTACCGGATTTGGAACTTTAGGTATATTGATAGAGTTGAGGCACTATACCGCTCGACCAACATGGCTTTTGCACTACTTACTCAACATTTTCATACACGTAGATGCCAGGGTCAAATAAGAGGGTGTTATTCAATGAGATTTTACCAGTAGAGACGTACTATAGGTACTCGTTATAAAAACCTCTATAACGAAATTTTGTTATAGCTACTTCGGTAACAACTAACTTGAGTAAAAGTTGAATTACTGAAGAAAACTAAAATAGAAATATAAATAGAAATATTTATTGCAATTATGTTGTTACATTGGGTCTTAATGTAGGTATTCTTAATATCAAACATAAACCCTGTTAGGGCACAGCAATATATCACTAGGGGCGCTATATTATACTTAATTAAGTACTTAACTAATTTATTCTATTTTCTTAACTAAGAACATACCTATGACTTAAAATATAGCAGAGATAATATAAAACTACTTTGTCAGAAAGCGATAAATTACTACGCTGCGTGTAAATGCGTGTAACATCGAAGCAAGACAACTGCAACTGAGTTGACTCAAGCTAATTAGCTTGATTTTTGTTCGCCACGCAGAGTGGGGTACAACGCATCTATCTCGTTTTATATAGATCATTGCACGTACATACATGCCAGGGTCAAATGAGAGGGTGTTACTCACCCTTAACGCTAAGAGGGGTTTAGATATAATATTCATTTGCACGGAAGTCGTCTCGTTATGCGTCGCCACGTTTCGTAACGTCCTTTGGGTATTTTTGACATTTTCTTTACAAAATAATTAATATCTCGAGGGTAGATGATAAATTGGGCAAGACAAGCGCAAAAATATAATGAGAAATGCTTAAATTTTATATGAATACAAATTATTGTATTAACGAAAACGGTTATCTGAAAATTAATCTTACTTCATAGATTGAAGCTCCTGGGGCTAAAAAGGCCACTATCGCAAAATCACAATAGGAATTGCCATTCTTTTCACTCTCAGTCTGTGAAAAGAGGAGTCATAGTGCAATTCCATATTGTGATTCTTCTATTAAGGCCTTTTTAACTCCGCTGATCATCATAGAAAATAATGATCAGCAAAGAGTAAGGCATGCGCAGCCTAAATGAAAAGAAAAGAAAAAAATAATATTATGTTGTTTTACTGATATTTTTTTAGACATAAACAGTTCATTTGATTAAACAATTGGATAGCAAAAAGATCTCACTGATGATTTATAGGTTAAACTTGAAATAGATTATTAGATTTTTTTTTTTTTTAAATTCGGACAAACTTCTGACGACGCCTAACCGAAACACACTCAACTTAATTACTACCCATTTAAGAGCGCCGAGTCACAAATACACTCGCAAATTCTGACGTGTGGCAATAATGCCCACTGCCATATTACCTACTATTGTTTAAACTTAAATTGCTTCTGCAACTAGTCCAACGCATAGATTTAAACTGACGAGCTTGACGCATCATTCGATTGTAGCTCTTAAACCGAACGCGTAAGGTGGAATATTTGTGAATGATAATTTCCAATTTTACCAGTGGTGTCAGGGAAAGTTTTAAATGGTCACCCTTGTGCTAGTGACGAGGTGTCGACGGTATCTGACGGTTCCATTATGTTGGCTACAGTTTGGTTTAGGCTGGCGTCGATTGTAAAGTTGCGGTTTTGCTGGTGCGCCCGTTTAACTGGGGTGCGAGGGGTTAGGAGTTTGATTTGATGGCCGTTTGATTTTTGGCTAAATTCATATTTAAATGCTCGTATTTGTTTTAAAAATTGTTTGTTGAATTTGTTAGTCTATGATGTGTGAGATTGTCCATCTGCGGTCTGATTCTTGACAATTAATTAATTTTAATTAATTAATAGACACTAAATTCCAATGAAACTAAACTATTACATAACTTTGTAAAATACTTCAAAACTTCTGTCTATCAAGTGCAGTCCACAAAGATCTTTGGGTTCAAAAACTTTCACGGGATTTTGTCAGTTATTTTGAAAGGGTTAAGGGTCAAATTGGTGTGAAGTTTTGTGGCATGGTGCGTTTTGTGATAGTCACTCAAGTAGCCACGTTGAGCCATCCAAAAAAGGTAAAAATAATAATAAAATACATTTTCATCGTCATCATAATTTTTTTTTTACCTATTTGTTTTAGGAAAACAGCAGCTTACAGCTATGTAGGTACATCGTTGGTTAATTATATAGATAATATCATACATGCAAAGCACATTATATCACATGCTGAAGGCTTATCAAAAGTTTCCACAAATAGTAAAAAGCATAAAAGTAGATTTAAATACAATCGTAGACGCTGAGGTGTGATTTTATGTATGTATGTAGACGCTATTACAGAAGAAAAACAAAAAACAGAAAATAAACCAAATAGTAGTTTGAATTCAAGGAAAAGGCCCGTTATTAGCGTATATAATAGCGTCGATGGGCTTGCAACCTGTCACGTAACGAATGATAACTTCTGCAAAGTGTGGGCATATACCAAATCTGTATTTGGACATACCTCTGACTACCCCCTTAGACATCTTCAAAGGATCTTAAAATGCCTAAAAAAGATCTGAGAGAATGTCTACCGCGCCTTGGGGATAAAGTCGTGATAATATTTCATTTCATTTCAGCCCGTTATTGCCTGGTGGATGTAGGACTACTCTCTACGTCACAACTCCCGGTCCCTAAATACTTAGTAAAAATATTACAGCAAAACAATTTTGACCATCTACTTCATGCTAAAAATAAAGCGACACTGAGACTTTCTGAAATAAAAATTGACACAAAATTATTTTGCCAATGAAGAGAATAAAACAATTTGTTGATAAAAATTTCCTCAAAGCCCTCGTAAAATTCGCAACTTTGTCTACAACTTTTGCTTTTTGTTTTTCGCTAATAGCACTAATGAGATCCAACAGCGAATAATCAGCAAACGAAAATTTGCACGCGACAACAGTTTTGAAAGCGCAAAAAAGCGGGTACACTGATTACCTTCATTTTCTTGGGGCACGTTTCGCTGGGGGTACTATTGCACCCTAGTGGGGTTACTTGACGGCTTTAGGTTTTTTAATAAAGTTTTATTTTGGACATCATAATATTAGACTTTTTGGATAGGTATTTTACTTATCCCGTAATACTTAAGACATAAGTCAATAAAATAAAAAGAAAGGGTAACTAGAGTGAATAGATTTCTTATAGATCGATGTGATATATCCTCGGCCACACCATTGCTTAAAATCAGGCGAGTTGGTAGCCAAACATAGATCAATACCCTATAAAAAAAAATCTTTAAGCTGCTTTCGTTCGTGCTACAAGTTTGTTTGGCTCTACAGTAAAAAAAAATGTTCGTTACCTACTCTAAGGAAAATCCTAAACACACCGTCTAAGTTTTTTCCTAAAATATCAACGTGTATTATTTATATTTAGTATAACAAGAGAAATATAAATTATTAAAAATAATTCAGTGAAATAAAATATGGAACCTCAAACTTTAACCAATTCTTTAAATAATTTCACTGACTTTAATGAACAAATGCAGCAAATTTAAAATCCCATCTTTGTTTTTCATCTTTTCTAATTTTCTCCGGCTACCCCATTACCCATTTGTCATCACTACTCTAACCCTACGAATTTATTCCTTCTCATCAAAATGTCAACACGTTGACGTGTATTTTAGGGGTTTTAATCGGGTGTTCATGCGCCGCAGGCGAGACAGGGTCACTGACGCCTCCTATGTAAATCATGCCACCAGTATTCTGTAATTGTTTTCGTTTCAAATTGACACGTACACTGTTTTAGTTTTACGCGACCCGTTTTTTATTTTACTAGTTTCCGCCCGCAGCTTCGCTTTGATAAAAAGTAGCATATGTCCTATTCTTGATCATTATCTATCTATATTTTAAATTTCAGACAAATCGGTACAGTGATTGTCGAGTTATAGAGGAACAAACAACATCCATCCATCCATCAATTCAAACACACTTTCGCATTTAAAATATTAGTTTGATAGTGTGATTAGTGTGATGTGATTTATAAGCCTGATTTTCCCCACTGCATAGCTAGGCCTTCATTCCTTCTTTTCCCTGATCTCTGTTTTGTGCTTGTTGGAACCAGTCTTTGTTGTATAATAATGTTGCAGTTAAAATTCTTAAACAGCCAAAAGTACTTTCAACTATCAAAATCCATTCTATAGATCTAAGTTCCTGAAAAAAAAAAAGAGAAAAAAAAACTATCAAAATAAGCCAAAACTACGAACTTCGTACTTTTGACAAATCGCATTACGGTCGCAAAATGCACTATGGCCAAAGTGCATTTTGCAAAAGGCGAGCAATATAGACGTGCGATTGGCTTCCTTAATACGATTTTGAGTGATATTTTTCGACCGGTCGCGTAGTGATTGATGTCGCATTGCTATTGCAAGTCTTACGTAATCAGGACACTGGCCGTTCATCAATAAATTAATCATCATAGCGATTACAATATTCAAAACAATATATATAACAGATGCATCGATCGTCACGAAGTGGGAGCCTGAAGACGGGCGGCGACGCCGAGGCAGGCCTAGAAGACGCTGGCGTGATGATTTAGATGCCTTCCAGGAAGAGTGGTGGGAGGCGGCCGGTGATCGCAAGAAGTGGAAGGATATGGGGGAGACCTTTGCCCAGCAGTGGGACACTTTATAGGTTATTAAAAAAAAATATATATATATCTCATAACATGAACACACAACGGGAAAAAAGAGAGAGACCTCCAATGATCCGTTTAGTTTTTTCTGTCTTAAAAGTGTTGTTAATAAAATTATTCTACGCCTTTCTTTTAATCCATTAATTACTTAAGTCTTAATATTTTATTCTAGACTAGATGATTTATTCAGCGACCTGCTTCAAGTCTTCTTTTGCCTACACTTAATGCTTACTAAATGCTTGTCTAGCACCTAAAACTTTCTCTCAACTTAAATCTCTCTTTACAACAACAAACTCCATGATAATACATGCATATGGAACTGATATCGGTTTTCTTACAATGTTTTCTTTCACATTCATTTTTGTAAAAAAAAAACTGTATTTCCAAGGCGCGGTATACATATTCTTTTCAGATCTTAAGGCATTTTAGATTCTTTGAAGATGTCTAATGGGGTAGTCAGAGGTATGTCCAAACACATTTTTATTTATTAATAAATTATGTCAAATCTCACAAGCATACGATAAAGATATGATACAGAATTTAGCCGTAAGAGATACTTGTTACATAAAATCACTTTACACTATAACACAATAACCATCTAGATTCAAATTAAGCTATCTAATAGCATTGAAATAGCACTCGGTACATTCGAGACTAAATGCTATTTCGAATGTTTCTCGGAACCATTTCAGTTGTGCTCATAATTCAATGTACTACAAGAACACAAATTGAAATGTTAATGCATTGAAATATAGTAACATGAGCGCTGTGCAAAACAGCAGTGAAGTCATAATTGATATGTCGGAAATGTAGGTATTGCAATTAATTATGTATAATGTAATGGGCAGACTATTCTAAGTCAATATTCAGTGCTTTCAGTGTAGTATAGTGTTACGCAAACTTTTTGTGTTCAAGGTAGGTACATCTAAGAAATCGGAAAACACCATAAATGAAAAATCATTTTTTAATGCGACACATGAGCTTATTTAGTTGGGCATATGCGTCTAAATTTGGAGTAACTCAACTGAGATAGGTAACCTTATTTTTCCGAGGCACCAATGACCACGGTACACCAGTGTGCCGCGGCACACCCTTTGCGGAACACTGGTGTAGTAGACAATACAGGTATCTGTATTCATTCTAAACTAGTTTCTTTGAAAATAAAGTCTTATCAAAATTTGCGATTCCGACGGGATTTGAACCCGCACTGATGCAAGCGATCCTCCTTAAGCCGGAGTGCCTTTACCGAGCCACGGAATCCATATTCGTCGGGTCGAAAATTTTGTTAAGCTCATCATTATCGGTTTAAACATCGATTAGTTTATGCCTGTATTTTCAGAAATATGGTATTAATATGATAAAGTACACAAAGTAAAGGAACACTATCAGGAAAGCTGACCCCACCACCATGTGGGACACATAGCTTGGAAGAGAGAGAGAGGTATTAATATGATAAAGTGTTTTAGAGAGCATAGGTATACCTTACCGGATTAGCTATAGACAAACGCGGACTATAAATGATAGTAACGAAGATTAGCCATGTTAGAATAATACCAGTTTTTCTGCAACGTGTGGCAAAAATTTTGGTGAGAATGTTATATTCATATTAACAATTTTGCTTCAAACTACACAGTAATAACTGAACTAGCCGCGGTTTTCCCCAGTGACTACAGTATGGGGTTCTTCAAAAAGGGCGTTTTGAAATTCTTAAAAGGGTCAGCAGCGCGAGTGTGACTCCTCTGGTGTCACAGGCGTCCATAGGCTACGGTAACCGCTTACCATCAGGTGGGCCGTATGCTTGTCTGCTACCTTAGTAGTACAGAAAAAAAAAAAAAAAAAAAACTAGAGAAAAATGAAAAAAAAAAAATTAAAAATGATCACGACTGCATTCCCCAGGATGCGGTAGACATATTCTTTCAGGTTTTTAGGAATTTTCAGATCCATTTCATTCGTGACAGGTTGCAACTAGAGAAAAAGGCGGAAAGAAATGGAAGTACCTAGTCCATTAAAAATTAATTATACTCAACTACCGACTCTTTCAACGAAGCAAATAGGCTGGTATCTCTAAAAATCACAAAAACATCAAATGACTTAGATTAATCTAGTAAACTCGCAATTGAATCGGCCGACGTGTGACCAGCCCAAAAACTAGGGATAATTATCTCTGCGTCCGTGGCTGTATAAGTGTACATCTATTATTCATAATATTTAGTGGTCGGAGCTGGACTAACGAGCAACAAATGGCGGGGACCACGAACAGATCCCGACGGGCCACGAAACGACAGGGACCCGATTCTACTAACAAACGCCAGAGTTGAATCGCGACATGCTGTAAACTTGAGTAGTCGACTAAGGGTCAGTTTCAATATTTTATTTGTGGGCTTTTGAATTGACTTGATAGCGATTTTGATTTGATAGCGATAGTTCAAAGCCAGATTCAATATTATATCTGTCGGGGATGGCCGAGTTTTCAGGACACGGTGATGTTTTCGAGTTAAGACATGGTGGATAATCCTCGAGCAAAGGAACCACAATCGGTAGCCTAATCACACTTTTAATAACCAACAAAGAACTTTTCAGTCTTAATAAAACCGAACAGGCACTCCGTTCGGTTCGAGCACTAGTGAGAACGATGCAAAACGCAGCGGTAATGATACTGGAACGGTTGACGTTGGTTAGTAGAATTGGGGCCCTGATCCCGAAGGACCACGAACCATCTTCGAATTAGGCCAGCGGACTAGGGCTGTGAGTTTATCAGGTTAATGTCTTTATAAGGCTTCGACAGTACTTCGTGGCTAACATAAATGAATATGAGGTTTGGGATAACATTTAGAAGGGACAGTGTGGGTATGGGAGTAACATTTATTACGCAAGAGGTCTCCTTACGTGGGAGAAAAGTTTCAACGAATTTTTTTTAATATACCGGCGAGCTTGTATGAGAAATGTGATGAAAGTGAATGAGGCGAAACAGGTGTAGAAAAGTTTGAACGATTTTTTTTTTAATTTACCGGCGATCTTGTATGAGAAATGTGTTGAAAGTGAATGAGGCGAAAGAGGTGTGTCAGGGTCGTAGCAAGTGGAAATCCGTGATCTCTGCCTACCCCTGTGGGAAAAAGGCGCGATTTTATGTATGTATATAGAAGCGAATTGAAGAAAGTTCATTTCGTGGAACACTTCTATTCTGATTATTCCTTTTCTAATAAATAAGGTGTAAAATAGTCGCAGTGAATGTAAGTAATTGGATCCAGCAGTGGTAGTTGGTGAAGTTAGTGAAGTTGGTGATGATGATAATAAGCCCAATGGCAATCAATGAAGAAGTGGTTTTTACGATTTACAAAGGATTAAAAAAAAGCTAAAAACTACCCTTAAAAACTAGTCTCTAGTTTACATCGAGGCATTTAAAAACTAAAATAGGACACGCAATTTCAAAAGGTGCCATCAAAAACGTGTCGCCAAACTTTGTAAGGCACCAACGACCTGCTAACCAAGTACAGTCACGAACAAAAGTGGATTTATAGTTTTACTTTTTGAAACTCTGTCTCATCCAGGACAGCCGATTATAAGCCCCTGTTTGAACGAGAGTTAAAGAGAGAAAAAAGCGCGCTGGCGAATTTAAAACTCAAATTCAGTTGAATGCCTACCGCCCAGCGCTCAAAATTGAACGTAGCTTGACGTGTTTTAAACGTACTGACGTGCGAATAAATACATAGAAGTTAAATCTGGGAAAATAGACAAAAAATTAAATTTACCCGAAAAATTAACAAAAAAAAACACGAAACAAAAAAAAAAAACTGTCAATGGCTGAGCTTTGATCTAGCAGCCTTCGTCGTTGCAGGCCAATACTCTTGGTCTAGCAGCTAAATAGCATAGCAGCTCAAACGATAGCAGTAGCAGCAAAATTACGAACCGCATTGCACGGGTAAGCTTTTTGCATAAAAATCAATTCTTCACGCCGTAAACCACAGTACCGCAAATTTAATCGAACTCGTTAGAGCCATTTTCAAGATACGAATACATTACAAACATTGCATTACATCAGTCATGTGGTTCCCATAACACAAACTCTGCTTAGCTTGGGGCTACATGATGCTGTGTGAAATTTCCATCATTATTTATTATTTATTATTGCTCGTTATTCAACACTCGACCACATTCACGTCGTCAAGCAACTCATAGAAAAAAGCAAAGAGTATAACATGCCCTTATACTGCTGCTTCGTAGACTACTGCAAAGCCTTCGACTCCATTGAGCATGAAAAAATATGGAAAGCTCTTAGCAACCAAGGGATCGAAAATAAATACACGAGGATAATCAGAAACATCTACAGAAATACTACTGCAAGCGTAAAACTGGAAAGAGAAGGGAAAGCTATAAATATAAAAAGAGGAGTGCGCCAAGGAGACCCTCTGTCTCCGAAGCTATTTTCAGCAGTCCTTGAAGACATATTCCGACAGCTAGATTGGGAAACTTACGGCCTAAACATAAATGGAGAAAAACTTACACATCTACGATTTGCTGACGACCTGATAATTCTTTCCAATACGCCGGGCGAACTCACTAGAATGATACAAGACCTAGACAAAGAAAGCGGCAAAGTAGGGCTATCGATGAATACCCTTAAAACTAAAGTTATGACCAACAGTAAAGTAGAGCCAATAATATTAAATGGAAATCCAATCGAGTATGTTGAAGAATACACATATCTTGGACAAGTTATTTCACCAATCGACCTAACTGCAAAAGAAATAGAAACACGAATAGGGAATGCTTGGAAAAGATACTGGAGTTTTAGAGAAATCATGAAAAACAAAGAGGTTAGTGTAAAAATTAAGAAGAAACTCTACAATACATGTATTCTTCCAGTATTAACATACGGTTGCCAAACATGGGCTCTTACCAAAGCGCACAACAGAAAACTGGAGGTCTGCCAGAGGTCTATGGAGAGAAGCATGCTTAGCATTAAAAAATCAGACAGAGTGAGAAACACAAAAATAAGAGAAACAACCAAGATAGAGAATGTAACCCTAGCGATAAGAAAGAATAAATGGAGATGGACAGGACATACTTTAAGAGGATCAGAGAGGTGGAGCAAAATTATTACAAACTGGCAACCTAGAATTGGGAAGAGGAAATGCGGAAGACCATTTATGAGATGGGAAGACGACTTCCGAGCTATAGCTGGGAAGCTATGGTCAAGGACTGCCAGAGATAGAAACGAATGGAAGAAGTTGGAAGAGGCCTATGCCAAATTAGGGCAAACGGAGGAACAGAAAAACTAGTGTTAGAATAAGTTAGATTTAAGAAAAACTGTAAACTTCTGAATAAAGGCTTATATTATTATTATTATTTTTTATTGCTCGTTATGCTCGATAGGATTTCAAATTATTCATCATCTTCCGTGGCTAAGTGTACAAGCAGATATAACGTGCGCTAATGCACGTCACGATAGGCTTACTTGAACTCAAAGCGGAAGGCTCTTTTGTGAGGTGTCAGGACGCAGTTTGGAGGCTAATTTTGGATTTTTGCTTCGTGAAAATATTCTGTTTCAAACTTGAACACACAAACGATTTTGAGCTTTATGTACTGTTGATAAAGTGACTGAGTTCCTATGTGATAGTGGTCAAATTTGGTAACTGAGTTTTAAGGACGCTTTAAAGCTACCGTAACCGTAGGACTCATGACTAGACCAGGCCATTTCATTCCTGTGGATGATTACACCAGGCCAGGGGCGCCGACTCCGTGGGTGCTCGGGTGCTCCAGCACCCACGAGAGGTAAATAGTGGGTGCTCCCACGACTATGAATGAGATAAATGACGCGCAATTTTATTTAATTTGAATCGAATGTTTTAAAACAAAAGTGTGTGTGCACGGTGCAGCATTTAGTACAACGGCGCGGCGGGGCGGCGGCGGGGCGGTACGTAGTTCCCCAGGTCAGGTAGTACTGATATAAATAACAAAAATATAAGTAGCTAGGTATGTCATTAAAAAAGCTGGAGCACCCACGGAAATTTTAAAAACCCGGCGCCCCTGCACCAGGCTCTACAAAGTGCGCGTAAATCTAGAAATAAATAAATATTGGTTGAAAGAATCTGGCCGGATCCTGCCCCAGAGCCGAATATCGAATTAGACTATGCGTCTGAATAATATTATTTAAATAAAATATCACAAAATTAACTGGTACATACAGAATACTTAGATATCTCGTGCCCTGTGGGAATATAATTATGTTATTTTATTAGTAACTTTAGTCACTTCCGGTACTACAGTCCGTAATGCCTCTCCAGACTCACGGCGAGAAGTTTCACCGAGACTTCTCGAAGAACAAACAAATTATCCACATTCTCAATTTTCTCACTCGTGATCTGTTTGAAATCCTTTGTCTCGGCCAAAAATAGGTACCGACACCGAAGCGCGAGAACAAGAAGGCGAGAAACTCCTCACATTCACGCTTCTCGGGTGTTGTCGGGGTTTCTTGCCGAGAGTCTGGAGGGGCTATTAGGTATCACAGAGAATATTTTTATCAGATAGACCTACCTTCTTTTTCGCGGTTGACATGACACTCAAATAGTAAACAAAACAGACGGACAAGAATTTGACAGATGTAAAAGGAATTTCGTTGAGTTTCAGTTGTGTGATTGTGTTGTGATGAGCGATTTATGAGGATTTATCATATTTTATTTAAAATTACAAAAAGTACTGACGCCTTGGGATATGCATACAGACTAAAATGGAAGTGGGCTGGACATGTAGCCCGTCTACAAGATGGAAGATGGACTAGGAGAGTGACAAATTGGGAGGTCCAAGAGGTCGACGCTGCATAGGAAGACCATACGCTCGCTGGGACGACGACATCAAGAAAACTGCTGGACCAAACAGGCTCCGAATAGCACAAGACAGGGACAGATGGCTGGCTTTGGAGGAGGCCTTCACCTTAGGGGTTCTCTAGTACCTACTTAGATTATAAGCATTAGTGATAAGAAAAAAATGTTAATTATAGAGAAATAAAGGCTTTTTGTTTTATTTATTTATAGATATCATATTTTATTTTAGGCGGTTAGTACAGAATCACTGCACACGAGTGTAGATAATTTTATTGATGAAATTCCCAATTTTTCCTAAGCACTTTTCTTTTTTACTTGAAATTGTAGGTACTGGGAGCACCTGTGTGCGTCATTTATTTTCTATACCTACTTCACTTAAAATTCTGCTAGTCCTAATAATAATGAAAAAGTAAATGTTCACACAGCGCCATCTATCCCCAACGTAAGCAAAGCTTTTACTAAAGGAACCTTAAAAATATAGTTTCCTAGGTTCTCCGTTCATGCTGGGCGTCATAGCCTGCTGCTTTATATTAGAATAACTTTTAAATCCCACTTTTTAGAGGAAGAAGATGAATGGACTCTCATTATAAAATAAAAAAACAAACCCAAAAATCCCAATTTGGTCATGACGCAAGCATTCTTTCCTGTTGGCATCTGTGGGGCAAATTTATTCAAGGAATCGGCCATCTCTTTTCATACTTCACCATCTAGCCCCAAACTAAGCAAAGCTTGAGCTTAGGAACCAGATCATCGTGATAAAATCGAAATAGGTTACCTGACTCTGTTTAAATAATCTTGTATAGATGCAAACACTTCGGTTTCTGTACATTCGTCTCTATCTCTAAATGCCAACTGAGTTTGTCTTTCCAATACACTACAGAACTTTCATTCAGGAAATGAACACGCATCGCCCTACCCTCTCGAGTAAAAAACAGATAAAACAGACAGCAGAAGTTACTGAGCGTACTTCTTTGACGTCACAAGACAATCTTTATTTGAGTCGGGTCCATATTTTTCCTCGTTTAAAAAAATCTGTGAAGTATAAGTCGGGCTCGTGTTGTAAGGGTTCCGTAATGCTGTGGATTTGAAAACATAATTTGTACTGGTACTCATAGTTCAGTTTGCAGTTAGACAGAACAAATTGAATCGAAAAACATTTTCGATTCAATTTGTTTTTTGTCTGGGTCTATATGAAATGCAATGAAAATTATTGGTTTAAACAATAAACATTACAGTATCAAAAACTTTCATGTGTTGAGAATGTATTTACAAAAATTATCTATATGTATGTTTATTATAATATCTATCTGTACATCTCAACATTATGGTTAACATAGTGATCTGATGTGGTGGTGGAGTTATAATAATGTGTGTCTATGCTCATCTGAAATATTTTACAGCGTTCTACGAAAAACATGTCATTCCATGTTTTTCATCCTAGTCGCCTGGTCAGTCATACATAATAGCAAGGGTTCTATTTTCCCCATAAGGTGCAGATTCCTAAAAAGTACTATAGAAACGCGTCCTTTGATCTCAAAGAATCAGGTGCCCTTGTGAAGAAAAAGCGTCGCAATGTGAGTGAGCAATTTTACTGAATAGTCCCGCGTACACCATTATTTGAAGACGGTATAATAACACTGGTTAACTCAATATTGAACTGTATCCCAACGCGATAAGACTTAAAATATTACTGTGGTTTATTGGAGCGTAAAATGTACACCGATACTCAGATTTTAATTTAGAAGAATGTATCTTTGTCAATTGATATCTTTTGATATTTCGATGATCAAACAATTTGCATCGCTTACAAAATGTTGGGATAAAATGTAGATTGTTTGAGATTTGCGCAGGCATTGATAGAACTTGTGACTGATAAACTACAAGCAAGACATCAATTATAAATTGTTGAGTTTGTTTTTTCTCATGTCATCATCAATGGAATGCTAACTTCTGCAAAATGTGTGCATGCCCATATTTTGCACATTTCGTACGTGACAGGTTGAAAGTCCATCGCTGCTGTTTAAAAACTAACTGGTTTTATTACGATGGTTTCGTTTAATTCACATATAAATCCATTGGTTCCACGGCCAGGATTAGAACCTTTGACTTTCAGATCGAACATCGAGGCACTTCCCTAGGCCAACATGGCTCTTTAATGTATAATTTCTACCAAGTAGTATTTCCTCGTCATATACAACTTCCCCGTATACCATGCAGTATAATGTACAAGTAGGTAGGTATAATGAGAGCCAGCAATCATCACAATGAATGAAAAGCCGCGGTGCGCCCTCGACTGAATACGTCCTTGTCGCCTTACGACTGATGCGGTAACCAGGTTCCTCGACTTTTACGGGAATTTACTCAGCAATTACTTGATTTTTATTATCATTTACATTTTTAGATAATCAAACCAGGTTTTCCCCAGTGAATACAGTATGGGGTTCTTCAAAAAGGGCGTTTTGAAATGTTTAAAGGGTCAGCAGCGCGAGTGTGACTCCTCTGGTGTCACAGGCGTCCATGGGCTACGGTAACCGCTTACCATCAGGTGGGCTGTATGCTTGTCTGCTACCTTAGTAGTATAAAAAAACTATCCTATTGATATTATAAACCTGAAAGTATTTTGTATTTTGTATTTTATTCTTTTATGTAAATATGTAGTAGTTTAGTTTCTGTAAATAAATAAATCTATCTTAAACCTGAAAGTAAGCATGTTTGGATGTTTGTATTTCAATCAAGTAAGTTATGATAATAAAATAAAACTATTTGATTTGATTTGAATCACGCCTTTGACCTTTGACCGATTTGGATTAAATGGTGATCTGGAATTTCATAAGGACTGTTTAAATGTTGGTGCCATACGAGCGATGCAGCTTATCCATAAATTACTTAAAGGCTTCTTAAAGCTCAATCTGCTGCTAAAGGATTAAGAAAAAATGTGGTTTGTGGCTTTGATAATAAAAACAAAACATTATAAAACTCAAAGATGAGTAGGTACGATCGGAATTTAATATTTTAAATAATAATGATTCAACAAAAAAATATATTTTGTGCCTACTAAATATAGTTTGATGAAAATATATCTCAAAACCAGATTGAATCACAAAAATACGCAAAGATGTAACTACTAAATTACTGAAAAAACAACGAGTCATCAACATGCATTCGCGTGTCAATAACAATAAAATCATTTTGCGATACAACAATATCGTCAATCAAAGTACGTTTACGGGACACGCAAATATTTATTTTATTATACAACCATCTGGCATTGAAATAAAAAAACACAAAATAGCATCCAAAATGTACACAGGTCATAACTTTGTTAGAGCGGCTGTAAAAGTATGTACTTATAGTGAATTAAAGTTTGATTTTTAACTGAAAAATATGCTATTAAATTATAAAAGCACTTACAAAAGTACTATAATTTTCACATGAAAGCACACTGACTGTATTTTGTTATAAATTTATTCTGTCGCGCTTACAAATAAACATCAATTCTAATTATTTATTTTATCGGATTTTCTTTGAAATGCAGTGAAATGACTTAAATTATTCGTAAAAACGTCGCGTGTCGCACTGAACTTTCAAAGCTCGGTTATCAAACTATAAAATAAATTAAAAGTTTGTTCGGTATTTCTTTGAGTTACCGGCATTATTTCATTTTACATTTTTATGTTTGACTTTTAAGCTGCTAGGCTAGAGGGTAATGTCCGATTTGCTTACAAAAATATTGAAACCTTTTGCTTTTATCGTCAAAAGTTATAGTGAAAGTTTTCATTTTCCATTACGATTTTTTTTTTCAGAACCATGGTCATCGTACGTAGGACTTCTCTTTAATTTGTCCCGCTCTCGCCAGACGTTCAAAAGATATGACCCAGCGATTCTAAGAATGTGTTTTCGTGTACGCCTGATGAAAATCCACTCTTTCAGGAGTTTTTATTTCATGCTTTGAATGAGGGTTTGTATAAAAGATGCTAAACAAGGGTTTATTTAAAAAAAAGAGGAGGTTCTCTCTCTCTGTCTTGTATCTCGTTGGAATCTTTTTTTAATGTATGTTCACCGATTACTCAAAGATGCCTGAACCGATTTGAAAAATTATTTTTTTGTTTGAAAGGGGGTACTTTTTCATTGGTGCCATAAAAATTTGGTGAGGATCTGTTCAGGATCTTCGGAGTTATGAACAAAAATGTACCTCGAGAGTGCAGAAAATTGCTAAGCTTATAGCACTGAAGTCGGGTTTTTAATATTTTCAATTTAGTCACTTGTCTCTGTAAAGTAATAATGAAAATTTCGTTAGATTTTAAAAGAAACCAACAGGTTGTCGTAATCTTACAACAGACATTGAATAAAAAAATGATATTGACAAAAGCGCCATCTTTCTATGAAATAATGATCACAAACGTATCCCTAAGGCGCGGTAGATATTCTTTCAGATCTTTTTAGTTATTTAAAGATCCTTTGAAAATATCTAAGGGGTTAGTCAAAGGTATGTCCACAAAACATATTTGGTACATGCCTACATTTCGCAGAAGTTGGCATTCCATACATCACAAGTTGCAAGCCCATCGGCACTATTAGAAAGCTAACTAGTTTCCTCACGATCTTTTTGTTTAATCCGCATATAATATTGATGCACGTCCAGGATTCGAACCCTTCACTGCTTTGTTAAGCGCTTTCACGGATCATAAAAAAAAACAATTCAGCTTAAAATATCACATTATTTTTGTACAAATTTCATTCACAAATGAATAATTCAGAGCTTGTTTTAAAACATGAAACCAAACAGGCGGGGTCCTTTCATATTCTCGGTCAGAATGAGTAAAGATGCGTCCTCCGGAGAAATCTAAATAATTTACAGAGCTTTTACAGTGCTGTACAAACAGCAGGTTCATTCAATAGTTACTTGATGACATCGTCAGTGGAACGCTAAAGCGCCAAAATGCGATTTTTGGGAAATCAACTTTAAACTAGAACCTTTAAAGTTGATTTCCCACGAATCGCATTTTGGCGCTTTAGCGTTTCTTCCTTTCCACTGACGATATAAATATACCTACTTAACGGGACACTGTCGTTCCTAGGACATTGTTGAGATGGTATAGGTTAAGCTATCCCAGTACCTTAACCATCCACTCAGCTTAATGGATCGTTTCCACAGGAAAGTCATCAGCGTGGGGTTTCCTCACGATATTTTCCTTCGCCGTTTAGAACTTGTGTTTTGTGCAATTTTTCAAAAATGAAACTTTCATTGTTACTCTGCCAGGATTCAAAACCGTAATGAGAGATTAAGTTTTTAAGTGTGTTTTTAAAATTATGTGTTTTCAGCGTTTTATATGTTTTTAATGATAATCGTTGAAATTGTTTTTGATTTTAGCTCTGTAAGTAGTGCTTTTTTTGTTTTAAAAAGTTTAATTTTGGGATAGACTATTCTAATGTGAATTATCGACGACTTTACGAATCCATACGACCAGCTTTACTTATATTCTCTGTGTTATTTCTTTGAGCCGTGCCGCGCCATTAAATTTACTCTGTTTGTTACCCTAATTAGGTGAATTACACTTGGGACTGTTTCCCACGCAGAGAAAAATGTTTTGAATTAAAATCTGGGTAGGTGCAAATTATTTCAAACAACTTGGTCTATTAAATTTTAGTGTTGTTTGGTGGCTAATTTATTGTTCCGAGGCATTTTGGATTTAAGTGAAAGTTAGCATAGTTAGCATACTATTTTCAAAGATTTGTTTGTTCAGACTCGATAAAAATATTATGCTATGATGGTGAGGTGCCCTAATGAAGTATTTTCTTGGAAATTCTCGTAAAATCTGTATCTCTTTGTACTGCAAGTGCAACTTTGAAAATTGTTTTTGGAAAATCATCATTGTACTGATGCTTTTTATTAGATATGGATAGATATATATTATCATATAGATAGATAGATTGTTAGCAGAAATCAGAACAGAAAGGCATTTTTACCAGCCTAGGCGAGCCTGGACGAGTGCGAGCGAGAAGGCGAATCGATGCAAGGCGAGAGCGAGACTGAGGCAAAATCACTCGGCGAGCCCGGGCCAGCGTGTGTTTGCGCCTTTAGGATTACAATGAACTCTAGATCGGTCACTAAATTTGACACTACTTTGCAATCAACTATAGAAGTACTTTACAACTATAGATCTCTTACTAAAATATACATTAATGAGACAGACCAGACAGCGTGACAGAACTAGACATTTGTAACTCTAGGTTAAATTCACTGGTGCAAGTCAGTTTTAGTTATTGAAAGTCTAGCCGTAAAAGTTTACAGCACTGGAATATTTATAGCTGTTTCCACTTCTTCAACAAGATCAATCTACAATTGTTGTTCCTAGAACTATGTTATTGTTCAACAATGTTTCACATAGTCTTAGATAAAGCAATGTTAGTTTTAGGTAAGCTGTCCACACTTCATGAAGACACCCAGTGATCACGATCTTCAGATATCTACCTTCGTATCTGAAGATCGTAATGAAGTTGGTTGGCCACGGAGAGAGTTACCAAATTTTATACAGCTTTTACGCTTTGGCCTAATTTTAAATTGTTTTTAAGAATGAGGTCTAATTAAATAAGCTTAAAAAATTACTTTTAGAGGAGAACAGCCGAACCTGCCGCGGTTTTCCCCAGTGACTACAGTATGGGGCTCTTCAAAAAGGGCGTTTTGAAATTCTTAAAAGGGTCAGCAGCGCGAGTGTGACTCCTCTGGTGTCACAGGCGTCCATAGGCTACGGTAACCGCTTACCATCAGGTGGGCCGTATGCTTGTCTGCTACCTTAGTAGTATAAAAAAAAAAAAAAAAGAACATGAATTACACTTATAGCTGTTCCATGATTTTATGAAGTTATAGAATTATTTTTTGATAAAATTCAGGTATTTAATAAAAATAAAATCGGTAAAAATAAAATTTAAATTGATAGTCCTTAAATCCACTAATAAAATTTAACACCAAAAACTTGGTCAAATTAACCTTGACAACAATAAATAATTTACACAACAGACAGTCCGTGAAAGTTTTAACCCGAATGGAACCCAAATGAATTCATAAAACATAGAGTAGTTCCAGTTAGTGTTGAGTATGACGTGACTGACGCGGCTCTTTTGTCCCGTACAAAATTCAACTTTGTGTGATCGGCTCAACTTCTAAAAATGTCACGCTTCAATTCAAATGTCATATTACCGTACACAATATGACAAAATCAGAAAATGACTTTACTCTTTCCTCAAGGTTCATTCAATCTTCAATCACTCCTCGCTTGACAATGACAAGAAAGAATTCATAACTGATCGGACAGATTGTCATATGAGAATGTGTGAGTAATCCGCCAAAATAATGAATAGTCAATTGAAAATGACCGGCTCAAACGAACCGGCTCACGGTACCGGCTCAAAATGAAAATGAACCTACTCTGACCAAAAGTCAATCTAAAATCATGTCATACCCAACATTAGTTCCAGTTGTAGAGGCGTCGTAACCTCTCGCTTTAGTATTCTGTTGCTGTGCGGTCAGTCAAATGCTGGCTTTTAAATACGCTCTGTAGGCATCCGTCTCATACATACGGAATAAGTGGTGTGCCGACGGTGACCCACTTCTGTGCCGAATGTCAGGCATTTTGGTTGGAATACCTTGCAAATGCTGTGACGATTGTTCTCATATTCCCTTTGTTTTGAGGTGTGTCGGTATATTATGTCCGAAATATGTTCCGTTTAAGGTATACCACGAATGTCTGTATAAGAATGTTATTTTCAACATTGCAACATTTTGTTTAGTAATCTTGTACTAAACTGGTTTTATATTGACTTTCAATGTGAATTATGGATTATAACTCAAAGTGTTATAAGGAATGTATTATGTGCGTTTGGTCACTTTAGCCAGCTCTATACGTAACGATCATAGCTTTCCTTTTTTCCTTTGGATAAGATTTATTAGGCTTAATTATTGTTTCACCCTATTTTTGCTTTCACCGCGATCTTCCTTTTTGTGCTTCTCATTTGTTTTTAATTATTATGACCAGCCATTAATATCCCACTGCTGGGCAAAAGCCACCCCTACTCTTTCCATTCATCCCTCCTGTGCTAGTGATGTCCAGTCGGCACGGAATTTGGCAAGCTCGTCTCTACATCTCGTTCGCGTTTAATAATTTTTAATCATTCACAAAATATAGAGCTGCTATTTTTCAAACCTGAAACATGAACATAAATTGGCACTTATAAATAAAATCCTGAATTTGTATCTAAATTCGTAACAACTTCCTTCCTTAAACAGTACTCACTTCAAGCGCTCGTCTTGTTGGGAATGAAACACAATTCGACATCTTTCAAGTTCTTTCGTTCCTTAGGAGCTAAAGTAGCTCGTTAGCTGTGTTTTGAAAAAGTCGAATGGGGAAGCATAGTGCACGCTTGCAGCCACAAATGCTACGCAAAAAGAGGGCTTGTTTACTTGGTTTGTAGTTTTTGGGTTATACTTTTACTCGGAAATTATAGAACAGAAAAAAAGATAATTGAATTTATAAATTGAGGACATGAAATGAAATGTTTATGTATGAGAGTTTGGTTTATAGGTGCCTACATTGTATTTAGTACATACATGTGTTGTTCTTCTCCAAATTATAAAAAGTGTTCAACAGTCGTTTAAGTTTACAAACAATGGGCCTTGCTTATAAACTTGAACACTGGTTAAATAATGCACAAGATTCGTCCTGTCACTGTCTAACACTAGCTAACAAAAAAGACAATTATTTAAACGTTGTTTCGTTGTTTATGTTATGTATCATTGTTTTAATTGACTCTGTATGAACTCTGTATTTTTTGTGAGTATTTATGTCAATAAATATATATTGTATTGTATTGTTTCAATTTTAACATAATTTTATAAGTATAGGGGAAAATGTTGAAGTACGTTTACAAGACTATGTTGCGATATAAATGTACTTTATTACAGACAATAAGAGGTTAAGCCAAGTAAAAGAAAACACTTCATAATCAAAGTCTGGAACTCGCTGCCGGCTTCTGTTTTCCCCGAAAATTATAACTTGGGTATCTTCAAGTCAAGAGTGAATAAGTGTCTTCTAGACCTTTGTGATCCATCGTCAGCCACATCGTCGCTTACCATCAGGTGAGGTTGTGGCTAAACAAAGGTGTATACATTAAAATAAAAAATTCAAAGTATTATTCCTATGTTAAAATTTAGATTTCAAACGGTCACCGGCTTCAGAATTTGCAAAGAATGTGGCTGTCGGCGTTCTTTTTTCCATTCCACAGCTAACGTTCGCATGAATTTTTAAATTACCATTAAAGTCTTGGAAATTAAAACTACCGACCGGTGTTCTGTTTGTGAATGCATTGTTGAAATTTTTATTTGAGTCGATGCTTCGTAATCTTTTTTTGTAAAATTTCGTGATATGTTGGAAAATTTGTATCACATTTAATTTTTTAAAAGACAATTTTGAAAACTTAAAATCAGATCATAGTGAAACTCCAATAGTCTTACTCATAATGGACTTATAAGCTTGTTTTAGTTAAAACTGCCTCTAAATCTGTTGTCATTTCCTTTCAATGACACGTGAGTGACAAGAAAAAAATATTCTCTAAAGCCGTATTAATTTTACAGTTGAATATTAATAATGCGGTTAAGTTACTGACTATTTGAGAAATAATGCACAAAATCTATAACAATTCTGAATGGTGAGGAATAAATGATCTATTCTAGCCAATGGCAGTGAACTTTTAATCTGTCAGTATCAAATGTTTATTATTGCAAAACCCACAGTTGCCAAATGTAAATTTAGACGTGTCTCTCTGCTATCTGTAGACATCTAGCCATGATATCTAAGGTCATTGCAAAATTTCATCTACTTTAATGTTGAATGTTCACTTTAGAATTTCGTTAGGTACATTAAGTGGCTACTACAGTAACCAAATTTTTAGAAAATTCTAATTATGAAATCGGAGAAGGTGTAAGTAATCGAAATCGAAGTCAGAAGTTTAGAATAGTTAGATTCCGATTTAGTGAGATCTGCAGGTCCCGACCGACTATACTACTTCATCGCTTTGTCTCGCTCTTTGGTCTGAGTTGCTTATTTTTTACGATGCTAATTGACTAAAGTTAGCAACAGTTAGCACTTTAAAAGAAGGATACACAATACGCAATTCTTAGGCCAAAGAGCGAGACAGAGTTCTAATTTGTGAAAGAGATTCTTCTCCGCTCCGATTTAGAAATCATTTTGTCTAGTGTGATCACTAGCTTCCGACTTCCTAATTAGAGTGTTCCTTATAAAATTTCCTAAAAATTGGATAGTATAACAACCAGTTTGACGACCTCTGTGGCGCAGTGGGTGAAGGCCCGTTTGTGACGCAGGAGGTTGCGGGTTCGATCCCCGTCGCGGGACAAATGTTTGTGCGATCTGCAAATGTTTTTCTCGGGTCTGGGTGTTTTCTATGTATATTATGTATGTATTTACAAAAACAAATGTATTTAAGTAGTATATTAGTCATGTGGTTCCCATAACACAAGCTCTGCTTAGCTTGGGGCTACATGATGCTGTGTGAAACGTCCAGCATTATTTTTTTTTTTTTAGTTTAGAGTCCAGGTCTCTAAGTGTAACCCTAAGACAGAAAAGCGTTGCCATGGTAGACCACGCAAGATGGCGAGACGAGCTAGTCCTTCAGAAACAAGAGAAAAGTATTGTCGTTAGATTAAAAAAAGAAATAAAGCTCGGGGGAGACCTTTGTCCCTGGAAACCTTAAACTAAACCTCTTCGCAGGGTTAAGCTCGCCTTTGTACATGTCCTTACTGTATATCTTTGTTCTATTTGTTTTATTTGTACTATGAAGAATTAAGAAACCTTGATGCTAGATGGTCGACAACATCGTGAGACGTTACGAGTAATGTAGGCGTAAACAAAGCAACAACACATGCCAAGTAGGATGAGACAGGTTTCATATGGTAATAATGAAATTAAAGTTAAATAATTATAAAACGTTTATTTCAGACAACAATAGTTAAACATGTAATAGATGTTAAATACTTACTATTATGCCGTATTACTAAGAGCCGTGTTGGCCGAGGGGTATAGTACCTCGACTTTCGATCCGAAGGTCGTGGGTTCGAATCCTGGCCGTGCATCAATGAATTTTTAGTTTCGAAAAATTTATATGCACATTAACACGAGCTCTAAACGGTGAAGGAAAACATCGTGAGGAAACCCGCGGCTTAGTCAGCCCCACACGTATTGACCATGTCTTTCCTGTGGATATGGCTGGTTAAGCTGAGAGGATGGTGTAGGTGCTGGGCAAGCCTACTCCATCTCAACATTGTCCCAGGCACTACAGTGTCCCGTTAAGTGTAGGCAATGATTGCCTCCTGACACTGTATAAATCATCTACTATAGATGTAAAGGCCTAAGTAATTACTATTAACTGAATTATATTCCAAACCATTTGACAATCATTACTAATTGTAATCGAGCTTTTATTGCATTGTATTTGTTACATTGTAATTATTTGCTCTGTTCCGAATGCAGCCAATAACGATTAAACATTTGGATTGACGCCAATTCCTGTTTACGCTTAGTCTATGTTATGTAATGACTGCAAATAAATGACGTGTTGTATTGCAATGAATAAATTTAAACTGAAACGATAAGGATCGGTTTTCTGTGCAAACGGTACCGTCAAATGAAGATCTGCAGAGTCATTCTGTGAACTCCCTTCGAACATCGAAGAGCTGAATCCACTGTGAGATTTCACAATACATTCTAGTGTATTTAGTGAGCTGGGTGACTTCAGTGAATTCGAAGTGAGTCTACAGAATGACTCTGCAGCAAATGCTCTCATCTCTCTCACTTTCTCGTTTTGAATCGATTGATAAATCGATAAATGAGCAATTGGCGTTGAGAATTGCAGTCATGATCTCTCCTTTATTAATCTTTCTCTAAGATTATTTTACACAGAAATAAATCATTATGTTTAAATTAGCGATGGGTGATGGAACTGCAATCTATCACGTACCTGTCATCATCATCATCATCATCAGCCTATAGCAGTCCACTGCTGGACATAGGCCTCCCCTAATGAGCGCCATCGCGCCCTGTCTTCAGCTTGACGCATCCAACTTGTGCCGGCAGCCTTTCGCAGATCGTCACTCCACCTGGCAGGCGGGCGTCCTACACTACGTTTGCCGAGACGTGGTCTCCAATAGTGTCCAATAGTCCAATAGTCTCCAAGACGTGGTGCGGCTGGTCCACCAATTCAAAGTCGCTCAGCGAGCTATGGAGCGAGCTATGCTCGGAGTTTCTCTGAAGGATAGGATCCGCAATGAGACTATTCGGCAGAGAACCAAAGTCGTTGACATAGCTCAGAGAATTAGTAAGCTGAAGTGGCAGTGGGCCGGCCATATCTGCCGAAGAACTGACAACCGCTGGGGTAAACGAGTTCTCGAGTGGAGACCACGTACCTGTAACTTCGTCAAAATGTGAGCAAATAGGTACATATAAGTTAAACATGCCTCTGACTGTCCCCTTGGACATCTACATAGGATCTCTTGAAAATTTCTAGAGCACTTTGGTGACAATATAGTAGTAATCCTATTTCAATTTGTTTTTTATTTCAGTAAATATTTGCTTTGACGGCTTTTGACGGCTAGTAGAGAGAGCGGAGTGGAAAAAAAAGCCTGTTATGCCGATAGCACATAAAAGTATGATAAACATTCATATAATCCGTACCCATATTATAAATGTGAATGTGTGTTTATTTGTTTGTTTATTTGTCCTGCTTTTATGTCAAAACAGAGCGACGGATTGACGTGATTTTTAGTGTGAAAATAGTTGGAGGGCTGGAGAGTAACATAGGCTGCTTTTTATCCAGGTACCACGCGAGCGAAGGGGCGGGAAGCAGCTAGTATTTGATACATTGTACATACAATTTATTTAAATTATATTTCCGTGTTAATTTAAAACGGTGCGTGCATGATGCGTAACACATTTATTATAATAATTTACGCACACGAAGAAACTAAACGTGCATTACTGATGTTTGCATTTCTACGCAGATAGTAATGTGTAATACTGAGAATTAAAATAAACTGTTACAAGAACTAACGACATTTAAACTTATACAGAGTCTACTTTTAAAAATGGTTCCATGAGCCTGTGTCGATAAAATATCAGTTTAATTTATGATTGAACTGATATTGTTTCGGCACAGGTATGGATGAGAGGAACATGCGATGACTGAATCAAAATAACACGATTTGATAAACGCTTACTTTTTTCGTTTTTATAAAAAAATATATGCTATTACATTAAATTGCCAACCCTAATCCAGAACCACAATAGACTCTGGATCAACTTCACTCTGAAATCCACTAATAAATTCATCAATAGACACAGTAACTTGCCAATTCAGATACACTCAGCGAAACTTTTTAATTGGAACAAATCCCAGCACCGAAGGCGTTTTAATTAGTTAAATTTCCTATGAACAGCCGATGGTATAATTTCTATGCAAATCGCACATTTAACTTTGCATAACTTCAAAGCGAATAACCCCGATTTTGAGACAAATTTCTCATCACTCGTTGAGCGGTTTGAGGTTTGCCTATAAATTATAACTTACTAGCTTCCGCTCGCGGCTTTGCTCGCGTGGTACCCGGATAAAAACTTATGTTCTATTCCCGGTCATTACTTATCTATATTTTAAATTTCAGGCAAATCGGGTCGGTGGTTGTTGAGTTATAGAGGAACAAAAATACATCCAAACATCCGTCCATCCAAACATTTAAACTTTCGCTTTTGTAATATACTTTTTTTATTGTAGATAGATCTTTGTTTGGCCACAATCTCACCTGAGTAAGCGACGATGTGGCTAACGATAGATCACAAAGGTCTAGAAGACAACTCTTGACATAAAGAGCCCCAGGTTGTAGTTTTCGGGGAAAACAGAAACCGGCAACGAGTTTCAGACCTTAGCATGGATTAGTGTGGATGATGAAGGTGGAGGAGAACCGCGTATAGAATCAAAGATAGATTCTTCTATGCTTCGGATGTTATATAGATTATGAACAGCTTGAGGCCAGGCCAAGAAATACCTCCCGTTCTCAATTTAATGATATTAATAGCTAATTTGATTAACTTTGTCGGTGGATTATAATATTCAGTTTAGTTTGCTTTGGAAAGATTTCTGGAGTCAGTTTTGCATACCATTCCACTTGGAGTTTTAGATGTTGAATAAATAAATGAAATAGCTCGAAATATCTCAGTTTGATGAAAGTCAAGTTAATAAATTATTTTATTTGACTGTTCAACTTTTAATAACCATACTCTTTACTCCACTAATTTTGTAAGTTACTAATACATTTTTTATCTGACTTTATATGTAAAATTATTGTGTGCTAGAAATAAACTGAAAAATTCAATAAGTGATAATGTACGTTATAACTAGAGACTAACTATTAAATTCCAATGTTTCGGAGTAGGAAGCGACTCGTACGCGACGCGAGCGCGATTTCGAGCCAAAAAATTACACGCTAACGTGAACACGCGCTAATGATCATTTAAAATATGAAAAAGTCAATTTACTTTTCTTGGTAACTGGACAATAAATGAGAACTCTCACAACAACTCATAGTTGGAACTTTTTGGCGGGAATTTGAGAAAACCATGATTTCGTTTTGTTTTATTTTCCAAAAGTTGTTTTTCTTCGAATGTTAATGTGTAATAATGGTGGATTATTAACCGTTAAGTGTTCGTGAATGTGCATACGTGTGGGCAAGTGAAACAAAATTGGATAGCATTGCTTTTCGACTTCTCCCAAAAATTCCGTGTTGATGTTTCAGTAAAGCCCCACATCTTTACTGAGGCACAAGGGGAGGAGAGGGTTATTATATTTATGTATTGTAATATGTATTTGCATATCTTATTTATCTATAAACTTGCAGTATATTAATTAATTGACACTGGCTGAATGCACAAGCCGTGCGAAACCAAACTAAAGAAAAAAAAAAAACTCTTAGTTGTCTACATAAAATGTTAAATTAATGTTTTTCTGTGCTTTTCTGGGTTCAAGTGTTTGCTTGATTAGTGCTCGTTAGTACATTGTTCTTCGTTCGCAATCGTTCAGGTAATTTTATCGCAAATTAGTCAACAGAAACTTCCTACGGAGTTTATTAAGAACATAATAAATAATTGGAAATGCAAACAGTTGCACGGCTCAGTTGTCGGCAACACAAACATAGTCTCCCTTACAATCATCAGTGAAAGCAAAGAGGGATTCATCTGATCTTGCAGCATAATAGCACCCTATACTATTATACGAACAATATTTGTATATTGTTTGTTTGTTTGTTCTCGAAAATGGCTCTAACGATTTCGATGAAATTTGCGGTACTGGGCTTACTTACGGGGGCGAAGAATCGATCTAGCTAGGTCTTATATCTGAGAAAATTCGTGGTCTCGGCATTTTCACGCAAAAAGATTTACCAGTGCAATGTGGTTTGTAATTTCGCGGGAGCTGTTGTGGTCAGAGTGGCTAAGCGGTTAGGGTTAGGCCTTCAACGCCGTCTGTGAGTTCGAATGTCAGCCATTGTTAAATTTCTTTTTGTTTTGTCAGTTTATTTTTGTTCTATTCCCGGGTTAATTTTTCTCTATTTGCACCCAAGCAGAGCTCTGTCGTCTAGATATTTAGGCTTATATTAGATAGCATCACGACTGTGATCTGATTTCAAACTTCTATAAACATTTAATAATACGTTTTTCAGACAACACCAGAAAAAGTTATAAAATCCCTTTATAACTTCAAAGTGTGCATTGAAAAAAAATGTAAGCCTTGAATGAAAAAAAAATTTCAATTAAGTATTTGATTTGGGCTAATTAGATCAATAGATGTCTTTGTTGCCACTTTTTAATGGGTTTCAAAATCATGTCGATTGTCTAATTCAGCAGTGGATTAAATTTGGGCACTCGGACATTTGATAAAAATAGGGTTTATTATAGCATGGCTTATACAGGTACCCAAACAGAACGGTGATTCTGGCTTAGGCTGCGTTTCCATTGACGCGGAGCTGTGCGGAGCGGAGCTTAGCGGTGCGTAAATTGACCAATCAGGGTGCATTTTACCGCGTTTCGATTTCGTCGTTTGAAATTTGATTGGTTAATTCATGCGCCGCTTTGCCCCGCTCCGCTCCGCCTAAGTGGAAACGCATCCTTAGCTCACTGTTTGATAAATTGCGAGCGTCGCGTGAGCGATGCGTCGCGTCTTGCTGAGCGTGACTCGTGGGACTGGCTGGTTAAGGGTGGGTTGCATATCATGCGGTTAGAGTAAGGTTAAAGTTACTTAGCCGTTAAAGTTAAATTTAACCATCGAAAGATGGAAAATTAGGTTGCACAAAATGCACATGTCAGGGTTAGTTAACTTTTGACTAAAATTTTACCCTGGCCTACACTGGCCTGCAAAACTAAGTTCTATACTTTTAATTTTTTTTTCTAAACTATAGAAGTTAGAGATTTAAAATAAAAAACGTTTCGTAGCTTTTATCAGCTTTCTTTGAAACCATTATACAAAATGAAACTATTTTTCGAGTCCTTTTTATTTCGAAAGTATATCTTGTGTACTTACATAAAAGTTATTGCAATTTTTAAAGTGTGATACTTAGTTTTTCAGGCCAGTGTATAACCGACCGAATGCCATCGGTCAACGTCAAGTTAGCGGTTAACCTACAAAAAGTATAGTGACACGTTGATTTGACTGCTGCCGCTACTACTATTTATTCTGTGCCACTACTCACCCTGCTGAGATTTTGCGTAGTACAACGCACGCAAATGCAACTTCACCTTCGGTTAGACTGTAACCGTAAAGCTGCGTACGGATAGCGCGTACCCTGGTTACGCGTACCTAGTCAGTTTACACGTGTCCAGAACGTCAAGTCCATACCTGTAGCTACGCGTACACTCTTGGCAAGAGTGTGGACTTATGGAGGTATGGAATTGACGTTCTGGACACGCGTAAAATGTCTAGGTACGCGTAACCAGGGTACGCGCTATCCGTACGCCCCTTTAGAGCTTGGTAATAGTTATAGTACGGTTAAAGTTAGCACCCGGTTACAAAGTCGGCTAAAATGTACGACTAACCGACCCTAACTCAGGCGTACTCAGGGTCAATGGCCTGTCAAACTTGCGACTGTACACTGGGTCAATGTCCTGTTCAACTTACGATTACATGACCTTTCACTTTTAAAAGTTTTGTGTGAATTTAGGAGGATCTGAATGTCCACTTTATTTTGGAAATACAATATTACTGTTTTTTTATGCTAGTAGATGATCTGTGTATGATAAGATAATAACATACAAATAAAAAAACACACTACAACCAATAGTCCAGTCAGCTTAGCATAAAAATGGTCTAAACCTCGGAATGACAGATAATAAGCTGAATTTTCGTATGTAGCTTCATTTAGGCGTCCTAAAAGTTGTCTCAAAAGTCTCATAAAATCTCGTGTCTGCGTCATAAGTTATTCAAGGTCAAAGGTAAAAAAAATAGTTTTTCGCGAATATCTCGGTTGCTATTGGTCCAATGATGTTAACATCTATTTTAAAGTTGTAAAGCATACAATTTGCGACAAATTTTGTTTAAAACATTTTTTCATGCGCTCAACCGTTTTCGCGATAGAGGAGGGTGAGTGAGCAGCGCTCAACCATACGCGTAGGTACTGTAACGCAAAGTCAAACGTGAATATCTGTGAATACCTTGAATTTTGAATAATTTGTTTTATTTATCAGTTAATTATCGACCAAGCGAGCAAAGCGAGCTAAGATCTTACGATTTTGCTTTGTATGTTTGTATGTGTAATTTTTATGTTATCGCATAACTATCGAACCGTTAATCCAATCTGCATGAAACTTGGTAAATAACTAGGTTGTGCTATGGAAATTTGATATATGACATATGAGCGTAATCGATGGAGGGGTTGTAAAGATATTGGGATCTAAAGGGGGCGAAAAAGATAAAAGTTACACAGATATATTGAATGGGGTGTCATATGAAAGGACTTAATTTGTACATTCCGAAATAGTTTTTATTTTTGTTCTAGGAAGTATAGTTTTTGAAATACACATACTGAACGCTTTGCGCTCACGGCCCTGTATCGCAAAAACGGTTGAGCGCATGGAATTTTTTTTTCAATGAATTGGTCGCAAATTTTAAGCTCTACAACTTCATAATAGATGTTAACATCACTGGACCAATAGCAACCGAGATATTCGCGAAAAACTATTTTTTTTACCTTTGACCTTGAATAACTTAAGACGCAGACACGAGATTTTATGAGACTTTTGAGACAACTTTTAGGGCGCCTAAATGAAGGTATATACGAAAATTCAGCTTATTATCTCTCATTCCGAGGTTAATTCCTAATTTGACTGGGCTACAAGTTTTCATGATGTGATTCAAAACGTAAATGACATTTGGTGTACAGTCAAAAACTCACTAAATTCACAAAAACTATTGTTTTTAATTAGTTTTGATTTTAAGTCTACTCGTAATCTGGGAACTTGTTGGAAGTGAACCAACTGTTTTGAATATTTGTGTTAGGATAGTTTAGCGACGTGGGTAATTTATCTATGTGCGTTTGCGTAAACAGTTTTGGCTTCTGATGAACACATAGTTGAGTAATCATTAAAACAATCTTTTGAAGGTACAAATGAGTATATGAAAACACATCGGTTATTAAATAAATAGAATCAAAAATCACGATTATCTTGTTAACATAAGGGTTACACACCCTGTTTTAAAAATATCTAGACAATATTTTTGTACAAAAGTTGTTTTATTTCCAAAACACCTATGGACTGTTTTGTCCGAAATAAACAATTTTTATTTTATAAATCTATTTTAAAACAAAACGACTTTTGTTTCTTTTCATTTTACATCAAAATATGCAGTAAAAATCCTGTCAAACACGACATTATCAAAATCATAATGTAATGTAGTAAAATCTTGCGTAGTCACCTACGACGTAGCAAATCAAGTCTACGAACGCCTACGCCGTAGACAATTCATTTTGTATTTCCCCTATCGGCAATACCGTAGCAAGACCGTAGCGGTCTTTCGCTTCAATGATATTTGTCGTCTAATTGATAACGAGAACAGTCAATATTCATTGAACTGTACGTTCAGATACTGTTTATTTAGGCGCTATTGATTCAATTTGATGTTGGCGCTATTAATAAACCCTCACCTGTCCGAGCCTTGTTAAATAAGCTGGATATTGGAAGGAAAACTGTAATTCTATCATTTAAATACACATCATTGTGGGTTCTCCCTTTAGGTTCAATTAAGAATAAGGATAGTGGAATTTACAAACTGTCCATATATTTATGTATCAGCTAAGTTTTAGGATGATATAAACGATATAAAAATGATGACTCGCACTTCTGATATATGACAATAAAGGTCGATTCACACATATCAGTGAAGTCACAGTTCCGACACAGTACCGACACAGTGCCAAATATTCTTTCATAGAAAGCATCCTCACTTGTCAGTGTCAGTGACGATACAGTCAGTACTTTCCGTGTCAGTGACGACACCGGCAATCGTGGAAGCTCCGTAAACTGAGTACTGACATGTGTGAATTAAATCACTGACGCAACATTGTAGCACTGATACTGAAATGAGCGGACACTGTGTCGGAACTGATCAGTAAAGCTTTATAACACCCAGGCCTCTTTTCATAAACTCGTATTAACTTCTGTCAAAGTTACGCCACGGATTAAACTATTGCCATCCTTTTTGTTAGACAGTGACAATTAAGGATGGCAATAGTTAAATCCGTGGCGCAACTTTGACAGAAGTTAACACGAGTTTATTAATGGAGGCCCCAGTGTCTGGGTGTTATAAAGTATTCTATGTATGTATTTACAAAAAGTATAAGTATTCTATCAGTTATCTGGTTCCCATAGTACAAGGTTTGCTTAGTTTGGGGCTAGATGGCGCTGTGTGAAATGTCCGGCAATATTTATTTGATTTTTTTATTTATATGAATATGTGTGAATCGACCGTAACTCTGTCAAAACGCTCCACTGTAAGCCTCATGTAGATCCCCGAATATCAGACGTAATGATAACATTCCTTCATATTATTTGTAGACCCCACGTCCGACTCCGCCATGTTGGTGATTGCGGAGTAAGTTATAGTGCTACCGGCTTTGGTATCTAAAAATATGAATTAACTAGCTGACCCAGCGAACTGTGTGAACTATTATATATATTTTTGGCCAGAAACCCTTGCGGGTGTCAACTTACGGTACCCACTCAACTATTCGCGCCGAACACGCCAAACGAATACACCGAAATGTTTTTTTTTTTTTACTCGTAAACCTCGCACAACTGTCTGCGTGTAATCCTCCGATTCGAACGAATCTCGCGGATAGGTTTGCGCTCAGCCCTAAGACCCTACCAAAATTTTATCATAATCAAAAAATAAATAAATATTGCTGGACATTAATTACAAAGCTTGTACTATGGGAACCAGATAACGGATAGAATACTTATATACTTTTTTGTAATTATAATTATAATAGAATACTTTATAACACCCAGACACAGAACAAACATCTATATTCATCACACAAATGTTTGTCCTGGGTGGGAATCGAACCCACGACCTATAGTGCAGAAGGCAGAGCTACTACCAACTGAGCTAAGAACAATGATAGCACATTTTAGACTTTCGCGATCTGTAGACATAATTTAAACGAACTAACGGGACTTTATCACGCAATCAACGATTACGAATGCGTAGAGGACAAACATACAAACATTCATTTTATTTAAGTATACAGAAGAAGATAGCTAAATGTCAGAGGTTGTTATGTCGTTCTAATTATTCTGTAAATCATTCAATATTCGATACTAAATTACTACACGCAAAAGCTTTCATTCTATTTGTCAAACTACTCCTGTCCGTAGCGGTAATCAAAATAAACCTTAAAGTAGAACGATAAGGTTCCTATTGCAATGTATTTGGAAGTAGCAATATTCTTGGCTTTACTATAATGAATTTATTATATAAAAGGTCAACATATATAAAATCTCTAGAGTACAGTAACGCAGTATACGATAAGTTTCCTACCGCAAGGGTCTGTAAATGATAATTTAGAAACTTTTTTGGGAGTTTTTGGTGTTGTTATTGTTAAAAGCATTTTCCCGTTGTATAAAAAACAGTTTTACACGACTTTTGTATCTATAATAGCTTAAGTAGTTGCCAGTAAATGTAAGGTTGGGGTTATTTTGTCTAGAAAATGGATAATATTAATGTTTTCACTTGTTTTTCTTATATTAAAATGTTTCTATATAAGAAGTGAGTATTTGTTTGCCGTGTTGTTTAAAGGACTTTTGAATCAATCAGTATAATATTATGGACAAAAATCGAAGAAAAAAGGTCACAGTAAATAAATAAAATAAATAAATATACATTTCGCACAGCATCATTTAGCCCCAAAGTAAGCAGAGCTTACGGGATGACTGATAAACATTATTTTATAATTTTTTTAATACCTACAGATTATACATCGAGAATACCCAGACCCGAAAAGAATATTAGAAGATCATACAAATATTTGCCTCGCGCCATCGAACCAGCATCCTTCTTTATTTCAGGCGAACCTTTGCCCACTGCGCCACAGAGGTCGTCCATAACAGAAAATAATCATAAAAAGAAAGCAGATTGTTCTACTAATATTATTCCCTTGACCTCAGTAAGACAAAGACTTCAACACCGTGCAATTGAATTTCCGATTGCATATTCATCGGCGTCGCTCGGGGTGTCGATTACAACGAATTTTCTAATTGAATATCTTTCAGATCCAGTTTCAAAGTTCGATTGAGCGTTAAGCGGTAACTTTTTCAGCCATTTGTCACTCCGCGAGTCAGATCAATCAATTTTCAAAGTTCCATTATTGTTTTCTTGGGCGAAATTAGAGGAATTCAGAAAGCCAATTTTTTGTAAATGATTTTAGGAAAAATAGACGCTTATTTCATCCTGTCCTCCTAGTAGTCCGATCGAGAGAGTAGATTAATAAGACGTCTTTTAAAATGGTTTTGAAGAACCAAAAAAAGTGTTATCTAAAACACAAAGATAAAATATGGGCCATAGGCTGCTTTTTATCCCGGAAAAATGCATGGTTCCCGTGAAAAAAAAAATAGTGTGCGCCAGTAAAGCCGCACGCAGCCGGTCGCTACACAACGTCAAGACATACACAAGTCTAGAATACATTGTTAGGGATGAGAAGCTACTTGTATTTCGTAACACAGACGTCTATCACAGTAATTGGCTGGCATTAAACGCGCATCGTACGAGCAGAAAGCGTATGAATGTCATTCGCTAATTGTAATTTATGCGCACGCAACGTGTGTCTAGTGTCTGGGTCTTCGAATGGCGGAATTGTATAACTTTAGCTTGGACAGCAATTGGACCTTGATTTGCGACCTATTAGCCTGGCCGCATACGAGCCACAAAACGCCGCCACAAAACGCTACTGACGTTTTCATAATTTTCATATATTTTGTATAGACGCGCCACGTGGCGGCTCGCTACAGCTACAAAATATATGAAAAGTCGCTGCCGCTGGCGTTTGTGACTGCAGTTCCTACACATAGTTTTGATTAATTCAAGAAGTGTGAGTTCGATTCTCGCAGAGTAACAAATATTTGCGTGTTTTGTAAGAGTAGTAGTCTTTAACGTTCTGATCCTAGGTATTGTGGTTACTACCTGTCAGTTATTCAAAGTTTTGTTCTGAGTTTACATTAATGTTACGTTATTTAAGTGTGAAATTGGAACCATTTAGTGCGTATATCACAAATTTCGAACACAACTACAAAGTCGTTAAGTAAGACGATTTGATTAAATTTGACTAAATTGATTAGATCTGAACTTAAAATTCTGGTCCATGGGAAAAATAACTTGAGCTAATAAGCAAGGCAGAAAACCACGTTGCTACAAGGAACATTTTCCTTTAAAATACTGGCATATCTTGATGAAAATCTCTGAAAAATTCAACATTCACTTACCAGAAAATCAAGATGAAAGGAACTTACTCCATTATCAAACAACTCAACGTCCGTCGAACAATCTCCAAGTTGTTAACACAGATCATTTAGTAGTTGCTACTATAGGCTTAGCTCACACCATTCGAGTATTTTGTGCCTATTTTTAACCGACTTAAAAAAGGAGGTTCTCAATTTGTCGGAATATTTTTTTTTATTGTGTTTCCAATTGATGCCACAAGAATTTGGTGAGGATATTCTGTCGAGGATCTTCGGAGTTATGAACAAACATGCATCTCAAAAGTGCAGAAAATTGCTCAGCTTATAACATTGAAATCGTTTTTTTTATTTTTTTTTATTTAGCCACTTGCTTAATACGATGTTATTATTAGTAGGTACTTAGTTTACTACTACATCTACTACAAGCTCGTCTTTTAATTCTATCGTTTTAAATTAATAAAATGTTCCAATTGTTTTTTCCGCGTGTGAAGCCAATTGAGCTGTTATAGGGCCTCCAGACTCTCGAGAGAAGGCTCGGCGAGAAGTCTCGCCCGAGACTTCGCGAAGAACAAACAAGCTATCCACACTCTCAATTGTTCTCAGTCGTGATCTGTTGCTTATCCGGTATGGACGTCGATTTTGAAACTGCAGCCGGTTTGGCTCTGTGTGCCATTGCATACTGTAACTTTTATTTTATTATTTATTTAACACTTTCACACATGACAAATTGTGCAAGGAGGACTTAATGCTAAAGCATTATCTTAACTTTGTGAATGTTGTAACTAAAAATAATGTTAAAAAAAAAATACTTAATGTAAAAAACTTTTATCTTAGTAGTTTCGATATTTAGCATCCCATAAAATAGGCTCAGATTGAAAAAAATCGATAAATTTCAACTCTATTTATTATTCCACATTTTTACGAAAGAAAATTCTCGAAAAAAACAAACAATATGGATGTCTGCCCACCGCCGCTCATTAATCTGCAATGAGACAAAACGTGAGTGTAGGACCCTTCTCTTTTCTCGCCCGAGAAATCCTTTGGCTCGGCCAAAAATACCGACACCGATCGGAGAACAGGCGAGCCAGAGAACGAGAAGGCGAGAAGCTCTTCACACTCACGCTTCTCGGGTGTTCTCGGGGGTTCTCTACGAGAGTCTGGAGGCCCTTTTAAAATGGATTAGGTGCTAGGCAAACCTACTCTATCTCAACAATATACAAGGCTTGATGGCGTTTAAACATCGTTTAATTGTATTTAAATAATGTACAACCTTCTGTAAAGATTTGATATATTTGAACCCTTAGTGACCTAAGTTTTATAAAAAAAAAAATCAAATAACACAACCAAACCATCGATAATAAGTTACTTAAATAATGTTAACACATTATAAAACCAACAATAATTCATCTTAAGACTTGTAGTATCTTCGTTTGTATTCAAATTCTTGTACATCTTCATACTCGCCACTCGACCAAAACACTGGAACAGTGTGCGCCAGACTTTACACAGCTTAATAGTCAACTTGCCTTCTGAAGCAACATAGATTACACGAAAGTTAGTAAGAAATATTCATAGTCCTTTTAGTCGGTGAGTGGTTCAGATAAGATCGAGTAGTCGATATCAGGAATTAATTGAATAAAACGCTGTGTGGGGGAGGGCTCATGAATATGGATTCAAGTTGAAGTAGTCTTCGGCATTGTAAAAAGTTCAAGTAGAGTCTGCCATTAGACGGGGGCGATGCAAGTGCGGTTTATTAATTTGAATAGAAGTTTAAATGGAAAACGGTAAGGTATATTTTGCTTTGTTAATTAAATTTTCAAAAAAAAATTAGGTATTTTTATATGTAGCAATTGTTAATTTTAGAGATTTTCATTAATTTTACGGACATATGAAAATAATAAATAGTAACATAAAAAAACTACGCGTAAAAATAAAAGGTACGCGATAAAATCCCGTAATAATAATTATCATTATATAAAAAAACTAAGTTTTTAGTTATATCCAAAGTTGGTACGTTCAACGTACCAACGTAACCCGAAATGATACAAGCGATCCTCCTTAAGCCAGAGTACCTTTACCAACTCGGCCACGGAATCCATATTCGTCGGGTTGAAAATCTCGATAAGCTCATTTATCGATTAAAGCATCAATTTCATTTGTCATTTTTCAGTTTAGGTAAATCAATTTTATTTGGTCTATAACTCGTAAACTTTACATCATTACTAAATCGCTATCTGATCCGCTCTCGCTTGTTCACTCCGTCCAAAGCCGAGCTCGCTTACATAATTTCCCTGAGACAGGTTTATGATGTAGAAACAAAGATTCGAAGCAAAACCCCAGAGTGGGGGAGCTGGGGGTTGGCTTGGAGCCAGCCTTTATCGAATTCATGTAAAAGATGGAAATTGAGGTGAGAAATAGCAGCGGTGTTTGTGCCTGTCGAATGTGGGATAACGTTCTCTGAATCTGTATGCGGTGTGATTTTAAAATTGTTCAATTTTATAAAGAAAATAATTTGTTTGAGCTAAAATGTATGTAAATGTACGAACGGAAGTGGGATTGATACTTGATAGATGATAGATGTTGTACGAAGACGTACAATATTACCTTAGGTGTCTGATTCTACTGGATCGGCATCTTTACACCCTTGTACTCAGTGCTTTACTGATCACGCTCCGATCATTACATGTGACGGAATCGTTTACCGCGTATCTAGGTTCATTGTAACATTGTAATAAACTTTCAAGTGTGATCGGTGTATGAACTTTTGCACTCCACTTAACTACTACTACCTACTTACTAAGAACTGTACTGTGCAGTCCAACTGGACGGTACAGATGTACCGTAGATGCCAACTCTGGTGACGGAGTTTTTAGGCCTCCGTCGTGGTTTAGCGACTTAAAAGCCGGGACCGACAAAACGTGCCTCTGAACCACGGAAGCGCTCAGCTCGTAATGCCACGTGTGGTCACCCATCCAAATTGTGATAGCGCACAACTTTGTTTAACTTAAACGATCAAGAACCTCTCAGCTAGCTACGCCATGAGCGCTTCAACGTCTCAGCAAACTACTCCACGAGCGTTTACTATTTCAACTAAGATACAAGTATTATACTCGGCAGTGAGATTGGCAGATGGTATAACTATAGTTGTAGGCCATAGATGGACAAGACTAGCAGAGGAGACTAGCAGAGGACTGTATTGGATGGCACAAAAAAGAGAATTTAAAAAAAAAAAATCACAAAAAAAAGACCTTAGTATTGCTAGTATTGGGTGAAGTCAATGAAAATACTAGCTTTAAATCTAATAAAAAGAAATACCGTTAGTTTCCACGTGATATTTTTTTCAAATTCCGAGAAAGAATAAGCTATTTTTATCATGATTTTGTTTTTTAATTTTGATAAATACTTATTAATTCTAAAAAACCGTTAATGGCACAGTATTTTATTTTAAATCGCTTTTATAAACCCAAAATAAGGATCACCCTAAATCTTTTATTTATCTGTCTCTTTCATAATCTTGGAGGACCATATTGTTTTCTAAAAGTACAATACTTAAAGTAAGTCTTACTGTGTTAGTAATAGAGTGTTTAATTTATTAATAACTAAATCCAAGATCAGAATTCAAATTAATCGCACCAGCCCATTCCATTGGACGGTGAACATTTTCGCAGCTATTCCACGCATTTTATGTTCGCTTTCAAAAATGTATAATTTTTTAGTAGCAGACTTTTCACATTCACAGGCAGTTAGGCAACTTTTAAACAGAGTAAATGGACTCGTTAATCCATTTTAGTGGGCCCCAAGATGGGGGGAATCATGGGGATCACACTCAGAGTAAAGATTCTATGTAAATAGGTATACGAGTAAAAGTGACATTGTAATAGTTATGTTACGGGCAATGTGATAAATCCGGTCATTATGAATAATGACAGGTCCGTATGCATAATGACCGTGTCAATTGGGCAATGTGATAAAAACTGCATGAATAATCACTTTGCCCGGTCATTATGAATAATGGCCACCCTATCTTGGGCAATGTAATAAATTAGATGAATTGCAGTGTTTTAATTGATTTACTACATTTCTGGCGCTTCGGCGGCCGCTACCGCGGCACGTTCGCTCGCCTCGCGCGTAGTTTTTTTACTAACCTAACATAACCTAACCTACAGATTTTAATTCACTTTATCACATTGCCCGGCTATAAGTAGGGCACTATTCATACTGCCCGGTCTAAGTGATAAATTCAAGCCTTGATTTATTAAATGGACCACGGGCCGTCGGGCATTATGAATACGGACCGGTCAAAGTAATAAATTTATCAAATTGCCCGACGCTCTTGGTCATTATTCATAATGACCGGTCCATATGAATAATGCCCGATTAATCAAGTTGCCCGTAACAGTTACATGGCTATGGATTGAACAAGGACTAGCAAGAAACATGCTGAGTTGTCTGTGTCTTCAAAAATTATAGTATTGTTGTCAAATAGATGTTGAAAGAAAGGCAAAATTCTGTGAAAGTAATTACATTACAAATCTATTGGAACTAAAAAAAATAATTTGATGACCATGATTTTAATTGTTTTTAATTATTTTTGAAAGTACCTTATAATAATTTTGTGATATTAATGCAAAATTACTATTACATAAAATGTTTTTGCATAAGTACCTACTTAATTCTAAATTTCCAGTTTCATTTGCGCGTACTCTGAAGTTATTAAAAAAAGTTATTTGAAAAACCAAACACTAATAATAACTATTTCGAGCATATTCCTCGTTTATTTGACACAGCGACAGAACTCCGCGGCTTAAACGCTCATTCTTCGTCCCATGGGGGTGACTATTCCTAAGCTGTTATGCGCTGTGGTATAATCTTACTCTGTGACACTGAAAGACGTTCTCTTGTCTAAAATACTTGATATTTGGAAAGCTTATTAAATTTTCCGTAAAGTTTGCGAATTAAATTAAAATGTAGCGAGAAGCATCGAGGTGGGTTGAATTAATTTTCAATTAGATTTGTTGGTTCTGTTTTTTTTTAAATTAGCTTTCTATTCATCTCTTATTCTAGTCTTTCTTTCAATAAAAAAATCCGAATTGCGTTTATTGGCTACTTATCCCTTCCTAAACAGTTTTTTATACTACTAAGGTAGCAGACAAGCATACGGTCCACCTGATGTTAAGCGGTTACCGTAGCCTATGGACGCCTGTGTCACCAGAGGAGTCACACTCGCGCTGCTGACTCTTTAAAAGAGGAATCACTGCACCGACAACGCAATGGACCAGACTGGCAAAGCTTTGGCAACCTTACTCACCGCAGGAACACAACACCATCAATAAACCCAATACCTACAACATTTAAAGTTTAGGTACTGTCAGCGACAAAAAGCGATAAACATTTTGAGTTTTTTAAGTCACTTTTTCTTCACGCTATGTGCGAAATTGGTAACTTTTGTTTAAAAGTAGTAATAGAGTAGAGCAAAGCATCTAATGTTAGCTAAAATTTTGATGATAATTACTGGTTCAGTAGATTAATAACATTTAAAACTCAAAATGTTCATCGATTTTTGTCGCTGACTGTACCACTTGGCCACAAGCACATCCCGAACACTCGACAAAATCTCTATGCAAAAGCGGCGTCTAACTACCTATTTACACAGACACTACACAATGTCATTTTTGTAAACGCGCAATTGTGTGCGTGAAGTAAGGTTGTCACAGCATGAATAATTATTGTACGCTGTGGTCTCGGTCTCGTCGTCGTGTCTGCGCGCGGGGCGCGTCCCTAGCTCAAAGTCAGCCCCTCGCAAGCTCAAATTCGGTCGCGCGGTGAGGGAGCCCCGATTGGTGGGGCGGAGACAGTGGCCATTCTATACGTAGTATTATTATCTATTCTATGCCACAACTCTCTAGCCACGATAAATATCATTGTCGGAAAGGTCATCTCCCATTAATTACACTTCACGAAAACTGGTCAGTCACGTTTCTTCACTGCGCCCTAAATTCTGAAAGTGGGGCGATTTAAGTAAATTTTGTAAATTTGTCATCGCCCCGGGATTACGGACCTGCGACCCGCTTTATAGCTGCGGTGTATTTTGTAAGGATTTTGATACAGTTTGATAGTAATAGCATAGATCAAAATGGTTTACCTTTTAGTTAGTAATAGTGAATATTTGACGCAAATTATTTTTACCTAAATGTTTGGATAATTTAGATTTTAATGTGCTATGTGGTAAACAATAAAGTTTATCTATCTATTTTCGTGAACGATTTTTGATATGGCTATTAATATTAAAACAAAATGTGAAAGAAATTGGAAAGTACCTAATTTTTTGGTTACAAATGGAAGGGGAAGATCTCGGCGAACATTCTTCAACCAACTGAGAGAAAATGAGATTTTTCTAAAATGTCACCACATTTTAGAAAAATCTCATTTTTGCTGGTGTCAAGAATTTCAAATCTCACTAAAAGAGCACTAATTCTAAATTGCCTCTCTATAAATTTTATAACCAGCTCGTTAAAATGATTTGAGTAGACTTAAACTTTACGCTCCCTTACCAAAGCCCAAAACCTGGTACAACTCACATAAAGTAAACAAAACGTTCCGATTTACGTTCCGAGGATTAAAATTACGATTCAACTTCTCTTAATGCCGTACTAACTACTGTTTAATCTGTGCCTCGTTCTATACTAACTGTCTTATCATCTGTGTTGACTGGCATACTAACAATGTTACAAACTGTGCCCGATGGGGTATAATGAGTGTACAAAGGATTAATTAGTTTCAAATCCTTTCATCCTCTCAAACTCAGCTTTATAAAGTCTTCAGCCTTTCTTCAGAGGAAATTAGTGTCTAATACCTCGTTAAAGTTTTCTTGAGACAATTTAGAAGTGAAAAACTTTGACATTTTAAAGTAGGTACTTACCTGTATTGGCAATTGTTTGAAAGTTTCTGAATGTAGTTTTCATGGACGTGATAAAAAAATCTCACTTATTTCGTTTTTTGTATATTTTTGGATTCTGGACATCAGTCAAAAAGATTATTTCATTCATAGTGCTATAAGCCATTCGTGACATTTCGGTCAGTGCCATTCATCATTCCTCGTGTCACGTTTATCCCGGAAATATATCCAAGTGAAGGCACGTACCTTCTGTTTGAAACGTCGGATTGCAACACCTTTGTGCTTCCTATCTTATTTCGTATTCGAATGTGGAAACGCTCAATTTTTTATGAAATAAATACAAATTTACAAACAATAAAAAAGGCTTTGGAGTTGTTAATTGGTTCACATTTTCAGATTTTCATTCGATAACACAATTTAAACTTTCGCGACCAACACTTTTTTTTTTAATATTAACTGGACGAGACTTTATAGCGTACTAGCTGCTGCCCGCGGCTTCACTCGCGTGGTACCCGGATAAAAAGTAGCCTATGTTACTCTCCGGCTCTCCAACTATTTCCATACAAAAAATCACGTCAATCCGTCGCTCTGTTTTGACGTGAAAACAGGACAAATAAACTTAGGCCTTTACATCTGTACTAGATGATTTATACAGTGTTAGGAGGCAATCTTTTGCCTACACTTAACGGGACACTGTAGTGCCCGGGACAATTTTTAGATGAAGTAGGCTTGCCCAGCACCTACACCATCCTCTCAGCTTAACCGGCCATATCCACAGGAAAGACATGGTCAATACGTGTGGGACTGACTAAGCCGCGGGTTTCCTCACGATGTTTTCCTTTACCGTTTAGAGCTCGTGTTAATACGCATATACATTTTTTGAAACGGAAAATCCATTAATGCACAGCCAGGTTTCGAACCCACGACCTTCGGATTGAAAGTCGAGGTACTAATCCCCACGGCCAACACGGCTCAACATACAAATAAACACACTTTCATATTTATAATATGGGTACGGATTAGTATACTCGTGACCACGGTGACTGTAACGTAATCCAAAACTTCAAACTAAATAAAATTACAGTAGGAAGGGCATAGTGGGTTTTTCTGACTCTATATTCGAACATCCCAACTGGGGAAGTACCTCCGCCTTACAGAATATCGCAGCCAAATAACATCATTCTTCTCGAATGGTGTTGTGTTCCTGTGGTAAGGTTGCCAGAGCTCTACGAGGAAGCGCTGCGGTCAACTCGTAGACCAGTCTTGTCCATTGTGTTGTCGGCGCAGTGATTCCTCTTTTAAAGGGTCAGCAGCGCGAGTGTGACTCCTCTGGTGTCACAGGCGTCCATAGGCTACGGTAACTGCTTACCATCAGGTGGGCCGTATGCTTTTCTGCTACTTAGTAGTATAGAAATAAAAAACACAATTATTTCAATACGCGACTAAGTCCCTTTAATATAAAAAAATATCTAATACCTAACTATCTTATCACGCAACAGGCTTATTACTTTGTGTTGAAGTACTTCCGTGCCGTTCTGTGAGAATGGAAATATAATGAATAATAATGAATACCTAAGCTTTTACGTTTCTAAGAAAACATTGTCAATGACTATCAGAGGTCATAGGCCTAATAAAATAGTGACATGAAAAGTATTGCGCCTCGGAAGCAGAAACGTCCTAGAATGATCACGTGCGTTCGGAATGTCGGAAATGCGTCGCCTTTTGCTATCCGGCTGTCGCCTCCGATACTAATTAGATAACGTTTTAAGGTTCGATTTCTTGATATGCGACTAAGGGTGGATTCTACCAAACTGTCATCTTACTCCCAGAGTAGTTATTCCATTAGCCGACAGAATTCGAAAAACATTTGTTTAGAAAGCGTAACCGAACATTATTAGGTGCATTCAAATTATCCTGGTTATAAGGTGTCAAGTTTACAATGTCAAAATATTCAAACAAACTGCAATTTAGCTGTGGTTTAATCTCCAGATAAAACTTATTCCAGTTTGGTAAAATCCAGCCTAAACATTTTTCGGTTGTAATAAATCTCTCTCTCTCTCTCTCTCTCTCTCTCTGTGGTCAGCTCTTCATGTCTTAAGATCGTGATCACTGGTGGTTTTCGTGATAGAGTGGACAGCTTGCCTCCAACGAGTTCTATAACACGGTGGACCACATCGTAGAACCTTATAGAACGTAGCACCTAGTTATAATAAATGAGGTGATGGAAAGTGTAAATGACACTTTCTTTTCTCAGCTTGGCACTATCAATGTGAGATTTATACTTAAACTGAAATGAACTGAATGAGAGAACATTGTTTAACTTGATTATGAAAAAACACAAAATTTTATGTTCAAAAAACTAAAACGCCAGGTTTCATTAAATCATATTTAGTTACATCATCGTCATAGAGTTAGTTTGGCTGTAAAATCGACTTTATATTTTAGTTTTCATCCTATGTTATTCCTTCTTTGCTGACTTAAAAGAAAACTATTCTTTTATTTGACAATAAGACACTAAATTTCTACTAAAGCCGCTTTAAAGACAATACATTCATTAAAAGTCGCACGCTGCGGTCGCGTTATTGGAACGCCACCTTAAGTCCCCTTAGTTTATGACCCGAGAATTATAGCTGTAATAAGTTTGGTCCCGCAGTTTTGGAACAAGCAATTTTGATGTTAATCAAACTTTTGATCTGTCCCACTTTGGGAATAGTTTTTATTGGAGCATCGTTGGCTCATAATAAAGTTTCATATAGCCTAATTGTAAATACTTTGAGCAATAACTTTGTTTACCGATACTAAAACTTTGTTTATTTTGGGATGTAATCATAATCCACGCTTGGTTCTGCTCCAAGCCTATGAAAATGTTTTGATAACAAATAATTTATGAATTATTCTCCTGCTCGCAGCTTCGCTCGCGTGGTACCAGGATAAAAAGTAGCCTATGTTACTCTCCAGCCCTTCAACTATCTCCACACAAAAATCACGTCAATCCATCGCTTTGTTTTGACGTGAAAGCAGGATAAATAAACAAACAAATTAACACACTTTCACATTTATAATATGGGTACGGATTAATAGTATTATACAAATAGCCAACGGATCCGTTAGCCAGACGTTGACTTATTTGATCAGAATAAAAAAAAAGTCTCGACAGCACCATCAGGTTCAACTAAAGTTAAGAACTGTCCAGGTGACCCGAAAAAATAATCAAAATGAATGAAAATGAAGTTATGAAGATGAAGAAAATGAAGAGTTTAAAATAATTATGAACACACACACATTGATAAAATTTTATGAATAGCTTCCGTCCGCATCTTAAATCAATGCCCGAAGAATTAAATCAATTAATTTAGTACATTGACAAAAGTCATCGTAAAAGTAACTTACATACACATTTGTCAGCTATCATTTTGCTACTGAATGAGTTCGAATGTAATTCCAACATCGATTTAGATCATAAAAAGAAACTACCAATTGGAATAACCCATTCTTTTGGTAATAATCATATTTTCCATTTCATAATAGATGGAATAAACTTCTACACAGTCTGGGTTGTGAGATATACCTATTTTATGTTCACGGTCCATTACTAAGCTGATTAAAATAAGCTCTTTCCACTCACTTATTTTCCGTAATTTTTTTGAAATAATCTTTTCATATAAATTTTAATCTATCTCAAACAAGATAATTCATCATCCTACTATACTACCTTATCGTACTTCTTACTGATCACATTAATATTATAAATGCAAGGATGTTTGGATGAATGTTTAAATGAATGTTTAACTTTGTTCCTCTATAACTCGACAACCACAACATCGATTTGTCTGAAATTTAAAATATAAATAGATAATGACCGGGAATAGGATATAAGCTACTTCATTTTTTAATCTGCTTACTTTTTTTAATCTGGGTAGCTCGAGCGAAGCCGCGGGCGGAAGCTAGTTACAAAATAAAATCGCTTCGCCACGCTATCAGTACGCGTTATGTTTGACAAGGCCTTCAAGCCTGCTTGCCGTTTTTTCAAGTTTATTATTTTATTAAAACTAACTTTAATCCCATGGATTCTCTTCAACTTGAAGCCCCTCAATATTGCAACTGTTCCATAGCTTACTAAACTTCTTTATTACGAATATGTATTTATAAAACAACTCCACTTCGAAGTTGCAAGTTAGCGCTGTGGGATTAGAGATTGTGATCATCAGTTTTTGCGGAGCAAGCCAAACTTTTGCAGTAAGCTGTTTTCTGAGTTTAAACCCCTATAATACGGATTAAATAATGCACTTTTAATGTTAATACTTTTTATGATTGCAACTTTTCGTTTTAAAACTTAAAGCTGTACGAATTATTATAAAATTAAGACCAATATCGCTTCAGTTTAAGCCAGGTTTAAAGTAATCATGAAGGTGAATACCAAAGGTTCTCTGTTGTTTGACACCCCATCTAGTATTACGAGTAGTATTTAGTATAGTTTTATGGTTGTTTGGAAGAAATCGCGAACGATAAGACCGCTGATTGTAGGACATTGTATCTCGAAAAATAGCTTAAAACATTTTGTGAAATTTGTGTCCTCAATAAAGTTCTTATTTATTCATTTATTTTATTTAATGATTAATCTTTTTTTATTTAATCCTAGTCAGGGTTATTATGTTTGGTATTAGGCTAGACTAGCTATGCTAACTGTTAAACTGTTGAATAAAATCATACATACATCCATCCATCCATCCATCCAAACTTTCGCATTCACAATATTAGTGTGATAAAACTCCTCACTTGTTTTAATTTCGAACCCTCAGTGCAAAGATGTTTGTCTTTTATCTGTTCCGTGCACGCTTAATAACCGGCCATTCTCTCGTCTACATTACAAAGATGACAGCTTCACCGTCCCCATATCTCTGGCTTACTGAAGATGTGAGGGATAGAATCCATGTTCACAGCCAATGTGACAATAAGTAATGCCTTGCCGGGGTCTGTATTTTCAGAAAAGTGTAATTTTGGTGTCTTCAAATGGAGAGTCAATAGGTTCCATCTAGGTAAGCGTGCTCCATCTGAGACCGCACTGTTGCTTCACATAAGGCATGATGTGGTCAAACGCAAACCTATTTTGGTTAAAAATAAAAAGTAAACAAATACTAAACCAAAAAGTAAATATTTTACACAGCAAATCTAGCTTGAAACTTAGCAAATTGTGTGTGAAATCAGATAACTGCCCCGATAGTGACCAGAATCGGTCTCAAACTGTCAAATATGACAGTTCATAGACCACGAAAGTAGCTCTGATCTCAACGAGACCGAACGCGACAAAAGATGAAGAGAGAGACGCGATCTACGCGATCGTTTTGACAGTTTGAGACCAATTTGAGGTTTGAGACAAGATAGACAGACATACAGCCTGGCCTGCTGATATACTTATTGCACGTGACCGTGATAGATGGCACAAACTCATGAAGGCCTATACCCAGCAGTGGGAAAATTGGACTGTATGACTATGATGATGATGATATACTTATATTCGTTAGACTCATATCCTTTCTATCCTTCTATGCCTTTTCATTTCGATCTTTCTTTCCCCTCGCCAATGGTAAAATGGGCCGAGTCCGAGGTACAAATTAATCTCCCGAACAAAGCTATGAGGCGAATGCTCATCTAGATAGCTTCCATTGTTGTAGCTTTAGGCTTATTTTACACCAGAGTTAAGCCTGGTTTTCACGGAATCAGTTGCTGCTGGACAGTGAAGGACAGTTACTGTCCGACAGATAATGGGTCCGTGAAAATAAAGTTGAGTCAGATCCAACCGATCAGTTAATGTTGGTCAGCTACTGTATTTTTTTTTTATTCTACTGTCTACTGCAAGACGGCGTCGCGGCAGACCTAGAGAGTGATGGCGTGACGAGCTGAATGCCTTTAACATGGCGTGGGTCCAAATGGCACAGGATCGTGATGTTTGGAAGGATCAAGGGGAGGGCTTTGCCCAGCAGTAGGACATAATGGCCTAACTATTATAATAATAATACTGTCTACTGATTTTTCTCCACCCCCTCTGGGCCTCTGGGCCTCTGGGCATAATGGGCCACCACTCGCTCCATACAAATGCAACTAGACAATGGACAGCCAGTGCCAAAGGACAGTAAACTAAATTTTATTGCGCTGGTCAGTCATTTCGCTCGCGTGACTACTATGCTGTGCAGGCCGTGAAAACGCAATGGGTTAGAAACGCCAAGGTCAGAACTAGTAGCACAGTAGCTGTGTGCTACTGTCTCCTATGCAAAGCAGTAGTGAAAACACGTCGGGAATGTGACTTTACTGCATGTGACAGTATGTGACAGTCTTCTTCTTCTTTCGTATGAGCAAGTGGCCAACTCTGACGGAGTTTTTAGGCCACCTAAAAGCCTCCGTCATGGCTTAACGACTTAAAAGCCGGGACCGACACTCAACGTGCCCTCCGAAGCACGGAAGCGCTCAAGCTCGTAATACCACTTGTGGTCACCCATCTTAAAAGTGACCGCGCACAACGCTGCTTAACTTCAACGATCAATCAAGAACGTCCAAGCAAGCTATGCCACGAGCGCTTCATATGTATGAGTGACAGTAAAATGTACAGTTGCTGACTACAGGGTGGTCAGGAACTGGCTCTGTGTAAACCAGCCTTACAGTCATTGCACTGTTGTTTCTATCATAAAACGAAAGCTATGTTATGCCTACCGTATATGAGTGCTTACTACTATTGTTATGTACTTACCGCACCACCTGTTTGTTGTATAGGTACTTCAATTTTCTAGCTTAAAATACACCTATATTGAGAGTGGGCGCTGATACCTATACAGAATATCTTTATCTAAGTCTAGGTATAGCTAGTTGTGTCACATTGTGAACCTTAGGCTAAGAAATTATGTTTACCTATATCTGTAATGTATACTTTTTGTTTATTTTATGGTGCTTGCTCAATAAACAAATTTACAAAAATATGTGCGTTGACACGAGCTCTAAAGAGTGAAGAAAAACTTTGGAGGAAACCAGTTAGCTTTCAATTATCAGCGATGGGCTGAAACTGGCACTTAAGGAATGCTTCTGCAAATGTAAAGTTATGTAAATCACATATTTTTTTGATTGAAAATTTTAGAACCCGTTCAGCTTTCTTCGCAATCCAATAACCTAACTTTTTTGTAGGAACATCAATGACGATATCAAACCTTTTATTGTTGTACCAAAGAAATTTATTAATTGTCTTGCGAATAAATATTTACCCACATTTTTATCTTTTTCTATTCTTTTATCAAGACTATAAAGTAGGCGGAAGCTCAGTACATTTTAAAAGCTTGTATGTTTGTTAGGGTCAAATCTTACAAGTTAAATTTGTCCCATTACCCAGTGTCCGATTGAGCTGATTTTTTTTTATTTCGTGCTCCGTAAAAATATTCTAACGTTTTTAAATAATCAAACCTATTTTTAATGCTCACTGCTATCAATGTTTTTGTGATAAGCAGTGATCGGAATTAGGCGGGCTAAAATACCTAAAGTTCAAAAAACAGAGGCAAAAAAGGGGAGACTTCCTTACTACAAGAATTTTATTCTTGTAGTAAGTAAGAATTTTATTGAAAGTTAGCACAATTTTCACAGTGAGTACGTACATTTAAAATTAATGTTAATAATATTGTGAACTAATTCAAATAATTTTTCTATTTGACCGACGGAAAAAAGTTTTTTATCCTTATAATTTACATTTTAGTTTTTGTTATTAACTCAGGTAAAAAATTGATTCACCTTAATGTTAGATGTTCTTTATTAATGTCCTGGAAACGGAAATAATTGGGTCGAAAAGTATTTAGTCCTAAGGCGTCTCCATTTGTCTCTGTTATTTTTCGAACTTTAGGTATTTTAGCCCGCCTCATTCCGATCACTGGTGATAAGTAACAATCAATATTTTTTTATGTAAAGCGAGTAAGTAAATTTATTACTTTTTTCCATCCCTATTCTTTCAACGAAGAAATAAATGGGTGGTTTATTCCGTAAAAATATTCATTCCTTTTGTTTAAACAAATCCATAGCGACATTTCAATGGCCATTGTAATCAATCACAATACAGCTGGAAACGATGTTATTTATATACAGAATCGAATATATTCACGTAATCCCTTGACGGTGTATCAGAATCAGTTAGGCTTATTGCTGGAAAAGCGGTGACTGATATTTCCGACCGTCAAAATGTAGAAATATGATTTTTATATTAACCTTTGTATACTACTGCCGCTGGGCAAAGATCTTCTCAAAGATCTCTACTAACTCAATTTTGGCCATCACTCAATCTTTCGCAAAACTTACTTAGGCCTTTTACATCTTTACTAGATTTATACAGTGTCAGGAGGCAATATATGCCTACACTTAACGGGACACTGTAGTGCCTGGGACATTGTTTGAGATGGAGTAGGCTTGCCCAGCACCTGCACCATCCTCTCAGCTTAACCGGCCATATCCACAGGAAAGACATGGTCAATACGCGTGGGGCTGACTAAGCCACGGGTTTCCTCACGATGAAACGATGAAGGAAACCTTTCGCAAACCCGATAAGATACTGTTTGAAATATACTTATCACAAAAAATGACGATAAAATTTGTTACAATGCTGGTTCTGGTTCTGGAAAGAGTTATCAACAATTCATATCTTGGATTACTTGTCTTATGTGTGATCGTTATCCGAGTATCGGACGGGATCAGCTGTGTTGATTGGACGCTGCGTGATCACTGTGAACCAATCTTTGTACCTACCTACTTTTTTCGTGTTGAACCGATCCTGCGTTGTTTTAGTTTTTACCCGGCTGACTGTCAAGTCAGACAGGGTTATGTAGATCGCGCGTTTCTATGTATGTTCGTGGGTATGTAAGTAATATTCTTTATTACCACGTTACTCCTAAACGGCTGGATGGATTTTGATGAATGAGGTATCGTTAGAATCGTCTCCATCTCGATTGTGCTCTAGGATACTTTTTATTTCGATAAATCAAATAGTGCGGCTAGAAAATGCAATAATGTGTGAATTTTCAAAATGAAAATCACGCCATCATATCAAAATCCATGTCAAAATCAAGAGGTTGGTGGACTGATATCAAATATATATTTTTTTTAAATCTAACATGACATCTTCGAAGACTAAATCGAGTCTCAAAATTTTTGAAAATCTATTTTTCACCTTAAACAGAATTGCTAAACAAAATGCATACTAAAACTTTATATTTAGTCACACGCAACGTTTAGAACAAACTGCATCGAAATTGGTTCAGCCATTTAGGAGTTATCTCATATTTAAGAAATATCTTACACGCTTTTAATTTTACACACAGAGCCATCTGTGTGTCAACTGTGACAACAACGTTTAGGAAAATGCGCACGGCATCGAACCCTAGATACCTACCTATTAATAAAATTGTAATTTAATTTTGTGATTGATAAGATAATGCTGTTTCCAACTTTTCAGTTCAGCCGGGTTTTTTTATTTTTGAATAAATTGCTTGTTTAAAGTACAATACTGCAGAATTTGATAAATTTTAAATAGAACAATCGGGATTGAATGCCCAGGTACACAAGCTTCTGCCTATCGAATAATTTATTATTACCTAAATTATAAGTATTGATTACATTTTTAGTACCTACATACCAACATTTAGCAAAGTTAACATTCTAATGACAGGTTGTAAGCCCATTGACGATTAATTTCGAACGTAAAATCCATGATTCACGGCCGCGTTCGAACCCACGACCTTCGGATCGAATGTCGAGGCACTAACGCACTCGGCCAATACGGCTCTTAAAGTACGAGTAGATAATTTACAAAAAGATTGATTTTTGTAAGGATCGATATTTTAAGTTTTACCAATTTGTTTTGCCTTTATTGCACAATTGAAACCAAACAATCAAGCAAAATGGTGAAACACACACATATATTTTTAGACAGACCTTCAATTTTAGAGGCTTCGATGTATGTATATACACTGGTGTTTATTTGAAATGTTTTTACTTTTATTTTTCCCGTTTTATCTTTCATTTTCATCTTTACAACCCATTCTCTCATCATTCCAAACAATTGGAAGTTAACTAAGAAAAACAACTTGGTTTTATGTTGCTAGTAAAGTGATGGTGTCTAGACTATATCTGAATCTACGAATATATCTTAGAATGTAATCCATAAACTTTGATTGAGATCTAATAAAATGATATTCATTGACTTTCACTGTCACGAATCGAAACTCGAAATGAAATGAAATGAAATGAAATTAAATTAAATGAAATGAAAAGAAATGATTTATTTGCGATCGTGCATTTTATCATTTTGTTTTTTAGACGCACATCAAAACTATTTATTTATTTTTATCCTGCATCGTCCCATTACTGGGCTGTTATTATCTTGAATAACTTTATGTACTTAATTAATTAATACACACGCAAATTAATTAATTGCCTTTTTATTTTGTTGATCGACCGACATAACAGTAATTCAAAAAACCACAGATAACTTTAAAAGTATTGCCTCTATAAGCTAACTAAATTATTCTAAACTAGTGCTACCCTCTATATCGACTAAATATCTAACATGGGCAAAGGCCTCTTATCTTGTTTTCACACCTCCCCATTTTAAACCTTATTGCGTCAGTCATTTGTATGCCTGTATGACATCAAAATTATGCAGAAAAATATTCACAACTGCGGCTTATTACTCACAAAACCAAACTAAGTTTAGAGGGTGACATAGACTAGGTTAGTCAGTAGAATTAATAAAGTACCATACAAAGTCTCAAGTTCTATTGAAGCCATTAAGTGTACTCATTTATTACCTGATGCTGTACAAATAGTAAGGGACAATTTAGGTAATCCAAATAAACATTTTGGGCAAAATCCCACCCTTGTCGCTGTAGTAGCATACTTGAAGTAAATAGCGATGATGGAGCTTAAAAAGAATAACCTCTTGACAACACACATATTTTCTCAGCCGAACAAATAAGCAAATAGCAAGAGGGTTTCTTAGGCCGGTTTTAGTCTCACGCTCACCATCAGCGCTGATAGGTGAGCGATCTTTATTGCAATGAAATAAGGATACTGATTGCTTAGCAAAAATGGCTACGCTGATTGCTCTCGTCAGTGCTGGACAATCAGTATCCTTATTTCATTGTAATAAAGATCACTCGCCTATCAGCGCTGATGGTGAGCGTGAGACTAAAACTGGCCTTAATTTAACTTGAAACAGAACGAAGCATGCCGGATTAGGTACCAGCACACACGCTTTAAAATTCCCTTGGGCGACACAAGCTTACCTCAGTGAGGCTTGGTCTTAGTGTCAGCTACGAGCGTTTTATTTCTTTAATTTAAACTACGTACGTAAGATGTCAACACGTACGGTTTTAGAACTTTTTAAGCTTTGCTTGGTTGGGAGTGGTCTTAATGTCAGCGATGCGTTTCCCATTACCTTAGTCTATCTTACGAATACAGTGTCGAATGCGGATAAAAGTTTTACTCGAATAAAATTTTAGAAATGACAGAAGCACAAAACATGACATTATTTATTTTTATAGATATTTTTATTACTGATTTTAAAATTTGAAGTCGTATAAATATTTTTCTAGATTACAAACTAAATGGTCGTCCTTCTATCCACAGCAATTAAAGCGAGAAAAAATGCCAAGTAAATACCAAATGGGCTCGAATACTATCATTTTACATTTAGCTAAGAGAGAGTTAGCTAAAATATTTGCAGATCACACAAACATTTGTTCCGCGGCGGGGATCGAACCCGCAACCTCCTGCGTCACAGGCGGGCCTTTCCCTCAAATTCTTAGCTAAGTTAAATTCTCGGCTAAAACCAGAGGACTGTCTTGCTTCCTGTAAGTTTCAGATTTATCGCTACCCTCGTACACTGCAACCTCAAACCTTTCCTCTTTTCTTATCGCCTGTGTTCGCTGCAGGGCGTATTTGAGCGCATAGGAGCGCTCGCTAATTGAGTCGCACGAACTTCTTGGGTGATTCGAAACGCGAAACAAACCTAATTTCACGCATATTTTGCCGCTTTTCATTTAGCCTATAAGGCGCGGGTAAGTTGCGCTCAAACGTATTTACTTTTGTTCTGTTGATTGTTTGAATAGGGGTCGGTGAAGTTCACTTCAAGAATTCAGCCGGACTAAATTCTTGAAGAGGACTTTACCGACTATTTGAAGATTCAGTGTTTTTTTTTTATTATAATCATTAGAGTAATAAACTAATGATTTAATTTGGAGCAGGTACTTTGAATTACACCTCCATACGTCTCTGGCTAATTCAAAGTGTTCTAAAAACTGATTTTAATATTAACATTGACCTTTAGATACACCTACGAACAAACTCGTTGATATTAGTAACAAAACAGAATGCTTGAATTTCTAGAAACTATAGTTAATTGATACAGGCGTGACTTTGCGGAAGTCCATATTCAGATTTTTTTGAAAATTCTAAAATATCTAGTACTTCTCCGCTAATCTACATACTGAGATTATACAGGGTGAATTTTTGAGACGGGGCAGTAAGGGCAGCTACCTTAACCGTTGTAGCTAGAGGAAAACGTTCTTAGGAGACCATCCTTAATTTTTGAAAATATTTCGACCTGCATTCACAGATTTTGAAAAAAATGTACAGTCAGCGAGAAAATGGGCCATTTACACAAAAACTTTTTTTGATGCCAATCGATCCTGTTTCATCTAAGGATAAAAAGGCTCTTTCAGACCAACTGAGGTTAGAGTACTAGAAAAGTCAGAAATCGCTAAAATGTATTTCTGAGACAAGACAGTAAGGGCTACCTTAACCGTTGTAGCTACAGGAAAACGTTTTTAGGAGACTGTCCTTAACTTTTGAAGATATTTCAACCTGCATTCACAGATTTTGAAAAAAAATGTACAGTCAGCAAGAAAATGGGCAATTTACACAAAAACTTTTTTTGATGCCAGTCGATCCTGTTTCATCTAAGGATTAAAAGACTCTAGCGGACCAACTGAGACAAGAGTACTAGAAACGTCAGAAAACGCAAATAACTTTGATTATACATTTCGTACGAAATCAATTTGTCATTTGTCATAATTTTTCATCATTTTGTCGAAATATCTTCAAAAGTAAGGGTAGTCTCCTAAGAAAGATTTCCTGTAGCTACAACGGTTAAAGTAGCTGCCTTTACTGCTCCGTCTTAAAAATACATTTTAGCAATTTCTGATTTTTCTAGTACTCTTACCTCAGTTGGTCCGAAAGAGCCTTTTAATCCTTAGATGAAACAGGATCGACTGGCATCAAAAAAAGTTTTTGTGTAAATTGCCCATTTTCTCGCTGACTGTACATTTTTTTCAAAATCTGTGAAAGCAGGTTGAAATATCTTCAAAAGTTAAAGATAGTCTCCTAATAACGTTGTCCTGTAGCTACAACGGTTAAGGTAGCCCTTACTGTCTTGTCTCAGAAATACATTTTAGTGACTTCTGACTTTTCTAGTACTCTAACCTCAGTTGGTCTGAAAGAGCCTTTTTATCCTTACATGAAACAGGATCGATTGGCATCAAAAAAAGTTTTTGTGTAAATGGCCCATTTTCTCGCTGACTGTACATTTTTTTCAAAATCTATGAATGCAGGTCGAAATATTTTCAAAAATTAAGGATGGTCTCCTAAGAACGTTTTCCTGTAGCTACAACGGTTAAGGTAGCTGCCCTTATTGCCCCGTCTCAAAAATTCACCCTGTATTAGATATTTCTAGATACTGTTCATTTTCATATCTATTTCGAATACATTAGAACTTAATACATAATTAGTATGCATAATCGAATCACTAAATTAACGGATCTTTATTGTACATTTCCACCTGGCATTAATGATGGCAGACAACATCTCTCCACTGAATCAGCTATTCTGAGTTTAAAGCACACTGTGCAGTACTATACACAGAGGCAAACTCATGTGTATGCATGCTTCCTGGACCTGTCCAAAGCTTTTGACCTTGTGTCTTATGACGAGCTTTGGAAAAAGATGGCAAGTACAGGCGTGCACGCACAGGTCCAGCGACTCTTCCAGTTCTGGTACGCCAATCAGACCAACAATGTGAGATGGGCCGGCAGCCTCTCTGGCACGTACAGGTTGGAATGTGGAGTGAGACAAAGGGGGTTGAGTTCTCCGAAGCTTTTCAACCTGTACGTCAACGAGCTGATTGAGGGGCTCAGCAGTGAGCGTGTCGGCTGCTCGGTTGACAATGTTCGCATTAACAATGTTAGCTATGCGGACGATATGGTGTTGCTGTGCCCGTCAATCAGTGCTCTCAGGAGGCTGCTGAGCATATGTGAGGAGTACGCTGTTAAGTATGGGCTGGTATATAATAGCAAGAAAAGTGAGTAGGTACATGGTCTTCAAGGCCGCTGGTAAAGTTCCTGAATCGGTTCCCCCAATTACGCTCAATGGAACTGATCTTAAGCGCGTATATAAATTTAAGTACTTGGGACATTATGTTACTGACGATCTTGATGACCAGACTGACATAGATGGGGAGCGTAGGGCGCTGGCGATGAGATGCAATATGCTGGCCCGCAGGTTTGCTCGATGCAGTAGGCAAGTAAAAATAACGCTCTTCAAACCCTACTGCCAATCGTTTTACACAACCAACCTGTGGTTCAGCTAAACTCAAAAGGCAATAAGCGCCCTACGCGTTCAGTATAATAATGGATTTAGAATGCTGATGGGGCTGCCTCGCTTCTGCAGTGCATCTGCAATGTTTGCTGAGGCAAGAGTTGATGGTTTTCATGCCATCATCCGTAAAAAAACTGCCTCACTACTCAGCAGATTGCGGAGCAGCACCAACAGCGTTCTGCAGGTCATACCTGATAGGTATGATCTGCCTATTATGAAATCTTTCATTCGGGTTCTAGTCTAGCGGAGTCACTTGACACTGATGGACTGGAACGTGAATGAAAGATACCTACCTACTTAAATCACTATGTTTTAATTGTACCTACCTACTAATATAGAAATAAGACTTGCATGCCTACTAACACTAAATGGACTTTTAATGTGTCTGATTTAATAAATGAATTATTATTATTAATTATTATTATTAATCTGAAACAGCTAGCTTTTTATCATTCCCAATAGTAATCTTTATAGTGCTTTTCTGATTTCTGCGTAAGTGTAAATTGTAAATGTCTTTTTCGTAGAAGGCTTATAAAGGATGACTTACACTAGGCCGTGTCGGGTCCGAGCCGAGCGTCGGCTGTAGCACGGTCAACTACTTATTACATATATTTTTTATGAATACACTTATGCTATACCGAGTGACGGCCGAGCAACAGACAACGCCGGCTCTGTGACCATACTACGGCCGAGGCTCGGCTCGGGCCCGACACGGTCTATCGTGAGTCATCCTTTACAGAAAAATATGACGTACGTCTAATTTTTATACTATCAAAGCTGGTAATTCTTTAAAATAAAACTTTAGCATTCTTAGATTTGGGATACAATCGCGAATCTATTTTTTTCTTTGTATTTAATGTAGATATTTTTATTTTAATAGCCAAAATAAAAATATCTACATTGACCTCCATCTACAAAAATGCCAACTACAAAATTGGCAACTTGTATTTTTCCCGCTTAAATTGAAATCTAGGGAAATTCTCGTATAATCAGTTTGTTGTGCTTTCGTCACGCCCGTCGGCTCGCTTGACGGAGGCCTAGATCCGGGAAAAGGGAAATACATGTAGTAAATGTTAATATTTGTAACCATAATTCCGCTTTTAAGAGAGAAATAAAAAGTAACAGGTTATGGGTGCAGTATGGGAATATTAAATATGTTTTTTTATTTACATAATCTGTAATTTTTTTAATTCTAATTACAATGTGTACTAGGTACTTACTTATTAAGTTTTTTAAAGGAAGTAATACATTAGTGCGCTTTAGTTTTGTGGAGAATCGCAACTCATCAAAAAAGCCCAGTTTAAAAAGTGACTAGTTGACGAATAAGTCAATAAAATGGCCACCTATGAATTGCTGAAGTGTCAATCAAATAGAGGTTGGTCATTCACGAGTTTCCCGAGCGAGAGGATCATTATTTCGATTTGAAGGAGAATCGCTTTAGCTGAATCACAATACGAATCTCGCTGTAAATCTCCTATAGCGACCTTTTTAGACCCGCTGTAAAACTTTATAATCAATTACAAAGTTTAATCTATCTCTTTATATCTAGAGCAGCCGCGTCTCACCTTCGCCATTTATAGCGGCAGCTTGCTAATTAACCCACAGAATTTAGAGAAACGACGATTTTTAGGTCCGTTCACACGGAGATAGTCAATAGAATTAGTGCGATTATTAGTTACTTGAATAAACTTTTATTTAATTTGCATGAATGCAATGAATTCGATGAGTTTCGTTAAAACGTAGAGTGAGATGGAAATTGATGGGATATTCTTCGAGAAATTAAAAATTAAAAAATAACGAGACTGTAAACATTGAATCAAAGTATATTGCAATTAGCCTGTTGTGTCCAAACAATGACAATTGTTACTATATTTTTTGGAAGCTTTAAAACAGTTTCAGTAAACCATTTATTTTTATTCCGTTTGAAGTAACGTAATAATTTATAACATGACTTCCTTAAAAATCGATATTTCATAAGAATGTCAGATTATGAAGCAATGTTTAGCTTACTGTCTTCATGCAAGCGGCCTACAAAAGACCGTCGACGTGCTAATATAATAAAGTCAGTATAAACCGCATTTAACTGGTGTAATATCAAGAGGGGGGGGGTGGGATCACTGAGCTCAACTTTTCCGCGCGCGGGGCGCATTACAACTTAAAACCGGGCGCGGATTAGCCTCGTGTGTACTCGGCTTTATGTTGGTTTCTCTGTTTGCGAAGTAGTTAGTTCATCACTTTAAGCCTGATAAAGGAATTTTATTTTGATATTCATAAAGGAAATTGTGGAGGATGGCGTCGGCGGTAATGGGGAGGATGCGTCGGCGACAATAAAATTCTTCTTTCAGTTGGTCGTTGGCTGTTTAACGCGTAATCGTGTGTAACTTAGCTTAACTTATTTCTTCACATTAAACAGAAAAACTAAGGGTAGGTACTTAAAATAAACTTGAAATTAGAACTGTAAAACTAAAAAACCTAAACTTTGATATAAAACTAAAACTGCCTCGTCGTATCAAAAATTCGCCATCTTTTTTTCTTCTTTTTTGTAACAAACTGTCAAATTTTACTACTTGCTACTTAGTTTAAGTAAAAACAAAAGTAAAAGAAAAGTGTATTTTGGGTGTCTTCAAATCGAGAGTCAATAGGTTCCTTCTAGGTAAGCGTGCTCCATCTTAGACCACACTGTTGCTTTACATCAGGCAGGGTGTGGTCAAACGCGAACCTATTTTAGTTAAAAAAAAAGTGGTGCTTATCATTGACATTAACTGTCATCAACTACTTTCTTTCTTTCTTTCTTTATAACTGTAATTTTCGTATACGATTCTGAAATGTAAGATCGTCTCAAATAGATAAATGACGGCTCAACTATTTAAGTAGCGTTTTAAAACTCTGGCATTCGTATTTTTCAATTAATTCACTAGCAATTACATAAATGCGACATTTTCTGAAAACTTCTCAGAAGGCTGAATATAAAAATTCAAACGATTTTACACTCTAGCAGACAAACAAAACTCACAACCATTATCTTATTTACTTTCTCGGTTAATAAACAAGTTGAGAAGCAAAAACATTTTCGTAGATAAACTAATTTGCCTTTGCCACGAAAATGAGTAGTAAAAGTCTCATTTCGCTGCAAGTTATCATTTAAAATGTTTACGTCTATGTAATGAGGCGAACGAATCTTAGACGACCTCGGCGTCTCGAAAACTTTTTTAAGTAATCTCGCACTATAATTACTTTTAATAAATATATTATATTATTTTGTTTATAAAGTTGCGTTTTGAGTATTTTTACAGGGCATAATTATATGGTTACTATACTGTACAAGTCTGTATTGTGCAGTGTACTGTACCCCGTATGCACTGAGTTTAATTCTGTAATTCTGTAATTCTTTATTGTACACCATGAGAACATTTACAAATAAGACATTAAAAAAGTACATGTACAAAGGCTATTATATGTTTACTATTCGATCCGTGACTATAGTACCTAAAGTATTTCAATTGTATGGATTTCAGTGCAGCGCCTCTAGCGGTAACTTGACTGAACTAAGTTCAGTCCATACAATTGTCCATACTTTACTATAGTCACGGATAGAATAGTAAACTCGCGATACACCCACTGGTACTGTGCAGTCGATGAAGTTAGACGTACGATCATAATCGTACGTGATAATTGTTCATCACACATGACTTAAACAGCTATAAAACAAGACATTTCAAAGTTTTAAAACTTTAGTAACTTCGAAACAAGTAAGTTTTTCATTCGAAATCCATAATTTCTACTTTTATAACTTTTAGTTATTATGCACTAGCTTCCGCCCGCGGCTTCGCTCGCGTGGTACCCTAATAAAAAGTAGCCTTTCTCGTATTCCTGGTCATCATCTATCTAAATTTTAAATTTCAGCTAAATCAGATCAGTGGTTGTCGAGTTATAGGAACAAACATACATCCATCTATTCATCTAAATATCCAAACTTTCGCATTTATAATATTAGTGTGATTCCAGATTTTTGATTTGATTGTTGCAGAAACTGTCAATCACATTTTTTGGTTGGCTTTACCTAAACTTACGACTTTGGATACTTTACGATTGAATTCAAGATTAAAAAGTTGCAATAAATCGTCCGAGATACATAACATCATCTGTTTTCATGAACTCAAAGAAAATAGGTCACATAAAATTTAATCATACAAGAACTAACAATTAGCAGTGTGCCAACAATTAGGTAATTCATAAACAAATTACAAAATTGTATTCACACACGGGAATTAGTACCTACTTACGTAAAAATATCGTTGAAACATTGCTCGCAGTGTGAAACGCGACCGCGAGGTGAACCTTGCCGCAACTCCCTCCTTACCCAGATGAAGATTCTCCGGATGAATCGAAACATTGTCGGTACCTAAATCAACGATATTTTTACGTGAGTAATTCCCGTGTGTTAATACAATGTCAAGTCCAACTCACGAAAGTTTTGAAAGTGAAATTACAAAATAATAAACACTTTCTTTCTACGCAAACAAAATACATGAATTTCAGTATCTCTCCACACATAGTACCGCAAAGTCTTTGATCTGAATGTTTATTCTATCCTTAAGAAGACAGGTGACGGTTCACATGCGCCCTTTTAATTTACAAGTTTCCCCAAAAGGTTTTAAGTGCCCCCGAGAGCTTCACATTTCTCGAAGATTCCGCGAAAAGGTGTTTTTCAATGGCCGCTTTAGAAGGGCTTAACTTTACTTTGACTTTCAATACATCTCTTTCATTAATATTAAAAGAAAAATCTGACGTTGACTTCTAGTAGAGTTTGTATGGCCAGTTTGCATCGAATGAATAGTTTATATCATTACGATATCTTATGATCATTTTGTTAGCCCCTGCAATAATATGTATACAACCCACAACGTTTAAACTAGTGTACAGTAAATAATATCCGTAAAAAAACAGGTAAAGGTCAGCCTCAAAATGTTGAGGGAAGTGATTGTAAGAAAAACTATATTGTGGTTTAACGCCTGATTGAAACCTGCAAGTTTATTACGTAATGCCTTTTATGATGGTCATGGGAGACTAACTATGTGTAATTATTTTATGAAAAAATCGCGATCATTTCAGCATTATTAACCGACTTCAAAAAAAAAAAAAAAAGAAGGAAGTTCTCAAGTCGTCGGAATATATTTTTTTGTGCTTTTTTTATGTTCACCGATTACTCAAAGACGCCTATGCCACAAAAACTTGGTGAAGATCTGTCGAGAATCTTTGGAGTTATGAACAGAAATTCACCTCGAGTTTGAACATTGAAGTCGGTTTTGAAATTTTTATTTTAGCCATTTTTCTACATAATCAGAGATATTGTGCACAGTCTAATGGCTACTTACAGTAGATTAAAATGTTCCACCATCCTCAGCAGTTAGTTTTACTATCTATGAGAAACCTCGCACATTTACGACTTTGTTTGTTACAGGTACTTACAGCAGAGGATTCAAACGACCAGTTTTTATAGCCCCAGTAAATTAGCAGTGCTTTAATGACTCATATAATATATATTTAGATTTAAGATGGATGAAAAGAAAAGCTTTCAAACCTGTTTGTCGTCCTGACTCTTCACGATAGTAACCGCGAATCATAGAATTAGAATGATTTAGCTTCATCATCATCATCATCCATTTTGAACCCACTGCTGGGCGTAGGCCTCCCTTCGATTTAGCTTAATCCCTCGTCTGTCGGGATTCCAGACACAATAGAAAATCAATTGTGTCTCGAGCGCATCCGTCATAAAGCAGACGAGCGGTTAAAATAATAAAAAAACTTAGGCCTAATTACATCTTTATTAGACTGTAGTGCCTGGGACAATGTTGAGATGGAGTAGGCTTGCCCAGTACCTAAATCATCCTCTCAGCTTTACCGGCCATAACCACAGATAGGCATGATCAATACGTGTGGGGCTGACTAAGCCGCGAGTTTCCTGACGATGTTTTCCTTCGCCGTTTAGAGCTCGTGTTAATGCGCGTATACATTTATCGAAACGAAAAATCAATGGCCTGGATTAGCACCCACGACCTTCGGATCGAATCGAACCGAAAGTCAAGTTTAAAGATTTCATGTCTGACATGTGCGTTCACTTGTTTGTAATAACAACATTTCCCCGTGGTCGCTCAAAGCATGGCCCATCTAACGATACCAATGAATAAAATTACGTAAATCAAATAGGAATATTTATAGATACTCAGTTTTTGTTGAAGAGTAGTAAAAGAACTCAAGGGCAGATTAGGCTACCATAAATAACGAAATTGCCCGATTTTCTTAGATGTGCTTCATAAAGACGGCGATAAAATTTAGGCTTATTGGATGGGAGAGTATTAATAATTTCGATAATGAGAAAACATTTTAGTACCGTTAGAACTTCCGTTAGATATTACACAGACGGTGTAAAAATGAGACTTTTTCGTCAATGTAGCAAAAATCGCATTTTTGTGTAACTATAAGTTATCGTTCCTCAAAAAGGAAAATACAACATGTTTCATAAAATATAACAAAAATAGCATCATCTTGAGCTCCCCAATTATTATGATAAATCACTTCCAATTATCGTTACAATTCCATTATTCTATACTTGTAGGTACATATAGGTACCTACCCTTAGGTACTACCCCGTCTCAAAAATACATTTTAACAATTTCTGACTTTTCTAGTACTCTAACCTCAGTTGGTCCGATAGAGCCTTTTAATCCTTAGATGAAACAGGATCGATTGGCATCAAAAAAGTTTTTGTGTAAATTGCCCATTTTCTCGTTTGTTGTAATTTTTTTTTCAAAATCTGTGAATGCAGTTCAAAATATCTTCAAAAGTTAAGGATAGTCTCATAAGAACGTTTTCATGTAGCTACAACAGTTAAGGTAACCCTTACTGCCCCGTCTCAAAAATTCACCTTGTACTCGTATACTATGTTGCGCCCCTTATTTGTATTATTAGTAAGTACTAGTTAATGTAAAGTAAATATTATGATCAAATGTCCGCAACATTCTATCCCCCAGTGAATACACAATTTTAATGAATCTAACCGACTACAAGATGTTTTCCCAAAATCTGGCTATAAACAAAGTTTTTGCCCACGCTTGTATTTACTTAATATTAATTATTTGCCAACGCCAGTACATAAAAGCTAATACCGTGACTTGGCCCGAACTGAGCGCTGAGCGGATATCCGACCGGTGAACCGGGTGGGGTTATGTTTGTAGAGTTTAGGAAACAATAAACAAAGTGTAATGAACGTGAGAATTATTTTAGAAAATTAATTTATAAACGTTGATATGGCATAATTGAGTGAAAGGGTCGTAAATGAAAATGAAACATAAAAATACACACGTAACCAACAAAATAAGAATTAAAGGCCAATGATTTCAGACATTCTGGGTGCAAAATTAATTGTACTGGTAGGTATTAAATAATAAATCTAGGCAAAATTTCAAAATCTTTAAGGTTTTATCACTTAAACTTTTTGAATTGTTTTTTGCATGTTGAAAAATTCTTGGCTTCGAATAAGAAACAAAGTTACATTCTAAGCATTTTAATTATTTACTTAAACCACTTTTATCGTTCCGCTCATCGCTACACTCACACCACAATGCAGCCATAACCAAGCTCAACCAAGCAGGTACAACGCTCAGTTAATTAAAACTGGACACCCATTACACGTACAAAGTCGACCAAGTCCCAGTTGCAGTAGCTCTTATGCACATTATAATAAGGTTCAAATTCATAGATCTCCCACTAATTAGGGTGACTTGGGGAGTAATAAGAATGGATGGTAGGTATGCGGGCTAAAGGAATTCCTCTGCACAGTGGGAGTTATTAATTTGTTCGTGTAAAAGAAGATACGGTTTCTCGGATGGATCAAACTACATTCGTTGTTTTGACAGAACATTAAAAAGTGGAAATGCCGTTTCCGTATTTTCTGTTTAGCTTATGTTTATATGGTTTGGTGGTTAAACCAAATACTTCGTATTTCTTCAAACCAACACTCATAAAGATTATTTAATTGAATCATAAAAATTGATGTTATAGAATTGTCTCATTTGAAACCCAAAATTATCTTCTTGAGTCAAAATTGTTGTAAACATTTCAGTGTCAAGAATTCAAAATAACTAAGATAAGTATTTTTAATAATCCTAAAAGTCTTTAAAAATATAAACCACAAATAAAATCAGAACACAAAATATGTTTAAAGTGAAACATTTTAAGCCTTAAAAATAAACAAATGCATCCCTAGATAAAGCAACAAAAGACAAACGCCCCACAATCTGCACCCAAAAAAAGAGCAGCACGGTATGAGCGCGACCATAAACGTTGTACAAAACGGCCAGCGCTCAACAAATGACCAGCAAACACATTTACATTAGTTCGCGTAATGGGCCACATTAGGAGCCATTGCTTCGAACGAGATAATATAGGAGCTCAGGCAATGGCCAATTTAACTCCTAGTGCTTGTTTACGTACTTTTTTGTCTACGCCCAACGGGCTGGAATAGAGGTTATAAACGTTTTATGCGACCATTGGATGTTATAGATCGGTTTATGTGACCATTTTTTTGACAAGCTATTTGCTAGGTGAAACACAACTGTTTAATCATTTACCATCTTTTTTAAGACACCACTTAAAAGTATTTGTATCTTAAACTAGATTCAGATTAAATCAATTTCATCAGTATGAAAAGCTATTGAGGAAGTGCTGCGGTGAAAACTGGTGGACCAGTCTCGTCCATTGTGTTGTCGGCGAAGTGATTCCTCTTTTCAAGGGTCAGCAGCGCAAGTGTGACTCCTCTGGTGACAGGCGTCCATAGGCTTCGGTAAGCGCTCACCATCAGGTGGGCTGTATGCTTGACTACCTTAGTAGAATTAAAAATTAAAAAAAAATCTTCAAACAAGATTTATATGAAAGCAAATAAACCTGTTTCAAGATTTAAATAATCGTTTTGGCTCACTTTGATCACTTTGTAAAACCTGATTGTTTTCTTATTAAAGTCGATGTGACCAAAGCTTAATTAAACTGTAACTGGTGTACCGCTTTTGTCGGTAACTGTACCTATTCCTGAGGGCTTAGCCAACTGGCATTCGCTATGAAGCGGTTCGATTTCTATAATTCGCTAACACTCGAACGTGACGTTTCATTGGTCGAACGTAAGGTCACGTGGTCTTCGTTTCATTTATCCACCAATGAAACATCGGCGATAGTAAGCGAAGCGAAGCGAATTGTAGAAATTGATGGCAGCAAAGTAGAAACGGATATCTGCATTTTTGCGAAAATGCTTTTTTTACAAAAATGAGCTGATTTTAACCTTAGATTAGATAGAATCGATTGATGCCACTTGGCTAGAGGCCCTGTCCCGTTGCGGTAGGTCGTATCCCTCAAGCGGTATTTGGTTACGCAATTACAGAGCTCGGTAAATTTAATTTGTACCGAATATCGTGTTGATTCCGTGAAATTCCAAACTAATATTGTTAGCTCGAGTGTCAAACGGGAGACGCAATACAATATTTTAAGTAGCTGTGCTACTTTTGGTCGATTGTGAGGTATAATTGAATTGGAAGTAGGTAAAGTGAGAGCAGTCTCTTAAGTAACGTCGAACTTTCAAGGTCGAGTTAGTATTTTAAATAAAACCTTTTCCGTTTATTTTAAAATTTCACCTACAAATTGTTTATGTATCTTTTGAATTTCTAAAAATAAATAACTTTATTATGAGAATAAATTTATTGAAGTTCACTTTCTTCATGTTTTTAATCCCAAGAAATATATTTCCATGCATGCTCAAGAAATAAGATTTAAGAAATTAAAATCTTGTTTAAATTCTGGAGTAGTCCCCTGTACATTACCTTGCATCCAGCTGCTAACAAAAGCATCACTTCCAAGTCTCAAACTGTAGGTAACTAAATTTCTTCGCTCCAAAAAGCTCATATACTCCCCCACGATTTTCATAATTCCATATTCACCGGAAAACCTACAAATTTCCGCGCAGTAATTTCCTTATCAGTGCGATAAACACGCCATTAATTGGCGTCAACATCACACGTGACGGCGACGTTGCGCGACGTTTGTCAGATTGAACGATAAACCGAACTATTCGTAAAGTTATCAACACGGACACAGTGTAGAGAAAATAACTAAATCGCTCCTTTAAAGAAGACGATGGAGTATCAGGCAAATACCATGCAGAAAATGTTAGAGGTGTTCAAATCTAAATTTATAAAACAAAATCAGGTAAGTTCATCATCATCATCATTTTCTTGCCGACTTCTAAATTCCATTTTACCACACTTAAAAGTACCACAAAAATTACTACTACATGTTGCTGTTCAAAAAAGGCGTAACACGTAAAAGCGTCGAATGAATGAATTTCGGTTTTCCGGTTAAAATGAGCTCAAAGGAAAACATCGTGACGAAACCAGTTAGCTTTCTAATAACGTCGATGGGCTTGCAACCTGTCACGTATGGAATGTAAAGTTCTGCAAAATGTGGGAATGTACCGAGTGTGTTTGGACATACCTCTGACTACCCCCTTATACATCTTCAAAGGATCCAAAAATGCCTAAAAAGATCTGAAAAAATATATTTACCGCATCTTGGGAATACAGTTATGTTCTTTTTTTTTTTTTTCGAAGAGCTAAATGTGTCTAATCTAAAAAGTCTCAAGTTGACTAGCTAATCTGTTCGTTCTGTGCGATGATGGAAACACGTGATAGCGTATAATATGAGGCAATTAGGCCCCCGTTGTGAGTTGGCATTCGTGGGGTTCAGTATCTACAATAAAACCTCAAGTAAAGTTAGTGTTTATGTAAAGAAACATAAACTGTATTTTGTACACGTAAACTTGAGTTTACTTATAACTTACGTAATCACTCCACAACATCCTAAAAGACGGTGGACATACTGAATTGTGGCTGACGATGGATCACAAAAGTCTAGAAGACTCTTATTCACTCTTGACTTGAAGAGACCCAGATTATTGTTTTCAGGCATCGAAGACCTTTTTACAAGCTTTAATTTAATTCGAAAAAAACTTACTAAAGGTCAAAAACAAATCATGACATGCGTGAAACAAGCAGCCCTGCTAAAACCGCGTAACTGCAATCAAATAACTCGGAATGACATAAAGCGGGGCGCGCGGCCGCCTGAATTTATTAACACGACCGCTCCGAATGGAACACACCGCAAAAATACACTTCTACTTTGTTTAATGGGATGTGTATTATCCGCTATAACAGCCGTGTTGGCCGAGTTGGTTAGTACCTCGACTTTCGATCTGATGGTCGTGGGTTCGAATCCTGGCCGTGAAACAATGGATTTTTCGTTTCGAAAACTTTTTATGCGATTGTTATCAATACGAGCTCTAAATGGTGAAGGAAAACATCGTGAAGAAACCCGCGGCTTAGTCAGCCCCACACGTATTGACCATGCTTTTCCTGTGGATATGGCCGGTTAAGCTGAGAGGATGGTTTAGGTGCTGGGCAAGCCTACTCCATCTCAACATTGACCCAGGCACTAGTGTCCCGTTAAGTATAGGCAAAGATTGCCTTCTGACACTGTATAAAATCATCTAGTAGAAGATGTAAAGGCCAAAGTATTTCTAAGCTCCTCTCAACGTCTGTCAAACCAAAAAAAGGGTAACTAGTACATATTTTTTTTCAATTACTTTTTTTATTATTATCGCTTTCAACCAACGACATTGAAAATTTCGACTCAATGCATTTTTGCCAGTTTAAATAAATCCTAACAGGATTCTAATACTCCACGATAAATTCATCAGGCAATTTTTTTACAACCTTCAAGTTTTACGAACCTTTATAACGTAGAAAGAAGTAACGTTTCACGTGAAAATAAATCCCCGTAAAATTAAATGTACCGAGACGTTTTAAGACTGAGGCAATCGACGAACACATTCGTAAAACGAGGAACGGAATTCTCACTACCGCGATCTACGCAATGACATAGAGCAATGTTAGCAGTAGTCTAAGGCTGTATTTAGTGCTCAACCGAAAGTCAGCGCTGAGGTGTGTGAATCTGTAGCATTAGTGCTACGCCGTAGCAGGTGCGTAGGGGAATTTACGTAACTCCTACGCATGGTAGTGAAGATTTTATTTAAGAACAGTTAAAAGCACGATGTATAAAATGTATTCTTAAAGGAGAAATATATTTATTTTGCTTTTTTAAGTTACCCTTCTAAAACTGAATGATAAAAATCATGAATGCTCGCCATTCAAGATCTTTGGTGCTTATAGAGTTTGCAGCTCGTGTTAATGCGCGTACAATTTTTCTAAAATAAAAAACTCATTGTTGCATGAAAGCAATACGACCCCACGAACTTCTGACCAAACACTAACCAACTAGGTCAACGCGACTCAGAGAAATATTTTTCACAAAATTGACTCAACATGGAAAATATCTTTTCCCTCAGCACCTCATATTTTCCCCCGCAAGTCAAGCAGAGTTGACCCACTGTCAGCATACCCTGCTACAAACCCCGCAATAAATTTGGAGCCGGGCCGCCGTTTCACCGACGATAAATCTAACCATTCACTAATATACCACATTCAAATGTACAGGGGGGTTAATCTCGTATGCTGTTCGAGATTTCACCCCTAAGGGGGGCTTTTCACCTTAAAAGCGGTGCGTAACTTATGACTCAGTCTCGCCCGTTGGTTGACGTAAAGCTGTGCTCTTCATGCTTAAATAAAGCTTTATACTGTTTTGACTGAGTCCCACTCGTGGGCAAAGGACTCTGTATTTATTTAACACGCTGTATTACCGACGATAAAATCTAATCATTCTCTAATCTAGGTACCGCATCCAAATGTACAGGGGAATTCTCGTAATATCCACCCCTTTTTTATTAAAAATATTATAAATCTAAAAGTGAGTGAGCACTGAGATGACGAGTGATAGAATGAAGTGGAAGAGGGAAACATGTTGTGCCGATCCCACCTAGTGGGATAAGGGCAAGAAGATGATGATTATAAATCTAAAAGTATGTATGTCATTGTGACTTAGAACAGCGTTAAAGCTACGTAAAATGCTACAACACAAGTAAATCGGAAGGCGAAAGTTACTAACATAAAAAGAAATAAAACCAACGAAGTGAAACAAGTAATCTTTACGTATGGCCGCCCCCTAACCGTGGCGTGACAATATTTTGGTATCCCGTATTCTACAAACGTCGTCGCTATTTCTTAAGCGTCAAGATTTGGAGAATAAAATAACAATATTTTACGCTTTTGATTTTCAATCGACCCTTTTTTATTCGAGGGGAATATGTGAAAGTAATACATGTTTTGATATATTTGAATAAATAGTGTGTGTATGTAGGTGTACTGATACATAATATTATACAAAATAACAGTTTTGTTTCTTGTAGGTAAAGACCACATAATTCTACTAATTACGATCCTGCCCCCCTAGCCATATTACACTATCTACCGTCGCGGTCGCTGTAGAACACTTCAAAATGTATAGGAATTGACGTTCTGACCACGTAACTCATCACATCACCTTTAAACGTCAATTCCTATACATTTTGAAGTGTTCTACAGCAATCGCGACAGTAGATAGTGTAATATGGCTAGGGGGGCTGACAGAAAGTTACTTTTAAACGAATTCGACAGGTTTCTAAATATAGCCAAAACTTTAAGCTCTATATAAAGGGCTTGTAAACTGTCAAAAACCTAAGGCCCCCCCCCACAGACAATCAATCTTCAAACTAGCGTCGAACTCAAGGTGAGCCGCGCGGTGTTAAAATTTGACAAGTAAAATGAAAACTTTTTACTGGCCCTCTCATTTTGAGGAGTTGCCAAACTCTCTCGTAATATTTAAGAGGCAAGTTTCGAGGCAAATATGAAAAAGGCTGGTAACTCGAGTTATCAAGTTATTTTGTTTTTTAGGGCTCAAAAGTTCGACGGGAAAACGAAATCTGTGTAAAATTTAACATAGGTATGTTAGTCTGTTTGTTATTCTTACTTTGCTTTAATATTTTGCATATTACAGGTACTGTATTAGTATCATATTCATATTCATATTTTAAGTTCAAAGAAATAGTTTTCCATAAAATAACTAGTCAGCGACCTATTAACAATTTGTACTTTAATTTTACGAACTGCTGATACCAATTTATTAAAAATATTTATCATTTACACTGGTGTGTATAACTTCTTCAATTTCCGTTTAACAATTACGAAATAAGCATTTGATAGCGAAGCTCTTAGGAAGGTTAGGTAACGTTTTTATCATCATTATCACCATAAACCATAACTACGGGGGCAACGCCGCGAGGGTGCTGCTAGTCCTACTAATATTATCAAGCAAACGTCCGTGTGTGTGAATGTTTGTTACCACGTAGCTCCATAACTACTGACTGATTTTGATGAAATTTGGACTGTAGATAGTTTAGGTTTTGGAATATATACATATAGCCCAGTCAAATTAGGAATTAACCTCGGAATGAGAGATAATAAGCTGAATTTTCGTATATACCTTCATTTAGGCGCCCTAAAAGTTGTCTCAAAAGTCTCATAAAATCTCGTGTCTGCGTCTTAAGTTATTCAAGGTCAAAGGTAAAAAAAATAGTTTTTCGCGAATATCTCGGTTGCTATTGGTCCAGTGATGTTAACATCTATTATGAAGTTGTAGAGCTTAAAATTTGCGACCAATTCATTGAAAAAAAAAATTCCATGCGCTCAACCGTTTTTGCGATACAGGGCCGTGAGCGCAAAGCGTTCAGTATGTGTATTTCAAAAACTATACTTCCTAGAACAAAAATAAAAACTATTTCGGAATGTACAAATTAAGTCCTTTCATATGACACCCCACTCAATATATCTGTGTAACTTTTATCTTTTTCACCCCCTTTAGATCCCAATATCTTTACAACCCCTCCGTCGATTACGCTCATATGTCATATATCAAATTTCCATAGCAAAACCTAGCTATCTACCAAGTTTCATGCAGATTGGATTAACGGTTCGATAGTTATGCGATAACATAAAAATTACACATACAAACATACAAAGCAAAATCGTAAGATCTTAGCTCGCTTTGCTCGCTTGGTCGATAATTAACTGATAAATAAAACAAATTATTCAAAATTCAAGGTATTCACAGATATTCACGTTTGACTTTCCGTTACAGTACCTACGCGTATGGTTGAGCGCTGCTCACTCACCCTCCTCTATCGCGAAAACGGTTGAGCGCATGAAAAAATGTTTTAAACAAAATTTGTCGCAAATTGTATGCTCTACAACTTTATAATAGATGTTAACATCATTGGACCAATAGCAACCGAGATATTCGTGAAAAACTTTTTTTTTTACCTTTGACCTTGAATAACTTAAGACGCAGACACGAGATTTTATGAGACTTTTGAGACAACTTTTAGGACGCCTAAATGAAGCTACATACGAAAATTCAGCTTATTATCTGTCATTCCGAGGTTTAGACCATTTTTATGCTAAGCTGACTGGACTAATAGGCTAATTTTTATCCCGGAAAAGTGTATGATTTCCGTGGGATAAAAAAACAGTAGTCCACGCGGGCGAAGCCGTGGGCGTTCACTAGTTATTAATAAAATTAAACTAAACCTTACATACACAGGCCTGACTCACGCTTAACCAATTTAATAGAAACTTTTTTTTACAAACTTTTCGTAAAGGATAAACAAGTGTTGTGGCTTCGGGTGGAATGAAGTTAAGCTGATAAAAAGCAAGAGAGGTGATCTTAGACGGGTTCCGCAGCATTCTTTTTCGTTTTTATTCTTAAACTTTATTCTTAAAAAAGTCACTTCGCCTCTCGAGGAAGAACAGGGTAAAATTTTATGTAACTTGTGAATTTTTGTTGCCATGATAAAAACGAACTGAATTTGATTCGACTTTTTATTCTAAGTGGTAATTTGATACGACGATGATAAAAATTCCCAAATAACTTAAAATATACTTTGAAATAGCTATTTGCAGCCGTGTATTCATTACAACACGGCAAAAATCTATCGTTTTTTCGTTAAAAAAAGGAAAAAAATAACTTAGAAAAGCCTTACAAAAGTTTAGTTTACCAACCAAAATTTTTAAATTAGGCGTCATTGCCTAATTTACACTTTATTTTTAACTTTTCACTTAAAATTCTTAGACTAGGTCGTTTTGCAGACGAAGCTTGCTGATCCCTAATCTTAGATAGGTACCTAGATATCTGGTCTGGAATTTTCAGCTTCTTCCTTTGCTTTTTTAACCTTTAAAAAGCTTAAGTAAGCACTTTCTGAAATCGCAAGTTTTATTTTAAGTTATAAAATAAAGTACTCCAAGCGTTATGTTGCACGTAAATATTAAACTTTATATAAATTAAACTTAGGTCACTTATTTTTTTTTCTCAAACAATATCCCAGACTATCAGTGTCCTGTAAAGTGTAGGCAAAGATTACCCCCTTATACTGTATAAAGCGTCTAGTAAAGATATAAAGGCTTTTCTTTTCTGAACCTATTTCGTCCCACTACTGGGCAAAGGTCTCCCCAACTCTTCCAACCTTCCCTATCATTCGTCGAGTCCTACCATTCATCGTCGAAGGTGACAAGATCGTCCCGCCAATGTTTCCTCGGCCGACCCCGACGCCTAAAAATTAATAAAGATATTAAGGCTTAGGTTTTGTTTATTTACTTATTTTTTGAAAACAAATTTTAGACTAGAGTCAAGTAAAACAATAGGCTTTACGACTACGTCCCCATGTATGGTAAATAGATATTTCTATCGTACTTAACTTTGTTTATGGATAGGGAGTTCGTCATAGACAATTCGTTAAATTGTCGGTCTCGGCCGATCGGTCCCGGTCATATTACAAGAAAAGTGTTGGATATGAATGTGAAAGGATACATAGGTAGAGGACGGCCAAAGAAAAGATGGATGGATTGTGTGAGAGAGGACATGCGTGTGAAAGGAGTGACTACTCAAATGACGAGTGATAGGAGGGAATGGAAGAGGAGAACATGTTGTGCTGACCCCACCTAGTGGGATAAGGGCAAGGAGATGATGTCGGTCCCGGCTTTTAAGTCGTTAAGCCATGACGGAGGCTATTGGGCGGTCTAAAAACTTCGTCACCAGAGTTCGCCACTAGCTCATACGAACTTATTGCTACGTTTTCTCAAATCCAAAAATGGTTTAGCTAGGTAAGTATTTAGACATTGCTGTTCACCTTCAATTGATTAAAGTTCCGAAGCAATCTGAGTGAAAGTCAAAAGTTGCCAAAACACAGTTACAGGTGCTTTCTAAAAAGTTACCAAAGGCTTCACTCTCAATATTTCATCACACTTTTAGAGTAAAGAGCTAAAGCCACAGTACTCTGTAAAACGGCCACTGACACATAACGGTTGTAAACACTATAAACGGGATATTTACCATGATTTTTGGATATGTGAGTCTCCCGATATTTCGGCACAGTTGCATGCACCATGATCACGGTAAACTAAAGTTTTTAGCGAGTTTGTGGGTAATCACTGGCAGACGAAACGGTCTACCCTCTTTCTAAGTCTTTTACTACGCCGTTTACAATGTTTACAACGTCTTTACAATGTTTACAACCATGATAGTTTCAAAAGTTTTGACACATAACGGTGTTGTGTTCCTGCGGTGAGTAAGGTTGCTAGAGCTCTGCGAGGAAGCGCGGTGACAATTGGTGGACCACTCTTGTCCATTGTGTTGTCGGCGCAGTGATTCCTCTTTTAAAGGGTCAGCAGCGCGAGTGTAACTCCTCTGGTGTCACAGGCGTCCATAGGCTACGGTAACTACTTACCATCAGGTGGGCCGTAAGTTTATTGGCTACCTTAGCAGAATAAAAAAAAATGGCCGTACCTATGTAAATGTGTATGGATTTGGAAGGGCAAAGATACCAATGTCTTTTTTTTATGGAAGATGGGGACAAATGAGCAAGTGGCTTACTTGATGGTAATTGATTACCGCCAGGTATGGTTATTAATCCAAACAATTCTTCTGAGAACTACCTGTTTTTAGAAGTGACTCTGATCCATTCTTAAATAATATTCAAGGGATCTTTAAATATACCTACCGATCTTTGGGGCTACAGTCGTGATAGATCTTTTGATAATTACAAATTTTACGATGAACGTATGCTTTTTGACGGTCACCGTTTCTTTACAAACCAAGGCTTAGATAGACTAAGTTATAACTTACACACGACTCTCTGAATTTTTGATGGTGATGTCTTTACTTTTTATTTCAAACTCTTTTTCACTTTTGTGGCAAAGTTTATTGTAAGGTTGAAAGACTTTATTGGTTTACTTCAACATTTGGTAGAAATAAGATAAACTAAATATATATTGATTTTGTGTGCTTGTGTGTGTTATTCCTTGTACGAGTATGTTTCGGCTACGGTGACTGTGTTAAAGATTGCGTCATGTAAAAAGAACGCTGGAAGAAAGTGAAGGAAGTGTGTTTGTCTCATGTTTGCGCATGGTTTACCTATTCGCAAACATGAGACAAACACACTTCCTCCACTTTCTTCCAGCGTTCTTTTTACATGACGCAAATTATACTCCTCCTTCTTAATCGTTCCCCCATAGTTGAGGATCCTGACTCCGTGCAAGTATTACTTGTTGTATGGTTTTTCTCTATCTGCCACGGTCTTCGGCTTGATGGAGAGCGACACTAACGGTCATGTTTAGATGTTCTGACACCTGGTCCGACCATCGCTTTGGGCTCCTCCCTCTGGATCTTTTGCCCTCTATTTTGCCTGTTATTATTAGCTTCTCCATGATGTCGACGTTTCTCCGCGCGATGTGTCCGAAGTACTGTAGTACTCGCTGTAGGCAAATAGAAGACAGGCGAACTATAGGTACTATACGAGCATAAAACTCGAAGGACTTAAAGTAGAGCGGATAAGCTCTTTGGTGAATCAGTAACCAAGTTTGTTTACAAAAAAACATGTATGATACTTAATACTAAACTTTTCTATCGTAATTTTTCCCATGGAATGTCAGAAAGGCAATAAAATCCATCATTACCGAAACTTACCAACCACCTTTAAACTAACGAGCCAAGCTAGTGTCAGTCATACTTTGTACGGCTATGTGTTTTATCTGAAAACTGATCAGTTTCTGTGAAAGCCGTAGGTACGTATAAAACTCCAGGGCCCCAATTCTACTAATTCACAACGTCAACCATTCCAGTATAATTTTATCGTTGCGTTTTGTTTCGTTCTCCAATATAACAGTAATTTGTTTGGAAGCGTCACCACAACAGAGCTACCAAACCTCATTGGTCAGCAGCAGCAGATTAGGAAACAAAACGAAATCTATGGTTATGGTTGACGTTTTGCCCTTGTTGATAAAAATTTGTTAGTAGAATCGGCCTCCAGGTCCACAGCTCATATTCAATAAACGTCAATATTTGCAAGTTGGATTGAAAAGCCGAACCGGGCAAACTCGAACGAGATCGTAACACAAACAGAAATAAAAATCAGAATACCAACAGTTATGAAGCAATAAAAATAAAGCACTGAAAGCATTGTGAAGGGACACAAAGTTATGTAGATTAATTCATTTTCAAAACTTTCGCGAGATGAAATAGATGTGACACACAGGAATTACTTAAAAAATATTAAGTAGTTTTTATTTTATTGTATTGTCATAGGTCCTTGATAAGTGTGTAAAGTATCAATTCAATGAATTGGGTCACAATAACGTTCAAAGATTCAGTTAACTAAATAGATAGATAGATTTAAGTGAATCTGATAAAAGCATGATAAAAATATAATTAATTTTAGCACCGATAATGTTCCGATTCGTACGGAAAATCTTCATCCGGGAAAAAATAAAAACTCTTTGTACGACGTCACTCCTTGAATATACACATACATATACATAAAACCCATGTGGGGTAGGCAAAGATGACGGATTTCCACTTTGCTACAATCCTCCTATTTTCACACCCTTTTTCACCTTTCGATCTTTTGTTATCAGAACATTAACGATATTTCAATGATTTTTATATGTATTTATTGATTTATAATCTTCCGGAAAATTCATACTCGCTATGTAGATTAATCTTGTAAACCCTGTTAATGCTTATCCGAGTAGTTAAAGAATTAGACCTAGGTACAATAATTTCGCCGGCGAGTGAGTACTCTTGAACAATCATAATGAGCCAAAAAGAGTTGGATAATTGAATTTCAGTTCAGTCGACAAGTTCTTTGTTTCATTATACTCTTGTTCAACAAATTGTAACACAATTTATTAAAATGGAGGTAAATGAGCCGCTCAATATTGCTGCCAATTTTTGTGTTCGCTAGAGGGTGAGAATGTCACCTTGACGTATTAATGTCTTGTTGGGTTTGGTAACACGCAATTTTTTTTATTTATTTCTCTCACAAACATATACCTACATATTAAACTAAATATAAATACAGAATAATTAATTGAAAAAATAAGTATAGTTAAACATAATCCAAAAGAATGTGTGACATTCTAACAAAGTTTAGAAATTGTAAATGCGAATGTAACAAGTTTTCATAATAAACCAGCTGTTTGCTATAATCGTCTGTAATCACAAATTGTGTAACCTACTTAGTATTGCTTACGTTTTTGCATTACATTTTTCGATGGGTTATTGTTTACAGGGATTAAATATTGAAATTAATGTTTGCACTGTTTATCGGGTAGACAAAGAGATTTATTTGAGTGTGATTGTAAATTGGAATTATCGAGTGTGGGGACTTTCATTCGATAACTGTCGAAAATTCCATTATAAAGTACTTTTGTATTGTATATAAAACTTTTTTTACACATAACATTGTAGAGCTGATGCTAAGCGTACTGATACACTCCTTACCATACTAAACTCACTTGACTGGCCTCTTAGCTCAGTTGGTAGTAGCTCTGCCTTCTGCGCTGTAGGTCGTGGGTTCGATTCCCACCCAGGACAAACATTTGTGTGATGAACATAGATGTTTGTTCTGTGTCTGGGTGTTATAAAGTATTATAAGTATGTATTTACAAATAAATAAACAAATAAATAAGTATTCTATCAGTTATCTGGTTCCCATAGTACAAGCTTTGCTTAGTTTGGGGCTAGATGCCGCTGTGTCAAATGTCCAGCAATATTTATTTTTATTTTCAATTTAAACTATCTACCGATGCTTCCTTTATCTATTCTTACTTTGCATCTAAATATACCTATTCAAATTTTAGTAAAGGAATCTTATAAGGGATCATTGAAAAAACAATAAACTAAGTTAAACCACATGGAATTCGAGCTTTTTAAGCGTTAAACAGGCTCACGACCGTATCCTTAAGAACGATAAACATCCAATCAGATCGTTAGATTTATGATTATTGATTTTGATTTTTTTTTTTTTTTATTATTATAAATATAAATGTTTGGGCAGGAACGGGGGAAGTCCAGTGCAATGATTAGTTTTATTTTAATGTTCGAGATGAATTTATTATTAACGTTTTTACAATTATAAAGTATGTAACGGTTTCAAAGTTGCTCGAGACAAGATGGCGCAAATTGATGATGCTGCTTTTTCCATTTTGCTTCGTAGACGTTGAATGATGCTGTCAGTCGAGGTTCTGTCTGTGTCACCTGTCATCATGACGTTTGATTGACGTTGATTGTTGTGAATGAATGAGAACTGTCACTCGTAGTTCCTCCACTGCGCACCAGATGGCGCTGTAGGTACTAAACATACCGCCGGCCTTGAAAGCTTCAGGTTTCAACTCTGAAGGAAGTCGTCACGAAGTCGGGTCCTCCGGCTGCGCAGGCAGCGGGCAGATCTTGACGAATGACCTCCGGATGACGCCAGTTGCTGTTCGTATATCAGCGACACGGGAAACGCCGTCGTTGCCTGGGAAAACACGTATAATGGGACCTAGCTTCCATTTAAGAGGTGGCATATTGTCTTCCTTAATCAGGACCATCGTATCCATGGCTATGTCTTCGTTGTTGGTTTTCCACTTCGTTCTTGTCTGTAGCTCCGCCACGTACTCCTTGGACCAGCGCTGCCAGAAGTGCTGTCGCATTTGTTCGACTCGGTGATATCGCGTCAGAGTCGTCGTCGTTCTGGCCGTCAGGTCTTCGCATGCAGGAGCCACCAGCGGACGTCCGATCAGAAAGTGAGCTGGGGTAAGCGGAGACAGGTCGTTTGGGTCTGTGGACATAGGTGATAAAGGACGGGAGTTCAGGACAGCTTCGATCTGTGTTAAAACTGTGCTGAGCTCCTCGTACGTCAACCTAGCGTTACCAACTACTCGCCGAAGATGAAACTTACAGGAGCGCACTCCCCGCTCCATCAAACCACCAATATGAGGAGAATAGGGAGGTGTAAATAATAATTTTATTCCATCATGAGAGAGGGAATCAATAACGTTTTGTTGAGAAGCATCGTTTAAAATGAGGAAAGTTCCTTTTTAGAACCTACGAAATTTGTTCCATTATCAGATAAAATAATTTCAGGTTTACTTACCTCTTCGACTCATAAATCGTTTTAAAGAAAGAAGATAATCGTTTGTTGTGAGACTAGTTACCAGTTCCAGATGTATAGCGCGCGTAACTAAACAAATAAATAATGCATTATAGCCTTTGGAAAGCTGAGCACCTCTGCCCTTTCGATTTAAAATAGAAATTGGCCCAGCGTAATCAACACCGGTACGAATGAATGGAAAACCGGGATCTAAACGCTCATTCGGTAGGTTACCCATTATAAGTGATAAAGTTTTACCTTTAAATCGATTACAAGTCACACATTCATGAGTAACCTTTTTCGCCAAGTTCCTTGCACCCAATGGCCACCAACACTCACGTATGTTAGACAGTAGAAGTAAAGGTCCGCTTTGTAATAACCTTGTGTGTTCATGTCTAAATAACAAAAGCGTAAAATGATGTTTTCCACACAATAACACTGGATGTTTTTTATCGTAATCAAAACTAGACGCATTTCTTAAACGACTACCGACTCTAATTATGTCATGTTTATCTATAAAAACATTAAGACTTAAAGCACGCTTAAACTGCTTATTATCTTTCAAAGGTATGTTATTACGTAAACAAGAATACACGTCTGAACTGATAGCAAACCGGTTCTTTTATTTTGCGAGCGGTCACGCGCCTAACGTAAGTTATGTATAAAAAAGTAGTGCCTAAACGCTGCTACATTTTTAATCTTTCAAATGACGAGTAAGTATCCTACAAAAGGAAATAAGTCTTGACTCAACGTAGATGTTAGTGTTCAACCACGTTGACTCGCGGGCGCGGTGGCGGGCGCGGTGACGAAATATCAAACATATGTAGTGATTCCAAGTGTTCACGTACGAAACGCACGTGCGGTCTAACTAGTTTCCCGCGCCCGCACCCGCGCCCGCGCCCGCGCGTACCTACGTGAACAAGCACTTAGGATAACATGACTAACTTTTGTGGTCAGTAGATAGGATAAATTAGAACTGATAACAATATCTTTTATTCGCATTATTTTCGTTATTATTAAAATCATGAAATTTCAAAAACTAGAACGTTCCAACATAGAACTGAATAATTATTAATTAAGTATACGAAATTGATTAATTAAATTATTATATCGCATTAATTTTACATTATTTTTGTGATGTGGTTTTTGCACTGCCGTCGAATACTAAACGTAGTTTTGTAGTAGGTATTTACTTCTATGTTCCCTATACACTCCGTGATGAGGTAAAAAGGAAATAGGCTAGCTGGTAAGTATCTACGCGGGTCATTGACTTAGTGCTAACTATTCGCATAATATGAAATCACAAAAATACATTCGTTTAAACATTGGCAAACGGTCGAGTTTCCGTTCTAGTGCCAAAAATCGCTTATTCGCTAACGTATAGGAATTACCTAGCTTATCAGCTGGTTCCCTTAGCGGAATGTAAACCGAAAATCTACCATCATTCTCGCATATTGATAAATAGTTCCTCACATTTTCGCTGTTATGTGAAAGCCCTATCTACCTGATGAGGAAAGTTTTCGATTTTTCTAAACTTACGTAACCTTTCGTCTATTGTCTCAGTGAAATTGCACTGAACCTGACCTTGCGTGATTTGCTTTGTATTTATAGGACCAGAAATCAACCAACCTAACTTAGAATTTTGCAAAAATGGTCCGTTAGGTAGCCTAATCCTATTTTCGCTGAGAAGCTCCCAGAATTTATCAGCGCCTATCAACAGGTCTATTTCTGCTGGCGTGGTAAACTGAGGATCAGCAAGTCGTATATTGTCAGGAATAGTTACGTAGTCAAACTCAGTGCTTGTTGACGGCAAGCAAGGAGTTATTGAAGGCAGCACTAAACAAGTTAATCGCGTACTATAGGTACTTGTTTTAGAGCGCATCAATATTTCGCATGAATTATTCGCATGTGTGAGGCTACGCCCCACTCCTGAGATGCATACTGTGGACTGTAAATAAGGCGCATTTAATCGTTTAGCTAATTTCTCCGTTATTAAGCTATGCTGACTACCGTTGTCAAGAAGGGCTCGTGCAACATGAAATTTGTTGTTTTGATCGGCTACTTCAATTAAAGCTGTAGAAAGCAAAACCTGGTTTAATGATAAGCCGGAGATGGCCGCATCGGTCGCGGCGCAATCAGCTGATGCATGCAAAGCTATAGATGTAGTAGCGCATGTAGGAAGCTGCTCCACACACACATTCGCATTGCTACTACACTCGCCCTGCTCCTCTAAGTGAAGTAAACTGTTATGTTTTCGCTTACATTGCACACACGGACCGAAGCGGCAATCATTAAATGAGTGTCCTGACCGCAAGCAATTTGTACATAACTTATACTCATTCACGAATATTCTCCTATCCTTAACAGATAAGTTTAGGAATTTAAAGCACGCATAAAGTCTATGTTTACCGTTACATTTAACATAACTTTGTTTCGCTTGATCTTTATTATAATACGTCTTGCCTTTAGAGACGTCATCGTTCGAAGTCGACACGTAGCTGTGGACTTGATGAACGCTCTTAGTAGTGTCATTACTTGTCGTCGCACTACTAGGCCTACCTTGCAACTTTGAATGATTCGCATTTATCATCTCTAACATATCCGCCCTGTTTCGTAGGAATGAAAGAAGCTGTTCTAACTTCAACCCTTGCGCATTAGAATCTAGGGAACCTTTGTGGTTCTCCCACTCACGTTCAGTGGTAGAATCCAACTTGGAAACAATTAAATATATAATTAATGTATCCCATGACTCCGTGGGTTCGTATAAAGTTTTCAGAGCTCGCAAATTCCTCAAAACTGTGTCTATAAGTTTCCTAATTTGCACTGCAGATTCTTGTTTTATTGATGCAATGTTAAACAGAGATTTTATGTGATTGTGTATTAGAAGCCTATGATTATGAAATCTATTTTCTAACAGCTCCCATGCGTGAGTGTAATTAGACGCAGTGAACTCTAATGCACTAATCACCTGCAATGCACTACCACTGAGTGACGATCTCAGATAATGGAACTTATGAATCGCGTCTAGATCCGTGCGTTGATGAATCATTGTAATGTATGAATTTCTATATTCTAACCATTCATCGTACATTCCACTGAAGGTGGCTAATTTAATATAGGGCAATTTAACATGCGACAGTGTTGAACCTTCCGTGACTGCATGGCTACATTTAGTAATTTTTGAACTATCACTAGTCTCACAACTTTCGATTAAACATTTGGCCGAAGCCAATGTGCTGAAATATAACGATTCTACTGATTCAATATATTCGAATTGACTAGGAATATCTTCAGCTGCGGAGTACAATTCTATATCGCTTCCTAAACTGTTGAATTTACTAAAGCACTCACTAGCTGATTCTAATCGCAATTTCATTTCTGCAACTTGTAATTTTGTTAAACTAGCACCACTAAATGAGTCGACGAACCTTTTAAATTGTGTCAACCGTCCCTTCAAATGACCTCTTTGTTTCTTTAATTCGGATAGGTATTCGTCTTTAGACCTAGTCCTAGTAGGAGAACGGGATGGCACAGACAACTTGCTATTTTCCTCAGACATATTGGCGGTAATGAGAAAACGGAAAGTACTCACGCGCAAGCAACACCACACGGCCCGGCACCTTAGATACGCCCGGCTCCGCTAGGTCACGTACAGCTGTAATGCACACAACACAATATTTTAACACAGTTCAGGGAATGGATGGGTAAAAGATAGGATTTCCTGACCGTTCGCTTTTGATGGCTCTCGAATCCACGCCTTCGCCTTGTGTCCTCTGGTTAGATCTTGAATCCGGCTCGTAGGATCAATGTTTGGGCAGGAACGGGGGAAGTCCAGTGCAATGATTAGTTTTATTTTAATGTTCGAGATGAATTTATTATTAACGTTTTTACAATTATAAAGTATGTAACGGTTTCAAAGTTGCTCGAGACAAGATGGCGCAAATTGATGATGCTGCTTTTTCCATTTTGCTTCGTAGACGTTGAATGATGCTGTCAGTCGAGGTTCTGTCTGTGTCACCTGTCATCATGACGTTTGATTGACGTTGATTGTTGTGAATGAATGAGAACTGTCACTCGTAGTTCCTCCACTGCGCACCAGATGGCGCTGTAGGTACTAAACAATAAATAACTTTTAAATAGTAGTGTAAATACGTCTGAGAAACCATTATTTGGTTTGTCTTAGACACGAATGCAGGACATTCCTCTTAAAGTATCTACTTAATTGTAATATTACGTAGCAAGGTAACAAAAAGTAATTTAAAGACACTGTTTTAGCGCACTCACATTCCAGTGTTCTTATCTATGATAACCTATATTCGTAAGTCATACAGGGTGTCACAGAATGAGTTTCTAAAATATTAAACATGGAGACAGACGCACTTACGTTAAATCGTGATTTCTAAAACCAACCACAGATTCGCACACCATGTACAAACATCTATAAAATTGTTACCCCATTAAGGCTGCGTAAATGTTAAATCGTCGGTTTATTCGGCAAATCCGTATAAAAACGCTGCACGCAACAGTCCAAGGACGGAGAAAGCAAGCATCGGGGGAAAAGTATTTATTGCCGCGAATAAAGCACGCAATAATAAATACTGTACGGAAGTGTTGGACAGCGGACTTTTGTCCGGATAGAAAGTTATCCGACTTTTTTAATTAAATAATCTGACGTCCTTTAACATATATCCTAGATGATTTATACAGCGTCCGGACAATACGTATATTTTTTTATTGTTTTAAAGGGTCGCTGTAGATATTGTTCATCTATCCGCGACACAAATCGTCTAAGTATAAAACTCTTTTTCATATTTTATTTTTGATTTTATAAAATACTGTTTTGATACATCAGGTATATTATGTACAAAGACATTTTTAAATACCTAGTAGCTTTTTTATTTAATTTATTATTTTCCGGCTTTCATTTTAATCATCTGGCAACACTATTTGGAGTACAAATAAACATCACTCTCGGTACATTATTGGCGACCCGGTACAAGTTTATTGCCTAACATGCATAAATATATTATCAAGATATATCTACATACACGATTATTTTTATTGAGGTCCTTTTGAGTTCGTTATGGGCTATAATTTAAATTAGGAGTCAACGGAACGGAATATAATGATAACCGGGGTCTAATGGACCGAACTGGGTTTAATTTATACCACGAGGGTATTGGCCAAGTGCGATACCCTGACTTGTGACTTTTGGATTCATTTGACCCCACACTCAAACTGAGTAGTAATTTTACTTGTAACTTACAACGCAGGAATATGTTTAAATTATAAATAAATATATTGGTGGGCATTTCACACAACACAGTAATCTTAGCCCACAATTCTTCTCATTTCCTTGTTAATGCAGTTAGGCGGGATTCGACCAAACTGGATTAAGTTACTGAAGAGAGAGAAACTGTTTAGATAAGGACGTCTCAAATATTTAATGCGTTTCTGTATTCGGGCATTAGTCTGACTTTGGCTTGTTTACAAAAACTGTGAGATTTGCTATCCTTTCGAAGCATAAACACATAAATGCAAATAAGTACGGTGCTGGATACGTAAACACGGTACCCAGGTATCCTTTACTCTGACGCATCTTTACAGCTCAGATGAATCAGCTGACTCAGTAACACGGGAATAATTTATTTATTTTATTTATTCAATACTTACAAACTTACAGCTTGAGCCAAAGCGTTTACAAGCCACTTAAAACATAACACACATAAGTAGGTACATAATTATAACGGACACAAAATGAACTTAAAAAACGTTTACAAAGAAAAATAAATAAATGAAGCTTCAATAGTAAACACATCTACATCTGGTTCCTGAGCAATCATTGCGTTAAGTAGTGCAATTGCACTCGTTGTTGGTGCATACCGAGCGGTGTCAGTACGGAACACAGGTGCTGCAAATAAAGAATTTCATGGCTTTAGAGCCGTATTCAAAAATTAAACGTGCTCTCCGAAGTATGGTAGTGCCCAGTTAATGAATGCAAGTAGCAATCATCTAAACATTTAATGAGTACATCGGACACAAGTAATCGCTACCATCTTCCATTTTCCATGTCATGGCATGTCTGTTTTCTATATCTAAAGATCAGTGAGGGTAGTTGTGGATACTACCACTGCTTCACAATGGACCTTGAAAACATACTCCAGTCTGCCCGCGACCATGGCTGTTGTAACAAAGTCGAAACGTTGGGTCATAAAGAAGGTAAAATTACGTGATAAAACCCCGTCTCATATATTTTCAATATGTTTTTTATCTATAAAACTTCCGCATAAAATGTCTAAAAAATCATTTGTCTTGCTTGAACTACTTTTAAAAGCACTGTTTTTACATAAACTTTATCTTATGTTTTATCTCTCTTTATCCATGTAACATGGAGTTTACCAGCTGAACCCGCGCTGTGACTACTGTCCATAAATAATACAACGTCACCGTCGGATTTGCGATCGTCACCGTGACAAAGGAAAATGCGCCTCGAGTTATGACACTCTGGGACTCTTTGTTTGGTTAATACCGTCGTTTTTTATACGTTTTTTTTATGTATTTCTCTCCATGTCACCGAAAGTTTTTTTATGTATTTTTCTTTTTGCAATACCGAGTGGTTTCTTTTGATGAATTACCGTATTCTGAAATAGTAAATCAGAGTCACTTTTGCTATACTTTTGCTATTTGCTGTACTTCAAACTGGATTAGAATTGTTCAATGTGCTGCAAAATTTTTCTGTCTCTTATCTATACCATAATTACAGCTGAAAAGTTTTTTTTTGTTGTTTGTTTGAGTGCGCTAATCTCAGGAACTAGCAGTCGGATTTGAAAAATTATTTCTAAATTTTATATTTTTATATTGTTTCTTGAGGAAGTTTAAAGGCTACTTTTCACTATCATCATCATCATCATCATAAACCATTACTTACGAGAGTTACAGTTAAAATGTTTGTATTTTTGCCTGAAATAAACGTTTTATTATTATTTGTTATTTCACTGAAATTGAATCAAAGTTAAATTCTTGGATAAAAACGAAAAAAAGTAAAAACATGCCTACGGCTCTTGTGTTTATTTGACAGGAGGCGAGTTCAGGTGTCGAGTTTGGTGACGCGGCCGTTTTGTTTACGCCCGGGGTGTTCTCTCGTTGTAAATGTTTGTGTGTGTGTGTGTGTCTTTATTGTAATAAATGCATACACAAGTATATTATTTTCATTTCAATTGTAGCGCACCTTCATTGACTGAATTGATCATCATCATACCAAAAAATCTTAGGTAATTACATCTTTTACTAGATGATTTATACTGCGTCAGAAGGCAATTTTTGCCTACATTTACCGGAACACTGTAATGCCTGAGACAATATTGAGTTAGAGTAGGCTTGCCTAATACCTACACCATTCTCAAGCACATGCAAATCACACTATCACACTAATCACACTATCGCACTATCACATTAATCACACTAATATTGTAAATGCGAAATTTTGAATGTTTGGATGGATGGATGGATGCATGTTTGTTCCTCTATAACTCGACAACCACTGAACCGATTTGGCTTAAATAAAAAAATATATAGTTATTTATTGACCTAGAACATGACATAGGCTATTTTTATCCAGCTACCACGCGGGCGAAGCGTGAGCGGAAGCTAGTTTATAATAAAATCACAAAGCTATTCAACTCTATCATTGCACACGGTACTTTTCCAAAACCACCTGTGCAGTTAACTAGCCTGCAACCTGAGTAGCCCAAGGGAAATCCATTGCTTCCATGGAATCCTCGATAAATGTAATAAGCGAAGAGCAGAGCTAAGTGCACGCAATAGAACAACAAGTCACGGTTGAAATTACAAACATGTTATTAAAAAAAACTTAGGCCCTTACATCTTTTACTAGATGATTTATACTGTGTCAGGAGGCAATTTTTGCCTACACTTAACGGGACACCGTATTAAGGTTGATTCACGTTACACCAGGCCGGGCCCGTCCGGGACATTAAGGTATACATTTTGTATGAAGTGATTCATGTCTGACCCGGGCCCGGCCGTACCCCGGCCGGGTCCCAGCGCACGGTCTGGCATGAATCACTTCATACAAAATGTATACCATAATGTTCCGGACGGGCCCGGCTCGGTGTAACGTGAATCAACCTTTACCTGGGATATTGTTGAGCTTCTGGAGTAGGCTTGCCCAGCAGCTAAACCATCCTCTCAGCTTAACGTGTGGGGCTGACTAAGCTGAGGGTTTCCTCACTATGTTTACCTTAACATAAAAGTCCTATTAAATAAATACTCTCCGTTTTTCCTAAATTTTCCAATTATTTAGGATTTTTTCATTTATTTATAACCAAACAGGATTTATTCGTGAACCTGTCTATATTAATTATTACATCCAAAAGTGTAAAGCACTATAAAGCATTAAAAATACAAGCTATGTTTTATTCCGTTGCAATCGTGTGTAGCCGTTATAAAAAGCCATTTCGATTTAATATTAAATAATATTTTAAAAGCATTGCAGTTTTTCGGGAGTAATTCCCGCTCAGCTGCTGTAAAATGCACGATATTCTGAAGCAATTTAAATTATTTTCCGTAGCGCAAACAACCAGTGTTGCTACTATTAAAATATGCTCAGTATTCAGACTCGGGGTCGAGTTGTTACAAAAATTTTCATAAAACAACATTGGATGTCTGCATCATCGCTCGAGGGTTGCCAGATTTGACGGGTTTTTGCCGGATGTAGCCGGCTAGGGGTACACAATGTGCGTCCTGCACCCTTACATTAAATTTCCATCGAATGTGTAAACTACATATATGTCTGTATACTGTGTATCTACGAGTAAATATAAAGAACCTTATTGGTGCGGTCAGTTAGATGGACTGTTGGCTTATGATGGAGGTTGAGAGTTCAAAATTCAGGCGACTCTAGCTCTTAATCTAATTGACTATCTAATTACTAACTTCAGCACCAAAAATACTGACTTGCACGCTTAATGAAAATACAGGGTGTTATAAAAATAAATAAACATTGCTGAACATTTTACACAGTGCCATCTAGCCCCAAACTAAGCAAAGCTTGTACTATGGGAACCAGAAAACTGATAGAATACTTATTATATTTATTATTTTTTCGTATAGTTGTTTATACATACTTATAATACTTAACACTCGGACACAGAACAAACATCTATGTTCATCACACAAATGTTTGTCTTGGGCGGAAATTGAACCCACGACCTACAGCGCAGAAGACAGAGCTACCACCAACTGAGCTAAGAGGCCAGTCAATTGTTTTGTTAAACAATTGTTGAATTAAAAAAAAATAGGTTCATAGTATGAACTTCATACGCTGATTAAATAAATTCTTTTGTTATGCAATACACTGACCATACATAACATTAACAGCCCTACAAGATTGTTCCAGTAAATAATACAATAAAGGAATGCAGCAGAGGCGGAATTTAATTATTTCGAGCGGGCGGCGGATTGAGAGAAATAAATTTGAGTTGGATCCCGCAACTAAACAGCGTAATTTAGTGGTCGTCGAACAATGCCCGGCTAATAAGTGTTGTCTGAGAGCAGTACAGTCGGGGACACAAGCTTTACAATTTAAAAGATATACTTTTTGCAAGTTGTCTTTTTAAACTTTCGCGATCAGCTGGTATATATATGTTACGGGCAACTTGATTAATCGGGCAGTATTCATATGGACCGGTCATTATGAATAATGACCAAGAGCGTCGGGCAATTTGATAAATTTATTACTTTGACCGGTCCATATTCATAATGCCCGACGGCCCGTGGTCCGTTTAATAAATCAAGGCTTGAATTTATCACTTAGACCGGGCAGTATGAATAGTGCCCTACTTCTAGCCGGGCAATGTGATAAATTGGATTAAAATCTGTAGGTTAGGTTATGTTAGGTTAGTAAAAAACTACGCGCGAGGCGAGCGTAGCGTGCCGCGGTAGCGGCCGCCGTAGCGCCAGAAATGTAGTAAGTCAATTAAAACACTGCAATTCATCTAATTTATTACATTGCCCAAGATAGGGTGGTCATTATTCATAATGACCGGGCAAAGTGATTAATCATGCAGTTTTTATCACATTGCCCAATTGGCACGGTCATTATGCATACGGACCGGTCATTATTCATAATGACTGGATTTATCAAATTGCCTGTAACATATACACACGTAAAGTCGCTAACTCGGATTCGTTCAAACAAATTGATATTTTACGAACAACATTAAAGTTATTTAATGCAAAATTACTTTACATATTTTACACAACAAACATGTCTATTTTTATTTAACCATCTTCTACCATTTCAAAGTATTCATCGTTAAAAAACATTTTTTTGTTGGAACGAATTTGAGTTAGCGACTTTACGTGTGAAACAAAATATCCCAGCTGAACACCTTATAAATATATTATCCGGGTATTTATCACGTCAATTTTTGCAAGTTTTACTTAAGTAGAGAATTGCATTTGACAAGTTCAAAACCTATGGCATGCTTATAAGCAGTCATGTAGATCCCATAACACAAGCTCTGGTTAATTTGGGGCTAGATGACGCTATGTAAAATCGTCATCTCCCTGCCCTTATCTCACTAGATCGGGCGGCTTTATAAAATGTATAGCATTTTTTTAATTTATTTATTTGTGCTGGGGATATATTACAAGGATTCAACAAACTATACTCTAGCTATACGCGTTATTTAACAAGAAGAGCCATATCTTTAATCATAAGACAGACAGAGACAGAATGCAAACGTTCGTCGAATCGCGATAATGTTTTATCAGTGACTTCAGCAGTCACCTGTACTTGTTTGTTTGGAATGAAACCTGAGCATAATATTTTTGTAAATAATAAAAACCTGCGTCTAGCCAGCGGCTATTTGATCCGACTGACAATAGTTTGTTTGGATTGCTAGCTGAAATTCAGATACTTCATAAAACATGTGCCTGAATATTTATATTTCATGAACTGAAAATCTATACCATTCATTTAATTGATGATTTTCCTATAGGCTGTTTTTCATTTGGATTCAATGATGATAGTTGAGAGACCGGCGCGGCGAACGTACGTACGTACCTAGGAACGTAATACCAAAATAATTTAAATTTTGATCATATTTTTAATACTTTATGTTATTATTTGGATAAATTTATTATAATTATTAAATCTAATAAACAAACATTTAACACTATTAAACATCTTTCAATAACAAGAATAGCTTTTTATTTCGAATTCAAGTATGTACAGTCAGCGTCATCAATCGGTATCCCCCTATTGATTTTAACAAGGACCCTTTTCATTTCAACTTTGGATTTCAGTCGGATTTGCTAGTATAGGAACTCGAGCGAAATTAGATATCCGTAAGTATACTAGCAAATCCGACTGAAATCCAAAGTTGAAATGAAAAGGGTCCTTGTTAAAATCAATAGGGGGATACCGATTGATGACGCTGACTAGGTAGGTATTTGAAAAATACATGTTTGCTCATTCCAAAATTTTTACTAAAATCTAAACTTTTGGCTCCCCCACGAAAAAAAACTTTGCCCATAACTTATCCACCCCCTATCTCTCAGGTAAATAAGTATCCATAGCACACGCTGATTTATTATTCCCATCGATTTTCCTCTTTTATTCTCATAAAGCCCCATGCTTCGGAAACTTCTCCCCCAAATTGTCGCAACTTCCTTCTCTACGAAAGTTATACCTCGACACTTGAAGCGCTTATTGTTCCTTACCGTTTCATGACAGATCAATTTAGGAACGTTTGCTGGGGTCAATGTTTAGATAGCTCACTATTAAAAAAAAACAATACTAAGTTCTAAAAGAAGATGACAAGCTGCAAGCTGCATACATTATATGTTAGAGAATTAAATATTTACAACAACAACAACAACTTCTAAAGAGCTAAAAGAAAGCATCGAAAGGATATAAATTAATATTCTAATAAGTAGCGATATGCTTCTAACTTGATACATATATACCATGTTAACTTCTGTACTTGTATGTGAGCATGTGCTTTTGAATGTACACTTACTTTTTGAATAAACACTTACTTCTTAAAAGAATATAAGTATCAAATTATATTTCGTTTCGTTTTTATTTAAATTCAAACGTATTTTTGACCCTTAATCATTTACTGAAAGTATTTCAATTCTAAATCTTTATTAGGTACCTACTTCAATTTGGCTACATTGAATGTACCTACTAATAATTCAGCCTTGATTTCAGTTTTTACATTTAAACATGAGTAACTATTGTGGATTCATTCCATTACATGCTTTTTCACAAATTTAAAAGTTTTTTGATAATTTATGTAAAGAACGAACGAAAGTAACATTACACCACACCCCGGACACTCGACGAAATCTCTAAGCAAAAGCGGCGTCTAACTACCTATTTACACAGACACTACACAATGTAATTTTTGTACACGCGCAATTGTGTGCGTGAAGTAAGGTTGTCACTGTATGAATAATTACTGCACACTGTGGTCTCGGTCTCGGCGTCGCGTGTGCGTGCGTGGTGCGTCCCTAGCTCAAAGTCAGCCCCTCGCCAGCTCAAATTCGCTCACTCGTTGAGGAAGCTCCGATTGAGGGGGGGGGGGGGGGGGGGGGACAGTGGCCATTCTATACGTAGTATTATTATCTATAACAACCACTATAACAACTGTGCAGCGAAACCGCTAACTTCACGAATGCCGAGATCCATTGTGCGAAGTGTACATAATAAAAGTACCAACGTTAGTAAATTCCGCTCGCGTCCGATCGTACATTTTCAATTAGTTTATTAAATACATTGCCTAGTAAAAAAATTCAAAACTTCCAGCAATTGGAAACAAGCAAAATATTTGCCTTCACTTTGAATTTATGCCGTAATAACAGAAGAAGCATGGCGTAAGTGAAAAGTTTGACGGGAAAATATTCTGCAATCCAGCGAGTTTAGAACTCTAGCTTTATTTCGTTTTTATGAAACATATAATTATATTATGTGCGAGTAGTTTTATGCTTTAACATAAAACATGGTTGAGAAGTGCTAAAATTTTTTTTTTTTCAAAAAAGCCAGTATTCAGTATGGGCCAGTAACCAGTCAAGTATGGAATATTTTAATGTATAATGTATGAGTAAATAAAAATTGGATGTATATTATGTATGGATGTTTGTAACTCTTTCACGCAAAAACTACTAAACGGATTTTAATGAAACTTGGAAAATACATAGTTTATGACCTGAAATAACACGTATGCTATTGTTTATCCGGGTAGGTACCACGTGAGCGAAGCTGCAGGCGAAAGCTACTACTTACTACTTATAAAATGTGATAAGTAAAAAAAGTCCAAGTTTCCAAAATCAAAATAGCTATGATGTTGTCCAATCTCCGATAGGAGGGGAACCCAAAGAAGAAGAAGGTAAGCCAAGGAAAGATATTTCCAAAAAATCTTGAATGACTTGAAAAGATGTAAAAGATGTCTACTGTGAATATTAGTTATGCTGTTTACTATTCTTAAGGCAGATGAGTACATTAGCTTCAGTACCTGCTGCCTTATTTTTGCCTGTAGCCATTGACGTTACGAACCCTTTGCAAATACACAATAATCGTTTTCGTACTTACCATCTATTTAGACAGTATGTAAGAAACATCTTTCCAGTATACTGCCGACTATCTACCATTTTCCCAGCAAACAATAAAACCTACTTCATTATTTACCAGAGCACCGTAATCGTGGAAATAAAACACTGCAGGTAGAAATTCCAGAAATTCCACTCCAGCAAAAGATTCGCGTCACAAATCTCTAAAACGGAGCGTTGCAACCAAAACTCCTTGACAAATGATAGCACTTTACATATAAATTTAAATTCATCGACCTTACACTCATAATGCCACACATTCGTGATAGTGAATTATGGTTCTCTCCAACAATTTTTACTCCTTCCGTATTCTCCAGGGGAGAGAGGAGATAGGGAGGGAAGGGGGAAGAACAGGTGGGGAGATAGTCGGCTAGCCAGTTGAATTATATTGTTATTTCAGAACGATTGGAAATCGATCGAGCGTCCGGAATTTCTTGCGGTTACTGTACTCAGCGTTTAGACAAGTTACAATTGAAACGCCAGTCTCGAGAAAGTGGGAGCATAAGAACGAGGAAATTGAAGCGTCGCGCTTGTTGAAGTGCTTTTACGTATTAGAATGTCAGATGAATAGATTGTTGGAGAGGATTTACGTAAAATAAATATTGAATTGATGAAAAATACTCCTTGATATCCAAGAAAACTTTCATTTATTACTTAAATAAAAGGACAAATATAATTGTTGTGTTATATTAGTGCCATCCATTCAAAGTCACGTCAAAAATAAAAATGTATATTTTTTTTGTTACATTCCCCGGTCACGATGTTTTCCTTCACCGTTTAGAGCTCGTTTTAATGCGCATATAAATTTTTCGACACGAAAATCCATCGACGCACGGCCAGGATTCGAATCCACGACCTTCGGATTGAAAGTCGAGGTACTATACCCCTCGGCCAACACGGCTCTAATAATAAATAGCATTGTAATGTATGAATAATTTAGTGCTTACCAAATACGTTTTTGTGTACACAACACTTCAAACCAGGAGCAGATCTCATCAAGTCGAGCTTAATGCGAACACTGACAAATGAAATCTACAGTATGCGTCCTATCACATGGCGAGCTAGAAAGCATTACTAAATGTGTGAAGTAAAAAGCGGAATGACGACAGTACATCTTCATACATTTAAAATAATTTTAACTATGTAAAAAGTTATGAAAATAAAATAAAAGTCTACCTATCCTGTTTTAACCATTTTAAAAAGATTCATGGTCTAAAAAAAAACTAGTACCTAACGTTGCACAACAGTGCGCGACGTTGCCAGCTGGCGCGCAACATGACATAGTAGTAGATGCGGTGACAGACAACGTTCTGAAACAAAAGTTCCACCAAAACAAAACCAAAACTTACAACATGTTGTGAACGAAAACGCGGCTTTAAGACGTGCTGGATCTATTGAGACGTCATAACTCTTCAGAATCGTATGCAAAAATTACAGTTAATGTCAATGATGTCCACTTAAACTAAGTCACATTTCAGTATTTGGGTGTAAACCATTTAGTTCAATGAGTGCCGCTTTATATGTGACGTACTGTAAAGGCCGTGTATCCCGATTCAACATGACGACTTATCATTAATTATTCATTAATCCCGCGATGCCGACTTGATGATAGCGAAACAATCGCGCTGTTTGCGAATCCGCGATTTCGTAGCGTTTGGAAATTAGGACGAACTAATACAGTCGGTTACATAAATTAGTGAGCTTTTTTTTTAAAAGAAAATATATTATCTATGTTTGGCCACCAACTCGCCTGATGTTAAGCGACGGTGTGGCTGAGGATGGATCACATCGATCTAAAATAAATCTATTCACTCTAGCCTTGAAGGCACCTAGATTATAATTTTCAGGAAACAAGTAGGGCGGCAGGGAGTTCCATTCATGGGCAGTACGTATAATGAATGTGGAGCCAATTTAAGAATTGTGTACACCTCAGAAATTTTAATATACACCCTAAAAAAATAAATTTATAAGCTAACAATGCAATTTGACACGCAGAGAAATTTCTGTACAAGCGTTTTAATACTATTTTTTAAGCTAAGGTCTACTCTAATTGATTTGTAGCATGATGATGATGATGAGTTTCTGTTTTTGGATTTGTTCTGTTTTATTGGGCTAGAAGACTGGCTTATATTTTTTATACTACTAAGGTAGCAGACAAGCAGACGGCCCACCTGGTGGTAAGCGGTTACCGTAGCCTATGGACGCCTGCGACACCAGAGGAGTCACACTCGCGCTGCTGACGCTTTAAACATTTCAAAACGCCCTTTTTGAAGAACCCTATACTGAACCCCATACGCCTTACATAATTTTATATATATTTATTTTAATTTTATAATTTAGATAAGTTTATAAATTATGTATGTTAGACTCTAAGGTATATATTTTATATGGGCCGTAGTTTTAAGTATTTTACATCTTTTACTTGCTATTGTTGCCTGAAATAAATGATTTATTATTATTATTATTATAATTTAATGTTTCTTTATTTATTATAAAACTAATAATTGTATTTTCTTTTGTTTCAGGTGGATTAAATATACGATAGAACACACCACTTTACACCACGATAAGTATGTAAAAGCACATTTTCAGTAAAAAAAAACATTTTCATTATTTTAAATTATATTTAGGTACTTATTATTTTAATTTTCGGAAAAAAAACGGAGAGATATAAAAATGTTTGTTATACGGTTAATGGTGATATCACCGTTAAATCAAATTTGAACAAATATGTGAACCTGTAAGTATAAGGCGATATTTGTGAAAACCTATGGGAAGTTGTTCCATAAGAAATAGAAAACAATAATACTCGTACAATAATATAGATTTGCGTCTATGTGAGTGTGATCATGCTATGAAGACAAAATTATTCTTAAAAACATTTCACTGATACATTATAGTTTATACGTGATGTGTAGACATAACTTTATACCCCTATTAAAACATATAGGTAGGTAAAACAATTGGCGGCCTTATCGCTTAATGCGATCTCTGCCAGGCAACCTAGAATACATATTTAAGCGATATACTTTTTACTTCTTGATGTCTTACGTAACATTTAAACCAAAATTATAAATAAAATTAGCAATCAAGTACCAGGACATCATAAGTATTGTAGAGGTATTTTCATTTTACCAATAACTGTACTAGCTTTGTCTATTTTGACACGAGTTCGGCCATGAGGATAATGTTAGTCCTCGTAGCCAAATCAGTTAGGCGAAATAGTTAGGCCATGAGGAATACCCCATCATATCGTAGGGAGTGGACACATTGCGTTTTTTGCAGCGCGTTTGTATTGATACAAACGCGCAGCTCAAAAACGCGCTGCAGAAAACGCAATGTGTCCACTCCCGTAATTGTTAGAAATTAATTCAAAACACTCTCATGTTAATGCAATACTTACGAGTCCCTACTTCAATAAATGTAGCAATTTTCAGTGTGAACTGAACCAACTCGTACACTAAAGCAACGTTACTTACTAAGGTGCTTACCTATTGTCTGTGCGCTAAATGGCACTCATTATGGCTAAATTAGTTTTATGGCCGTCTGTAAACACGATCGAGATAATGCGGGTAAAGTGCTCGTTAAAACTTGACCGTGTTATAAGTTAAAGTAATGCGTCAGCTAATGCTGTGTTTGTGCAGTTATTTTGGTGAATAATTTACATCTTCGCTGCATTTCTTCCCCCTTACTTATAAAAGATGTTTAAAGTTGAACACTGGTTAAACAACGTCCTTTCTCTATTCGTCACTATCCACAAATAAAGATAGGACGTTGTTTAACCAGTGTTTAACTTTAAACATCTTTCATAAGTAAGACCCCTTGTGTTTTGCTATTAAAATGGTCTTGGCTTGTAATAATAGTCAAAACTGAAGAAAATCAAAAGGGCACGTTAAATTGACAGTCCCGGCTTTGAAGTCGTTAAGCCATGACTGAGGCCTTTAGGCGGCTTAAAAACTCCGTCACCAGATTTAGCCACTAGCTCATACGAACTTACTTACTAGACACATTCTCTCAGATATTTAACAGCTTTTTGACGAAAACTTAATCCTACAGCCTAAAGCTGTAATTATTAAACTCAGCCTATGGATCCCAGTCGTGTCAATATTAGCAGGTAACCTAAATCCACAAGACCTAAATAATGATTTGACTTTGACCTAAGCTTAGGTCTTAGCTTAGATACCAGGCCTTAATGTAAATAATGTTAAACTGTTGAGTGTCTGACTAATTGGTAGACGGACAGAAGACCGTGTTGTCAGTCCCGATTTAAAATAGCTTTGCCATTAAAGTTCCAGCTAAATAAACATATGCCTACATTTTGTAAGTAACTACATAGTTTTGCATTTGACACTGATGAGCATGTAACCTTAGGCGCGGGCCAGACAGAAGAGACGTAAGACGAGGACGCGTCGCGGACAGGGCGCCAGCGAACAGTGTTTCGTCCGCGACCCGTCTCTTCTGTATGTTTTGCGTCGCGACGCTTCTATACATTTTGTATAAAAGGGACGCGGAAGAGACAAATGCCAGCGCCCCGTCTGCGTCTTACGCCTTTTCTGTGTGTCCCGCGCCTTAGGGCGTGAACGCACACAGCTTATCTTGCGCGACTTATCTCGCCTTACGCGAATGCATCACGCAACATACAAATAATTCTCTCACACGGCCTCACATGGCACATACGTTGTTACGCCTCCCAGCGTATTTGGGCATATAAATGCGTTGATACTTTTCGCTAGATGCGCTATGTGCGTTCGCGCCCTTATACGTGGAATGCTAACTTCCTCTTTATGTGGGCATGTACCCAAAATGTACTAGACATACCTCTGACTGCCTTCTTAGGCATCTTAAATGCTCAAAAAATTAATCTAAAAATCACGTTCTTTTTTTTAAATGCATTGTCTTCGAGTTATGAGCTACCCTGAAAGTTTCAGTCGGCTAGCTATCGGGAAGTACTTGAAATTTGAGTTACAAGATTCGACCAGACAGACAGACAGACAAACAAAAAAGTGACTTAATAAAAACGTGGTAAAGTCAGTGAATTTCTTTTTATCGTGTTTTTCGTTTCGTTTCGTTTACTGAGTTAGACGATTCCAATAATATCATAGCGGATTACTTAATCTATGAATATCGGCGTGGGTTCGGGTTGGTTAAATATTTGCTTGGCAAAATATCGGGTATCAGTTTGTATAAGTTACGTAATATAGTGCTTCTAAGTAGATTCAATGTTATATGGTGAAATGTATACTCTAATTCATACGCTCACAAAATGTAGGTACTCTATTTCTTCGCCTGTTTTAAGGCGTTAAAATTATTATGAAATTAATAATAACCGAAATATTGAAAAACTTAATTATGTTGTTGCTTGCTTTATGGTTTTTAGATCGCCACGAGGGGAATTTTAAATCTGGATGTTTTTCCATTGAAAGTATGTGTGTTTAAAATAAAAGTAAATAAGTAATAATATCAATCATGTACACGGAAAGTGTTGGATATGAATGTGGAAGGATACAAAGGTAGAGGACGGCCAAAGAAAAGATGGATGGATTGTGTGAGAAAGGACATGCGTGTGAAAGGAGTGACTACTGAGATGACGAGTGATAGGAGGGAATGGAAGAGGAGAACATGTTGTACCGACCCCACCTAGTGGGAAAAGGGCAAGGAGATGATGATGATATCAATCATGTAGTTCCCATAGCATAAACTCTGCTAAAAAATAAAGTAAGCAGAGTTTATGCTATGCTGTACGAAATATCCAACATTATTTATTTATCAGTTACCGAAGTTCACGTCACAAAATGAATGGTTGATTGCTAGCTGCATTAACCAAACGACTATTCTTCGAAGAGCCTTTGATTCTCAGTCTCTGCTACGAAATATGACAAAAAAATAATTAATAAATGCTGGACATTTCACATAGCACCATCTAGCCCCAAACTAAGCAAAGCTTGCACTTTGGGAACCAGATAACTGATAGAATACTTATATACTTTTGTAAATACATACTTATAATTCTTTATAACACAGACACAGAACAAACATCTATATTCATCACACAAATGTTTGTCCTGGGTGGGAATCGAACCCACGACCTACAACGCAGAAGGCAGAGCTACTACCAACTGAACTAAGAGGCCAGTCATAAAAAATAAATCGGGGTACCTAAAAATTCTGTCCGAGTTGACCACAACATCGAACTTAACCGCAAAATAATAAAATATTTTCAGCATTTTTGGCAAATATTTACTGGAAAACAAAATGGCTTCCACTAATCCACTGAATACGTTCTAAATCCATAAACCCACGGTACATCTGGCCGAATGTAAAAAAAACTTCCAATACAAAAAATCAATACCCCCAATATTTATAATTGAATTTCCCGATACAAAAATTAAAACAAAAATGCATCCCTCGCTCGCTGGGGTGTTAACTAGAGATGCAACTAATAACTGTTTACTTATCCGGCCAATCCGGTCCTTTTTTCAGCTATTCGGTATGAGGTCGAATAGCAAATAGTTTCCAATGAGATACCGGATAGCATTAAATGCTTATAATGATTAACTTAGGTTTGTTGCGCAAGCCTACTTCAGCTCAAATAATGTCCCAGACACTGCAGTGTCCCGACAAATCTAGGCAAACATTGCCTCCTGACACTGTATAAATCATTTACAGTGTAAAGGCCTAAGTTTTTTTTTTATTTAGATTGGTTAACTTTAAAAAAAGTCCTTCCTGTTTTTTTTTTTTTTTGCATCAATGAGTAAAGGTTTTCTCCATAGATCTCAAACCATTTCTGTTCTCCAAGATTTTCCACCAAACTCTCACAAAGTGTTTTTCAATTACGTACACAATTTCTCGTCGCACATCCGCACCGGCCTAAGCCTAGTGTAATCCGCATTTCGGTATCCGGCCAAACCCAACCGGTGCATCACTAGTGTTAACCCCCCGTCGGTGCCGGTGTTATATTTCGCAAGGGTCCGAAACCGACAAATTATTCCCCAGGGCCTCGCGAACATAATTACTGTAATTCGCCCGTGTTGTTACCGACGCGGAATCAGATTGGTGTAGAACGTGTGTGATTTATGCCGTGGACAGCTTTATGAGCGAACCGGTTTTTGATAAACCGTTTTATCGGTTTTTGAATAACTTATGGAATATGAAATTTTAATAAACATGCGAAAAATTCCAAAAAAAGCATTGTAGTCTTTTAGTTTGCAATATTGCATAATTGTTATAACTGAAATAGTAATAGAATTTATAAATTCGTCCTTTTTATAAAGTTTATTTCTAAACCGACACTCGAAATATGATTTTGCTTATATTTTTAAGAAATATTAGATGTATTACAATAAGATCCTGAATGACTATTCCATCTAATTTTATTCCGTGGTCCACTGTATGTTTTCCGTTTGCAAAGTGGGGTGCACGATTAGGGATAAGCCTCGCCTGATTTAATTCGAGCCGGTGAAAAAATAATTGCGATAATCTGATTACATCGGCCATTTTAGGGTTAACATCTGCGACTGAGTTTATTACGTTTGTAAACAAAGATTGTTGTTGGACTTTTGTGTGAAAGCGAAATGAGATATTTCAAAATTGAATTAGGGGCGGCCCATACAAGGAAGTACTAAGGTACTGTTACGAGCTGGATATCTTGATAAATTATTTACCACCTACTTTACCGTACTAAGCTAGCTTCTCGAAGCTTCTACAAACTTCGAAATTTTTCTAGAACAGTTAAGCTCTCTCTATAATGCTCTTGGACGTAGAATATTCCAGATACAGCCGGCGTAATATGTAGTGGGTACAATATAGAGAAGATTACTCACAAAAAAATATGCTGCAAACATTGAAAACAAATTAATCACAAAAAAGCTTTAAAGTAGTACGAGTATATTGATTATATCGCTATTTTTAATATGCTTGACTTATTATTCCCCTTTTAATATTTAAAGGATTTAAAACATAATATATAAAATACAATAAAGTAACACAACGAACTTTGCATTTAACGTACAAGAATCCGAAATTGATGACCATGCACAGAAGTTTAAATACAAATAAGAGTGCCTACTTACTGCAAAATACAACAAACATAGAAGATCAAAAGAAATTCTAAAGTGAAGTTCGATCACTGTTTTATATGAGTCATATTTGTATCTTAAACTAGCTGCTCCGACAAACGTTTATTACCTATTCAAATTTCAGTTCATAGAGAAGTTCCATAGAAAAATTCACTTTATATTTTGCTGAATCGCCTAATTTTCCGAATGACTTTTATATTGTTTTTCATTAAAAATCATATTTGGACTATCGTGAACGTTTATTTAAGGCAGTCTAGCCGTTCTCAAGTACCACATCCCAACATCATTTTATTTTTATTTACTGAAAGGTATTCCTATAATTATTTTAGAAGTCTTATTTATAAATATCTGGGCGACCGAGCTCAGCTCGGTATAGAGAAAGATTAAAAAAAAGAAAAGAAAACTTACAAAAACTAAACTTCCAATGGCTGAGTTTCAAACTCGCGGCCTTTGGTTGAAAGGCGGACACCCGACCACTCAGCCACTTTAGACTCAATAAATTATGTGAAATTACGAACCACATTGCATTGATAAATCTTTTTGCGTGAAAATGCCGAGAAAACGAATTTTCTCAGATATGAGAATGATACGCCGTATCGCATATTCCATCGAAATCGTTAGAGCCGTTTTCGAGAACGTGAGTACAAACAAACAAACAAACAAACAAACATTGCTCGTTTAATAGAATAAGATACTGCGCCAATATGATTTTTATTGAATACAAAAGAGAAATGTGCTCATTTTACGTTATTTTAGCTAGTAAACGATAGATTTACCACAAGTGTGGTATGCTCAAACGACTGGTTATTTGATAGTAAACTTTTAGCTTGCGAACGTTTAAGTGTTTAATCTCAGTCCATTAAATTGAGTTTTATATCCAAGGAGAATCTAACCGAGGAGGTTATAGCTTATTTTAGAAGAGGTTGCAATAAGGCACTTGGTTAATACAAGCGTGTCTGAATTTAATACTTAAACGCGTCCTTGTTGTAGCTTTTAGTACAAGGTTATATTTACAGATTTACTCATTATAGAAATGAAAAATCTTACCAAAATTTTCAATTCCGACGGGATTTGTAAGATTGGTAAGATTTTTCATTTCTAATGAAATAATACCAAAGTGTGGTTTAACACTATAGAAATTAATACTCATTATAGAGTATTTAATGAGTTAAAAAAAATATGTACCTACCATAAAATTACGGTTTTACTTTTTACTTTTACGGAAAAAGTAGTAGGTATGTTTGTAGGAGAAAGGGCAGTGTTTTTTTCTCACTTTATATTCGAGCAGCCCAACTGGGCAAGTACCTCCGGCTTACAGAATATCGCAGCCACAAACAGCAAATAACATCATTCTTCTCAAACGGTGTTGTGTTCCTGTGGTGAGTAAGCCAGGATTCGAACCGGAAAACACTGAATTGAATGTCAAAACACTATACCGCTTGGCCAACACACTCTTTAATAAAATCACAATTATATTATAAATGCGAAAGTTTAGATGTTTGGAAGGATGTATGTTTGTTCCTCTATAACTCGATAACCTAACCGATTTAGCTGAATTTTAAAATAAAGATAGGTAATGATTGGGAATAGGACATAGGCTACTTTTTATCCGGGTACCATGCGAGCGAAGCCGCGGGTGGAAGCTAGTATATTAGATGAATCCCACTAACAAAAGTCACGTAAAAACTCCTTCCTTTCAATTTTCAAAATGTTGTAATAGTTATGACCTTGTTATAGTCTCTCCTTTTTTAAACTCTGTTTATTGTATTTCAGTACTTTACAATGTAAGAGCACTCTGTATAGTAAATCTGAGAATGAAGTCTTATCATCCTGCAGTACAATGTACACCCTGTATAGCTGACACATGCTGTATTAAAATCTCTAGCACACTGCTCTGAATATTGTAAGTGAAATAATAATGTTTAAGTTACATGCAGTTATGTTAGAACCTTGCTTTAAGTGAATATCCACGTAACTTTCTTGGTAAATTTAATATTGTTATTAATTTCATTTTTTTTTTAATTACTTCACGCTGCGTCTTGTTTTACACTTTTCAATGTTAATATAATATTTATTACCAACGGAATAATTACCATGATTTGTGAGTTATCTTTTCAACTTTTCAATGTGCATAGAGCTACATAATTTTCATTCAGATAGTATGAATATAATTATTTTACTTACCAGAATTTGTTTGAGTGTGTACCATGCTTGGTGCTTCTAATGACATAATATTATTTTGAATCATGATCAATGCTATTGTTATCCTACTCGTCATTTTTGTAGTTAAATTCCCATTTCTAATTGAAACACCAAACTCCCACATATCTTTTCAACTTAAGTTTGAAGCAGTAACTCTTTTGGTTATTATACTCGTAGCACTCGTAGCGTTCGTAGCTTTCGTAGCACAAAAACGCTATGAAATGTGGAAAGTAGATCTACAGCTCTGCATTCAGTACACAACCAGAATGTCACCCTTTGAAAGTATTCCGCAGTAATGAGTTCAAGCAGGTATAAAATATCAAAGCAACAGGATGGGGAGGTTTATTTGGTATAATGAGTGTGGTTTTAAAGGAATTTGGTGCAGACTTTGTTTTCTATACTTTTTTGTTTTTTGATCAGAGGTAAAATTGTGTTTTTAGAAACACAACATAGTGCTGAGTCAGCAACATTGTAACATAAGCTTTGTCTATTAATTATTAATTTTGTAGTGTGTGTTTATTTTGCAAATAAATCATTTCATTTCATTTTATTTCAAAGATTGCAAATATTTCATTTCTTTTCAAAGATTAGAGTTAAATACTCTGAAATATTCAACGACTTTTTGGCATTAACTGTAGCTACTAGATACTTATTTTTATATTGCAGAGCAAAAACTTTAGATAATAAAAAAATACACTACTTAAAAAGCACAAGACTTTTTTAATTTTTCCATTTAAAACTCTGGATGAATGCCAAAAATCTTTTCACAGACTAGTTTATTTTGATCTTGCTTAAAGACCATAGTGGCAAACATATTTCTTTAAAATTACTCTAATCTAGTCTCTTCAAAAGTATGTAAATTTAATTGAATTATTATAAAATGATATCAAAATGTTTGTCTCTAATGATCTGAAGTCTAGACGCTGTTTGCAAATTTAAAAATATTCCATCTCATTATGTTTGTAATGTTGGATGGTACGCATATAACTCTCTACATTAAATTGTGTTTTCTTTTGTAATTTTTATTTGTTCAGGGTCTTTATCAAATCCCTGTTCATATTGTGACAAAATTTTACATATACATTTTTTTTTTTTTTTAGTTAACCTATCATGTCCCACAACTGGGCAAAGGTCTCCCCCTTCAACTTCCACACATCACGCTCCAAGGCCATATATACATATTAAATTATTAATAAACAAGTAAGTATATTACTAATTGCATTGTAATTAAATAAGTTATACATTTTCTTATATATCTGAAAAACCAAATTTTAATTATTTGTTTCAACTGAAATAATATAAAACAGTATTTTGCTTATAGTAAATAGCACACGTAGCTTCTGTAGCCTCATAATATTTTTTTTTTTACGTTTTAGGGCGTCTTTCACCACGTTTCTTAATTGTATCACGGTTCCTAACTGTATTTATCTAACCTTAACGCATTTAACGCACACAAAAATTGAGTTTAGGCTAGATTAAACACAATTAAGAATAAGATGCAAGCCATCCTTAAACAGTTGTTTTACAATATAAAAAGTCAATCTGAAACTTGAATCAATTAACTAAAATTAAAAGTAAAAAAATCGAAAAATTTTTCGTTGTTCAGTTCAATTAGTTTATTTATTGAAATCACTCTAGATTCATATTTAGATCTATTATACTTTGCATATAATAATACTTTCAAACCAATATCACTACCCCAGTTGGAATACGCTCGTACAAGCCCACCCTGCTTATAAAAAAGTCGACAAATATTTGCGACCAATATTGTGCTACCCGAAACACATTCAAGATGGCATCGTATCGTCTAAAATGGCCATTTAAATTGCTCTTTCCTCACCCCGAGTCAATACCTGAGTGGGTACAGTCTATCTCAAATGTACCGAAACAATATTTCTAAATAAAATACTTTCTTTGGGGACTTGAAATCGCTGTGGTGCAGGTCATAGGAAATGGAGTTTAATTTTTTTAATCAAAACTTGTGTTTGTTTGAGCTTATTTTCAATTACGGGGTAGATTATAAAATAATTTGAATAAAAAGGTAATGCAAGATAAAACTTTGAATAAAGTTGTGGCTAATTGTGGTAAAGGTATTTTAGGTTCACAAGGGCCTGAAAAAGTTTGAGACAAGTGATAACTGTGAGTGAAATCAGTAACTATTCTATTCTATTCTAAGTTCTAGTTGCTCAATTGAACGTGTCTCCCTACTTTAAATAAATAAATAAATAATGCTGGACATTTCACACAGCATCATCTTGCCTTTAGTAACCAGAGGTTATTTTATGGGAACTACATGACTGATAAACTATTTTTTTTTTTGTAAATACATACATAGAAATACACCCAAACCTGAGGAAAATATTTGCAGATCATACAAAAATTTGCCTTGCAGCGGGAATCGAATCCGCAATCTTCTGTGTTTCAGGCGGGCCTTCCACTGCGCCACAAAGGTCGTACTTTCATGACTTGCACCAAACCACCGTGTGAGAATAAAAACAGCGTATCGCGCCGGTATCGCCGCATTATATTTAAGTGGGTAGTTTGCGAGAAAAACGCCCTATTGTTGTTGGAATTGAAAATATACTCGCACCACTATGCCCCTAGTTTCTAAATATACGACCCACAATAAATGCAAGAGATAGAGACGAGATTCTTACAAGATAACTATTTTACTGTTTTTACATTTACTGTTTTCATCATCATCATCTCTACAGTCTCTCAAATCTACCGATTTTACCTATTGCTCTAGGTCTCTCTAAGCTTACTAAACCATCGTGAGGAAACCCGCGGCTTAGTCAGCCCCGCAAATTTTGACCATGTCATTCCTGTGTATCTCCGATTTAGTTGAGAGGATGGTGTAGGTGCTGGGCAAGCCTACTCCATCATTGATCATTGTCCCAGGCACTACAGTGTTTCTTTAATTGTTGGCAAAAATTTCCTCCTGACACTGTATAAATCATCTAGTAAAAGATGTAAAGGCCTGAATCAGTCGCTTCCATTAACTCTACGCGACGTGAACTATGTCGTTGACCCATCTCGTTACCGGTCGCCCGACTTTTGCTACTAAGGTGGCAGTTAAAATCGCGGTAGTTCATCAATATTTTTTAGGTCGCTAAGCCTTAACGGATGATTTCAGATGGCCTAAATACTAAGTAATCAGAGTTAGTTACTAGTTTTTACGAACTTACGAGTAGGTACTTGTTTTTATATGAAATTTAAAAATACGTTTTTGTGTTATAAGTTTTGTTGAGAGAACTTGTCAATTTCTATTCCATGGAATAAACGATTGTGTCAACTCACTTGCTCACATTTCAGATTTTTTTTTTTTAAATACGAGCTTAAGCTTCTCAATCATTATTACCATCTGCGTACCGTCTGCAGACATTAAAAAATGCTAAATTATACTCTTAATTAAAAACTCCGTTTGTAGCAAATAAACACAGCGAGTCTAATCTTTTGAGCAGTCAAGGCAACGTTCAAATTGACTCGCAAGGCAAACGCGTCTCTACACCACGACGCTGCCTCGCGAGGCGACATCTCTCGCGAGGCAGCCTCGCAATATCGATACACGCCTTTAGAACATTCTACCTGACCTGCCCCCCTAGCCATATTACACTATCTATCGTCGTTGTAGAATAGAAACACTTCAAAATGTATAGGATTTGACGTTTCAAGTAGATGAGTCACGTGGTCAAAACGTCAATTCCTATACATTTTGAAGTGTTCTATTCTACAGCGACGATAGATCGTTCTACAGCGACGATAGATCGTGTAATATGGCTAGGGCCCCTGAGCATTAACTCCTAGTCTACAAAGACGGCCCACAACAGAGCAATATTAGGTGCGATTGTGTTTTGTTCGGCCTTTATATCAGAACAGTGTCGCCGTATATCTAGCGGGGGCACTTTAGGGTCCTGTGCCTCCGAGAAGAATAGGTAATTTATGAGGATCTTAATTTTGTTTGCCATTTTCTGTGGGCACTGACAATAGCGCCACTTGGCCCCTTTATGGAGGCTCTAGGCTATTCTCTAAAGAAATTGGACTCTGCAACTGATAAATGATCCGGTGGATCGGTGGGTTTATAATTTGAATTGTGAAAATAAATTGTTTGTGTCGTGAAGCAGTGACGATCTTAAGGTGCGTACAGACTGGTGTTTTACAATGCAATGTAAGAATTTGCCGTTTCCGTTGCTGCTGAAAGGTACACGATACAAAAAATTCTCTTAGTTCGCACAGTCTTATGGAAGGCTTAAAAAGGTCGAAGGAACCGAAGCCGTCTCTTTTCACTCTAAGTCAATGAAAAGAGACGGCATATAGTTCAATTCCTATTGTGATTCTGCAATAGCGACCTTTTTAAGCCCGCTGACCACGTGACTTATCGTTATTAAATTACAATTCCCATACATTTTCTTTGTTATCTTTAGCGTTAGCGATTGTAGATAAGTATCTTGGCTGTAGGCGCAGGCCTATTTACAAGTCCTTATCCTTATTCTATTGAAACAGCTAATAATATTTACAAATGCTTTCAGTACCAAAGTTAATAAGCCCTAACTTCTAGCTCAGCTAATGGAAATTGTAAAGGGAGACACTTATAATATCACACTAATATTAAAAATGCGAAAGTTTGGATGTTTAGATGTTTGGATGTATGTTTGTTCCTCTATAACTCAACAACCACTGAAACGATTTGCCTGAAATTTGAAACATAGATAGATAATAACCGGAAATAGGACATAGACTTTTTATCCCTAAAGCACGGCTCCCGTGGTTTAGGGATAAAAACACAAACACAAACAAAATAGTAGACCACACGGGAGAAGCCGCGGGCGTCAGCTAGTCCTCTAATAATTGCTGAGTGAGACAATTTGCAAAATATCCATTCAACGTAAGCAACAGTTATCTGTAATCTGCTGGTTAATTGGTAATCGATTCTCGGCAGCTTAAAGAAGCGTTTTGTTTCGGAGACTTTTGCTCTAAAAAGTAAGTTCGTATGAGTAAGTGGCCAACTCTGGTGACGGAGTTTTAGGCCACCTAAAGGCGTCCGTCATGGCTTAGTGATTTAAAAGGCGGGACCGCCAATTAACGTGCCCTCCGAAGCATGGAAGCGCTCGTCCAAGAAAGCTACGCCACGAGCACTTCTTGAATACAATACCGACGAAACTCAGGCCTTTATCGATCGAGCGAGCGAAGCGAGCGAAGATCTTAGTGGCAAGTTAGGCGATTTTGCTTTGTATGTTTGTATGTTTGTATGTTTCATTTTTATGTTCTCGCATAACTATCGAACCGCTAATCCAATCTGTATGAAACTTGATAGGTCAATAGGTAGTGCTATGGAAATTTGCTGTGGAGCGTATGAGCGTAATCGATGAAGGGGTTGTAAAGATATGGGGTTCCCAAGGGGGTAAATTTTTTTCAAAGTTACCCAAATATATTGAGTGGGGTGTCATACGAAAGGGCTTATTTTGTACATTTCAAAATGGTTTTTATTTTTAATCTAGGATGTATAGTTTTTGAAATACGACCAAAGAACAAAAACTACGAAACCAGAGCTGCAAGAGCTCCCGTTTCATAGAGTTTCGATGTCTTCGTAGCTCATTGACTGGTCGGTCTTAAAAAGAGAGTGGCATCGTTGCGGTTTGGTTTGCAATGATTTTAGATGCTACTTGATTTATTTTCATGATAAAAAAATTTTTGATAAAGAATGAAAATAATTGGGGTAAAAAAAGTTAAATAAACAAATATATTGAGTGGGGTGTCAAATGAAAGGTCTTAATTTGTACATTCCAAAATAGTTATTATTTTCATTCTAGGACGTATACTTTAGAAATACGACGAGAATTCATAAATATGAAATAAGTAAATGAAAAATTAGACACGACATTATTGTATTGCATGCATGCTAGTATTTTTTACCATGAAGAGCTAGCGCAATAGGCATACTCGGCAGTAGTAGCACTTGAAATTATAGGGGTAGTCAGAAGAAAGTCCAAATGTAAGCCATCTACGGTGCGCGAGATCTCAGTTCGGGGCGAACTACTAGTATATTTTTACTCGATGATTTATACAGTGTCAGGAGACATTTTTTGCCTTCACGAAATGATGGTATTTATTAAAATAACTGACATTTTACTTTTACAATTAGTCTTCAAGTCGTAAGTGGGTTTTAAAATTCAAACTATACTATTCTCTTTTACTTTTAAGTCGTTATCATGGAACCTCCCCTTAATACTTTTAAGTTGGCATAGCTTTACAATTTAGATTATCCAGTATGCCCTAGATAGAAGCTAGAAAGTCAAGTTTAATTGCCAAAGTTGGGAGTGAATTAATGAATGGGAATCCCGATTTGAAGCGGTTGATTTATTTTTCTTGGGTTATTATTAAATAAAAATTTCAGAGAGGATCATACTCTGTATTTTTAATAGACTATCAGCGGCTTCGCCCCTGTAGTGATGGTATATAGTGATGATGGTGATGATAAAAAGTAGCCTATAACCTTCAAAAGTTTAGCTATCAAATGCAGAAAGAATTTTACAAATCCAACTGATTAGGCGGCTTAGGCAGCCCCACACCATCGACCATGTCTTTCCTGTGGATATGGCCGGTTAAGTTGAGAGGTTGATGTAGGTGCTGGGCAAGCCTACTTCATCTCAACATTGTCCCAGGCACTACAGTGTCCCGATAAGTGTAGGCAAAGATTGCCTACTGACACTTTATAAATCATCTAGTAAAGATGGCTTAAGTAGATAACAGATTGTGAAATAAGAAAGAAAAACAACATACAATTTTATCTAGGTATATGTGATTCGTTTCTTTTTGCTTTATAACTAGCACTCTAGGCGTACTTCCTCTGCCAATTTGCGATATCGCTGTGAGAGTTTCACTCAGTCTGTCAATTAATATATCGGAGGCAGCGTTACTGCGAGACTTTTGCCGGCACAGTGGTAGGGTGGTTTATTTATATTGTACTAGCTGCTGCCCGTGGCTTCGCCCGCGTGGACTACTATTTTGTTTCCCACGGGAACCGTGCATTTTTTCGGAATAAAAAGTAGCCTATGTCCTATTCCCGGTCATTATCTATCTATGTTTCAAATTTCAGCCAAATCGGTTCAGTGGTTGTCGGGTTATAGAGGAACAAACATACATCCAAACATCCATCCTAACATCCATCTAACTAAACATCCAAACCTTCGCATTTATAATATTAGTGTGATTATTATTATTTTTTCAGAAATTAAAATAAATATTTTTTCTATTTTAAAAATTATACATATTACATTAGACATATTTTAAACATTTCATATTTTTCTCAACGTTTTTGTTTTTTTTTCAAACTTAGTTTGTAAGTTTTCTTACTTCGAATTATTACAAAACAGCAAAAAAGTTAATTGAGCGAATCAACAAAAATTGTTTGAGTACTACAACTTGGATTCTCAAAAATCTCATTAAGGGCAGCACAAACTGAACTTAACTTCCAACATAAGTATTTACAGGTAAAAAAATGTTGAAAACAAATAAAGCAGACCCAAATTACTTGCGAGACGGGAATTTTGATGGACCTTAAACTCTGAGGAGAATAAATGTTAGGGAAAAAGGAAAAAAACTCATTAGTGAAACCTCCTTCGAAATCGACTTCCGACGTTTACATTAAAAACAAGGCACTGATACCTACCGCTTAAATCAGGGCTGTCATGACCTTTTTATTAAGTAGGTTCATATTATAAGCAAGTGGCCAACTCTGCCCCCTAGCCATATTACACTATCTATCGTCGCGATTGCTGTAGAATACTTTAAAATGTATAGGAATGGACGTTTAAAGGTGATGAGTCACGTGGTCAAAACGTCAATTCCTATACATTTTGAAGTGTTCTACAGCGATCGCGACGGCAGATAGTGTAATATGGCTAGGGCCCCTGGTGACGGTGTTTTTTAGGTCGCCTAGAGGTCTCCATCATGGCTTAACGACTTTGGGACCGACAATTTAACGTGCCATTCTAAGACTTTTAAATAAATAATAATAAGTAGTGTGTAAAAAACCTTGTCCGATCCGTAAAGGTGGTACTAAGTATCGAAATTAGGTTCCATTTATGTAGTTTTCCATTTTCAAAAAATAAGTTAGTAAGTAAGTAAAATAATTATCCCAAAAATCCGTGACGAACGTGCCGTGATTAGACCACATACCAAAGTCATTCTTTTTTTTCAGTGTCAATTGCAACGCTACTTTATCTTTCAAACGTGTGAGCTCACTCTTTCAAAATGACAACGTTTCCACATGATCGATCTTTTCAAAGTTTTTTGTGCTTTTGGTTTAAATGTTGACATTTTTTTATTCTATTAACTTATATTATCCCACTGCTGGGCATCATATTACTTCACGTCTTTCAATCGCCATCTTACATCTACTAGATAATTTATACAGAGTGAAGAGCATGGTATGCTTGTATTAACCGGACGCTTTAGTGGCTGAGACAATGTTTAACTAGAGTAAGCTTGCCCGGCACCTATAACATCCTCTCAGCTTAATCGAACACAAAGGAAAACAACGTGTAAAGCTGTTAAAATCTTTAAAGCTATTTCACTTTCAAAACTTTCGTGTGAGACGCGACCGCGAGGAGTAACCTTGCCGCAACTCCCTCCTTACCCAGATGAAGACTTTCCGGATGAATCGAAACATTGTCGGTATCTAAATCGACGATATTTTTACGTGAGTAATTCCCGTGTGTTAAATAATATCTGTAAAGCTATTATATCGGTTTTTTATTTTTAAAATAAAGTACAGTACGTAACAAAAACGCTAACCGATCCGTGAAGGTTATTGAATTATAATAGTATTATGATTCCTTCATGTTTGATTTTATTTAATTAATACGATTAAAACCAATTACAATAACCAAATAAACGTGTCATATTACAAATAATATTAAGCTATGTTATTGCTTTCACAAAATAAGTAAAAACACAACGAACAACTTTTAGACAGTTATCTTTACTTTGAATTAGAGCTTAAAGAGATCTTTTTCAAAAAAATATTAAATTAAAGTTTTGCCCACACTTTGCAGAAGTTAACATTAATAATAAAGCTAACTGATTTCCTCATGACGTTTTCTTTCACCGTTTGCTCGTGTTTTCTTATATTTTTTTCGAAACGAAAAATCAATTGATCCAAGGTTTGAACCTACAACCTTCTGACGAAAATCAAGGCAGTATACAACTTCACCAAGAAGGTTCGTAATTTTATTATTGCCGCTGTTATTTTTGTTTTTAATCTTCATAAAAAACCGCTCAAACCCAACCCTAGAGTGCAGCCTTCCGGTATTTGTAAACCGCCTCCGGTGGCGTCGGTACGTGGATAATTAATTTGCTTAGCCGCTACTTCCTGCGAATCGTTGGCCGCTATTTAAGGCCGTGCCTAGAGCTAAATTAGCACAACGATGAGTGTAAATTCAAATATTTGTCTTAGCTTCGTTAAAATAAAGATGAATTTAGAATGCGGATCATAGGAACAAGTCTTTAAATTAATAATTATCGCAATGTAACGCCCTACATGCTACCTCTTCCATTTAATCAGTTTGAATTAAAAAAAAAACGAACACTACCTGGTTTTTATCAAGTAAAAAAAAGTATTAAAATTCTAGTTACTAAAACTATTGAGATCTTTAGATAAAATGTGTGAGTTGCTTATTTTTATAACTCAATTTTATTAAAATTTGACTACCAAAGTATTGTTTTAAAAGGTAAAAGTAGAATAGATTTAGACTCAACACCATAACATTTAGTTGTATTTTCAATACGACAAATTAATTTAAAAATAGCAGTACTAAACGACTTAAATGTGTTTAAAGAAATAACATTTAGATAATACCGCAAATCGATGTCGATCTTATTTTTACACAATTTAGAGATGATGTGAAAATATTGCTTGGCTGGTGTAGTATTAGAGTAGAAGATTTTTAAAAAGTAAGAATCTGTTATTGGCAGTAAGTTAAATCTATTTGTTTATTTTAGAAAGTTTAAGTGCTGTTGATTCTATGATAAATAAATAAAAAAAAAAAAAGACACTATAGCTAATTTTGCTCATTATTAATGTTTTGTGACGGTGGCCGTGATTTCGAAGACAGTAAACCCTGTTCTGGTGCTAAAGTGGGTGGGGTGCGTCCATTTGTTTCATCAATTATTCGTTTAGCAACAATTTATCGCGGTGCGCGCTTGACCTTATTGATCTCAGTTAGAGCGATTGTTTTGATGATTTGAATTAATTGTGGCATCCGGCGTGAGGTGGTAATTTGTTTGAATTAAATTTGTGGAATTCATTAGTTTTTTTTTCTTAAAGGGAAATAATAAAAAGAAATTCTAAAGCCACTACACGCTGGCGCAGGCTCGCCAAGTGAACGCCAAAACCAACGTATGGACAGCACCATTTGCCTTGCCTTGCCATCGCTCGCCTAGCTGGCCGAGTGAATACAAGCGCCAATTTGCATTGGTTTGCATAGACTCGCCAAACGTCTAGACGGTAGCACTCGCCTTGCATCAATTCGCCTTTGCTTGCGCTGGCTTAGGCTCGCCCAACATGGTATAGGTGGCATAAGGTGGATGACATTCGATCACACCAAAATAATTTAGAATGTTACACGATTTTTTTTTTCTTAACACACTGTTTTTGCCCTGCAGTGGGACGCCACAGGCTAGAAATAATAATAATAACACACTGTTCTTGTAAATAGCATCGCTTATTTCAATTTCAAATGTATAATGTGTTATTATATATTAATGTATATAAAAGATTGGTCCTCTATAGCGCACCCAAAATCGAAAGTTGAAAAGGCAACAGAACAGTGCTAGAATCAATACTTTTAATATTTATAATAATAATAATTATTATTATTATAAATATTATATATATTATATAATATAATAATAATTATTATTATTATTATTATTATTATTTATAATAATCAATACTTTTTAGATAGAAAAATTCGGAGGGCACGTTAAATTGTCGGTCCCGGCTTTTAAGTCGTTAAGCCATGACGGAGGCCTTTAGGCAGCCTAAAAACTCCGTCACCAGAGTTGGCCACTTGCTCATATGAACTTACTTACTTACGATGTTTTTCCATATCAGGGAATGAACTGATTTTCACCGCACATAAGCAATTTCATTCATATTTTTGCATTACATTAAAGCTCTTAGGCCTTTCAATATCCCAATATTCGATATCATTATTTATTTTCATCATTATTAACGAACCCCGCTCGCCCGGTTCCGTCGTGTGCACTCGGCTGTGCGAGGGAGATAACAATATAAATAGTTTAGGCAATCTACATGCAGTTATACATCTTGTAGCACAATTTATTGGTAGTAGCTCGGCCTTAATATATTGAAATGGATTTCGTATTAAAATTTAAAACTAAATTAGGTGTGGATATAATAAACTTCGAAGTTAAATAAACTTGTTTAAAACCTACAGGTAATTTTAATACCTTAGTAATTAAATATAAAAACTTTGTTCAATAAACATTCTCTCATAAAAAAAATTTGACTTCTTATTTCCAACTTCATAACAGCTTTCATAAAAAATAATTGTAGCAAAAATATTTTATTCCGTATCAACTTTATTACCTGCCCATTGGCTACGGCGTAGCGCCGTAGCGCCGTAGCACTGCTCGTAGAGGCGGCCAACCGTTAAACGGAGCGTCGTAAATAACGCTCGGGCAACGATAAATGAATAATTAACGGACGTTAAACGCTTAACGGCGCTGCTAGAGCGGTTGATGCGTAGTTTTGATACGGTATCTTGATTAAGCTATTTGTCATTTTATGTGCATTGTTTGGGATTAAGTGTTTGAAATGAGGAAACTAAAGTAGGACAAGGTCTTGTCCTAAAGAAGATTTAAAACAAGCCCCCTTAGGGCCTTGTAGCCGTAAGGTTGATATCTCTTAATCTGTCAATCATCCATCCAACCGCGTAGAGACCTTAAAAGGCCGGTAACAGACGAACTTCCATACAAACGTAATACCAAAATAATTAAATATTTAAGCATTATTTTTATTACTTTATGTTATTATTTAGACTAATGCAGTCTGTTAAATCTAAGTTTCTGTTAACTTTTGTTCCAAAAAACTACTAAAATAACTACAGAATAAATGAAAATAAAACATGAAATTTTTGCTGTCGGGTTACAAATTCAATTTGCTTACATTCATTTTAGGTAAGTTTTTCGGAACTAAAAGGTTTCAGGATAAATACTGCCTTTCTCTAAATCTAAATAATAACATAAAGTGATAAAACACACAAATTTCAAATGATTTTGGTATTACGTTTATATGGAGTCCCCTTAACTTCAACCATCTATCTAAAAGAACTAAGCGCTCGCAAATCGCTTCTTATTTATTTCACTACTTAACAAATCTAATGGTATATTAACTAAATATGAATGTTTTAACTAAAGTGAAGTGACTCGCGTGCCAACAAATCAAAACTGCCAAGAACTAGCGACAGACCGCCATTTAATAAACCAAACCACTTGCGTTTTTGTCTGGCGGTCGTTAGGACCGCAGGATAATTATATCGGCTATAGCATTTTAAAGTTTCAAAAACAAGTATGAACAGTTCAAACAGGCCTTCTAAAGAAAAAAAAGTTAATTAAAAATCTATGAGCTAAAGAAAGTAGGGAATATGTCCTGTAATGGGGCCTTATAAGTAGTCTATAACCTTCCTCAAGAGTTTAGCTATCAAATGCAGAAAAAAAAAATTTCAAACCTGACTGGTAGTTCCTGAGATTAGCGCGTTTAAACAAACAAACAAACTAACGATCTCTTCCGCTTTATATATTGGTATAGATTTCCTAAGGCCTTACTTAAAACGCCTCTCAACTTGAACATTAATTAAACAGTCAGTGTTTGTCACTATATAACAATAAAGGATTGCAATAGTTCAAACGGTGTTTAAATTTTGACAGAAGTTGAGAGGAGTTTAAAAGTAGAGCAGCTAGTAAGCTGCCTTAGGGCATCTTCAACATTTAGATAAGCTGCAAAATGTGTGCATCGACATTTTACTATATTTTCAACCCAATATTTACAATAAAGTGATTATAATTATTAAACTACGAGTATTTCAAGATTTGCTAACGCTAAAGGGGCTGGCTTATTCGCGTCTTTTGTAATTTTTATTACTCTGAAGGAATGATAAATTGAATTGAAAATGATGGCACTCGTAAATTATGAAAGAACGGTGTAATGTCAGAGGTTTTTTAGAATTGGCGAGCCAAGTTACTGCTTCATGAATATTAAAATGTTCGACGGTATATTTGTTGAAGGAAAACATTGATTTATTCATAGTTTTTATGTCGTAACCACCTTATTTGCGACAGCCGCATTAAACTTCAATTCATTTTCTAGCTATTAAATTTAAATTAAGTTAAAATCGTTGATATTATCGTATTTATATTTTTATTTAATAATAATAATTTAATAAATAATTGATGGTTATTTTCACACAGCGCCATCTAGCCCCAAACTAAGCAAAGCTGGGAACCAGATTACTGATAGAATAGGTACTTTTATTTTTGTAAATATATACACAATATACTTTATAACACCCAGACACAGAACAATAATCTATTTTATGTGATGTATAAACTTTTGACTTTTGAGCTAGTGACCAACTCTGATGACGCAGTTTTTAGGTTGCCTAAAGGCCTCCGTCATGGCTTAACGACTTAAAAGCCGGGATCGACAATTTAACGTGCCCTCCGAAACACAGAAGCGCTCAGCTTGTACTTGCGTTCATCCATCCATATTGTGACCGCGCACAACGCTGCTTAACTTCAACGATCAATCAAGAACATCTAAGCAAGCTACGCCACGAGCGCTTCATTGTCCACTGTAAATGTAACTTATTTCTAGGCACTTAATGTCTAAAATCTTACTTATATTTTGCGTGCAGACTTTGACCTTAATATGACCTAAGATCCGTTGCGTGACTTGAAAAACGAGCCTTCTGCAGATGCAAAAATCTCTGAATGTTTTCAACTTTATAGCACTGAAAATAAGATTCTAATTTGAATACATATATTTTAGCATCACGTGAAAACAGACCATGGAAAAATGTAAATTACATCAACTATTTTGGGAAGGTATTCTTGTCGGATGTTTGAAGAATAGTTGAAATATTGCAAAACTTCCACTGCCTTTACATTCAATTTAAATAAATTGACCATGACTTAGTTTTGTCTGCTGGAATCATAAGGTCTTTGGCTGGAATAATAAAAGAAATAGTAGGTTTCGAATTCTATAGTGGGATGAATAAAAAATAGAATAGAATATAGTTTATTGACAACACTCACCAAAGACAGAGGACAGAGCATAAAAAAAATAGTAGGTTTCTAAAATTAAATAAAAAGTCTGAGGAAACGTTTTTGATATACCTACCTAGGTACTTTAATAAGTAGGTACCTACCCACCTACACAAGTTGGTAGATAGATAAGGCAGGCCTAAAACATAAACAACATGCTCTAGTTGCTCCGCCTACGCCGCCGGGGGTCGCCAAAAGGTCCAGACTCAGCTCTAAGCTAACTTTACGTGGGAAAAAAAATAGGAACTAAATAACTTCTATTTCAAATGTTTCTGATACTTACTTGGGTCTTTACATCTTTACTATATGATTTATACACTGTCAAGAGGATATCTATACTTAATATGCCACTGTAATGCCCGGGATAGTGCAGTGTTGCGAGTCTTCACAAGAACCTAAATTTTCCTATCAGTCTTATCCGTAGTAAAAAGAACGTAGAGATGAATTAGCTGCGGTTTCCTCAGATGTTTTCTTTCACCGTTTAGAGCCCGTGCCAAAGTGCATAGACATTTTTCGAAACGAAAAAACATTGGGCTCTAGATTCGAGTCCACGACCTTCGTATCGAAAGTCGAGTATCCCCCTCGGCCAACCCAGCTTACGTAGTATCTGAGTAGTATCTATGTAATTTACTTATCATTGCGAAGCTCAAGGCTTCCTTGCTGAGCTAAAAAGACCGCTATAAAAAAATCACAATAGGAATTGTAATATATGCCGTTCTTGTCACTCTCAGTCTATGAAAAGAGACGGCATGTAGTGCAATGCCTATTCTGTCGTCCGGAAGCTAAGTGACATTTGGTCAAATTTTACTTTTAACTGCCATGTTAAAAGCTCAAAGTTCTTGAAACTGGGTTAGTATCGTTTATAGCTTTTGAATTAGAGATCTAAGAAAGCGACAAGCGCGAAGAGAAGAAGCTGCGCGTTTTTTAGCGATATCTTAAAAAAACGGTTTTGTCACTTAACGGCGTTTTAGCTAGCGGACGGCAGTATTGTGATTCGGCTATAGCAGCCTTTTTAGCCCCGCTGAGCTTATCTCTACTTAGTGGTGATCAGACTATTATTTCAAAGATCAGTTGGTATACCTACATAACAAATGGCCTGTCGTTAGTTTAATGACAGAATTAATTGGTGTTTTGTCTATGCCGAGCCGTGGGCTATGCACGATTTATGGCCCTCTCCCCAATAGATGAACGGCCTATAGTGAATAGTGTATTTATCTTTGGGTAATAGATTGTCGCTGGGTGCTTATCGAGACTATTCAGGGTACACAGATATTAGTACTGTTTGGACTTGACCAACTGCCAAATAGTGTAATAATAATGTTTTATAGTGTACACTCAGCTTTATAAATCAAAAGCACCCTTTTACACATTATGGTATTCACTTTTCTGAGAGGATCATCATCTATAGGGAAGCAGCACGGAAGCAAAATCCCTCAACTGTAGCTTTAGTTAAATAATATATGTAGATTGTAGATAAATATATTTTTGTATATTTTAAGTTGTCCTCTTGTCTGCATAACTGATGCCTCCTTCTCTATGAAATTCTTTCCGGAGCAGCCTCCTTGACCTCCCTATATGACATGACAGCAACCTTCTCCTTCACTTGGCTCATGTAGCCTATCCTCGGTCTTCCTCTTCCTCTCCTTCCTTCCACTTTTCCTTCAAAGATGTTCTTAACGAAACTGGCATGTCGTATAATATCAGTTTATTAACATTTCTTTTTTATAAGCTTACACACGTATGAATTAATTTACCGTCGCATAAAGCGCTGTATTGTTACACACGTGACGCAAGCAGGGGCCCTAGCCATATTACACGACCTATCGTCGCTGTTGAACGATCTATCGTCGCTGTAGAATAGAACACTTCAAAATGTATAGGAATTGACGTTCTGACCACGTGACTCATCTACTTGAAACGTCAAATCCTATACATTTTGAAGTGTTTCTATTCTATCGCGACGATAGATAGTGTAATATGGCTAGGGGGGCAGCTTGTTTCAATTTCCCCATGTCATAATGACAATGCACAAACAGGCATTTTATTAAAGAGTTGTTTAAATTAATTACCAGTTGTAGTGTGTAGTTGAAAGGTAGCCACGCGATTTATGATTAAGAGCTGTTTTTATGTCTGTATTTTGAAGTCGATTTTTTGCAGCGGATGTCTTGTTTCCTAAGAAAGTTACTATACTTAGTAGATACTCAAGAAAACTTAATAACACGACTGCCTTATCTTCCACTCAACCTGAAAAACGTTATAATTTGACATCGACTAGTACATTTTTAAATTATTAACGGGCCTTATTCGCGTTATGAAATGATTTTATTTAATAATTTAAAAATGTGTTCAAGTCGCGAAAGTTTAAAATATGTATTGACTACTACAGTTTACATCCTCAGAATACGTATGCATTATAGACCTTTAAATATAATTTTCTTACGTTGATAACCAATATTTAAGAGTAATGGTCAAAGCGCTCGTGTCGTAGCTTGCTGAGACGTTCTTGATTGATCGTTGAAGTTAAGCAACGTGCGCGGTCACAATTTGAATGGGTGACCGCAAGTGGCATTACGAGCTGAGCGCTTAAGTGCTTCGGAGGGCACGTTAAATTGTTGGTCCTGGCTTTTAAGTCGTTAAGCCATGACGGAGGCCTTTAGGCGGCCTAAAATCTCCGTCTCCAGAGTTGGCCACTTGCTCATACGAACTTACTTTATAGTAATGGGTCGTTTTGACGCAAAATCCTTTATTAACTTCATAAAATCCTTTTAGCTTTACAACAATAGTATCAAAGATACAACCATAACCAACTACACAGCCTGAGAAGTGCTTAAATTAATTAGCAGTTGTAGTGTGGAGTTAAAAGCTGAATGAGGGCGGGCGGCCACGCGATTTTATAATTTATTTCATGTTTAAACCCATTAATGGTAAACTTTGTTAATGAATATCATGGCATCTAGTTTGCGAGCACGTTATTTCATTATGCTGTTGTTTTGTCAGATTAATGTATGGTATTTGGCGTCGAAAAACAGCTGAGCTTATGTTAATGTGGTCTTTCTTTATACCTATTAATATTAAATCCGTACCCATATTATAAATGTGAAAGTTTGTTTATTTGTCCTGCTTTCACGTCAAAACAGAGCGACGGATTGACGTGATTTTTTGTGTGGAGATAGTTGGAGGGCTGGAGAGTAACATAGGTTACTTTATATCTGGGTACCACGCGAGCGAAACCGCGGGCAGCAGCTAGTGTAGGTATAAATTTTAAACTCTAACCAACTACCAACATTTTATAAACAGTTACTTATTTGAGTTACCGGTCGAGCTGTTTTGATCAAGTGAGATACGGTCCCGACTTTCGATCCGCAAGTCGTGGAATCAAATCTCGGCTGACCGTCAATTGATTTTTTTTTTCGAAAAATTATGCACACGTCTAATATGATACAGTTATATATATGGAACTGGGTATTTATCACGTAAATTACCTTTTTATTTAGCCCAACTGGATTGCACCAGAGCGGTGGTTGCAGGAAAACAAAAGAACAGTAGGATACTGTTGTCAACTAGTTTACGGTTTACTGTAATAAACCTTCCATTTAAGAGAGAGACTGATGCACGAATACTGAAACGCTACATAATATTTGAGACGTACTTATCTATTTGAGACCTTCTTACTCTTCAGAATCATATACAAAAATGTATTTATTTTATCTTTATTTCTTAGGAAAACAAACAGATAAGAGACTTTAACTATAACGTTTGAATGACGTTTAAGATGACAGTTAATGTCAATGATGAGCACCACTCAAAATAGGTAGCGTTTCAGGATTCGGGTGAGCGTGATTGAATTTCGATCTCGCACTTACTCTTTTGTTTTAATTTGTTACTCTACGTTTACTCTGTTAAAATTAAACTCCGAATCAGCCGATAAAACTACCAATCAAGAGTTGAAAGTATCAGATCGAAACAGTTCCATGGAATAAGAACAAAGGCCCGACCGCTCAATGAATGGAATTAAATAGTTTGAGCAAAACTAGCGACCAGGCGAGTTCGAGTTGAACGCAATTAAACATTTCCACTGGGCCACGGGTATCGCCTTTTGTGCCTCATTCAGACTGTGCTAGTAGCTGCTACTACTACTACTCAGCGCAAGTTACAGTATTTGAATTGATTAAAAAAATGTGATAATGGTTTATATCTGTTTTTTAGTGTTATTCTAGCAAGTGAAACCGGTAGGGAGACGTTATTTTACCTCAGATGTTACACTGAAATGATTTTTTGCTGGAAAAATTAAATAATTTACTCATAAACGCCTCTCAACTTGAACACTGGTTAAACAATGCTCAAGATTTGGCCTATCACTATTTGTCACTATCTAATAAAAAAGGATGTCATTATTTTGAACGATGTTTCAATTTTGACAGATGTTGAAAGGTTTATAAGTGGAGCGGCAACTGGCTAAGTGTTTTGTAAATACCGATGATGCTTTAATTTAACAAAATGATAACCTATACTAATCCTATTAGTGGAATCTAATAGGTAAGGTCTATACCTAGCCTATTAGATTCCACTACAATGAAAAGGCTTCTATTTCACTGTTCCATAGCAACACCAAAATAATTACAATGCAAACGAGGCTTAATACTCTCAGAGATGGAAAGAAAATAGCCTTTTCTCACTTATTCCGCTCTATAATAGCGGCTAAGTTGCCGTCGGCCAAGTTTATTCGTTCAATTGACAAGTTTACTTTATCTTTGTTCTAAAGTATACTTTATTTTGTTGAAGTTTTAACATTGTTATGTATTTATATTTAATTTATTTAAGAGCGCAGAAAGAGCAGAAAAGCCACGCTGGCTTTATAGAGCAGCTCTTCAATTTCGATCAGTGTTTTGTGGATTTAAATTCTGACCAGTTAGCTCTATAATAGCGTCGATGGGCTTGCAACCTGTCACTAATGAAATACTGGAATACCTGCTCCTGCAAAATGTGGTGCCTAAAACCAGTGCTAAAGGTTCGATGCAGATCGTGACCGCCGAGACTGTTGCTGGGAGAACTTCTCCTTCACACGATGTTTTCCTTCACTGTCTATAGCTCATAAAATAAATTTTTCGAAATGAAATATCCATTGCGGCTGAAATTGGAGTCCATGACCTTCCGGTTAAAAGTCGAAACATTATCCCACCCATCCAACACAGTACAACAGTAAAAGAACCAGTGCTAAAGACTCGATACAGATCGTGACTGTCGCTGGGATAACTTCTCATACTCACAATGTTTTCCTTCACCTTTCAGAGCACTTAAATCAATTTTCTTAAACGAAAGATTCGTTGCGACCAAAATTCGAATCCATGACCTTCCGGTCTATCCCACCCTTCCAACACAGTACAACAGTAAAAGAACCAGTGCTAAAGGCTGATACAGACCGTGACCGAGACTGCCTCAAGGAGAACTTCTCACATAAACAAGAGCGCGGTGCCACCCACCGGACGATGGCGCAAGTTGCGATGGAAGGTCAATTTATGACTTGAATTTGTTCGATAATTTTGTACAATATGGTATCGAAGCGCTGATGATATGAAATATAAATATTGCTGGACATTTCACACAGCGCCATCTAGCCCCAAACTAAGCAAAGCTTGTAATATGAGAATTACTAGTACTGATAGAATACATATAACTTTTTATAAATACATACATATAATACTTTATAACATCCAGACACAGAACAAACATCTATGTTCATCACACAAATGTTTTTCCTGAGTGGGAATCGAACCCACAACCTGCAGCGCATAAGGCAGAGCTGACAACTGAGCTAAGAGGCCAGTCAAAGCCAAAAACAAAATAAAACAAAGAGAAACATGATTTCTAAGAAAACAAATTACATCGGATTTGCAGCAACTTGATCCTTAATTCTTTGCAGAATAAAATTCCGAAAACTCATTTCTCACCTGAGAATAATAAGAAAATGAAAACTTATCACATTTTCTACCTCCTACCTTGCCTAACCCCCTACCTACTAGTCTGTTTCTTTAAGTAACTACTGTTTTACGTACCTACCTACCTTTTTTGTGTTGATTTGTTAAGCTTATCTTGTTACCTACCTACCTATTCTTTCCGTAGGTTCTTACTTATTTTTTTTTTTTGTGTGTGTCTGTGCTGTAATGTGTGTCAATAAAGAATTTTATCTATCTATCTATCTTGTGTATCTACCTCACTGCAACTAGTATCTTAGCTTATGACTTGCACCGAACTTTGGTAAGACTATTTCTCTGGCCGAAAGTGTGTGTTGTCGACAGGGGCGGCTTAACCTATAGTGCAGGGGGTGCAGTGCACCCGGGCGCCGGGTGTAAGGGGGCGCCTAGAGCGCTCGCGACCGACATAAAGAACCTCCGCTATAGCGCTCCGCACGGAGCGGGCGCTCGGCGGCGGCAGGGCGCTGGCGCAGTGCACTCAGCGAGTGGAAAAACGGAGGGGGTGCGTAGCGGGGTTCTATGAAAACTGATTTACGGTTGTCCGGACACCCCTCTTAGCAAAAGAAAAAAAAGATCCGCGGAATAGGTATTTACAATTTGTATCCGACATGGGGTATCCATGCAGGTGGTTCATGAGCTCCCAGGTTCTCCCCCAAAAATTGGGAGGTCTTTTTTAGGAGTTTTTCTTGTAAAATAATCTTACTTGTACAGTCAACATGACTCATTTTCATTCAATCTAAAAAAACCATATGCCATGGTTTCTGTTACAATAAATTGGCGATATCAGGCAAACATTTGCTTAGTGTCACATCTTGTGCCTTAAAAAAATTCGGCTCGCTTCGCGTTATATCTGACTGCAGAATAGGAACCGACTAATAGCCAGCCTTTTTTTGAGCACGTAAGCAAAATCAAGTGTCACTTATTGCATTCGTTTAAAAACAACTCGGCTCGCTTCGCTGGCATAACGCACCTGCAAATAGCCAGCCTTTTCTTTGAGCACGTAAGCAAAATCATTGCATTTGTTATAAAAAATTCGGCTCGCTTCGCTCGCCTAAAGAATAGGTACCGACAAGTAGCCAGCCTTTTCATTGAGTACCTTTAAAAAAATTTACCGTCACATATTGCATTTGTTGTAAAAAATTCGGCTCGCTTCGCTCGCATAAGGGTTTTGCGAGCAACGTGAGTTATATCTCACTGCAGAATAGGCACCGACAAATAGTCAGCCTTTTCTTTATGCACATAAGCAAAATCAAGTGTCACTTGTTGAATTTGTCTTAAAAAATTCGGCTCGCTTCGCTCGCATGAAAGCTTCATTAATATTTTGCCACCACGCTAACCAAGTTTCAAGCCCGAGACAAATATTTGCAGATCATTAATAAATCTTTGTACATTTTGGAGTCCTTATAATACATTTTGGAACCCTTGAACCCCCCCTTTAAAAAAGCTATAGATATCTACGCCCATGGGGCCGCGTAACCGTTTGTATTGTGAACTCGACCTTATTCGAATATTATAAAGTTTAGTCAATCGTGTTGTATGTAAGTACCTACCTACCTTATTCATTTTGACCGCGCATTTTGATACAAGAAGGCGCCAGGGGAAAGATTGCACCCGGGCGCTACATATGCTAGAGCCGCCCCTGGTTGTCGATGTGCTAGCGGATTATGTTACCTTATCATCATCATTCAGATCAGATTCAGATCGAATCAGAAATGAGGAGATACGTTTATAAACTCGGGTCACCGTCATAGCCAAACGGATTAGCACGTTCAAGTGGCAAGGGCGCATAGCACGCAGAACAGAAAGTTCTCGAGTGGAGGCTATGGACCGGCAAGTGCAGTGTTGGTTTCCACCGACAAGATGGACAGACGACCTAAAAGTGCAAGTTGGCGGTGGATGCAGGCCGCTTCCAACCGCAACAGATGGAAGTTTTTGAGGGAGGCTTTTGTCCAATAGTGAACGTCCAATCATCATCACCATCATCATCTCAGCCGTTGGACGTCATCCACAGCCCGATTTTACCCACTGCTGGGTACCTATAGTATAGGCCTCCCTGTTTGAGCCAGCCACCATTATCCTGTGCCAGTCGCATCCATTGGCGCCCCGCGACGTGAACTATGTCGTCGACCCACCTCGCCACCGGTCGCCCGACACTCCTTTCTCCCATTATCTGCCACCAGTTCAGTCGTGGCTTTGCTCCACTTGTCATCACCTCACCTTGCAATGTGTCCAGTGTTGCTGGTGTATATTTTTGTGCTTACGGTATATTTTTTTCAACAATATATTTTTTCTTAACAAAAACTACAAACTGACTTTACTGTTCGCTCGTAATGTTCACATCTTGAAAATACTGAACATATTTTAATAAAACTTGCACAGTTTACAAAAAGTAGTTTACTTGAAGTCATTGTAAGGCAATAAAGAATAGTCACAATCCAATAAATATTTTCGGGGAAATGCATGGACAAACATATAAGTACCTTAAATCATTGTTTGGTAGCCTTAGTAGATTATCGTTAGTAATAATATTGCAGTTTCAATAATATTACAAACATATGTGTCGCATTGATAACACGCTTTTTTTAAATCAGTAAGTTTTTAATTCAGAAAAGATTAAGGTGCTAAGATTTGGAACTCGCTGCCGGCTTCTGTTTTCCCTAAAAACTATAACCTGGGTCTCTTCAAGTCAAGAGTGAATAAGTGTCTTCTAGACCTTTGTGACCCATCGTCAGCCACATCGTCGCTTACCATCAGGTGAGATTGTGGCTAAACAAAAGTCTATCTAGATAAAAAAAAAAAAATCTTCATCTTAGCCAAGTCAAATTCCTTCATTTTAGTACACGTTACTTATGACTTACACCACACTTCACCAAGACCGTTTCTCGGAACGAAGATTTTTATACCGGCGTCGCGCTTCGTTTATTGCTTAAATAAGTAATTTTGTAGCAAAAAATCTACATAATGTGAAGAGAAAAAACAAGTTGTTTACTTTCCCCACTGCCGAGCCTCCTCACGACTTCCTAATGCAAACATTTGTAAGAAGGCTTAGGGAATAAATTGTGATAAGATGTACTGACATAATATTGGCTCTGAGACTACAAACGAGAGGCTAATTGAATTCAGAAACGAAGTTTTCGTTAACGAATATATAAAGAAGGTTTATATTCTAAACCTGAGATCATGTTTTTTCCCAAATAAATGAAACGAAACAGTACGCAACAGTATCTTCCAAGCGTGGTGGATATTAGCAGCATTTACACGCAGAGATATCTGTACAGTCCAGATGCCGCGAGAAATAGCACGAGCCATTCCAATCTTTGACAGTTTTATCCGCGGTTATCTGTACAAATATCTGTACAGATATCTGTACAGTCCAGATCCGTGGTAAAAACTCTACCATGTAAAGGCCGCTATTCTCTCAGATTTATTAGGTATTCGAGAGCCGTGTTGGCCGAGTGCGGTTGGTACCTCGACTTTCAATCTGAAGGTTGTGGGTTCGAATTTATGTTTTCGCCCACCCATTCAAAGCTTCATAAAATGTTGCAAAAAAAAAACAAATGTGCTTATGTGTCTAAGTTCAATACCCAGCCTATCAAAACTGTCCTTCAAATGTATGGCAGAACTTCGATTTAATATTGCTTTCGACAATTGAGTAGGTAAGTACTTAAGCATAAAGCTTAGGATTCGACACCTCTATCAAACGTGTCCCTCCCCTAACGCACTTTACCTGTGAGGGGCTATAAGTTTGTAGTCCAAGAGTTGGTGATAATTTCCCATACGTTATACCACAGATAATATAATACTATACTAGTATACTAAGACTAGGTTATACCAGGCCTGTCTCACTTCTCACTTTAGGTATTTATCGGACGCGCGCCGCCCGGGGCGGCGCGCGACATAGGTTGCCACTTGCCGCTCGCTCGGCTCGCGGACTAGACGCATTGTGCATAATTATCGTGATCTCGTATACATCGTTTCTTGTGATTTTTGCACGATGACTAAACGATCTAATAAATATAAAAGATACTGCTGTGTCTACGGGTGTCTAAACAAAAGGAAAAGCAATGAATGGACATAAACATTCCACAAAATTCCGGAAGATATTGAAAGGGTGGTAGGTACCTACTAAGCTTTTCTATAATTTGTTGTAAGTACCTATTTAAATAAATCATCAATAAATACCTAGGTACTTACTTTTACTCTGTAACTGTAGGTGCATATGCATAATGAAAACGAGATTTTATAGGTACCTATTCGATTCCTTTTTGATTGAATAGGTAGGTACCTGTTTACAAATAAACAAACATAATACACCTACAAAACTACCTACCTACAAAACTGTAGGTAGGTAGGTACCTATCGTTTTGTTTATTTACATATGTACCTAACTGTAACTTATCCATTAAGTAGGTACCTAACCTACTTAATATAATAATTGTACCTAAGTGTTTAGAAGTTACATTACATTCATAGAGCCATGTTGGTCGAAGTGATTAGTACCTCAACTTTCGAGACGAAGGTCGTGGGTTCGAGTCCTGGCCGTGCATTAAATTGCAAATGTGATTGCAAACCTAACATTAAAAGGGTGATTATCGGATAACGGCTCCCGGTCTAGTTGTGTGATGATGATGATTGTGTGTGTCTGATCGATGTCTAGGTAGGTATGAAGGTATAGATATTTTGAAATGCAATTGTTTACAAAACGAACGAGATAATAATGTATCTACCTACTTCACCTACCTACGTACAATACGTAGTACCTACTTACTATTATTTATTCTGTGGTAACGGTAGATTAAATTATATTTAGGCCTACCTACTTATTTTAGAACTTAAGTAGGTACTGTTTTTGTGACAGATAAAATAAATTAATTTATTTGTGTTGTCGCAAGCGAAAATTCGACAACCCTTACGAGTCGCGTCACACCGCGCCAGACAGTGACACAGTTACGCATTAGAGCAGGATGGGAATGTTTAGGCAAATATCTCGATAGGTAATAGGCCCATAGGCGAGTTGAATTGCACTTTATAGCTTCGCCGCGAGAGTCTCTATTTAAACAAATTTACTCGCGAAGTGACCCTTCTGTACGTAGTACTAGTATTCTGTGGTTATACTAAGACATTTGATAATCATTTGCTTGCTTTTTTAAGGTGATGAAAACAGTGCTATCCAAAATAGATTCCAAATAAGGTTAAATTTTTAAACTATTTATGAAGTTTCAGATGCCCTTGTAATTGAAATCGAACAATTATTATTCTGATAAATTTATTCGATTAAAAAATATTTACTAAATAGTGACCGTCTTGGCACCGACGCTTGCCGTTCCAAGATGGCTGAACCAGAAGGATATATCATTCAAATCATAATGTTTTTAAAAGGCCTTCATCAATCCCTGCTAACTGAAATTTATTGGTTTCCCGGCAAAAACATACCCACCGAAGCACGTAGAATTTATTAAAAAACTGCCATTCAGAAAACTACTTATCGCTTATATGAGTAGTTCTACTTCGGATTTTATTTGAACTAATCCATCGTCAACAAAAAGTAAGATGCGTATGGTGCAATAAATACTACTTATATAAATTAGCAGTCATATTATAGAATTTTAATAAAAGCACTATCAAACACTGGTTGTTATAAAGTATTCTAGTTAGGTAGATATTTACAAAATATATAAGTATTCCATCAGTTTTCTGGTTCCCATAGTACCTACAAGCTTTGCTTAGTTTGGGGCTAGATGGCGCTGTGTGAAATATCCACCAATTAAAAAAACCAAATGACTGCTGAAAACCACCGCAAGCTTCCAAACTACATGAGCTTACTGCACTTCACCCGTTAATCCTCCCGGCAACAGACTGCGCGATGTCCCACGTGATTCAAATGCGGCATACTGATTGGCTTGATAAACACGCAACATATCATTATTGACAGGGCTATGTTAGAAAGAGATAAAGATATTTTTAAGTGAGTCGTAGTTGTAAGTCTGTTTATTTTTTATTGTCAAAGAAGTATAGTCTGAAAATCTCGTTTTCACTCTAACTTTTCTGGAGTATTAATGCTACACTCAGTTTAAAGCATAAGAAAACTTATGATTTTTTGTAAAATACAATACTGCATGTATTAAATGTCAATTAATTTGTACACACACAATGATCTTCTATATAAACTGAGGGAGATGCGTTGTACCCCGCTCTGCGTAGCGAACAAAAGTCAAGCTAATTAGCTTGAGTCAACTCAGTCACACTCTGTCTTGCTGCGACGCTACACGCATTTACACACAGCACGCACATAATTTATCTCATTCTGACACCGTGGCTTTATAATATCTCTGCTATCTTTTAGTTTTCTTGGGTGATATTAAAAAAACTGCGTATATTTTACCTAAGTAGTTTTAGCAAAGTTTCGCCGCGTTTTAGAGCTTTTTATAAGGAGTATAACTTCTCTATTGGTAATATCTCATTGTACACAAATCAAAAAAAGCTTGCGATCACTTTTAAAAGTTGAAATATTTATTGATTTCTAAAACTATTTTTATAAACAAAACCAAAACAAAACAGTTTATTACATATTTCTTATTAAGTAATATTTCCAGATACATATAAAAAATCGAGTGTGCTGACCAGACGAGTGAAGTAAAACTTCCGTTCGCCTCGCCCGATCCCACTTTTTGTAACGCTCTCGTCACGCATTCGCCAGCTTACTCCCAAGTCAAGCGTGCGTATAGAAGTTTTACTTCAAAAATATGTTACGATTTCAAACTGATCGCAATTTTTTTTATGTGTGTACCTCGTCCCCGCTTTGTCAATCAACTGAGACGTCGGACAGCCCCTGCAGAGCCGTATCTTTTTGCAAAGAATTCTTTTCATTTCTGTAAAATGAATACCGTCATTTGACTGACATACTGCTACATAGATGCCTTTTGACCCGACTGCGGCGAAGCCCAAATGTTGGGTTATGTGTTTGACCTGTATGTATGTGTTTGTGTAAGTCCTTCATATGTCTGCTCGTAACTATCTAATGGCTTTACCGATTTTGATAAATGATACGTTATTAGATTCGTCTTAAATGCGCGAGTATTACTGGGTTACTGGAATAACTTTCTTAAAAATGTAAATAACGGATTTTCTGTTTAATGTATGGGCCGAAAAAAATTATTATCACAACTTCATCCCAGATTTAAGATGAACATAGATGTTTGTTCTGTGTCTGGGTGTTATGAAGTACTCTTTGTTATTTACAAAAGGTATATAAGTATTTGTTCAAGACGTGTGGCGCCACCTAGCGGTCGATGGCGGAGCTACGTTGACGTCTTAGGTTTAAAAATCGTCGAACCTCAAGGTTCCTACATTGTAAACCATAGACTAAAAATATTTTAATTTTGTTTTGTATAAACTCATTCATTTCATTCGTTTCACTCATTCGTTCATGTCATTCTTTCATTCAACTGTTCATTCTTTCTCTTGCCTCAATTTCGTTTCAATGGCGGATCGTAATAAACGTTTTTAAATTTATAAAATAATAATCATCATTGAAGTACCCTTTTTACTGCATCTCCTTCATCCAGATAGGAACAGTATTAGGCCAGTACATAATTTGGTCCTTCGAGCCGGATACGAAGAACCTGCCAGCCGTTTGCCGAGTCGAACGGCCACGCGGCCACGTTTCCCGGTATCGAAATCTGGAAGCGTGCGGAGTCCTGGAGAAGATCTGGAGCAGCGGCGAGCACCAACAACGGTCGGTTCAGCTTACCCATCCTTTCTCTCCTGTCCCAGCTCAGTTTGCGTTAATATTTGTCTCGTGTTTCAGCACCTCGTGCGTTCGTGTTCGTTACCTGTTGCCTTGCATCGCCTGTACCGCTGAGAAACTGTAAGTTATTTCATTTCATTATGAGTGACGACGAGATTTATCTGCCCTCAAAGGCTTCCCAAGTAGAAGTTAAGGTTAGCAGATCCAAATCACCTCGTTTAGACGCCCCTAAAGTCTTAGATTCACGTTTATCTTCCCTCAAAAAGCAAAGGTCTACTTTCAAATGTAGATTGACGTTGTTTAGCAAACATCTAAGTAAAATCCAACAAGATTCAGATCAGAAGAGTTTGCAGAAGGTAGAATTTGATTTAAGAGTTCAATCAATTGTTAAATTGTTTCAAGATTTTAACGAAATTCAGAGTGAGATCGAGCAATTGGTTGATGAATCCGATCTTGATTCTCAACTCGAACATAGGGAAGCGTTCGAAATACAGTATTTTTCTCTAATGGCTACTGCGAAAGGCTTATTGAGCGAATTTCCTCAATTAGATTCATTGCCTTGTCATAACGAAGGAATAGGTCATCCTGTGTCGATTAAATTACCGCAAATAAAGTTGCCTGCCTTTGACGGATCCTATGATAAGTGGCTAGAATTTAGGAATTCGTATCTAACTATGATTCATAATAGAAACGATTTAAATGCGATACAGAAGTTTCATTATTTGAAGTCATCTCTCACTGACACTGCTGCTCAAGTCATAAGTGCGTTAGAATTCACCGCGCCCAACTATGCCCACGCATGGGATTTACTGGAAAATAGATTCCACAATAATCGATTCAAAATCACGTAAAATCATGGTTTACCGTTCAAGCGCTTCAAACCGAGTCGCCTATGCACATTAGGAAGCTTGTAGATTCAACGTTACGTAACCTGCGGGCCCTGCAATCGTTGGACGAACCAACCGATTCGTGGGATACCTTGATTGTGTACTTACTTGTATCAAAGCTAGACGCGGTCACAGAGCGTGAATGGGAATCTCACAAGGGTACGCTCGTTTCTAAGCGATGTGAGGTAGATACCGAGACTAAAATAAAGCTAGACGATTTACTTGTTTTCCTTAGAAACCGGGCCGACATGTTAGAAATGATTCTCAGTAGTTCTACTAGCACAAAATCAGTCAAACAAAAGCAGAGCGAATCTAATAAAGTAACTTCTAATAATCAAAATAAAAAACAAAATAAATCGAACCCGCACTCGCAAACGCATGCATTAATTTCTGCAAATCAATCGAATGATAAGACAAAACAACCGCGTTCGTGTTGTTATTGTAGCGAGGATCACTTTCTATATTCTTGCGCAAAGTTTTTAAACATGTCTGTGCTAGATAGGCAAAATTTAGTCACCGATAAAAAACTTTGTTCCAATTGTCTCCGTTCAGACAAACATTCCGTAAATGACTGTTCTTATGGTGGTTGCAAGTTATGTAGTGCGAAGCATAACACGCTCCTTCACGTCAATAGGGAAACCATAAGTACAGTCGCCCAAAGTTCATTGTCCCCGCGTCTGCATGACTCACAAAAGTCAGCTGACGCGCTGAAAGACCGCGCTGAGCACAACGTCCTGGCTTGTCAATCGGCTATGCAACCAGTACTGCTATCCACAGCACTAGTAGAAGTACCTGATTCGAATAATAGGTATCACACTATTAGGGTTCTTTTAGATAACGGGTCTCAGAACTGTTTCGTTACACAATCGTTGATAAATCGTTTACAGATTCCAATAATACAGTCCACTGTTCGAATCTCAGGCGTTGGGGAAACTGTATCACAAAGCACTCACGCTTGTAAACTAAACATACGTTCTAAAACAAGTGATTTCATCAGAGAAATCCAATGCTTAATTTTACCTAGCATAACTACGAAGCTACCTTCGGTAGAACTCAACTGCGCTTCTATAGGTATACCTAGCTACATCTCACTCGCCGACCCTACGTTTAGTGTCCCGTCCGAGATAGATATCCTGTTAGGTGCAGACATATTCTGGGACCTACTCTTGGAAAACAGAATAAAACTAAAGGCCGGTCCATACCTTTACGACTCGAAGTTAGGATGGATCATATCCGGACCGATTCATAACATTCAATCGTATCTCATAAATAATGTTCATTGCCATCATGCTCACGTTGATTCTCAACTCCGTAAATTCTGGGAATTAGAGGAACTGACGAACTTACCTTCTGCGTTGACGAAGGATGATAGATTTTGCGAAAACCTATTCACGGAAACTACCGAGCGCGACGAGTCCGGCAGATTTTCCGTTCGCATTCCTTTAAAGGAATCAGCTGACGTGTTAGGCGATTCATTTACAATGGCGAAAAAACGTTTTTTATCGCTAGAAAAAAGATTAGACTCTTCATCGCAGTATAAACAATTATATTGTGATTTCATGCGTGAGTACGAGCAGCTGGGTCACATGTCCCCGGTGTCAGGAAACGTCATTGATCCTGACAAACCGTACTACATTCTCCCGCATCACGGGGTGTACCGCGAAACTAGTCTTACAACAAAATTGAGAGTTGTTTTTGACGCGAGTGCCAAAACAACAACCAACAAATCTTTCAATGACATTCAACACATAGGCCCACCTCTTCAAAATAGCATCTTTTCCATTCTCCTTCGTTTCAGACAGCACAAGTACGTAGCGTGTGCTGACGTGGAAAAAATGTATAGACAGATCCTAGTACAGACTGACTTACGTAACTTACAGATGATTTTGTGGCGGGAACGTAAAGACCTGCCTTTGCAGCTGTTTTCCTTAAACACTGTCACTTACGGAAATTCATCATCTCCCTACTTAAGTATCCGATGCCTAAATCAATTAGCACAGGAATGCGATGATGAACTTGTAGCACAAATCATAAGGTCCGATTTTTATGTTGACGATGTCATCATCTCGCATAATAACGCAGATACATTGTTAGATTTATGTAATCGAACGAATAAGGTACTACAAAAGGGTTGCTTTCCGTTGCATAAATGGACATTTAATCACGAAGTTTGTCCTCAGAGTAGTAAGGATCTGAACATAGGCGAAACTCATTTGTCGAAAACATTAGGGCTAGGTTGGTCCCCGGAGCTTGACGAGTTGCATTTCACAACTAAGTTAGAACAGACTAACTCACCGCTCACTAAGCGAATCATGCTCTCTGTCATTTCACAGATATATGACCCGTTAGGTTTGCTATCTCCGGCGGTTATAATAGCTAAATGTCTTTTGCAAAGTTTATGGTTACAAAAGTTAGACTGGGATGAAGAGGTACCAGAGAACATAACAAGCGTATGGCGTGAATTCATTTCTAGTCTGCAATGTTTACAGGAAATTCGAATTCCTAGGTACATTACATCTGTGGATAGCAACTACACGGAGTTGCACGTATTTACAGACGCGTCTCAAAAGGCATATGGTGCGTGTGCCTACGTTCGTACCTGCAGGGAAGATTGTGCTCACACCCCTCCTATCTCTGTTAAATTATTGTGCGCTAAAAGCAAATTAGCTCCGATAAAAACTGTTAGCATTCCGAGACTTGAATTGTGCGGTGCGTTGTTAGGGTCGAAATTATTCGTTAATATAAAAGAATCTCTTCGAATATCTTTCGATAAAGTATATTTTTGGACAGATTCTACGATCGTGCTGGGATGGCTACGAATGTCTCCCCACCTTCTCAAAACGTTTGTGCAAAATAGGGTCGTGCAAATTAATGAGTCTACCGATGACACGATATGGCGGCACGTAAAGGGCACGGATAATCCCGCCGACCTTATTACGCGAGGTACAACGTTAGACTCATTAAAATATGACACTACCAATCCATGGTGGTGTGGCCCTAGGTTTTTAGGCGAACCTAGTATCAATAGGCAATATGCATCAATTTTTTTTATGGTTTTAAACGATAGGTTATATCGTCAATTAACCGTAACAAAAATTCCAGCGCCGAAAAACTAAAATTTTATAACAAAAATAATTTTTAAAATTTATCAACATTTTCATGCACTTGAAACGGACGTGACGTCACAAGTCACCAAAATTACACGCGCTTGTAGGTAGAAAAAAAAAACTTTCTGTCGAGTTTGAAGGAGTGTGACGTCACAGCATACGTGACAAATAGCGTTGCGTTTCAAGTCTTATGAAATTCCCACTATATTTTTGCACTTTTTAATTATTAATTTCTAAGCGAAAATGAAATAATATTAAAAAATAATTACACACACATAATTCTAAAGCCATAATGTTCATAGAAAAATACGTTTAACCCGCTTTTGAATCAGACGCATATTGCCAATTGGTCAAATAATAATGATGTACCAATTTGTGATGATTTACCGGAACGTAAATCTAATACGATTAATTTAATGTGTACGCAACAAAGCCCATTATTTAATTGTGAACGCTTTTCATCGTTTATTCGCATGCAGCGCGCTTGTGCATACCTACTTCGTTTTATAGATAACGCAAGATCGCATTGTACTAACAAAACCGGTTCGTTATCAGCTACAGAGCTTGACCGTGCACTCATTACGTTGACGCGCGCAGTGCAGCAGGAATCATTCCCTATTGAGTATCATAGGCTTGTAAATAATCTACCATTTAAAGAAAATGGTAAGCATGGCAATCGGATTGCGGGCTTAAATATATTCTTAGACGAAAGTGGATTGATTCGTGTGGGCGGCAGGTTATGTAATTCAACTGATTTTAGTTACGATAAAAAACATCCCGTGCTTTTGAGTGGTAAACATCGATTTTCTAGATTGTTATGCGAATATGAACATAGAAAATTATTACATGCTGGTCCACAGCTTCTCGTATGTTCCATGCGTGAGCAGTGGTGGGTGCTAGGTGCGCGGAATCTAGCCAGACAAATCGTACATAATTGCGTTATCTGCACGCGCATGCGAGCTAAAACTCTTACCCCAAAAATGGGTAATTTACCCCACCAGCGTTTAGAAGGTGGGAGTTTTAGCTTTATGCGATGCGGCTGCGATTTCGCTGGCCCTGTATTTATTTTAAATCGTAAAGGCAGGGGCGCCGTTTTAATAAAAGCATACATTTGCTTATTCGTTTGTTTTACAACTCGCGCTATACATTTAGAGTTGGTAGGTAGCTTGTCGACACAGGACTATCTACTCGCTTTGAAACGCTTTATAGCTCGACGCGGAAAGCCTTTAGAAATTTTCTCAGATAATGGGAAGAATTTAGTCGGGGCTCTTAAAGAAATAAATCAAATATTTCAAAATTCGAACGAAATTTCAGATTATTTAAGTAATAATCAAATCCGTTTAACTTTTATTCCCCCCTACAGTCCCCATTTCGGCGGCCTTTGGGAGGCTGGAATAAAATCATGCAAATATCATCTAAAGCGAGTACTAGGCAATGCAAGGCTAACGCACGAGGAATTCGGTACGGTATTGACGCAAATCGAAGCCGTCCTGAATTCCCGGCCTCTGTCCCCTCTGTCCTCAGATGGCCATGACTTCCTACCCCTTACTCCGGCCCATTTCTTGATCGGCCGGCCGTTGACCGCACCAGCCTGCGAAGACCTGACGAGCATCGCGCCCTCGCGCCTGACGCGCTATCACATGGTGGAGCGACTGCGGCAGCATTTCTGGCAGCGCTGGGCGAAGGAGTACGTGTCAGAACTCCAGCAACGTACCAAGTGGAAGGCCGACAGCAAGGACCTCGAGAAGGACATCCTAGTACTTGTCAAGGAAGACAATGTACCTCCCCTCAAGTGGAGGATGGGGCGGATAACGCGTTTGTTCCCAGGCGCAGACGGCGTTTCTCGCGTAGCGGAGATCCGGACGGCATCTGGCGTCATTCGGCGGGCATTTTCCAAGATCTGCCCGCTGCTACCTGAACCCTCCGAGCAGTGACGGCGACACGAGCGAGTCCACGTTGGAAGCCTGCAACCGGGTGCTTCCAAGGCGGCCGGCATGTTCAAGACGTGTGGCGCCACCTAGCGGTCGATGGCGGAGCTACGTTGACGTCTTAGGTTTAAAAATCGTCGAACCTCAAGGTTCCTACATTGTAAACCATAGACTAAAAATATTTTCATTTTGTTTTGTATAAACTCATTCATTTCATTCGTTTCACTCATTCGTTCATGTCATTCTTTCATTCAACTGTTCATTCTTTCTCTTGCCTCAATTTCGTTTCAATGGCGGATCGTAATAAACGTTTTTAAATTTATAAAATAATAATCATCATTGAAGTACCTACCCTTTTTACTGCATCTCCTTCATCCAGATAGGAACAGTATTAGGCCAGTACAGTATTCTATCAGTTATCTGGTTCCCATAGTACAAACTTTGCTTAGTTTGGGGCTAGATGGCGCTGTGTGAAATGTCCAGCAATATTTATTTATTTTTTCGTTGCTTTTTGCGTTCGTTCTCTTTAACGGTCTCATCTTGTCAGAAAACAAGCTCAACGACGTCAAACAATACAGCCGGCAATTAATACCGCCATTATACTAACGAGCAGCCCCCGCCGTAGCTGATACAAAGGAAAATCTAGGATCACTCGGTCCTCTTCGTGATGTTTGTGTAATGATTAAAAGGGAGCTAAGAGTGGATGAGGAATGTATCTCATGAATGAAGAGTGGATAAAAATCTCATTACGTAAAAGATCCATTTGCACTTTCACTTTTTTTTAAGTATTTTTAAAAATATGACTGTTGGTTGAGTCACCGGTAACATAACCATTGTAATGTCATCCGAATTTCCGGTAAATATGATTTCATTACACGATAAAGTCCAGATGATATTTTAAAAAATGTGTTAAGGTAGCGTAAGTTTAAAGATTTTAAATTATTGTCGGAATGAAAATTGACGCCTTCAACATAATATTCTATGATAAAACTTAAGCCTTTGCATTTTTACTAGATGATTTATACAGTGACTCACTGTCAGTGAGGTAATCTTTGCCTACACTTAATGGGTCAATGTGGTGCCTGGGACATGGTATAAGATAGAGTAGGCTTGCCCAGAACCTAAACCATCCTCTCAGCTTAACCGGCCATATCCACCGGAAAGACATGGTCAATACTTGTGGAGCTAACTAAGCCGCGGGTTTCCTCACGATGTTTTCCTTCACCGTTTATAGCTCGTGTTAATGCGCATATAAAGTTTTCGAAATGTAAAATCAATTGATGCACGGCTAGGATTCGAACCCACGGATCGAAAGTCGAGGTATTATCTCCCTCGGCCAACACGGCTCTATGATACACCTTCATGTAATGAGTAGGATTTTATATCATATACTCATCCACTCTACTATCTTGCATTGTACTTCACTGGGCCATAAAACTAAGCTAACTCAGCGAGGCGAGTGATGTTTGTGTTGTAATTAAAAAGGGGTAGGGGTGATAAGTACCTACCTTGGGTTACTACAGTGTACAAGTGTAGCTTTTTTTTTAACTATTAAAAGATTGTTATATCGCCTACTTACCGATCTACTTATAAAATTCTGTTAAAATTGAAACACTGTTTAACCAATTGCCATCCTTTTTTGTTGGATTGTGTCAAATAGTGACAGGGCGAATCTTGAGCATTATTTAACCAGTGTTCAAGTTTATAAGTAAGGCCTTGAATGTTTAAGAGTCCTTTCTTACAGACTAATTCAAAGACTTGTTTTTTTTTCTGAGAAACTCTCCCCTTCTGAACCCTAAACGCAAAAACATTTTTATAATTACTAATTGTACAAAGTAAAGTCGGTCGGTGGTCAATGACCCGCGGGCGAAGGATTAGCTTGCCCAGCTCAATGGGGCACAGTATTTTGAATACAGTAGATTATAGATCATACTAAATCTTTTGTGAAAAGAACGGGATAACAACTGTATTCCCAAGGCTTAGAAGCCATTCTCCTGAAGCTTTAGGCTTTCGTGGTCCTTTGAACATATGATAAGGTAAGGTATACGTTTGGCTTATGCAAACATTTTGCAAAAGGTAGCATGCTAACTGAGTTCTTCACATATCTTTTACCGTTTAAAGATCGAAATGCTTTATGAAATTTTCAAAATGTGAAATCCATTGATTTAATGCTAGGAATCAAACTTTCAAAGTTCAGAACAAAAGTCAAGTCGGTATCCCAAACGGCTCTATCGTTTTTAATAAGATACTAATTTGAGCACCTATTCCCGAATACTGAAACGCTACTTAAATATTTGACACGTACTTATATATCCGTGGCTCGCGTGAATACGTTGATATGTCGAGATGTCAATTTTTTTTTTATTGGCTTAAACGATATCTACGCCTATGAAGTATCTATAAAAAAATTGACAGCTCCCTAGCTAGACAAGTTTTCGAGTTATGGCCTTGCCAACTCCTCCATTTTTCGTATTTTAGTTGACATAACTACTTGTCAACTTTTCAAGCCACTAACACACACATGTTTTTGTAGATATTTCGATTTATCAACCTACTCATTCGCCAAAATTATATTTGTTACATGATATCTCGACATATACATATGATATTTTTGATTAACTTTTAACAAATTAAAATGTCAGGTTATGGCTAACCAAAGTATTCCGTTTAAATTGTGTGTGATACATTGAGTTGTTCAGTTATGCCCGCGCGCTCTCGCGCTGGCATAACCGAACATGTCACTCGTATTGGTAAACAAAACGTCAGTTCAGAAATCTTTTTTTTTTTAAGTATTGCTTTTACATGGAAAACTGATAGATTTTAATTATTTGTTAAACTATAATGACATTGCTTGATTTTTACAAGCTTAATTTAAACGAACTAACGGGACTTTATATTAATAAACAAAGGTAATAACGCGATAAAGTCCCGTTAGTTCGTTTAAATTATGTCTACAGATCGCGAAAGTTTTACAAGCTTTTATTATTAACTTGCGATTTTTGTTCGGGTCTACTTTTGAAAATTAAATTTGACTGACTTTCCAGTGTCTGATTAAGCTGAAATTTGGAATACCTATAGGTTCTTGGTGACAATGCAATATTATTTTAACAACGAGCTGATCTGATGATGGAGCCAGGAGCTGTTCAACAGAACTCACTTTTTTTTTTGTGAAATGTTGCAAATTCAATTTGACCCACTTTCCAGTGTTTGATTGAGCTAAAATTTGGCACACTTATAGATTCTAGATAACAATGTAATATTATGTTAACAATAAGCTGATCTGATGCTGGAGTCAGGAGCTGTTCAACAAACCTCAATATTTGTTTGGATTAAATCTTGCAAATTCAATTTGACCCACTTCCCAGCATCTGATTGAGCTGAAATTTGGCACACTTATAGATTCTCGATGACGATGCAATACTATTGTAACAGCGACCTGATCTGATGATGGAGGCAGGAGCTGTTCAACAGAACTCACTTTTTTTTTAGTGAAATCTTGCAAGTTCAATTTGACCCACTTTCCAGTGTTTGATTGAGCTAAAATTTGGCACACTTATTGATTCTAGATAACAATGTAATATTATGTTAACAGTAAGCTGATCTGATGCTGGTGTCAGGAGCTGTTCAACAAAACTCAATATTGTGTTCGGGTCAAATCTTTCAAGTTTAATTTGACCCACTTCCCAGTGTCTGTTTGAGCTGAAATTTGGCACACTTATGGATTCTTGGTGACAATGCAATATTATTGTAACAACGAGCTGATCTGATGATGGAGCCAGGACCTGTTCAACAAAACTCATATTTTTTTTAGTGAATTCTTGCAAGTTTAATTTGACCCACTTTCCAGTGTCTCATTGAGCTAAAATTTCGCACACTTATAGACTCTAGATAAAAATGTAATATTATGATAACAACAAGCTGATCTGTTGCTGGAGTCAGGAGTTATTCAACAAAACTCCTCAGTAAATTTTTCGATTGAGGTGAAACTTTGCATTTTTTTCTAGTTCCGAATACATTGTAATAATATGGTGACAATGAGCAGATGTGCTGATAAAATCTGGTTGTATTCCATTCAAATTCTCAGTGATTAACAGTAGAGCATCCGTGTTTGGGCTCATTTAAAATCAGCTTACCCTTACTATGTTAAATCTCATTTCTAAACGGTATGAATGGTTCTGAGTAATAAGTAGGTACTTCAGCAACTCAAAAAACCGGTTTTATAGTCTCTATCTGTTTGCAATCCGATAATATAGCATTGTTTACCTACCAATATTCCATACATTAAAGGTGAATAAGTTGATATCTTTTGCGGCATAACTGGACATCTCGAGACGTAACCTAAATCTCATCAATTTTTTTGTTGACATGTCTTATATCATGGAAACTATGGGGAATTTTGGTTATTTATTGTCATCATTCGAAAGAGGGCATAAAATAACCATAGAAACAATTAACACAAATACTGTAAACTAATTTACCGAGAAACCAGAAGAGGTCAAACTTTCAAACGGCCGCCCTGAAAAGTTGGTGTTTTATACATGTCAACGTATTCACGCGTGCCACGGATATTTGAGACGACTCTTCAGAATCGTATACAAGAATGAATCAATATCAATGATAAGCACCATTTAAACTAAGTAGCGGTTTAGTATTTAAATACTCAGCGGTTTAAAAATTACTGGGTCTCTACTTGGGGATCAATCAGAGCCAAATCCAAACATTTATGTCTGGTATTCCGCATAAGCTGTACTTCTATTTGAGTCTCTACGGCGTGGTTGGGCATCCCTTTGGTTTCCTTAATTAACGCCACTCTAATTAAAATACCATTGAGCCGTCTGTAAAAGCTTCATCGCTATTTGCCTCCATTTTGTACCCTTAGCACTATTTTCTGGTACAAAAAAACTGTCACGGAACCCCCGGCAAATGAACGAACGAAACCTGTACTGTAAACGTTTCAAAGTGGTTTAAGACGTTTCAAAGTGGTCATAACGGTCCTACTGAATAAATGATATTTGATTTTGATTTTGATTTTGAAGACCCCAGGAAGCTTTTATTTGTTTATTATATTAGGTCTTTACCTATGAAATTGCCGTTTTTTATGAAAAAAGTTAACGTAATTTTTTTTCTACATTTTTTATTTCTATTAATTAAAGTAATCACCCATGCAATCAATGGATCCTTGTCAACGCCGTGGCAGTTCATTATGCCCTTCTTGAAGAAATTAGCTGGACAGGAGGCAACCAAATCTTCCAAGGCATTTTATACTGCCTCTCGGGAATTCAATTTTTTTCCCATCAAGAAGTTATCCAAATTCTGGAAAAAGTAGAAGTCTATACGCACAAGGTCTGGTGAGTACTGTGGACGACGGATAGCTTCCAACCCTAGCTCTTGTAACTTGGAGACCGTCTACTGTGCAGTATGAGGTCACACGTCGTAGTGCAGGAGCAGCGGTGACGAGCGATTGATCAAAGCTGGTTGGGGATTGCAAGCTTCTCCATCATTATGTTCAGTTCTTCACAGTACACATCTGCAGTAATGTTCATCCCATTTGGTAAGAAGCTGTGATGAATCACACCGGCGCTAGACCATCAAACAGTAACCATCACTTTTCTAGGGGCAATTTTTCGTTTAGGGGATTGTTTAGGTGCTGAATCCGGATCAAACCAACGTGCTAAGTGCTTGCGATTGTCAAACAGAATCCATTCTTCGTCGCAGGTAACAATGCGGTTCAAATTCCTTTGTATGTTTGCCTGGTTAGCAGTGCAAGGCACATCTCGACGCGTACTTCGCTCTGGAGATCATAGAGTTCGTGGGGCACCCCTTTGTCAAGCTTTTTTACCTTGTCAATTTGACGCAAATGGACCAATATTGTTTTGATGCTAACGTCTAAAGCTGCTGCTAATTTAGCCGTAGATTGAGTATCATCGGCCTCCACAATCGCCTTTAATTCGTCATTGTCAACCAAAGTTTTTGGATGAGTACGGGGTTCATTTTCAGGTCGAAATTTCCAGAACGAAAGCTGGCAAACCAATAACAGGTGGTGCGTTAGTTTGTAGTGTTCACTCCGTAAACGTCGTTGATGTTGCGTGCCGCTTGTGGCGCGTTGCTGCCACGACGGTACTCATATTCCAAAATTACTCGAATTTTTTACGTTTCCATGATGACGAAAAAGATTCAAATGTGATGAAAACATAACGCTAATCAATAAACAAATGACTAATTTTGAAAAAAGAAACCTATGTTTTTAATATAAAATTAATTTGGAATTAAAATGCTTAGCCAAACCAATAAATATTTTGACTTGAAATGACCAGTACTGAAGAACGGCAATTTCATAGGTAAAGACCTATTACTACTAAAGTAGCACATAAGCAAAGCATACGGCCCATTTGATGGTAAGCAGTTACCATAGTCTATGGACGCGCTGTTGACCCTTTAAAAATTTCAAAACGACCTTTTTGAAGAACCCCATACTGTAGTCACTGGGTAAAACCGTTTATGCTTCTGGGAGGAGCTAGGCTGGCTTCATATACAGGGTGTGGCAAATTCTTGGTCACTGAAGGGTAGCTACCTTTTCTCTTGTAGTTAGAAAGTTTTGTTCTTAGGAAACTTCAGTTTTATTTTAAAGAAAAAAATAATTGCATTTTCAGATTTTTGAAAAAAAGTACAGTTAGCCTAAAAATTACATTTGTCAAAAAAAAACAAGTTGATCTTAATCGACTCTATTTCCCACCAGGAACACTTCTCCCAAAGTAACTTATCAAATCAATTCGCAAGTTTTTGCAATAATTCAAAAAAACACATCCCATACATTTTCTATGAAATTAGTAGTTGTATAAATTATAGTGCCACTTATTTGATGGTTATGAATTTAAATTCGTAACTGCTTTGGCATACTGGGAGGCTATTGTAAAGCCTTAGGCGCTTAATACAGAGCCGCAAGAGAGAATGGTATGCATGGAGCATATTATTAGTACATCTGCAGGGAAGCACTTTGTTCTAAATTTAAATACGCCCTTTACAATAGCCTCCCAGCTTGCCGGAGAAGTTATGAAATTAAATTAAGAACGATCGAATAAGTGGCACTATAATGTTTACAACTACTAATTTCATAGAAAATGTATGGGATGTGTTTTTTGAATTATTGCAAAAACTTACGATTTGATTTGATAAGTTACTTTGGAAGAAGTGTTCCTGGTGGGAAATAGAGTCGATTAAGACCAACTTGTTTTTTTTGACAAATGTAATTTTTTAGGCTAACTGTACTTTTTTTCAAAAATCTGAAAATGCAGTTATTTTTTTCTTCAAAATAAAACTGAAGTTTCCTAAGAACAAAACTTTCTAACTACAAGAGAAAAGGTAGCTACCCTTCAGTGACCAAGAATTTGCCACACCCTGTATATGAAGCCAGCCTAGCTCCTCCCAGAAGCATAAACGGTTTTACCCAGTGACTACAGTATGGGGTTCTTCAAAAAGGTCGTTTTGAAATTTTTAGCTATCCTTCAGTGACCAAGAATTTGCCACACCCTGTATAACGATCATCCCCATGCGTAAATGAGTCCGAGTCTAAATGCGGAAACGGGAGTCTTTTGCTTAAGGGACCGGCGAACGTACCTATATAATAATACCGAAATAATTTAAAATTTGAGCATATTTTTATCACTTTTTGTTATTATTTGGATAAAAGCAGTATTTATCTATGTTCCTGTTACACTTTTGTTCCAAAAAACTTACTACAGAACAAATAAAAAGAAGAAAAAAATGCCATTTTTGGTGTACCTACAAAGATTTCAATTCAATTTGCTTACATTTCTTTTTAGGTAAGTTTTTCGGAACAAAAGTTTAACAGGAACCTAGATAAATACCTACTCTCTTAATCTAACAACATAAACTGATAAAAATATGCTTAAATTTTAAGTGATTTCGGTATTACGTTTTTATGGAAATTTGCCTGTCGCAGGCCTCTTAACTTCAACAATCAATCAAGAACGACTAAGCGAACTGCGCCACGAGTGCTTCTGGATGGAGTAGATGTCAAACATTTTATTCATATTATTCACTATGTGAACTTTTATAAATTTTATTTTAAACTAGTGAACGCCCGCAGCTTCGCCCGCGTGGACTATTAGCCTATGTGTTATTCCAGAACTTAAACTATCTACATTCCAAATTTCATCAAAATTGGTTTAGTAGTTATGGAGATACGTGGTATCTAACATTCACACACACACACGGACTTTCGCCTTTATAATATTATTAGGATAAAACCTACATTATTATAATATAGCTGTAAATTATACATAAAAGTGCGTTATGAATAGCAGGTTCAGTTTGTACTATGTTAATGATACGATGCATTACCTGCTCATTTTATAACACTGCAGCAACTAAAACAAGATTCAAAATTATGGATAAATAATGTATCCTAGAAACTAGTGCTAAGTGTAATCGAGTTGATGTTTGTTCGCCTTGATGTATAGAGGGGGGAAAGAATAACAATTGCTACTTAGAAAGGCTCGTGGTTTTTTTTTCTAGTGTTTCATTATAGTCTTTAAAAATCGTAGATATCAAGCAATGTTTATAGCGGTTACCAAAACGGCCGTTAGTAAGATGTGTAGCATATCTAGTAAAAACTTTACTAAGTATAGCCTGAGTCATAATTCGATTCACGACTTGACAGCTAGCTAATGTCAAAGTTCAAAATAGTGTTGCCAGAGCCAGACCTTCAGATTCAATAAATAAATAATAAATAATGCTGGACATTTCACACAGCATCATGTAGCCCCAAGCTAAGTAGAGCTTGTGTTATGGGAACCACATGGCTGATATACTACTTAAATACATTTTTTTATTTTTGTACATACATACATAATATACATAGAAAACACCCAGACCCGAGACAAATATTTGCAGATCATACAAACATTTGAATGAATCATGTAAGTGAATATTTAATAGTCAAAGTACATGAAAAAATATTAATTAGTGCCCGATAGGGTTGGAATAATGTGTACTTGACTCCCAACAAGATTGAATAGATAAAATTAAATACACGTAGGTATCAAAATTAAAAAAAAAAGTAAGAAAATTCTGATTGAGCGAGTTATTTTATCAAATGAATTGAACGGTTATTTAGTTCAATTGATTGGTTCAATTGTCACAAAATTCAAAGCACTACTATTTTTTCCCTAAAATTTAGAAAAAGATAACCGTCAGAAAACCGATACTGATGTAGAATTAAATTAAAATTATATACAATGTCGATGGGTCGAGTTCGCGAAGTTATCAACTGAATATTCATGCAAACTTTATCAATTTTCGGGTGTGGAACGCTCGCGGCGATGCCTTCCTATCAATTACCTCAGTTTCGGGGTTGCCAACTTGAATTCTCATAAATCAATATGGGCTTTTGATAACGTGTGTTATGACTGCCGTGTATGCTTTTGTATGTTTTTTACTTTTTTATTGTGTTTTCTTTATATTAACGTACCTATATTAATTTCTAGAAAGGTCTTACAGAAAATTAATTATGCAAAAATAGCACTTTAAAAACAATGATTACGGTAGGAAGTAAATGAGAGGAGTAAAGGGTTTTTTTGGGTGGCCAGTGGTCAGCTTTTATGTTCCCTTTCCTTTCCGTTCCCTCTTCTGTTGTGTTAGAAAACACTGAAATCTGAAAAACTGAAATCTGAAAAAAAAAAAAAAATATAACTACTTACCTATACCTACATAAAATAGTCATGAGTCAATTGTCAGTAAACCAAATGAAAAATTTTACGAATGGGAAAGTTTTTCATTCTGCTAATAAATTTTTACTAACCTTTTCGTGCGGCAAATCTCGCCATAGTGAGTTGATTCTGGCGTATATTCTGTGGCTACGTCGGCGTTGGCGAATTCGAACCGAGTTTTGTTCTTTTGAACTTATCCGTATCGAAGTAAAACCAACACTGAACTAGAGATGGCTGGTGTCCGGCTAAAATAATAAATCGTCCAAAACGAGAAAATTGCGTAAAATATTCGGAATCACAATTTCCAAAATTTACTATCGGCAAACAAGGTTTGGGCCTTTACATCTTTACTAGATGATTTATACAGTGTCAGGAGGCAATGTTTGCCTACACTTAACGGGACACTGCAGTGTCTGGGACATAGTTGAGATGGAGTAGACTCGCCCAGCACCTAAACCATTCTCTCAGCCTAACCGGCCATATCCACAGGAAAGACATGGTCAATACGTGTGGGTCCTCTCGGATCCTCACGATATTTTCCTGTACCGTTTAGAGCTCAACGATAATGTTAATAGGTATTAGGTAAGTCGTGGTGTTCGGCAACCTGAAAGTACAAAAAAAATGGACTTTTTGAGTGCAATATGAGCACACAACGGGACGGTTTCGCTGATTCTGTAAGATCAAATTCGGCTCTTTATTACCTTTCTGACTGAAACTCTGACATGCAAATAATCAACAATAACAATGCAGGGCCAAAGAAAAGCAGTTTTGTCATAGTTTTTTTACTTAACTGGTTAGTTCCTATTTGATTGGTAAATTGACATTAAAGCAGCAAAGTAAGTCCGTCTTTTACATTATTGTGTCCCAACACTAACTGGTAGAGCCTGTATAAAGGTGGGACTTACCGGTAACATTTAAGTATTAACTTGGCTTCCTGTACGTTCTTGCTGAGAATCCGTGCAAAGTATAGTTTTTCTCGCGCACACAGTTTACTAAACTGTTTAGCGTAGTACGTAAACTTAGGCCTTTACATCTTTACTAGATGATTTATAGTGTCAGGAGGGAATATTTTTCTACACTAAACGGATACTGTAGTGCCTGGGACATTGTTTGAAATGTAGTAGGCTTGCCCAGCACAGACCTACACCATCCTCTCAGGTTAACCGGCTATATCATAGGTTCTCAACGTGGGCGATAACGCCCCCTTGTGGGCGTTTGAGACTTTCAGGGGGCAGTAGAAGACCCATAGAAAATTAGGGGTCATTGATATGAGATGGCTCATTAAGATATGAGGAGGGGAACTCTTGAAAAAAAGATATTCGCAAAGTGGGCGGTAGGCAAAGTAAGGTTGAGATACTATGGGCTATATCATACGGGGGACGGTCTGTAGCCGGTAAATTATTCTAGCTAGAAAATCACTAAAAGTGAACAAAGCAACTAAAATCTTAAAACTATTTCAATCGTTAGAGTTTGACCCTATAAGCGGCGCTGCATTCTCAGCCACAGTGCAGGTCAAACACACGTGGGGACGGCAAGTTTTAATAAGATTCCCCTGGGTTCAGACTTTGCCGGCCGTTTGTGTACCGTATTTATTGTATAAACTAATAATAGAACGAGAGGTAGCAATTTTCTTTATTGGTTCTCGAGCTTTGTTAGTTTTGCGAATGAAATTTCTTTTGGAATATTATGATGGAATTACAGACTTTTATCGAGACTAAATAACTATAGTATATTTTTACCGTAATTACAAGTTAATCTATCTTTATTACTATAAACTTATAAGATTTAATTTTAAGATCGTTTTCGTTTATAAGCTTGTGTGATTTCTAAATTTATTTTAGTTTATTAATACCACAATTTTGATTTTTTATCTAATGTATGTTCTGTTAACGCGATGACGAGTTTGTATTTAAGCGTTACATATTGCTTTAGTAAAAAAATACACAATTTGATTGAACTAGTGTAGTAAAAATGTTATGCAAAGCTTCTCATTTGTTTTATGGAATCCGTACCCATATTATAAATGTGAAAGTGTGTTAATTTGTCCTGCTTTCACGTCAAAACAGAGAGACGGATTGACGTGATTTTTTGTGTGGAGATAGTTGGAGGGCTGGAGAGTAACACAGGCTACTTTTTATCCGGATACCATGCGAGCGAAGCCGTGGGCAGCAGCTAGTCTCATATATATCTGCCACTACTAAACAAATAAAACTGCCTGAAAGCAATTCGCCGATGCTCAGTACCATCTCGAAGGTACTCAAAGAGTAACATTTCCCGGCACTTTATCACAACCTGCGAACAATGTCTCTCGAGGTGACGTTTTTATAAGAGCCCTAACTCTCGTTTGATCCGGTAGTGGGGAATTCTTTCGCGATTCGGGAGTTTATCTATAAATCATCCTTAGTTTGCTTGGAATATTGGTACAGTACAAATGAAATTAAAGTTGGCCGCACGCATACCTACGCCGAACGCTCCAAACGAATCGAATTTTAGAATTCTTATGAAATCGTATGAAACCTAGCACACCTGCCCGCGTCGAATTGTCCGATTCAACCGAATCTGGCAGAACTTCGAGAATTCGAGATTCGTGCCGGATAGGTTTGCGCTCAGTCTTAAGATCTGTTCCGTTTCGTTTGTTTATTTGAGTTAACTATCGTCGCTGTCTAAGGCGCAGGCCAGATAGAAAAAACGGGGCGCAGACATTTGTCTCTTCCGCGTCCGTTTCATACAAAATGTGACGGCGGCGCCCCGTCTCTTCTGTATGTTTTGCGGCGCGACGTTTCTATACATTTTCTATGAAAGGGACGCGGAAGAGACATATGTCTGCGACGCGTCCTCGTCTTACGTCTTTTCTGTATGTCCCGCGCCTAAATTATTATTTTACGTGATTTTTTTTTTATTACTATCCCATTTGATGCATATAATGTTATTTACCAGAAATGACCACACACTGTTGGAAATGTTTTTAGTAGACTTTTTGCCAGTGCAGCTTCATGTTGAAACCGCAAGTGCTAAAGCTCTGATCCCGGCTAACTATCCAACTGCATTAGCCGACCAAACACAAAATTTAACTGCAACCACGATATAACAGCTCTTGGTCACTAGCGACCCGCTTTGACTTTTCTCGGAGGTTTTAGTTAAATTTTCAAGGCGCATACAAAAAACTTAGGCCTTTACATCTTTACTACATATGATTTATACAGTGTCAGAAGGCAATATTGTGTAGCTTTATTTTCCAAATTGTTTGTATCCAAATTATTGTACCTACATTTATTTTCATTTAAATAGTATTTTGTACATTTGCGTAGCTTCATCCTCAAAATTGTTCTTATTTAAGTAGTCCGAAATACCGACACGATAAAACTTTAATTGGTCTCCACGATACAGGCTTTGCCTAGTATGGAGGCCGCTGAAAAACTGTTATGTGTTGTTTCACCCTTTCAATAAATATTTTTTCATTTTTTCATTTTCATTTTCAATCTTTGCTTACACTTAACGGGACACTGTAGTGCCTGGAACAATGTTGAGATGGAGTAGGCTTGCCCAGCACCTACACCATCCTCTCAGCTGAACCGGTCATATCCACAGGAAAGACATGGTCAATATGTGTGGGGCTGACTAAGCCACGGGTTTCCTCACGATGTTTTCCTTCACCGTTTAGAGCTCGTGTTAGTGCGCATATAAATTTTTAGAAACGAAAAATCTATTGATGCACGTCCAGGATTCGAACCCACGACCTTCGGATCGAGGTACTATATCCCTCGGCCAATACGGCTCTTGGCTCTCTCATGGCGCATACAACTGTGTCGAAATATCGAAAACTCAAAAATCCAAAAATCACGGTAAACATCCCGTTAATAGTGTTTATAATTACTTATCACATATTTAACAGATCTTAAATGTCTAGATCTGTCTATATACCTGTCTGTCAAGACAAACCTTAGTGGTTTTTAGATACTATGTATTATTTTAAGATTTATTTTTTGTTAAAACGGTAAATAAATGAAAAAAAAAAAATACATACACAGCGATGTCCAGAGTTCTTGAGGATAAAATCGTGAGCCTGTATATATTTTTTGATAAAGTTTTCAACAATATTCACGGAGAAGACATCAAGATACAGTACGCACAATGGATCTATAGTCGTATTGCTCATTATACGGACTAAAAGTGAAGGAAAAAATGTCATTTTTCCTTCAATTTTGATTAGTTTTGATACGTTTTATGTCAAAATTGAAGGAAAAATGACATTTTTTCCTTCACTTTTAGTCCGTATAATGAGCAATACGACTATAGGCATTCGTGAAGTTGGCCGTTTCGCTGCGCAGTAGAAAATTTTGTATGAAAAAGCTGCACTGCGCATCGAAACGGCTAACTTCACGAATGCCTAGATCAATTGTGCGTACTGTACATCGCGCGTATTTCACAGACAAGGATTATAAATTTCTTTATGCTCGATTTTGCGCTTAGTGCAGCTTCTAACCTCTCTCTCAACATCTTCAAAAAATCATAATCATAGAGATTGTCTATCTATTGTATCAAGTAGAGAGCACGTTAAATTGTCGGTCCCGGCTTTTAAGTCGTTAAGCCATGACGGAGGCCTCTAAGCGACCTAAAAACTCCGTCACCAGAGATGTCCTCTAGCTCATACACTTCCTTACTTTTATCTAGTGAGCCAGTTTACGATCTAACGAATGTCTTTATTCAATTTCCACTAAAGTGCCACGATTTTACGATGACTCAGCGGATATTACCCTCAACTAGTAACAAAACACGAATTTAACAGTAAACCGCAGTTTAACGACTCCAGAGTCGCACTAGTATCGCAAATCGCGACAATTCGACCCCATATTATTGTGTAGTTTAAATTGTAATGTAGTTAGTGAACACACGGGGTCGTATTGCAGATTATACCGCCGAAATACTAAATGATTATTGCATTGAAATCGAAATTATGCGGTTTGTTATTACAGGGATTTGTGTATGTAGTGGTGAAGTTAGCCGGTATATTCAGTTGGAACAATACAAAATGTGGTTGTTTTCAATTTGATTAGTCTTTTTTTCTCGTGTTAATGAACTCTCTATATTTTAAATTTGATTAGACCAAATACTGCTGCCGCCATTAGTGCAAAGGATTTTTTCACTAGGTATTTACAAGTTTTCATTATTTTGCGTTACTCTTCAAGCAAAAGTAACCAATATATCTGCAAATGACAGCTGGTTCTATTCAGAAAATTAAAAGAAATAGTTTAAGCATGTGTATTAGTTATAATACTATCATTATAAAATATCAGATTATTTGAAGAAAAAGACGCATACTCGCATACTTTGGTCACGTAGTAAGGAAAGGCGATGACAGCTTGGAGAAACTCATCGTGGTTGGGAACACAGACGGAAAACGCTCGCGTGGTCGATCCCCAACTCGATGGACGGATCAAATCAAAGAGTCATCAGCCGTCAGGTTTCACAACGTTGTGAGAGATGCGATGAACAGAAGCAGATGGAGACAGATCATCCAATCTAGATGCAGACCACCCGATGACGACCACGATCCTCAGTCATGAGGGGCCGACTAGAGAGAGAGAGAGAAAGAAAAAGAACTTAATGGTTTTTCACGGTATTGGTCACGTAAGAACAAGGAGTAGAATAAATTCTTGGTTTTGATATTGACTTTACTAGTTTTCCACTCAATCGGCCGTAATAACCATACGTGTATTGTATACCCCAGGGCACCCGCCTGAAAACTATCCTATCCCGGTCGCACTTACCCACAGGTGCGCGGCAAAATTGTTTGAACTCACCAATCCAAATATTAGTTAATTATTGTACACCGGCTTAGCCGAGTGACTGTTTAACTTGCGCTCTGAACTCCGAGTGGGATTCATGAAAATTGGGACAGCCTGTTTAGCATTAGCAACGTAGAAAATTATTGTTCTGTGGCTGAGGAAAAGCAACGTATAAGTCGTATTGCTCATTATACGGACTAAAAGTGAAGGGAAAAATGTCATTTTTCCTTCAATTTTGACATAAAACGTATCAAAACTAATCAAAATTGAAGGAAAAATGACATTTTTTCCTACTAATAAATACGGACTAAAAGTGAAGGGAAAAATGTCATTTTTCCTTCAATTTTGACATAAAACGTATCAAAACTAATCAAAATTGAAGGAAAAATGACATTTTTTCCTTCACTTTTAGTCCGTATAATGAGCAATAAGACTATAGAATATGTACTGGCTATCTCTATGACAAACAAAGAAAACAGATTTTTATCTTTCTATCCTTTTGTTTTGTCTTCTTGTCGCTTTTATCGGAAAATTTTGAAAATTCAGACACTCATCTGGGCCTGAATTCTACTAGATGACAACCGCTTTGGTTTTGGTTCGATCTCTTAAATGTCAGCCATTTGGTGAAATAGTAGAATAGCTTTTCAAAAATTTGTTCTGCCAAAGTTCAAAACCTCACCACAAGATCGTTTGTTATTAGTAGTCATGGAAACAGTCGCTTTAGTTGAGGTTTTGGTTGAGGTTGATAAAAAGTTCGGTACCAGAATCGACGCCCTGTACTAATTATTATAAAGCGGAAGATATTGTTTCTTTGAACGCGTTAATCTCAGGAACTACCAGTCAGATTTGAAAAATTAATTCTGCATTTGATAGAATAAGCTCCTGAGGAAGGCTAAAGGCTACTTTCATCATTATTATCATCACCATATATCATCACTCCGGGGGCAACGCCGCGAGGGCGCTGCTAGTGGTCAATATACCTTGCGTACAGAAATAACTTTAATGCTTTAATAAATCTAAATCAATAAGAACATTTTATGGTTCCAAGACAATCGCTTAAATATCTTTAAAAATGTATCACATTTCTCTAAAAATGTTTCAAACTAGAGAAATAATTTTTATTATTTTCAAATTGCTCTTTTACGGTAGAATTTATTATCAAAAGAATGGACAGTTTGCGCCCAATAAAGGTGAAATAGGAACACAAAAAAACACATTGACACGAACGTTTTCCTGTAATAATTCAATAAAAAATAAATAAAAATATCGTAAAACTCCCTGCTCACCCCAAGAGAGTCATATTTCCTAGGAAATATCGGTAAAGTCTGCTCTGAAAGTTATTTTGTTTCAAAGGCCCACGCGATCTCAAACACTCCAAAGCGAAAGTATCTGAGTAAATTCAATTCTGACAAGTCTTATTTATTCAAGAATTCGAGAGCTTAAACCGGAAATAATTAGAGATGAAAGACACTGGAGTTTTTGGCAGTAGATTGTTTGTTCTTGGGAAATTTTACATTTCATGGTGAATCAGCGGGTTTAGATTGCAGACCAATGTTGATTAACAGTTTCAGTATTTTTTTAATGCTGACTGTTTTTTTAGGAGCGGTGGCTTTCAGACATCCAGTCTATGTGAATCGGACAATATGGATTCTTACACGCGAAATTTACAAACGATGCTACCCAACACATTTAATCTATAACTTCACTGTCGTAGTGATGTCCCTTCGCGATACAGATGATTCTTCACATTATTTATTATACTCTATAATTTCACTGTCATTTTGGTGTCCCTTACAATTAATACAATGCTATTGTAGAAATAATATAAATTAACGATTAAAGCTGGGATTTCAGCTGGACTTGACAATTTAACTTGCCCTCCGAAGCACAAATATAGATAGTTTCAGATAGATTTTTTACGTTTATATCATGTCGTATAAGGCGCTGGACACACAGAAAAGACGTAAGACGCAGACGGAGCGCGGACATTTGTCTCTTCCACGTCCCTTTCATACAAAATGTATAGAAGCGTCGCGATGCAAAACATACAGAAGAGACGGGGCGCGGCCCCGTCTGCGTTTTACGTCTTTTCTGTGTGTCCAGCGCCTAAGAAGGTCAAGAAGACTGACGTGCGGGCTGATTGTCTTACTAACTTGTCTCAAACCTCAAATTGGTCTCAAACTGTCAAAACGATCGCGTAGGTATCTTTTGTCGCCATGGGTCTCGTTGTGATGAGAGTGACAGAGCTACTTGTGTGGTCACTGAACTATCATACTTGACAGTTTGAGACCGATTTTAGTCGCTATCAAAGATAGACAATCAGGGGGCTGGAGAGGGCAGGCATCAGTTATGCTGACAGGGTCAATCCCTTAAATTAAAGGAAGAAGATCTACTGTATAATGTTTTGCTACTGTGTTCCAATTCATTGTTCACCTATATGAATGAACGCTCACTCATTGTTCACCTGTAATGAAAAATATCCCAAAAAGAGTTTTAATTATTTTTCACAGCTTTTTCAAAATTTTCACGCTCTATACTCGTAAACACAACGCACTCCAATCAAACGTGCTTCAAAAACCATTGCTAAATAAATCAACAACATTTTTGCATCAAAAATTCTTTATTTTTTTTGATACGGACATCCAATATGAGTGTTCATTTGTAATTACATGTATCACACATACGACATCAAAGGAAAGTGCGGGGGTGGGGCGAATCGCAATTATTTTGTCTTTCTGTGATAAAATGAACTAGGAATGTGACATTCGCGCTAGAATTTAGTTATTTATAATAAACTTGTCTTTTTGTTGTAATTAAAGTTTTTCGTAGTGGTTCACTTCCATATTTATATTTTGTATCTCTTAAGATCTATGTTTTAAATAATCGTTTTAGATTTCTAGATTAAGTCAATAAGAATAAGATTTTTCAATCGTCAAATAACTCGAAAGACAAATATGACGATAATATATATATTTTTTAATAATAACTGTCACATCTCAAAATAATTAATTAATTAAATGTTATCTGACAACTGAATAATCTATACAATAAAAATGATAATGTTTTTAATTTATCGGATATTGAAATTATTCTATTTACTTCGACGTTTCGCAAGGCGTTACAATCACAATCACAAGATTAAATATAATGATTTCATTTCAATACCCTATTACATAAAAAAAAAACTAAAATGTGAGGCCTAAATTAGGATCTTTACTAAATAAGGTCCGTTTGAATTTTTTTTGTAAGGTCGGTGAAAAACAAGATAATTTACAATACACCAAGCAAAGCTCTTCCCAAGTCAAAACTATTAATCCCAGACTACATTACCTCGAACGAATGCTTTCCAGAACTGAATAACTCCAGTTAAAGTTTCTGTAGCAATTTGTCTCCTCCCTAGAACATTTGAATCAAGGCAATTTTGTCGCCGTAATTGGCTGTTGGATAATCAATGCGTGAAATAATACGCCTTGAAGGTTCCGTGGCGGAAATAGAAGCGAAGTTCAGAACCGGTTTTATTATCATCATCATTATCAACGGCTCGGTTCAAGTCAATGATATTATATGCCCTAGAAATTTTACGTTCATAGTTACCGACGACGTTTAAAATCTGTTCCCACTGGTGTACGTACATACCGATAAAGTACACACTATGTTAAAAGTTCCGCAAAGAAATCCGAACCCATATTAAAAATGTGAAAGTGTGTTTATTTGTCCTGCTTTCACGTCAAAATAGAGCGACAGATTGACATGATTTTTTGTGTGGAGATAGTTTGAAAGCTGGAGAATAACATAGACTACTTTTTATCCAGGTACCACGCCAGGTAACACAATGGCATTTTTGTTGTTTTTTTATTCACTACACGTGAAAAACAGCGTCCATGTTGTCGCCCTTCTTGACGCGGTACTATACTTTCCGATTGGTGCCACAAAAATTTGGTGTAGATCTGTTGAGGATCTTCGATTCAGAAATGCACCTAGAGTGCTGAAAATTGCTCAGAATGAACTTTGAAGTCGGTTTTTTAATTTTTTTTATTTAGCCACTTGTTCAAGAAAAGCACCAATTACGAACATGATAATTCATTCCGGTTAAAAGCCACATCACAACTGCCGCCAACGAGAGGCAGGAAACATGGCTTGTAGGAAATTGCGTTTCCTTCTCGCGTCTACTTGGAAGGCCCAATTTACTGAATTATTGTTTAAGAACACGTATTGCTCATCCTATACTATTAAACGAGAAACACCCTGCTCTATGAAACGAGCAATATTTGTATTTTTATTTGTTTGTTTGTTTTCGAAATAGAATTTGCGGTACGGGGGTTTACCGAGGCGAAGAATCGATCTAGCTAGGCCTCATATCTGTGAAAATCCGTTTTCTCGGCGTTTTCACGCATAATGAATTACCAGTGCAATGTGGTTCGTAATTTCACGGGAGTTGTCGTAGTCAGAGTGGCTAAGCGGTTAGGGTATCCACCTTCAACGCTGAAGGTTGCGAGTTCGAATTTCAGCCAGTGAAAGTTTTTGTTCTTTTTTCGGGTAAATTTTAATTTTTCTCGGTTTCCTCGATTCTCGGTCGGTTTCTTTCTCTATTTGCAACCACCCAGATAGTTATAGTTTGGTGTTTAATAACTTGTAAGGATAAAGTTAAAATTTATAAAAAAAATAATAAAGTATAATTGACTTCAAATACGGTAAGTATTTGAAGTCAATTATATTTCACAATCAGATTTATTTGATTTCTTATTATATTTTGAGCTGTGTTGGACTAGTACCTCGACTTTCGATCCGAAGGTCGTGGGTACGAATCCTGGGCGTGCATCAATGGATTTTAAGTTTCGAAAAATGTATATGCGCATTAACACGAGCTCTAAACGGTGAAGGAAAACATCGTGAGGAATCCCGCGACTTAGTCAGCCCCACACGTATTGACCATGTATTTCCTGTGGATATGGCCGGTAAGCTGAGAGGATGGTGTAGGTGCTGGGCAAGCCTACTCCATCTCAACATTGTTCCAGGCACTACAGTATGCCTATAAGTGTAGCCAAAGATTGCCTCCTGACACTTTATAAATCATCTAGTAAAGATGTAAAGGCCTAAGTTTTAATAAAATTTATATAATGTAGAAGTCGATTTGCATGTCATTGTATTACTTAGCATCTAACAAAGCCACGCTTGTAAGCTATAGGTAACTATTACGTCATTGGATCGCGATGAAAGAATTCAATGCGCTTCGAATAGGTTCTTCACATGCACTCACATAAATTATCTGAAATGTTTCCAGTGTGATATTACCATTTATAAATCGTCAACCACATTTCCAGGTGTCCTATAAATATAACCATTTCAACCATTATTTGAGCTATAAAATCGTGCAATAGATAGATAACCGTAAATTTCTAGACCATTTCGACTTTTATTTGTGTTTGTCGTGACTGCATAAGCATCCGGTGGTTTAGTGTAGACAAGTGATAAGTTTTATTGTAGAAAGTCATTATGAACCACCAAGAGCCGTGCCAGAGTAAGATTGTGACTTCAATGGCAGTTTCTAACCAATTGTAAGGATATTTCCGATCGAAAAATTAAAGTTCTTGAAAAAAGGCTTCTTTAAAAGTTAATTTTATTAAAAAAAAAAAGGTGCTGTTCCTAAAACGTATACATTTTATACAAATAAATAATTCACCTCTTGTACCTATGGCAATTGTAAATGAGTTTTTTTACAATAAAAATGTACCTTCTGCAAAATGTGGGAATGTACCAAATGTGTTTGGACATTGACTATCCTCTTAGACATCTTAAAACGATCTAAAAATACCTAAAAATATCTGAAAGAATATGTCTACCGCACTTTGGGAATACAGTCGTGATCATATTTTTCCTCAAAATGAAATAAAATGCTGTAGTACTAGTATATAAATATATAATAAATAAATATAAATATTGCTGGACGTTTGACACAGCGCCATCTAGCCCCAAACTAAGCAAAGGTTGTACTAGATAACTGAACCAGGATAGGGAACCAGATAACTGAAAGAATACTTATATATTTCTAAATACATACTTATAATACTTTATACCACCCAGACACAGAACAAACATCTATGTTCATCACACAAATGTTTGTCCTGGGTGGGAATCGAACCCACGACCTACAGCTTAGAAGGCAGAGCTACTACCAACTGAGCTAAGAGGCCAGTCTAAAATAAGTCAGTATAAAATAAGCGAGTAGAAACCGTAGGTCCGTAGTAGGGTAGTACCGGAACTGTGCTCAAACGAACTTCATCGCGTTAAGCTCTAGCTAGGGCGTTCATCCGTCACCATGAAATTGCTGCGATACTTCTCTTAAACCTAAACAGAGGAAGTTTCCAAGGAAAATGTGAACTAATAAAATTGTGTAGAACTGAAACATAAAAGGGAATGGTTGTGTTTATATCTAGGTATCTGCTTTCAAGTAGGTATAAGAGTATTGACATGTTCATCAGTTATGCCGTCAAGGGGCAATCCCTTAAATTGCAGAGAGAGGTATATATTTGGATATTTGATTACTATAGGTACTTAAAGCAACCGATTTCAATTTATATTTTTTTAGGCTGTGTCCCCAGTAGGCAAACTGAGTGAGCCGCAAATTTGTGGCGAACTGAAATTTGAGTTAGCTGCAAACTAAGATCGAAAGTTTTGAAAGTGAAATTAACATGTTGTGAGAAAGTTGTCCGAAAATTAATGAAGTTCTGACCGGAAGCATTCTACTGGAGCGCCTTCCACTCTCTGGACGTCCAAAGACGAAACTATAACATCATAACAAGGTTAAGCGTCAGTTTGTGTGCGACACACAAAATACAAGGAAATGAGGAAAGTTCTGATAAGTTTGTAGCGACACAACAGCAGATGTCTAGATCGCGCAAGCAAAGAATTCGTGAGCGATCGATATAATATACAACCAACCAACAACAGTTGGTCTGGCGTAGAGCCTTCTGCATAGTCGTAGCGTTATCTACAAGGTGCTGGCGTTCGCTTCTTAAACGTAGATTAGAAACGTTCAGTGTCGAATTTGTTTGTGCCGAATGTATATATGTGCCGGTACCAGGTTGTCACAGGTGACAACAAAAAAGTGGAAAGGTAACATCGAAGCCGCTCAAAACCTCGATCGGAGTGGCTCAAGGTTCGTCATTATCCAACAGCATGTTCTCTCTCCTCCTAAATGATCTGCCTGAGTGTGTAGGAAACGCACACATTCTGATGTATGCGGATGATGTCACTGCAGTGGTGCAGGCACCTACTACAGAGCTTTTAGAGAGGAGACTGAGCATGGTGGCGGAGAAGCTACATGATTGATTTCACGTCAACGGCTTCCTACTTAATGTTACGAAAACTAACTTCATCCTGTTCAATCTTGCTGGTCCGCGCGCACAGACCTATGAATGTGACCTTGGGTGGCAAAGTCGAATAAAGAACTTGAACTTGAACTTGAGCTGACATTTGTCCCGCTGCGGGAATCGAAATCCTCATCTGTCTGAGCCATGCCAAGCAAAACCAAAAATTCACGCTTACGACTGTATCATAAACAGTAGACATATATAAGTAAAACTAAATCCCCACTATACGCCATAGTACAAGTATTTCCGACCAAACCCAGCGCCCAGCCAATATTAAGGTACCCTATAAACAAACAGTATATTAGACTTTGCCGTATTATAGAGGTCCTATTTCCCGGTTAAACGAGACCGGGTTTACAGGGACTCAGCACATTGGAAACAGCTCTCTCGCTCCAAGTTAAATGACAGACTATCGAACAAAATTAGTTAAAAGTCAAAAGTCAAATTCATTTATTTTATTCAATAGGATCACACAGTGTACCACTTTAAAACGTCTTGAGAGCTACCAAGTAATAAACTACTTTGCATCTAAGCGCCTTTCTATTTTTACTAGCATCTTCACCAATATATTCATCATCATCATCTACCAATAATGCGTATGACACTGCAGCTTTCTACTCGTTAATAATTTTTGAAATTAAATGAGTAGGTAAGTAGTTTCGATAATCCCCGAAACTCTTTATCAGATTTCATAAATGTTTTTTTAGGTCTCGTTCATCCAAACATGTAAAATAGTAAGCTCCTAAATTACTGTGGATATATGAGTCATTAGAGCCCTGATGAAAATAAAACAACGCAATCATCAATAGTACGTTTAAGTAAACCTTATTATTATTGTTATTTGTATGTCAAGTTTTAACATCTCGGGACTAAGTCCCGGACCTTTGATAGGCATGAATGGGGCCGAAACCAACACACAGAGGCCCTTTTGACAACGTTGATCTTTTATTGTTATTATTATCAGCCATCAATATCCCACTGCTGGGCAAAGGCGTCCCCCCACTCTTTCCATTCATCCCTCTCCTGTGCTAGTGATGTCCAGTCGTAAGTAAGTATACCTTATAAGCAAAAAAGAATTTATCCGAATGGTATCGACATTATTTTTCGTAAGAAACTTAAACTTACTATTGTATCTACTAATTTATGTAATTTTAAGTTTTGTATCCTGCTTACATGCGATTAAGTTTTCATTCATTCATTCATTCATTCTTACTTGTTATAATGACCCAGCTGTTTAGACGTTGTTGAACTTACAACGTTGAATTATGTCCGTTGGATATTGCATGTGTTTCGGCTAGCAAGCGTCTGCAGCCGCGCATGCCGGCGACTCGGAAATATAGTAAGCCTACATCGGCCTTTAACTTAAGCTATTGCAACAAATATCTTTTGATTTCTACTACACCTTTAAAGATTTCTACCACAATCTCTTTATACTGTAGAATTTTTTAACTATTCTACTGTATAAAACTTAAAAGGTGTAGTAGAAATCATTCGTGGGTTCGAATCCAGGCCGTGCATCAATGAATTTTTCGTTTTAAAAAAATTATATGCGCATTAACACGAGCTCTAAACGGTGAAGGAAAACTCGTGAGGAAACCCGCAGCTTAGTGAGCCCCACACGTATTGACCATGTCTTTCCTGTTGATATGACCGGTTAAGCTGAGAGGATGATTTAGGTGGTGGGCAAGCCTACTCCATCTCAAACAATGACCCAGGCACTACAGTGTCCCGTTAAGTGTATGCAAAGATTGCCTCCTCACACTGTATAAATCATCTAGTAAAGATGTAAAGTTGTATTTTTTTTTTATACTTAATGTAAACTCAAAAGTTTTTTTCCTAGTCTAATTTCTCCTCTTGCCTGTTATTTTCTATAGTGACCCAACTGTCCATCTACGGCAACATTTCCGCTGAATTATGTCTGCTGGGATATTGCATGTGTTTCGACCAGGAAGCGTTTGCCCGCTTTGGTCGCTGGTGCCCCCAAGTTAGGCCGGGAAATATGCAAGAGCTTGTGGATGGACTTGCATACCACTGAATTCTGTAGGTTTTATTTCATCAGCTTAGCCTGATATCATAGATGAAGATACCAGGCTAAACTGAGCTCTATAACATATGAAGGATACAGGGGAAGAAAGATCACTGTCATGATGATCAAACAAAGATTGACAATGTTTTAGTCTTTTTTAAACATTCGCGATCACTATTCATACTGAAAAGTTTTATGGACACGGGATTTTATCGCGTAATTTACCTTATTTATCCCGACGTTTCGGCTATGTTGCAATAGCCCGCCCTAATAATATAATAATAATAATAATATAATAGTCTGCCCGCGACCACGGCTATTGCAACATAGCCGAAACGTCGGGATAAATAAGGTAAATTACGCGATAAAATCCCGTGTCCATAAAACTTTTCAATATGACAATGTTCTACTTTTCCTACAGCCATACAATCTTTTTATGAGCCTTACGTTGACACTGATCGTTTTTAGCGTTATTAGGGTATAGAGCCAAATGTTTTTCTTAATTTTTTACGAGATGGCATTTTTAACTCAATACCGCAAAAAACTGACAATGATCTTTCTTCCCCTATACCCTTCATATGCTATAGAGCCGTATCTATGTAAATATTATTATCAACGGGATAATAACCATGATTATTGAGTTTTGTTGCTTCCCGATATTTCGACGCAGTTGCATGCGCCATGATCACGGGTAACTGAAGTCTTTGCGAGGTAGAAGGTAGTTATGTGCAGACGAAACGGTCTACCCTCTTTCTCAGTCGTTTACTACTACGAACACCCCTAACCATGTTCGTAACCATGATAGTTTTAAAAGTTATATCGTATCTATGTATCCTAGATCAAGAATAATTAAACTCATATTGCTTTTAGACGGCTACACTCAAAATTCTCTAATAACAAACATTTAATGCTCAGAACTCTGTTCAACTCTCACAGTTTAAAACTGCTACGGAAATTAATTTGTGAGCTATATGGATAAGTTACCCGACTGAATTAATTTGAATAGTTCCAGTATTCGAAATTATCTAAATATCAAGTAGAAATATTATTCGACTGTGGTAAACTGTGAAGATGAAATTTAAAACTGAAGGAAGATAGATGTTATTAATCTAAAAATCAGAGCTCAAACAGCCATGGTGCTGCTGGTGCAAATGCTGAGAGGTAGCCTTATTTTCTTGTCAAATTCAAAATTCAAATACAATTTATTCAGTAGGACCACTAGGATCGCTTAGAAACGTCTTAAGAGCTAGATGAATGCTAGTTCTTTCGCGAGTAACACCGTGAAGAATCAGGGCAACAAACACACAAAAATGGCTGAAAAATGAATTTAAATGAAATGATGAAATTAGCTGTAAGTAGGTATACATAAAGCCATATATTTTCAAGTAGTATAAAGATAAATTATGTTCCTGATAAGCCTCAATCAAAGCCCGATAATTGGAAACGGCTCATGCAAACCCAGACATTACAACTACATCACTTCCACGCGTAAATCCGTACCCATTTATAAATGTGAAAGTGTGTTTATTTGTTTGTTTTATTTTTCCTGCTTTCACGTCAAAATGGAGCGATGGATTGGCGTGATTTTTTGTGTGGAGATAGTTGGAGGGCTGGAGAGTAACATAGGCTACTTTTTATCCGGGTACCACGCGAGCGTAGTCGCGGGCAGCAGCTAGTCTTTTATATTTTAACTGTACAAAAAGCCCGCATTTAGTAATTACTGGGAAGTCGATTCTAGCAATGGAACTCGGAAAAATTTCGTTTATTTTGTTACAAGTTTCAATAAGCTGTCCCACTGCAAACATTGCGGTTTCAACTTTAACATTAAGCTAATTACAAGCAGTGGCTTCGTAGATAGAAGTACCCGCTTGACTTTTTCGCATTTTCATAATTTTGTTGACATTTTTGTTGACTGGGAGTTTTAGTGTACTTTTGTGTTATTTTATCTTTGGTTCTGGGCTGTAAATAGAATGAAATGTTTGATATAAAACTAGTTAGCGTGTGCGTGCACTGATATATCTTTTAGTAATATTTAATTTATTAATGGTAAGAAAAATGAGATGTATGTGATGATAGTGCTTTTCTTAAAAATGTTAGCTTAGGAAACGTAAACGTTAGTTATTATGATGGTAGCTTTACAAAAAAATCTTGTGTGAATTTAATATTAAATATCTGGGCGACCGAGCTCTTCTCGGGTGCAGATAGAGAATAATTAAGAAATAAATAAGAAAAAGAAAACTTACAAAAAAATAAACTGCCACTGGCTGAGATTCGAACTCGCGACTTTCTGTTAAAAGGCGGACACCCGACCACTCAGCCACTTTAGTCTCACGAATTATTTGAAATTACGAACCACATTGCATTGGTAAATCTTTTTGCGTGAATCATCGAAATCGTTAGAGCCGTTTTCGAGAACGTGAGTCAACAAACAACAAAACGTGAACAAACAAACAAATATTGCTCATTTAATAGAATAGGATACTTATAATTTCTTGTTAAAAAAAAATAGATACTTACTTACAAAACTTATGTCTTCAGTCTACTAATAAATTACATTTGTCGAGTGTTTACCACTCGAGCGATATCCTCTCACATAATTTACTGCAAAACAACATCAGTTTTCCCTAAAAAAGCAAATAATTGTATAAATCTGTAAGAAAAGTCGCTTAAGTCGACCACTAAAATGTTTTCCTTCGCAAGATCGTATTCATAATGAATACAAATAGGTAAACAAATAAATAATTTGGCACTGGGCTCGGCCATTACGATTTTGGCTCGCTTACCCCTCTTAGAAAGAATTGGGGGTGGTATTATGATAATGGAATTAATATAAGGGCAACCGACAAAAGAGGTCTAACACATTTTTTCCGAAAATTGATAAATATTTTTTGAGCACAAAGAAATATCAGAGACCCGAATATTTACAAGTAGGTGAGGTGACAGTCACTGACGAAAAAGCTTTGGAAAATTGCCAAAAATGCTTATCTCTCGTTTGACCAAGTTTATTTACTAGAAATCTTCCTATAAATACCTAAATCTATGTCCTGCCCTTGTTGCTTGTGCTTGTTCAACTAATACCTACTTGGCACGAAATTTTGTAGGCTTTGTTTTAATGTTTAAATGTTTTTGGTTTTATCATGCTGAATAGTTTTTAAGATTCAAAAAGGCATAAGTCCTGATCTAGAGCAACATTTACTTTATTAAATGAGTTAGTTCCATACTAAAAAAAGAGCACAATCATTATTTTTTTTTTCAAATACGACGCCGACGTAGAACACTAGAAAAATGTGGCCATAATCATCGAGATAATAACTAGAGAAGAAAGTACAAACCATAGACGTGTCACAAATGAGTCGGAACATGGGCGGGGCCTAATGAGAGATTAGACACCGCACAGAAGCGACACAGCTTTTTTACCTACTAATTATTACTCTGCCTTATCTAAATAAATTGACTAGGTCGTGGGTTTGATTCCCACCCAGGACAAACATTTGTAGGATGAATTATATTATTTTATAGTATTAAAGGTACCTATGTATGCATTTCCAAATAATAAGTATTCTACCATTTTTTAGCCCTGAATAGCAGAATAACTATTAAAATATCAAAAAATTCACGGAAAAAAAATTATAGGTAGGTAGGTACTACTTACAGGAAACTTAGTTTTGAACAAATTAGGTTTGGGTTTGGTTAGTACCTATCTTTAAGGTGATGATGATGAAAAATATCCTTTTTAAACTAAGTAAAATAAAAATCTACCATTACAATTTGATAATAAACTTAATAGGTACTGATAGACAAACAGACAGACAAACGGCATAGGCTGAGTTTATGATCTAAACAATAATCAGTTAAGTATATTATACCTAATTGAGTTAAAATAACTAGGTGCATATATTATGAGTTCACCAACATTTATTACCTACCGTGTCCAATCTGTACAGTTCCATTTTCATATTCTATGATTTTCTAGAAATGGCGGCAAATTATGTCAAAAATTAGTTTTGCTTGGTTTTAGTTGATGTTTTGTTTACTTACCGATGATAAGTTACGCCACTATCCTTTTTTTGTGTAGTTGATTAGTTTTTGTAAGATTCTAAAATGCAAGACGGCATTTTTGAAAGTCATTTTTATACCTTTCGTCAACATTCAACAACATAAAGCCAGCGACCGATCGCAATGAACGTGAGCTAGTGAATGAATGAGCTGACGCTGATCGGCTTCAATTGTGGCGTCAACTGTGAGTTCGCCGGTGTCCGTTCTAGTTTACATATTTCTTCAAAGGCCATAATGTATTTTTGCCGTGTTATTTTAGGATGCTATAAAAATAACCCAAGTTCTAACTTAGCAACATAGGAAACTTCCTATGTAAATAAAAAAGAAAGTAGTAAGGAAAATTTCTAAAATTCCTAAATATCTGAGAGGAATTCAACGATAGTTGAGGTGTTTTTTTAACCTATGATGACACATTGACTGCTGGACAATTCTCTTCCAAGCCTTGCGATCGCCAGCTTTGTTCCATCAGCCTACATTATTTGGCTTTATTTCCTTCAAGATATTTTGTGGACTAGACTATGCAGTATAACAATGACAAAACCGCATTGGCTTCGTATTTTACGGCATGATGGCATAAAGGCTGGATTACACCGGGGCAACACTGTGTGGCATTGCGGCATGCCACAAGGCCGCATGCTACAGAATTAAAAATGTCGCACATTGTGGCAAGAACCGTGCGACATGGCAACACCTTGCGTCATGTGGCAGACTGACCCAAGCACGATGTTGCCTCGGCGTAAAATAGGCTGCCGCATGCCACTAATGTTGCAACTGCTTTATATTTGTAGCATGCCACAAGATGTCACATGTCACAATATGTAGCATGCAGCACTGTCGCACGTTGTTGCCCTGGTGTAATTCAGCCTTAAGGCTTCACTGCTATGACAGGTGGAAACGTAAACAATAAAAATAAGCAATTTTATAGCTTGCGAAGCTCAAAGTGGGTTATGCATTGCGGGGGCCATTTGCTACTCTATAGTCGTAAAGAAAATTACTAAGGGGTAAATAAATTGAAGGGATTGTATTTGATGTTTATTCTGTCGCCGAATGGTTTAATGACCTTACATAAGTACTTAGACGGTAAACAGAGGATGCGACTGGCACAGAGCACTCACGATCTTAGAATGAAAAGAATTGGACAACACGGCCAGTATTTTTGAAAAGCATGGTTGATATAAATAAAGAAATCATTGATTCTAATAAAAAAAAAGATTCCGATGAAGTGAGAACCTCCTCCTTTTTTTAAGTCGGTTAAAAACAAACAAGAAGCATGCCTTAGCTTCCAGGCAAGTCGCATCACTCGTGACTCAGTGCAGTTTGAATGAGTTGCCGGAACTTTGGCACTGCAGCAGTCGCGCTAAGAATTGTATAATGTGTGCAACTTTTTGACGGTTGACATAGTTCTGTGCGAAAGTTGTGGAGAAACGCAATCAAGCAAGGAAATTAGGTGCTTTGTTGGGAAGTTTAAATATCTACTTTTGAAAGTATTTTTTGTTTCTTGGTAGCTATTTTTAGCGATTTTAGAAAACTTTTTAACTAAATATGTACTTAGGTGAATTAGTAATTTAAACTCAGATTGCTATTGATTTTCATGAGTTATCGTTTATCTCAACTCGTTTGAATTATAAAAAAACTCATTAGTAGGTACTCAGTAATCAGAACCTTTTCTATTTGAATAAAAAGTAGGTAAGTATGTCTACTATATGAACACACTGAAATGGGAATTTGGTAGGTAGGTGCTCACGGTAAAAACATTGTGAGTAACTGTATGTATGTACTGCAAGTAGGTAGGTACGTACCCTTGTTACACTGATAAAGATTCCCCGGTTTTAAATGTGTAATAGAGAAGAGTTTTCTTTCTTTTTTTCTTTTTCTAATGAAGAAAGTTCGGTCTTTTTCTTCAGCAACCCAGAAGAACTAATAGGCGCACCCAATTATTCTGTCCCTCTAATGAAGCAATTAATACGCTACCGACCGCACACATTAGCTGACCCGGTGCCATCCCGATAATGCAATTTGTACAGTTACTTCATTTATATGAGTCCCATACAACAGATCATGGCTTTTTGAGTTCGATGAAAATAATTAATCTGCGAATAGGTACATACCGATATAGTGCACATTCTCTTCCGCGTCCCTTTCATACAAAATGTGGCGGGGCGCCCCGTCTCTTCTGTATGTTTTGCGGCGCGACGCTTATATACATTTTCTATGAAAGGGACGCGGAAGAGACATGTCTGCGACGCGTCCTCGTCGTCTTTTCTGTATGTCCCGCGCCCTAGATGTGTTTGTCTTACAATTACATATTGTTATTTTACATCACATCTTAAGTGAATTACAAAAACAATAAAAATGCTATTATGTTATGTACGTACTACCTATTAGGTATGCCCTTTCAAACATAAAAAGTTATTTTCAAATCGGTCTAGCCATCTTTGAGTAGGTAATCGGTGAACATAAAAAAATAAATGAAATAAAAAAAGAAATACTAACATTAAAAAACCGGCCAAGTGCGTGTCGGACACACGGGCGTAGTGTAGGGTTCCGAAGTAGCCAGTTATCACAATATAGAACCATTCTATTGTTGATTATTCTGAATATAATTAATGGTAAAGAACCCGTTGGTACAGCGCCATCTAGCGGCAGCTTTGTGAAACTTATGCTAATTTAGTATGGTTTTTTAGTTAATAGTTAAGATTTGGATTTTCAAAGCAAGTCCACACGATGGGGCAGACGAAGAAAAAAAAATCATCTCCACTTCACATATAGGGTAGCTACCCTAAAAAAAAATATGTTCTCTCCCTCTCCCCCTCCCCTCCCCCTCCCCCTTCCCCTTCCCCTCCTCCTCCTCATCCTTCAGACGAATTAAGAGCCTCCTCCTTTTTTTGAAGTCGTTTAAAAATAAAAATAAATGACTAATCAAAACTTGAAATAATCAGCTTTATTATAAAACGAAGACACTATTGAATACAGTACAATCCTAAGCTAGCTGGAAACCATGCTGAATTCAGTGTACTAACTGCTTAAAATGTTCATTCATTTTGCGCTCTGTCGCGCTCTTTGGCCTAAGAATTGTGTATTGTGCATCCTACTTTACTGTTTTTTACTTTACTTTTTTTTTACTGAAGCTAACTGTTGCTAACATCATTTAGCGTTGACAACCCATCTCCTCTTTCTTAGGTCAATGATATCTTGAATCATCAATAGAATAACTTCGTTAATATTTCTATCTTTGCGATTGACAATTTCATGTAACTTTCGAAAATGTATTTCAAGATATTTTCCTGAATCATCGAATTTTTTACCAACAGTGGCAATAAGTACACAAAAATATTCAAGTTTGTCTTCTTCTGAATCATTGCCTAATTGTTTCAAACAATAGTTAACAATTTTATCACTAAGCATATTAACCATGTATAGTTCACCTATAAACTTAACCATCGCCAAGGCTCGATCGCTTACCATGTTATTCCAGACAACGAGATCATTTTCTATTTTCATTTCAACTATTTTGTCAAAATGTTTTTGGCAATTACCAACAAAAAGCTCTCTAAAATTGACTTTTAAATCAGGATCATTATCAGAAGGCACCTCTATGATTCTTGCCAATCTTCTGGCCAACATGGCGTAAGCTTTCGAAGAACCGGGCTTTTTTGAAACTCTATCAAATAGCAACTCAACTATAAGTTCCAATCGTTTCTGATTATTTACTTGCTGTTGTTTGAATTCAATCATTACAATATGGTAATTAAATTGAGTGATTTTGTCCAAAATATTTGCAAAGTTTTTACAAAGCTCCTTAGTGTCGAGATCCTCTTTAGGATCTTCTTTTTTACTTGACGCTTCTGTCTCATCAGAGTTTTCTTTATTAAGTTCCTCTGATGACGTAAGCTCTGGAGTAATAGATGCAGAGTTTTTATCGACGGCCTCGGAAATAGGCTTTGAGTTCTGTATACGCTCAGTTACATTACTCACTTCTGATATGGGCTCCACCCATTTGAGTCCGTGTTCCTTCTCGAAGCTGCTGACTGTGTGTGCTTCACCCTTAGATGTATCCAAAATGCGGTCGATCTCAGCTTTGCACGCCTGGACGTATAATAATTTTACTTTGACCAGAGGATTGTTCAAGTTAACGTATAATTCATCCTGAAAATAAAATCTTCATTAATTTTGTTAGTTAGGTACATTTTGAGGACCTCTTCTTGTAACTTTCAGTAGGAGTCATCAGCAAACTTATGTCGGCTTAATCCTCTATCGTCACAGTAGGTAGAATAATGATGACCTCGTCGTATCTCAATTTTTAAGTTTTAGAATTGCTTGTAAACGAAACACACTTGAGTTAGTAAAAATATCAATCCATAATCATAACGTCGGGAAAAGAAAATAAATAAAAGGAACGCGATAAAATCCCGTAATAATAATTATCATTATCATCATCATCATCATCCGCAGCCAATAGTATCCCACTGTTGGGTGTAGGCCTCCCATTGTTTACGCCACTCATTCCGGTCCTGTGCCTCACGCATCCAAAATCTTTGATGTTTTTTGATGTCATTATCATTATGATTAGAAAAATTAGCATTGGATTAGACTGGCTCAGGACCGAGGCAAGTGGCGTGAAAATGAGGAGGCCTATACTCAGCAGTGGGTGGATGTGGGCTGATTAGATAGATAGATAGATAGGTACCTATATCGTAACATCAGACTGGAAAAATGTAATAAATATTCAGTAGTAAATCAGATTGTAATTTTTTTAAAGGGTAAGTATAAGTAACGACGTGACCATTTATTTTTTGTGTCAAAACGGGACGCAGGTACGGAAGTCAAGTAAGAGGCCTCGTTGAGGCCAAGAAACTGTGCTACTGTTAGACGGTTGGACCCTAGCTCATTATGAATCTTATAAGTGCACATTCGTTGGCATTCAAGTTAACAAAAGTAAAAAAGTACCTCCGGGAAGCGAGTTTCTTCATCAACAACATGAATATTATCCTTATGAATTTCTTTACATTTCTCTTCTAGGCAAAAGTCCAGGAAAGCAGATATTGTAACCCATTTTTCGGTTTTTAGTATATCGTGGGTCGAACTCCAATTGACATAGCCACTGGTACGATGCACTTGATCAGCGCCGTTGCTGGTCGTCTGGGCCTCTTTTATCTCTCTGATCTGTCTAGTTAGGTCTGTGAGAGCTGAAGATACGAGCCTGAGACTGTGCTTCAGCTCTTCTATTTCAAATGCAAGTCGCATTGCCATGTTTGATCTGAAAAATAATATTTGTTCTTTACATCATAGAGGTAATAAATGTCCCGCTCGAATAGACTCAGATAGTCTGTCTGTGGTAAAAAGATTTAAGCTCGTGACCTTTTCGGTTCGGAAGTCAAAGCCAACACGGCTTTTTTACTATGTAAATTAAGATCAATATTATTATGTCACCTATCTCCGCCTTTTGAAAACATTATTGTCGAAACAACTATCTTCACGAATGCCAATAAGCGTTGGAACAAGTGTTACCTAGTTTGTTTGTAGATTTGGGACAAACCTTGCAACTGAATTTTGAACCACTTCCCATTGTCCGATAGAGCTGAAATTTGGCTCATTGGTATTCTCAGTTACAAAAAAATAAATAAATAAATAATGCTGGACATTTCACACAGCATCATGTAGCCCCAAGTTAAGCAGAGCTTATGTTATGGGAACCACTTGACTGATATACTTACCTATTTACTACTTAAATATATATTTTTTTGTAAATACATACATAATTTACATAGAAAACACCCAGACCCGAGACAAATATTTGCAGATCATACAAACATTTGTCCCGCGGCGGGGATCGAACCCGCAACCTCCTGCGTCACAGGCGGGCCTTCACCCACTGCGCCACAGAGGTCGTCGGTATATGTTACAATACAAAGTAGTTTTAAAACGTGTGTTTAAAACAGGTTTTAAAACAGTTTCAAATAAAACTTTGTTTTTTATTCATTGTTTAAAAACACAGTTTAAAACAAGTTTAAAACAATAAATAAATAAATATTGCTGGACATTTCACACAGCATCATGTAGTCCCAAGCTAAGCAGAGCTTGTGTTATGTTGAAAACATTGAATAAAAAACACGGTTTAAAACTGCTAGAATCGATTATAAAATGAAATATTATAAAGAGAGGCTCTCGTATTTATATAGTTCATAAATAGGTAATTTCCCTCCAGTAAAGTCCCGCTACAGAATTTATGACAGAAGCCCCTATGTCGACCGTCGAAAGAAAGTAACTCACTGGATTCATGTCATGGGTATTATTATTATTTATTTTGACACTTTAAATTTCTCGCCGGTTAAAGTCCCGCAACAAAACTCCCTATGCCAACCGCCGAAAGATAGTAGATAATTCACTGGATTCATGGGTATTCCCCTAATTTTAATACTGTTTAGCGGGTTCCCCCTAGTAAGAATAAACATCAAAACATACCTACCATCACCATGTAGGTAAAGCGTTCAATAGGTACGTGTATTGATTTTCATTTTCTTTAGAGATAGGTTACAAAAAATCAATTTATCTATATTGATCGATTTATAATAATAATAATAATAAACTTTATTTCAGGCAACATTAGAATAAGTTACAAGATGTTATTTTACTTAGTCTACGGCCCATAGCAATAAATACCTTACAGCTAACATACATATTTTATAAATAACACTACACTAAATTGTCACGTATTATCTGTACGCACTAACGGGGTGTCTTATTTATGTAGGTAAGTAACAATTTAATTAGTGATTTTTAAAATAGCTTAAAATGATTGATTAGGTCTAATACATTTTAAGTTAATAGCAAAAGTAAAAAAAAAAACAAAAAAAAACAGTTGTTTAAAACATTTTGAACTGTTTGGTTGAGATTTAAAAAAAACTGTTTTTTTTTCCAAACCTGGTACCAACACAGGTACTAAGCGGAAGAGTTTGTTTGTTTGAACGCTCTAATCTTAGGAACTAGGTACCTATCTGTTGGGTTTGAAAAAATATTTCTGCATTTGATTGATTGCTAAACTCTTGAGGAAGGCTATAATATATAATATAGGATATTCATCATCAACATAATTAAATCTACCTACCATCTCTACGGGGGCAACGCCTCGAGGCCTCGAGGTGGTAATAAAGTGACAGCGAGCTAATCTGATGATGGAGTCAGAGCAAAATACCCGCATTTAATCTTATTTTGACTTTTATATAAGTCAGCTCACAGTTAGATAACAAGAATCAACAAAAATCTTATTAGGTAGGTACATACGTAGGTACCTAGGCTAGGTACAGGCACACTGTGGTAGGTAAAGGTAGGTAATGAATAACCTAGCACGACAGTCGTAGGGGCTCCCTTTTAACTTTTCAGTCCATAGCCCACTAAGGCTTGTTTCACTCTTCAGCGTGTCGCCGCCGGTCGCGTCCGCGAGTTGACCATGAATGCGACACGCTGAAGAGTGAAACAAGCCTAATTCAAACAAATTCAACTTTTACAGTAGGTAAGTAGGTACCTAGGTACCCCACAGAACACAATTACAGTTGGGCCGACGGATCTAGGCGTTCGTGAAGTTAGGCTTTTCGCTGCGCAGTAGAAAATTTTCTATGAAAAAGTTGCACTGCGCATCGAAACGACTAACTTCACGAACGCCGAGATCCGTCGGCCCAACTTGTACAATACTTCAAGAGGTACCTACCCTCTACTTTTACAAAATGTACAAAATTCAAAACACTATTTCAAGGATTATTAGCGAAACTGGCGAAACCTCACATCACATCACAAAGTCTAGTCGACTTACCTGAGGAAGTTTTATTTCTTTAACTTTACTTTAAACACAACATAAGCGATCTCAGATGACTAAGGACTTGGTTTGGGCACTTTGGGTTCGACTTTTAATTCTTGAAGTGCGAAAATATAATTTTAAACTTGAATTGAATGCAACTATCTACGAACAACGTGATCACTTCTCATTGCGTTGCTTAGTGTAGTGTTGCCACAACCTGCCTGGAATTTAACTCCGCCTGAATTGTTTAGTGTTGTGAATCATGAATCATGATGACCATTAAATATTGTTAGATTATTTATTTATTTTATAACTTCCAAAAAAGAAATCACATTGAAAACTAATTATCTATGCAAGTACATAATAACTGTCATAATTCTATGCGTTTCATCAAATTACAGGATGCAAAAGAATACCTACCTATAATAAGTAGGTAGGTGGGTAGGTACTTATCTATTAACAGAATGGAATCAAAACAAAAAGAAGAGATCAAAATAAAAATTAATCCTAGCTAAGGTACCTTAATTTTTACATACCTACCTAAGTATTATTACTTGTGCAAAGAGGTGTGTTAGTGTCGACACTAATTTATGGTAGTGAAAGTTGGGTATGGCAGAAAAAACACCAAAGTAGAGTGAATGCAGTAGAAATGCGTGCGTTGCGAAGTATGTGTGGGGTGACTTTGAGAGAACAAATGAGAAACAGTGTGTTATGAGAGCGTTGTGGAGTGAAAGAAGATGTAGTGATGAGAATTGACAAGGGTACCTATTATGCTAAAATGGTTCGGTTATGTTGAAAGGATAAATGAAAGTAGATTGACGAAACAGGTCCATAAGGCGAGTGTGAATGGGATCGTCGAAAGGCCTAGACCAAATTGGCGAATTATTGGAAAAAGGCCTAAAGAGTACCCTAAACCGACGAGATTGCATGAAGAATGTGATGAGAGTGAATGAAGCGAAAGAAGTGTGTCAGGATCGTAGCAAGTGGCAATCTGTGGTCTCTGCCTACCCCTATGATGGGTTACAGGCGTGAGTTTATGTATATATGTATGTATGTATTATTAGTTTATTACCTAAATCTGACTACTGCTATTTAGGAGTTGACAGTATTTTATGTAATTAAATTAGCTATTTATACCTATAGTGGCAATTACAATACCTAGTCTCAACCAACAATTTTATATTTTTTTAGTAAGTAGGTACCTACTTAACTTAAATTCTATTTCAATTAGGTAGGTACCTATTTATTCTGTCAAAACTGGCAAATATTCACATAGGTTGGCAACACATCCATTATTATTAAGTATGGCAATAGTCAACGCGGTTAAAAATTACCCAAACGCGTACGAAGTCGAGGGTAGGTAACAGCTAGTACTAAAGGCTGGTTTAAAGGTTTGTGCACATTATGCCGGGCCGCAGTGGGGCGGAACGGGCCACAGCGCAGCGCAAAATGCTTACCTTAGAGCCTGTCCAGATGAAGCGTTTCACGCGCGATACCACTCGCGCGTAGCCTGTCCAGATGACGCGATCTACGCGCGAGACCACTCGCGCGTTTCAATTTTGTATGTAGCTCTAGTATCTCAAGAACGCGCGAGTGTGTACGCGCGAGCGGACTCGCGCGTGAGACGCGTCATCTGGACAGGCTCTAACACATTGTGACGGGCCGGGTCGCAGCGCACTGACGGATTTCGAGAACAGTGTACTACTGCCGGAATTTGCATGCAACTGTACGTTATGAATAGCTCTGACGAAGAACTTTCTCTTTTTGTACCTGCTGTTAGAAGAAGAAGTTAATGAACAGCATAGACAAAAAGTTCGTCAAAAAAGAAAACGTAAAATATGGATACATCCTTGAACTAAACTAATCAAAAGTTCCACCAATCCGCTTGCTATAGCACACTGTTGACGGGGCGCAGCAGGGCGGAGCAGGCCGCATTGCACGGACGGAAACCCGCCTCGCAATAATGCGAGCCGCTGCGGCCCGACACAGTGTGCGATAGTTCATACATATTGTACTCAAGCGATTTGAGCGGATTTATGCGCTGTGCCCCGACACGCTGCGGCCCGGCTTATGGGCTTGATCACAAAACTGCGAATCGGCGCGATGCGAATTCGCAACAGCAGAAAACTGTAGGTACTACGCTGTATCTGCATGTACTGCAGATTTCGCAGTTTTGTGTTCAAGCCTTAACCTTCACTGTCACGGTACCGTCAGCGCTGATAGGCAAGTGATCTTTATTACAATGAAATAAGGATACTGATTGTCTAGCACTGACGAGAGCAATCAGCGTAGCCATTTCTGCTAAACAATCAGTAGGTACCTATCCCAAAGACCTATCCCTATTTCATTGTAATAAAGATAACTCGCTTACCTATCAGCGCCGACGGTACCTACGCGTGACAGTAAAACCAGCCTTAGTACCTAAGTAGGAAGTAGGTAGGTAGGTACCTAAATAAAATTAAAAGTAATAAATCGTTTATTTCAGATAATTTACAGTCCATAGAAGTGTACCTACTGAATAATAGGCAGGTATAAGTACCTACATAGTGTAATACCTTTCTCAAATAACTTTTCAAATAGATAGGTACCGTTCTGGAGATAACTCTTAGCCTACTTACCTAAGAGGGTTATATTTTGGGATTTTATATAGGTACCTAGGTACCTAATTAATAATACAAAATCCCAAAATTAGTACTTACCTACCTACTCTTTCTTTATTCTTTCAGAAAATATATTAAGTAAGTACCTACCTACCTACTTAGATTTGTTACAAAATGGCATTTTTTAGTAGGTAGGTACAAAAAAAAACGAACCAAACAAATACCTACTTATAGGTAAGTATCTATTTTTTTAGTCGTACCTACCTACAACCAATGAAAAACTGTTTTGTAATCTCCCGCTAGCAATTTATTATGGAAACAATGAAAGATGACTTCAGCAGCCAACAGCTCAGTAGGCTTAGCACGGGATAAAACAAGACTAGTCTAGGAAAATTGCTAGATCCTATTCAAGTCAAGAATTTATTCAACAATGCCAAAAACTTCGTTTAAGCTAGATAAGTATCTTAAATGATTTTACATAGCATTATTATAACTTACCTATACAACAAATACATACCTACCTACCAACATTCTAATTAAGTTTGTTCCTCGCCATTTCACTGTAAAGCCGCCTATTATACATGTTTGGCGAGCCTAGGCCAACGCGAGCGAAGGCAAATTGATGCAAGTGCTACCGTCTAGTCTAGACATTTGGCAAGTCTAATGTTTATGCAAAATAATGAAAACCATGCGCATTCACTCGGCCAGCTAGGCGAGCGACACCGAGCGATGGCAAATATCCTGTCTACACGTTAGCCTTCGCTCGCGTTGGCCTAGTAGACTCGCCAAACAAGGTGAAGTCAATACCTATGGTCAAAATGGTTTGAGGCTAGGCTTTCCTGTCGAGGATTCTTCTTTTCAAATACAGGTAGGTAGGTACCTACCTATTACCGACATGCCTCATCGTCTTCAGTAGGTAATGTTTTCAGTACCTACCTAAACTCAACCACCATTTTTTCAAGATACCTACCTAGGTACCTACCTACCTAGGTACCTAGTGTCATTTCTAAGTAGGTAGATATTTTATCCTGTGGTTGCTACGAGGCCACGAGCTATTTTAAAGCGTTGTCTGTTCTTTGTTCGTTGACTTTTGTCTTGAATTTTATCACGAAGTAAAGCTTTGAGCATTGTGTTGGTAACTAAAATACCTAACTGCTAGCTTTCTTTGTGAAAAAAGAGACGTCATTATTTCTATCCATTTTATATCCCATGCTAAGCCTGCAGTCGCTATAGTAAAATATCGCGTTTCGCAAATTTAATATCAACACGAAAAAAATACAATAAAAGGTTTCGAGCTAACGCCTGCGGTCACATTATTTCATTACGCAAATCTACCGGTTGCTGTACGTTATTGTTCAGGCGCTTTGGTAAATCTGACACGCTATGGAATAAATAATGATACTGAATAAAAATAATGCTTAAATTTTAAATGATTTTGGTATTAAGTTTGTATGTTATAAACAGTCTGTCGCCGGCTATTAGCCGATAACAAGTGGCTAAATTAAAAATTTTAAAAAACCGACTTCAATACAAACTGTTTCTGGGTAAGGCGAAGGGTGAGCTAATTAAAATGAGCCCAAACATGGATGTTCCACTGTTAATCACTGAGAAATTCCATTGGACAGGTCCTGACTCCATCATCAGATCAGCTAGCTGTCACCATATTATTACATTGTAGTCGGAACTTGACCGACATGCTGAGTTCCAAGTTTCAACTCAATCAGACTATTTACTGAGGAGTTCTGTTGAACAGCTCCTGACTCCATCATCAGATCAGCTCGTTGTTACCATATTATTACATTGTAGTTGGAACTTGACAGACGTGCCGAGTTTCAACTCAATCGGCTTATATACTGAGGAGTTCCGTTGAACAGCTCCTGACTCCATCATCAGATTAGCTTAATGTTACCATAATATTGCATTGTCACCGATAACCTTAAGGCTTTTAAAAAATACCCTAATCGCTTCAAGTGTGCCTATAAAATTTGAAGAGTTACTTTGATTTCTCCAAGATCCCATCATCAGATCCTGACCTGATGACCAAAAGGACCAATTGGAAAGTGTACCCTTTCAAACAAAAAAAGAATTTTTGAAATCGGTCGAGGCGTCTTCGAGTAATCGGTGAACATACATAAAAAAAAAGCACAAAAAAAAAAAAAAAAAAAAAAAAAGATTCCGACGAACTGAGAACCTCCTCCTTTTTTCGAAGTCGGTTAAAAAGATTAAAAAGTCTGCAGTCGGTGAGGTGTCATAGGTAAAACCAGGTAGGTACTCGTTTATCTTTTTTCACATTTTTTTCACTAGATGGCGCTAGTACCTAACTTTTCTGAATCGCGCTATCGTTTGGTTTCGTGAAATGAACAACATAAACATTGCTATTTAATGCTTTTATTCAAGTAAATCTGTGAAAATGTTTGAGAAAATTGAAGTTTTTGATGCCAATACGAAGAGTTTCGTTAGGCGTGTAACAAATTATAATGATTAGATTATGAAAATAATTATTTTCAGATTGTAATTGTAATTTATTAGCAAAATTATTTTATAAAAAGCGGAAGTTTTTTTTTTTGTTTGAACGCGCTAATCTCAGGAACTAGCAGTTTTGTATGGAAATCGCGCTTCAAAGAGATTGTTATTATTCCTATAAGCATTTTGCGTGCACAAGGCATAGAAAAAACTCAATAGTCACGTAACTACTTTCGGACCTAGTCCTCATTCTCACATTAGGATTTCTTGACTTGTAAGGAATAGAAACTAGGAGCTCCATAGTATCAGGCCTACTAGGTACCGATGTACTTCCATAGATCTGTGCTGTGATGTTTACCTACGTAATTCTGCATAACGTTTAGTACTTATATATATCTGGAAAATTTATTTAATACTTTGTCAGGCTTTTATTCTTCTAAATCTGGTTTAAAAGGATCCAAAACCAAACTTTATAGGTTTAGGTATTTGCGTACAAATGAGGCCTTATGGATTCTTCTGAACCATAGGCCAGCCTCGACGCCAAAACTTTTCTTGATTTCTAGCAAAATATTTACTTCCCAATTTATTATTTTATTTACAAAGTTACTTCGATTTTACCTTTTTGTCATTTTTATTTTTCCGAAATGTATGATCCTTACAAATATTCAAAAATCCTACAAAAAGCTTAACGCAAACCACAAAACGCTCAACGTCGCAACAATCTAACCGGGCAATTTTACAGTTCAAACGAGCAATCTGAAGTGATCGGTGCAAAAGACAGTGCAAAACCAAAACCAAACATAACAGTGATGATAAAATGTCGATACAATGTCTAAGACGGACAGGACACTGACCCGAAACGTTCCAAAAGTATCAAACATTCTGTGCGTGTGTGTCTGCGAGTGTGACAGTGTCAGGTGGAGATGAGGCGGGGGGCGGTGCCCCCGCGCCTCTTATCAGGAGATAAGGCACCGTGGCTCGTCGGAGGCAGCTCGGCGGTCGAGGCATCAGTGTGACCAGGCCGCAAGCTGAGCGGCCGCCGCCCGCCATGCTTCACTCTCTGAACGCACTCGCCGGCAAGATTTCGCCGGGCGGCGGCCTCGACACAAACGCTAACAGAGCCACGCATCCGAATCGGAACCACAAGGCGTCATCGCCTTCATCACCCTACGCGAAGCCGAAGTAAGTGACTGCACTTTTAGACAGTGATTCTTTTGCCTATCAGTTTTTACATCGACCAGTTTTCCCTCTGTAAATAAAGGATCGAATTACACGCCGTCATCGTCTTCATAATCATACGCGGAGCCGAAGTAAGTGACTGTACTTTTAGGAACAGTGAATCTTTTGCCAATAATTTTGTACTCCGGCTATTTTCTCTTCTGTAAGTGGAGGACTGAACCAGGGCGTCTTCACTTTCATCACCCTACACCACGCTGAAGTAAGTTTGTACACCAGTTTATTCTCTGAAAGTAAGAACGAACCACGCATCTGAATCCGAACAAGGCATCATCACTTGCATTACTTTAGGCTGCCTCAAGTAAGTGAGTGTTTTATAAGAACATTATCTGCAGTGGAACTCCAATGTTTAAGACCTAGGCGACCGGAACCTGACCAAATTAAGTGACTAACTAAGGAAGAGGAATCTTTTAAAGCCATTTCTTATACCACCAGTTTCTCTGCTGTAAAGCAAACGTGACGTAATCTGAACAAACAGGTGTCATTTTGGTAAAAGTTAAGTCGAGAGTAACTTAAGTTGACGAGCTTGAAGGAAGATTGTGATGAGAGTGAATGATGCGAGAAAGAAAGGTATGATCATACCTTAATGGTACCTAACTTATGGTAGGTATCTGTACTTAACGGAATCTTTTGGACTATTTAACTATCACGACACATCTTTAGTAATTGGCTATCCATGATGATACTAAGTGCCTTCTTCAGTGTCTTTCATCAGTCTTTCATCATTTGTAACTTTCCATTCAAAACGATAATAAAGTTTACCCACGAGGCACTGTCATCACCACACGTCCGGCAAAATGTTTGCCTTTCGTTCTTTTCAGGCGAGTTCTTCTTTTTCTTTCTTTGTTTTATTCAGAGTCATGACGCAATGCCTAAAAGTGCTTACCTACTGATATAGATATTGCAAACAATCAAACAATCTCACAATCTTCTTAGCTGGGTAATATTCCTTTTTGTCACCTATAGACACTTTTTAATATTGCCCTCATGAACAACCTTCGCGGTAACTAATGAAGGTAGGTAAGTACTTATTTTTATAAAACCATTGACGAATACGTCAAGAGGTAAAGGATTATCTTGGTAAAGGAATATCATGAGATTAATGGATGAAGTGATAGAGGCAAACCAAAGAAAATATAGATGGAAAGTGTTAATGGCGACATTAGTAAGAGAGAAGTGAATGTAAGAATAATGGCTTAAAAACGTGAGTGGAAGAAAAGCTGTGATGATCCCAAGGTTAAGGGCGAAAAGACAATGATAATATTTATCTACCTAAACAGTTATTTGCTTGGCTTAGTTGAAATTTACTTTACTTTTATAGTTAGAGGGAGAAGGTCGCTCGAATGCGTCGTCAATGTTTCGTCTTACGGTCTTAAGCTTTGTTCATGTATGTTGATTTCTAAGACATCTAACGCATTCTACAAAGTAAATCTAAATCATACATTGAATAAATTACGAGGGAACATTAGAGAAATTCATGTCTTAAATTTGAAAAATGTTTAGAGAATGTTTGTTCGTTCTTGTCACTTTCATGCCAATGAAAAGAGATGGCAACAGATTAAGAAGTCGTTGAGCTATGAGAATCCTAAAAGTCCAGTATAGAATGTGTGTGTCCAAAATTTCTGTGTTTTTGTACACACACGAGTTGTTTATATAGCGCTGTTGTTTTATCATTCTGAATCAAAACTAAGTAGAACGGCACTTCGCGGTTATTTCCTTTAGCGTCAAGATATTACTTGATAAGGCAATTGTGGCTTATAATAATATGATCGAGGATAAATAATTGTAATATGTCAAGTTTTTGACCGTGGTTTTATCGTGTGATAAAATTTTCCTTAGAGTCTGCAGTCAAAGCTCACTTTTTATTTTCAGTACCAAAGACCTTATACCTGTCTTGTTCAGTACCTACTAATATTGAGTCGATCACATTGATCTATCATTGTGTCAAAATCCATCAATTATTCCGTTAATTTTATAGTTTTTATACAATTTTATTCACTCAACTATCAAATCAAATTTAGATGTTATGCCTTCAGGTTCCACTAGTTGACTTTCAGCTCAGACGAATTAATTTGTAAAATTTTAGTTCACTAACATAAGCTCCCTAAGCGTGAATAAACAATGACGTCATCGTCATGACTTGACTGTGATGTCACTTTAGCCACAGATTATGTGGTAGTTAGTACGTCTTTAGCCTCAATTCGAATCGTAATCTGTTTGCAAATATTTGCTGAGTGGTGATGTGGCATGTTTGTGACAAAACAGGAATAATCCGACTTTACCGCCAAGTCCCTGTTAGTTAGTCATATCTATGGTTATTGTGGATGTCTGTCGTAGATTTAACTTGGTAATAACTCTGTGACCAGCTTAAAAATGATTTAGATGTTTTCTATTAAAGTTGGTTAAATGATGATGGCCGATACTGGATCTTTCACTGCCATCTTTTTCCACAGTTTAAATTTTAGCAAAAAAATTTATGCTAGCCTTACTCACCGCAAATATTATAGCACTTCTAGAAAGCAATAGATTCTTCCTCAAGGACTAGAGTTAGAGTGTCTCTCCATCGAACCTTACTTACATGAAAATTTAATTCTATATGTATTATAGGCAAGTTTATGTGGACTTTTTCCTCGCTCACCGTTCAGCTTCCTCGCACGTCTTTAGCAGAAACGCAGCCTTAATTCCCTTATAGAAAAATTAGTTTAATGCTGTGTCCCTAGTAGGCAAACTGTGAGTGGCCGACTGAGTTTGCGGCGTATCGGTTTAGTATACCATTCCATATATTTGAAATGGAGTGTCCACAGTTTGCTAGTTTTGCGCTCACTGTACGCAGTTTGCAGCGTAACGCCGGCTCCATACGTTGGCCCCAACGTTGGTCCCAACGTTGGCGCCAAGATTTCGTGAACCATCCACACGTTGGGGATACACCAGTCTTGTTCCGTCAGAGGCAACGTGCAGACGTCCGATGTCTGCGCGTCCGATACAGAAATTGAAATTTCTGTATCGTAATGTATAACTACAGTCATGTTTATAGATTGCGGGTTAATTCAATTTAATTTAGGTACATAGGTTTTGATTCTTTGGAGTTGGGTTTAATTAATGTAGGTAAGATTAATTGATTTTTGAAGACTTCTATCTTCAAATTACAATTTGAATACTTGGCTATAATTTACTTTGGCACTGCGCTGATTTGGGGAATTTGTTTTCTAAAATGACCGGCGAACATACCTACGTACCTAGGAACGTAATACCAAAATAATTTAAAATTTGAGCATATTTTATCACTTTATATCATTATTTGGATAAAGGCAGTATTTATCTAGGTTCCTGTTAAACTTTTGTTCCAAAAAACTTACTATAGAACAAATGAAAAGAAAAAATGCATTTTTTGGTGTACCTACAAAGATTTCAATTCAATTTGCCTACATTTCTTTTTAGGTAAGTTTTTCGGATCAAAAGTGTAACAGGAACCTAGATAAATACATACTCTCTTAATCTAACAACATAAACTGATAAAAATACGCTTAAATTTTAAATGATTTCGGTAGGTATTACGTTTTTTATGGAAATTCGCCTGTCGCATTTCTAATAGCAAATCGCAACAAGGTATTTCTGTTACCTACGTAAAAATAGCTTAGGCGTGCTATCTAGTTACTACCCATTTTACCTATTTACAACTATCTACTTGGGGTTTGGGTGTTTTAATTTCTAATCTATCGTGGTAAATACTTTTTAAATAAATACATAGGTATTTAACATAATAAATACACGGATAGAAAATTTGAATACTTAGATACCTATAATTTACTTTGGCGCTGCGCTGATTTGGGGAATTTGTTTTCTAAAATATTGAATTCATTTAAAGCTCTGATTTTTATATTTTCGACAATTTAAGGAAGATTAATATTCAATTGAGGTTTTAAATATATAACATTTACAGATTTGAGTCTATTGCACTGAAACAACATACGGTTTTGAAACGCTAAAATTTGTATATTCCTGCTTGTTTTCTAATAGCAAATCGCAACAAGGTATTCCGTAAAAATAGCTCAGGCGTGCTATCTAGTTCCCGAGTTTACCTATTTACAACTATCTACTTGGGGTTTGGGTGTTTTAATTTCTAATCTATCGTGATAAATACTTTTTAAATAAATACATAGGTATTTAACATAATAAATACACGGATAGAAAATTTGAATACTTAGATACCTATAATTTACTTTGGCGCTGCGCTGATTTGGGGAATTTGTTTTCTAAAATATTGAATTCATTTAAAGCTCTGATTTTTATATTTTCGACAATTTAAGGAAGATTAATATTCAATTGAAGTTTTAAATATATAACATTTACAGATTTGAGTCTATTGCGCTGAAACAACATACGGTTTTGAAACGCTAAAATTTGTATATTCCTGCTTGTTTTCTAATAGCAAATCGCAACAAGGTATTCCGTAAAAATAGCTCAGGCGTGCTATCTAGTTCCTGAGTTTACCTATCTATTTACAACTATCTAGGTATTTGGGGTTTCGGTGTTTTAATTTTTAATCTATCGAGATAAATACTTTTGAAATAAATAAGTACCTGTTTAACATATTAAATAGGTACACAGATAGACAAATATAAAATGTCGGGGAGCAATCATGTGAAAGTGATTTTACATTACTGAATGCCAATTTTATCACAATCACATCACACTATGTCACTATCACACTTCACACAACACACTGCGATTATAAACTACCTATTGAAAATGCGAAAGTTTGGATGTTTGTTTGTTCCTCTATAACTCGACAACCACTTAACCGATTTAGTTGAAATTTAAAATATAGATAGATAATAACCGGAAATAGGACATAGGCTACTTTTTATTCCGAAAAATTGCACGGTTCCAGTAACATAAAAAAAAAATAGTAGACTCCATCATTATATCAGCTTGTTGTCACCATATTAGTATACAGTAGTCAGAATTTGACAAATATGCCGAGTTTCAACTCAATCGGCCTATTTACTGAGGAGTTCTGTTGAACAGCTCTTGACTCCATCATCAGATCAGCTTGTTGATACCATAATATTTCATTGTCACCGAGAATCTATAAGTGTGCAAAATTTCAGCCCGATAGTTCTACAAACACAATAAATAAGGAATACGATGACATTCTCGCTCGTCAGTCGACACGTGCGCTCACGATGCGCGTCGAAACGGGACTGAGCATAGCGCCAACGTGTGGACGGATCCCCAACGTTGGCGCGCCAACTTCCTTTGATAAAACCGACACGGCACGGCCAAGCCCCAACGTTGGCCCCAACGTTGGCGCCAAGCTATTTTGTCAGCACCACACGTTGGTGAGAGGCATTGGCCCCAACGTTGGCCCCAACGTGTGGATGCGGGGTAACGCTGCAAAGTAGCAAACTGTGGACACTCCATTTCAAATATGGAAGAGCGTACTAAACCGATACGCCGCAAACTCAGTCGGCCTCTCACAGTTTGCCTACTGGGGACACAGCCTAACTTAACTTGACTAGAAAAGCAATACAATTATGATACTAGAAAAGCAATACTATGATAGAACTAGGCTATCAGTGATAGCTAGAGTATCGCACAATGAGCCTGCTATTTACATTTTTGATAAAACTCCAGATTACTGTTCTTATCGCTAATGTTGTGGCAGTATGTTGCTTGGTTGCTGGAATGTTTCTGTATGATAATCTTTGATATTTGACGAAAACGAAATATCAAGTTTATTCCCAAACGAAGTGAAGAATTCTCTCAGGTCAGTCAGTCCTTCAGGCAAAACAATTATAGGTATTATTTTATTTAAAATAATCAAAGTGGTTGTCATATTTAGGTATACATTTGGCTTATTACGAGTATATACAGTGTGTAAAAAAACCCTGTCTGATTTGAAATGTTTGTATTTCAATTACTTACTCCAATTTCCTTTAAATCTAGCAAATCTTGATTAAAAATATGAAAGTGTTATGCTCTCCTGTTTTTGACCATGTCCATTTTGACATTAGATAGTCCAAAAATGGCCAAGGATATATTTTCTTATCTTACCAAATGTATTATGTTAATGTTGATACCGCGCAATCAAAGCTACGGAGCCTTTATTCATCTAAAGAGTCTCAAATTTTCTACTGTCACTGCCAAACGCAGCATTTCTCGTAACGATCATGTCTAGCAACATTATTCCACCATATTTTCCCTTATTCAGGCAACATTTCGCATTGACGCCTATTAGTATGACAGCTGTGCCATCAGCAATTTTTCTGATTGTGGCAACATATTGGCCCGTGCAGAGTCCTGGCTTATTATTCCGGGTACGTGTGTGACGGGTGTTCCGCACACCGAGATTACCCATGGCAGTATTTGCGTAGAAAGCCGGTTATCGGTATTCAAGTGCTGTACAAACTCAGATGTATCCGTAGTAATGCTGCAAGCGTCTTGAGAAGGTGGCCAGTGACATGTATAAGTTGATCTGTCTATAGATCGTTGGTAACGATCATTATAATATCATTATTACGATCATTATAATATCAATGTTCGACTGGATTGTAAAATTATATAAATATGTACCTAGTAGATTTCTTTCTGTGTGCGTCGGTGACCCGGCGACACTGAGATATTTTCGATTTCTGAAGTTATCTTAAAAATTCTGCTCATACAGGCCATTGTTAATAGCATGGACGATCTCTGTAGTCAATTGAGCTGTCAAGCAACTGTCAAGCAAGTCGCTTTTGCACGAAATACCCACGAGGATATTGCAAGTATGTTGGTAACTAACTACTTCTCCTCCTCGTGTCGTATTCCTCATTACTGAAGGTCGTGACTCCTCGCGGAAGCAACTTTACACCACCTGGTTCTATCTTTGGTTTCATGGAGAGCATTGTGAAGTTAGCTACTACTTAGTCCTCTGTTATTTAAATATTACCAATAAAAGTTGAAGTAATTTTTCATCACATTTTCATCACAGTTGTTGGTGTGAATGTAACCGCATACCCTGTGGCAAGGGGGGTGCGTGTGACGCGATCCACGGAAGCGTTAGACTGTTAATGAAATTCTATAAATGATTGCATATACCGATTTATAACAGCTGCATTCCACATTTCAACGTAGATTCTCTCAGGAAGTATTTTCAGGCTTTTTTAATTTCATTGAAAATGAAAAGTTTTTTAAAAATTTGCAATTCCGACGGGACTCAAACCCGCACTGATAGAAGCGATCCTCCGTAAGCCGGAGTGCCTTTGCCAACTCGGTCACGAATTCCGTATTCGTCTTTAAATTATATTAACCTAGGTACCACATTTAATATGTGTGGAGCTGACTAAGCTGCCGATTACCTCACGATGTTTTTCTTCACTGTTCAGAGCGTTCCCGACCACATCTTTCCTGTGGGCCGATAAGCTGATAGGATTGATTAGGAACAGGCCTTCTCCATCTCAACAATGTCTCATTCACTATAGTGTCCTGAGTAAAGGTATGGTACGTGACGCTGTATAAATCATCTAGTAAAGATTTAAAGACCTACTTAGTTATGAATTCAGGAGTAGTAGGTATAGTAACTGCTGAGTAGTCTTCAATTTCTTCTTCTTCTCTCTCGCTCTTTTGCCGAATCCCACCAGCCTCTCTAAACATAGAATTCAATTAAAGATTACAAACTGGGAAAATATAACCGTGAACGGAAAATCTTCTACACAATGGTGAAGTTTTACACAGCCTCACATTTTGGTTCGGTTCTTTAGCATTGGCCTAAAATCTTACGTCGTTTTCTAGTGCACTACAGTGTCCCGATAAGTGTAGGCAAAATATTGCCTCCTGATACTGTATAAATCATCTAGTAAAGATGTGAAGGCTTAAGTTTTTTTTTTTCTAGTGATCGTTATTGGTTGATTGATTTGTACATCCAAATTGCATTACTTAATGTACCTACCAAAGATACTGACTGACTTCCTGGCATGAAACATCTCCTATAGACCGCACTTTTTTCAGTTACAAGCCAAAGCTTTATATAAAAACTACCATTCAATATATTGTTTCACGCAACAGTAGTTCCATTAAATACTAAAAGCCTGTCATGTAGACTATACCTTATATTTATCATTAGAGCATGTTGGCTTGTACAAACATTAGTAAAGGTGACAGATAAAACAAAATATTGTAAAGATAAAACACCCTATTTTGTTAATGGCCTCCCTATTGTGCGCATCGATCGATAGATAAGGAGTTGTTTGATTGTCGGGAAAACATCGGTAAAGCTTGATGATCTCTGTAAGTTATGTTGTGGTGAAAAGGAAAGAAACGAGTGATTAATTCAAAGCCAATTAGGTACCTACAGTTTTCAGCAAAAATTGCAAAAAAAAAGCTTTAGCAAAAAAAGTGTTTTCATCATCAATTACCGTAGCCCGAATTCAATCACTGCTTGGGGTCCTTTTGAGTGTGCCAAATTTTGTTTCGTCATACGTCATAAGAATATTTTTAAGTAGTCTGTGTATTTTACCAAACTATTAAATATCATTCTGGACAACCGAGCTCTGCTCGGGTGAAAAAAAAAACCGGTCAAGTGCGAGTCGAACTCGTACGCCGAGGGTTCCGTACCTAGCCATGGTGCCAATTAAGCTAGTCCGCTTAATTGTATGAGCGCCCATACAACTCGGAGGACAATTTTAATTGGCGTCAACTATGTATGGGAACACCCTTTAATTTTCAACTTTTTTAATTTTTTGGAATTTTTCCTTTATTTGTGCTATAAGACCTTGCTTTTTCCCAAATTTCGTTATTCTAGGTCAACGGGAACTACTATTTAGGTTTTCGACCCAAAACCTCTAGGGTACTTCCGGTTGACCTAGAATTTACAATTTTGGTTACAAGCAAGGTCTTCCAGCACAAGTAAAGGAAAAATTCCGAAAAATAAAAAAAGTTGATAATTAAGGTAAGTTTTGGTGTTCACAAGTTTTCACGAAAACCTAAATTTGCCTATATCTTTTTATAGTGTTGACTCAGGACCTTGATATTTATACTCACAATAGGGACTATAGACTTTAGTATATGGTATAAATTTCAACTTGCTAGCTCTACCCGTTCCTGAGATAATCGATGGTGACACACGGACAGACAGACGGACAGACGGACAGACGGACAGACGGACAGACGGACAGACGGCCAAGAAAGTGATCTTATAAGGGTTCCTTTTTATACCTTTTAACGTACGGAACCCTAATTAAGTAAGTCCTTACTCGAAAAATATCGAGTAAGGACTTACTAGGTCGATGGCTGGGATTCGATCTCGCTGCCTGCGGCGTCGCAGGCAAACACAATGACCGCTTAGCCACTGAAGCCGCGATTTTTGCAGCGAAATTACAAACCATATTGCACTGGTAAATCTATTTGCGTGAAAATGCCAAGAAAATGGATTTTCTCAGATGACCTAACTAGATCAATTTTTCGCCCCCTTAAACGCCCATACTGCAAATTTCATCGAAATAGTTAGAGCCGTTTTCGAGAACGTGAGTACAAATAAACAATCAAACAAACAAATATTGCTCGTTTAATAGAATAGGATAAGCTCTGCCTAGGTATACCGCTCTTACAGACAAAAAAGTGTTCTAAAAAAGAATATACTTCTGCGTTTTAAGAGTATTAAAAACACGTTTGTTTGTATTGTTAAAGCGTTGTATATAGGTGACCCACTGTCATTATCTCAGTTACGAAATGTACATCCTACCGTGGGAAACTTTGAGACTAGTTGTTTTAAGTTGAATAAAAGCAAAAAAAAAAAAACAATTAAGTATTTTTGAATTTAAAATTCATATTGCCTTTGCCCTTTAGTGGGGCGATACAGGCTAGAAATATTAGTAATATTTTTTTTTTTACGTTTTGAAAACTATTTGTGGAATCATCATTTATTAATTACTAGCAGTTGCCCTCGCGGCGTTGCGCGTTGCTCCCGTAGTCGTCAAAAACTATTTTTGAATTTTTTACCTTGGGTAACAATATTGCAATCTTCTTACGGATCCCTAATTTTTTACCCGGCTGACTGTCAAGTCACCCGGGTTATGTAGATCGCGCGTTTCTATGTGGGTATGTATGTAATATTCTTTATTACCACGTTGCTCTTAAACGGCTGGATGGATTTTGATGAATGAGGTATCGTTAGAATCGTCTCCATCTCGATTGTGCTCTAGGATACTTTTTATTTCGATAAATCAAATAGTGCGGCTAAAAAATGCAACAATGTGTGAATTTTCAAAATGAAAATCACGCTATCATATCAAAATCCATGTCAAAATCAAGAGGTTGGTGGACTGATATCAAATATATTTTTTTTTTAAATCTAACATGACATCTTCGAAGACTAAATCGAGTCTCAAAATTTTTGAAAATCTATTTTTCGCCCTAAATAGAATTGCTAACCAAAACGCATACTAAAACTTTCTATTTAGTCACACGCAACGTTTAAAACAAACTGCATCGAAATTGGTTCAGCCATTTAGGAGATATCTCATATTTAAGAAATAACTTACGCATTTAATTTTCATACAGAGCCATCTGTGTGTCAACTGTGACAACAACGTTTAGGAAAATGCGCACGGCATCGAACCCTAGATACCTACATAATAATAAAATTGTAATTTAATTTTGTTTTGTGATTGATAAGATAATGCTGTTTCCAACTTTTCAGTTCAGCCGGGTTTTTTTATTTTTGAATAAATTGCTTGTTTGAAAATATATTGTTAATGTAATGTTATTCCCTGATAATCTAGCTATCTATTGGTGAAATAATTTTTTTAAATCGGTCCAGTAGTTTCGGAGCCTATTCGTTAGAAACAAAGAAACAAAAAAATATTTCCTCATTATACTTAATGTTACTATAGATAGGCACAGATAGAATATTCTAAAGGCCGTATGACCTGTCAACAGAGATACGCAATAGCTGATGGTTTCTATCGAATGTTTTATTTTGAGGGTACGCATTATCAAATCACTACCCACGTTTTTGTAGTAACTCACAAACTCAGTCGCAAGAGAACACGGTCCGTCGATTGCGCGATAACGATAAGGTTTAATCAAGCGATGTTCGCTGTTATCAATGATAACGTCATGCCAAACAAGTGCACGCAATATGGAGTATCGAACGTCGCCTATTCGAGACTTATGAGGTACATAACCTATAATTTATTTACATTTATTCACAGAAACTAACCTTATTCATAATGGACTTGTAAGCTTACTAGAGCTCAGCTCCTACATCTGTTGCCATCTATTTTTAATGAAATAAAAAAATAAGTGAATACTTTCCTAAAATGACAGCTGATTTTGATTTATGGTGCAAACTGTTTATTTACATAAATGTAAGTAAGTTTGAGTGGCCAACTCTGGCGTCGGAGTTTTTAGGCCGCCTACAAGGCCTTCCTTCTGATCATTTCTTCGATAAGGCCGCCCATTGTACATTGTTTTGTAGTTTTATTATTGGTGTATTTTGTTTAATAGTTTTAAGGTGGATGTGTCACTGTAGCCCGCGAAATTCAAATTTCCTTGCGTTTTTTGCAATTAACAAGACTGTGTCAGGTTGTATCTGATGAATTGAGAACCTCCTACTTTTTTTAATTCGGTTAAAAATTGTAGCACATTGCAAATAGCTAGTCAATTCATTCAATAGGAACCAAAAAACACATAAAAGTGTGAGTGCAAAATTTCATCGTTGGTTTGCTTATGCAAAAATGAGGTGTAATCTTGGTGTAATCAGATAAGAAATAGCTAGGTACATAAATTTTTATAATATGAGTAACACTAGAAGTAGGTAACATAATAAATAGCGGTAGGCATTGAACTTACGTCATAATACAGTCAGGGGTAAAATTAAAAGCTTAATCCATGAAATATCCCTCTATTTAATGCTATATTATATTAAGAAATACCTACACATAATTAATTTATGAATCAGTTTTATTATATTTCCATAAATATATTTCCATTAATTTATGAATCAATTAATAATAAAAAAACTGTTTGCATATCACTGCTGCAATAAATCATAACAATTTTCTTTTTTTTATTTGAAAAAAAGGTAAGCCCGTTTCACCTCTATAATACAGAGGAATCCAAAATGTAACCAAAATGTTAAACATACAAATAAATGTATTACTTATAGGTACATTTATTTTTCTTAAAGTTCGTTTTTTTTCACGTTGTGCGTTCAATTATTCATTGTAAATTAGTTCTTGATTTGAAGAGCCTATGACAATTTTGATATTATGCACACTAAAAAAGAAACAAATGTACCAAAAAATTTATAAGTACTTACTTACCTAGGTTTTTAAGAATTTACTACAACAAGTTTTACCAAACCAACTTCTTAAAATAGGACAAATTGTATTATTATGTAAATGATAAGGATATCGAACAACAAAATGTTTTTCTAAAATTATTTTATGTTTGTTACAGTGGGATCAATATGAACCTCAACAATAACAACAACAATAGCATAAACAACAACAACAATGAGGTGAAAACTGAAGTACCGGACCCTGACTACATCAAGGTAATTGTTCTTATACCAAATTTATGCTATAACCATGACAAACCCTTGACTTACAGTTGGGCCGACGGATCTAGGCGTTCGTGAAGTCAGGCTTTTCGCTGCGCAGTAGAAAATTTTGTATGAAAAAGTTGCACTGCGCATCGAAACGGCTAACTTCACGAACGCCGAGATCCGTTGGCCCTACTGTAATACGTTCACAGCCACATACCAAGCACAGCAAGCTCATAGTGTTGGGTATGACATGATCTTAGATTGACTTTTGTTAGAGTAGGTTCGTTTTCATTATGAGCCGGTTCATTCGAGCCGGTCATTTTTAATTGACTGTTCATATTTTGGCGGACTACTCACTCATTCTCATTGACAATCTGTCCGGTCGGTTCATTCTTTCTTGTCATTGTCAAGCGAGGAGTGATTGAAGATTGAATGAAGCTTGAGGAAAGAGTAATGTCATTGTTTTTTTCTGATTTTGTCATAATTGTGTACGGTCACATGACATTTGAATTGAAGTATGACATTTGTAAAAGTTGAGCCGATCTTACAAATTTGAATTTTGTACGAAACAAAAGAGCCGCGTCAGTCACGTCATACTCAACACTAAAGCTCATCAGCATAAGCGTAGTGGACATTGAACGTGCTACTGTTTAAGCTTTGACATAATAATGGAAACACAAGCTTAAGATATTAAGATATTACCAAATCCATTTATGTTTAAAATGTTGAGACTATCGCTAAGGTCTTTGCCCAGCAGTGGAACATCATAGGCATAATAATAAAATAATACGAGTATAATGCACAAAAGTTTTACAAGGTGGTTGAACCGTGTAAAGTTTGCCAAAACAACTGAACCTATGTAGTAAAGAGCACACCAACACGCTCCGCCACACCTATATTAAAATTATATTGGCTTAAGTAGAGGGTAAGTCATTATCAAAACCAAAGTAATCTCGAATTATGTGTCACATTGTTAAAGTTTTTGTCAAAATCCAGTTAAGTTTTCCGCGAAATAGGCCAGACCTAATGCGGCACCCATTGTTAAATTTGTATATTTTAGATTGTACTTTTGGGAAATAAACATTTATTATTGTTATTATTTTGTATGTCAATTTGAACATTTCGGGGCTATGGAGTCCCGAAACTTTGACAGGCATGCATGGGGCCAAAGCCAACACACAGAGGCCCTTTTGATAATTTTGATCTTTTGTGATGGAGACACATTCCAGCGACTATCCTGTATAACACTAGTTATAAAAATGTTATTATTAAAGTGTTATTCAGAAATTCAATTTCTCAAAATGTCCAGCCAAACTTACGCTTAAAAACCTTTTCTCTTTATTAATAATAATTGACCTTCTGTTTACTGACCCCAATTCCACATTCACCATCATTATTGGAAGGTTCTAGCCCACAGATTGGCATAAGCCAACCCCTCAAAACTATACACTCGATCTTGTTATTTGGACCCAGTTTTATCCCTGTGAGCCGTGTTCTACATACATACATACATAAAATCACGCCTCTTTCCTACAGAGGCAGGCAGAGACCACAGATTTCCACTTGCTACGATCCTGACACACCTCTTTCTCCTCAATTATTCTCATCACATTTATCAAACAAGCTCGCGGGTTTAGGGTACTTTTGACCTAGCCTTTCTCCAAAATATCACCAATCTGATCCAGATAATGTTAGCCTAGGTTTTCCCCTTCTAGCTGTTCCATTCACTATACTAAAAATATCAAAATTAACCACAGGAAGCAAAATTACAGAAATAATAAATAAAGTGCCTTTGAAATATTTCGGTTTGCACCAAACTCGTTTTAATTAAATATTATATTGCTGACATTTTTTATTATTAATAAAACTTTCAGGGAAACGAAATAATGTTTTAAATTTGCAAATGAAGTGATATACCGACATAATTAAAAAGGTTCCACCTCGTCGAATGGCGACTGTGTACTTATTAAGGCAGGGTTGTCGCGACACTGGTCAAATAGTTTTTTTCTACTTATACTTACTGATTCTAGTACGTATTTATTCATATTTTTTTAAAGGTGAAAAAAATATTCTGTGCGTCTGTTTAAAACAGTGATTCCCAAAGTGGTCCAGGTGGACCCCCAGGGGTCCACGGGAGACTCGAAAGGGGTCCACGGTGGTTCTCATTTTCTGACGAGTTTTGGGAATATGGTAGAAATGTAGCAGCAGGGGGTCCACCGAAACCAGTAAAATTTTGAAAGGGGTCCATGGGAAAAAAAGTTTGGGAACCACTAGTTTAAAAGCTTAATATGACGAGAAACTCTAAAAAAATATAATTTTACGTTTTAGATGTATTTACGCGTAGAAAATTAAAAAATGCACGGTTCCCGTGGGATAAAAAAAATAGTAGTCCACGCGGGCGAAGCCGCGGGTGTCAGCTAGTAATAAATAATAAACATAAAAAATAGATCTATAACTTTTTCTTTTTCAATGATAAAAATGTTAACCAAACAAATTAGCAAATTACCACGTTTCTAGACTCCACGAAATTTTCTGAATTCGTCTGCCATTTTCCTTTCTGTTATTGTAATTTACAATCTAAGTTCTGCAAATTGATTCATACTCCTTAACAAATTGGCCCATAAAATATAACTTCACAATATTACTTTCTAAAGCGCTCTAGCGAAACTAAGGTCGATCGCATACTGACAACTTTAATCGATCGTACAATTTTTGGTGAAAATAGAATACAGTTTCTCAAAATAAAAACTAAGGTATTGGTAGTTCTAACAAATTACTCGCAGAATAAGAGTGAATGAAACAAATGAAAAAAAAACTATGCAACTTCCTGGCTCTATCTATAACTTTATTTTTACCTAACAAACAACTAACAGAACTTTTTTTTATTAGGTACCTACTCCACAAAATAGCAAAGGCTTAAGTTTTCCATTCATTCATTATTGTGTCAATATTTTAATTATTTTGTTCATTCATTCTCAAACCGGTTGTTGAATATTTTTTTTTAATCATAAACTGAATTGGCTCGCGTGTCAGCCCTGAGACACGGCGCGACGGCAGGCGCCCAATTACGGCCCCTGATTGCTTTTATTCGCACCACGTTTGTCAACCCTAGCTTATTATCTGTAAAAAAATAAACAGGCACGCGACTATATCCCCAGGTAGACTACTGCTGGTACGGAAAATTTGATGTGCGAGTCCAAAACGAGCTATCGTTAGCAAGTGCGACTATTTTTCCTTTATTTCAGACTAGCTGCTGCCCGCGGCTTTGCTCGTGTGGTACCCGGATAAAAAGTAGTCTATGTTCTATTCCCGGTCATTATCTATCTATGTTATTGTTATTTCAGCTACATCGGTTCAGTGGTTGTCGGGTTATAGAGGAACATACCAACAACTAACATCCAAACTTTCGCATTTATAATATTAGTGTGAATAGCGACCCGCCCGGTTTCGCACGGGTCACATCACACATCACATTAGAAACTTCTAAAATTATCACAGTTTGTCTACTATATTATGCATGTATTATACATATAAACCTTCCTCTTGAATCATTCTATCTATTAAAAAAACCGCATCAAAATCCGTTTCGTAGTTTTAAAGATCTAAGCACACATAGGGACAGATAGCGGGAAGCGACTTTGTTTTATACTATGTAGTGATATTGATAGTGATGAAGTGTGATTTCTAATCGCAACCTATCTCAATTCCAGATGTTCGTGGGCCAGGTGCCGCGCAGCATGGACGAGAACGACCTACGGCTAATGTTCGAGGAGTTCGGCAGGGTGCATCAAATCAACGTGCTACGGGATAAGATCACCGGCGCCAGCAAAGGTGGGTCTTATTTCTTTGTACAAGATGTACCATCGACTAAGCCAGCGTCTTACCACCTTAAGGGTGATTTTTCTCTGAACCGACTAGCAGTTACCTCCGCTTTTACAATTTGTCTACAACTGACTACGGTCAACTAAATGCTGTAACTTTAATATAAGGGATAAGATCACCGGCGCCAGCAAAGGTGGGTCTTATTTCTTTGTACAAGATGTACCATCGACTAAGCCAGCGTCTTACCACCTTAAGGGTGATTTTTCTCTGAACCGACTAGCAGTTACCTCCGCTTTTACAATTTGTCTACAACTGACTACGGTCAACTAAAGGCTATAACTTTAATATAAGGGATAAGATCACCGGCGCCAGCAAAGGTGGGTCTTATTTCTTTGTACAAGATGTACCATCGACTAAGCCAGCGTCTTACCACCTTAAGGGTGATTTTTCTCTGAACCGACTAGCAGTTACCTCCGCTTTTACAATTTGTCTACAACTGACTACGGTCAACTAAAGGCTATAACTTTAATATAAGGGATAAGATCACCGGCGCCAGCAAAGGTGGGTCTTATTTCTTTGTACAAGATGTACCATCGACTAAGCCAGCGTCTTACCACCTTAAGGGTGATTTTTCTCTGAACCGACTAGCAGTTACCTCCGCTTTTACAATTTGTCTACAACTGACTACGGTCAACTAAAGGCTATAACTTTAATATAAGGGATAAGATCACCGGCGCCAGCAAAGGTGGGTCTTATTTATTTGTACAAGATGTACCATCGACTAAGCCAGCGTCTTACCACCTTAAGGGTGATTTTTCTGTGAACCGACTAGCAGTTACCTCCGCCCTTACCATTTGTCTACAACTGACTACGGTCAACTAAAGGCTGTAACTTTAATGTAAAAGTCATAAAAACTAAGGTCTAAAAAATAAACAGATGTTTATGTCTCCGATTGGTCAAAATAAGAAAAAGAAAAACGTACCGTACGTACCGTGAGGACCCTTACATCTTTACTAGATAAATTACATAGTGATAAATGACAAATTTCTATCTATCTAGTGTCAGGAGGCAATCTTTGTCCACACTTAACTGTTCTTAGTACTAGATGTACGATGAACATTGTACGTACAGCGTGTATTAAAAACCCTGTACGTTTCGTGAAAACCTTTACATCTTTTACTAGATGAATTACATAGTGTCAGGAGGCAATCTTTTTCCACACATAATTGTTCTTAGTACTAGATGTACATTGTACATTGTACGTACAGCGTGTACTAAAAACCAGGTAGGTTTCGTGAGGACCTTTACATCTATCACTAGATGAATTATCTAGTGTCAGGAGTCAATTTTTGTCCACAATTTACGGGACTGTAGTGCCTGAGATAATGTCGATATGGAATAGGCTTGCCCAGCACCTACACAATCCTCTCAGTTTAACCGATCATATTTACAGGAAAGACATCGTTATCGTTAATGACTATAAGGTGTTTTTTTCATGAAGCATTATGCATAAAACACGAAGGTGGACTATTGCACATGCACAGAATAACTTGAGATGTCATTTCTGTTCTCTTTCCCAAATGGCATTATTTTCACGAGAGAGTAGCAATCTCCCAGGAGTCAAAACATGATACTTCATACTTTTTTATAATAGCAAATACAAACCATCAGCATCTGTCCTACAGTCACAAAGAGCTGAATTTGAAACCTCCTTTTTTATAAAGGGTTCAAATATATCACGCTAGCAGAATCTATCTTAAATAAAGTAAAAAACACAATGCAGCCACTTAATTTTATGCAATTTCCAGACAAAATACGCAGCACAATGAAGATGCGAGTAGCATAAAACGAAAACAACGTAACAGGCTCCCATCTACCTATTAGTTATCTCGCGTCGTTTCTTTTGAACCTCGTTGTTTAATATTACAAAACGCAACAAAAGGTATCCCGTATGTTATGTACATGTTGACATTTTTGTTTGTCCCGTTTTAAGCATCTTTTGTTTGGGAAGAGCTCCTTTCATGCAAACGTCCCCTTTTGTCTGAACGGTCCGTGAGATGCCAGAGAACATGCTCTTGGTCATGTTATTCTGTTCTATATTTTTTTTTTGGTATTCTAGTTTTATTGAAACAGTAAATTTTGTATGCTACGACACTTTACTATAGGAACGTCTATGAAATAAAATAAGATCACGACTGTATTCCCAAAGTAAGTAAGTTCGTATGAGCAAGTGGCCAACTCTGGTGACGGAGTTTTTAGGCCACCTAAAGGCCTCCGTCATGGCTTAACGACTTAAAAGCCGGGACCGACTTTTAACGTGCCCTCCGAAGCACGGAAGCGCTCAGCTCGTAACACCACTTGCGGTCACCCATCCCAAGTGTGGCCGCGCCCAACGTTGCTTAACTTCAACGATCAATCAAGAACGTCTAAGCAAGCTATGCCACGAGCGCTTCATTCTGTATTCCCAATGTGCGGTAGATTTATTTCGGGTCTTTTAGGCATTTTTAGATCCTTTGAAGATGTCTAAGATGTGGTCCTGTCCTGAGCGTAATTCCGTATGTCGGGATTTGCAGTCAGACAGATGGTAACCCAAGATTCGTGGTTACAAATTAAGGCTTCAGTTCAGTCATTAAGGCTTTCACTAAGGGTAGTCAGAGGCATGTCCACATTTGGTACATTCCCACATGAAACGTCCATAGTTCTACGAATTTAAAGGAAATATTTTTGAAGCTTGAATTGTAACCATCTTTATCGTTCATAATGTGACCGTTTAAACTACTGTTTAATGCAGCTATAACCACACGTGGCTGACGATTCTCGTCACGAACCACTTAGCATTAACGAAGTGTTTGCGTGACGCCCCTGACGCCCACATTTGACGGACTTGACGCCCTGATAGCCTGATACCTGAAAACATTTCTTGTGGGGAACGATTTAATGAGGAAAACGCAAAGTTCGGTCTGTGCCGTAGGAACCATGAAGCTTCCCTGAATAAGTTTTAAGCTAAGATCTTGTTGGAGGTGGTATTGCAAATGTTGGGGTCGATAGAAATGATAGAAGAGTGGACTGTATAAATCAAGGGCTGTATTCGTTAGAACAAAGTAAGTGCAAAGTAAAGTATAACGGTCTAGTGGTAGCGAATGATGTAGCCAAAGTGTGTAGGTGCGTACGGCCGCAGTCCGCGCGGCGATGCTCGGCGCTCGTCGGCTGTGCTCGACTCCTTTCGTGTAGCGGTGCAGGCGCGGCGCTCATGGTAGGGGTTCGATGACATTTTGTCTCCGACAGCAAACTTTAATTTTTAATATTATTTTGTTTGTAATTAGAGTTTATTTATTCACCAATGTTAACCACTTTTTACCATAACCCACTTTCACTCATAGATAATGTTATATTTTTCCCAAACACCACGTTCTGATAGTGTAGGCACCCCGCCATTATTATTATCATCAGCCATAAATATCCCACTCCTGGGCAAAAGCCTCCCCACTCTCTCTATTCATCCTTCTCCTGTGCTAGTAATGTCCAGTTGGCACGGAATTCAGCGAGCTCGTCTCTCCATCTCGTTCTCTTTTCTTGCCTGCTGCCATATAAATGTGAAAAACGAAAAATCCATTGATGCCGGGATTCGAACCCACGACCTTCCGATTAAAAAATCTAGCCGCAATCCTACACGGCCAACACGGCATATAAAACTTTCAAAACTTTCGTGAGTTGTACTAGACATTAATTTCCCGTCTTTTAAAACAAATACTTAAATAAATATTGCTGGACATTTCACACAGCGCCGCCTAGCCCCAAACTAAGCAAAGCTTGTACTATGGAACCAGATAACTGATAGAATAGAAAGTCATTAAATATGACGGAGGCCTATAGGCGGCCTAAAAACTCCGTCACCAGAGTTGCCCACCAGCTCATACGAACTTACATACTTTTTACTGATAGAATACTTATCATACTTACTTTTTTTTGTAAATACATACATAGAATACTTTATAACACCCAGACAAAACAAACATCTATATGTTCATCACACAAATGTTTGTCCTGGGTGGGAATCGAACCCACGACCTATAGTGCAGAAGGCAGAGCTACTACCAACTGAGCTAAGAGGCCAGTCTTATAAAATAACGGCATATAAATGTTTCATGGCAAAAAACTTTGGCAAATTAAAAGTGCATATTCCTCATAATAGTTTGCCAACAAAGCATTTAGAAGAATCACAAGAATCACAAGAATTTATGTCCACTTCAAAGGACATACTTGTACTTTCGAAACAGCTTAGGAATGCACTACAAGGATGACGGTCAAAAACCGGGCGGTGGATGTTGCCAGCAAACTTTTCAGCTAAATTTTTAAGGTGGGGTTCTGATACAGCGACTAATTTTCTAAGTAGGCTTGCTATTAGTTCAAACCACTAGTAAATGTGCAAACTTTTTTTTTATTATTGTAAGAGAGATGTGATTATGTGGCGTTTACTAAGGGAGGCCTACACCCAGCAGGTGTACATTATGGGTTGTGGATGATAATGGTGATGAAGATAAGGTAGAAAAAAACTTCCTCTAAAGTCAAATGGTAATAATAAAATTAATACAGACTTACCATGTGTAAATTCTTGTAATGTTATGAACATAACTTAGGTTACAATATTGATAACTGACTATTGCATACAATTTAGCCTGCTTAATGTGTATATTTTTATAGCAGTTTTTTACTAAAGCTATATTGTAGCTAATTTGTTTCAATCACATAAACTAAGTAAACGTCATATTTGTTTTAGCTTTGCAATGTAGACACTATCATATTTTTCGAATCGTAAACAATACATGCTTGCATGCATATTATTTATTCACATATTATTCATATTCGTTACATTGTGTGTATGTATTCACAATATAATCTACCTGGATCAATAAGAACACCATAATTTCAAATTTAGAATGTTAATCTGATCTAAGAAAGGACATTTAAGGCTCTTCTGGTCGCAGTTTGGGAAATCCCCCTTAACTTTTGCAGTATGCCACCGCCTTACTAGCACACAGTGCAATCAGAATAAAAGTTGTGCTCCGACACGAGACTTGTTTTTTCACTATTTTCCATATGCAATGCAGTATGGCCGGTAATACGATTACCGCGCTGTGGCCTCGTTGGCTTTGTCGCTGTAATAAGCTGCTAGATTGCAAGTTCACCTTTGCATATGCTGGGTTGTTATATAATTACATTTTTAGGGTTCTATACTTAATGTTTCCACTGAGAAACGATATTCATAATTAAAAATGATTCAAATGATCATGTTTGGGGATACCTTTAGGCTGAGACTAGAACACCAAAGCGGAGAGGAGAGATGTGTTTAAACAAACAATACAATTTCGTTATTCACACATGTCATCTTGTCTATGTCACGAGATGTGTTCTTTACTAGATGATTTATATAGTATCAGGACGCAATCTTTGCCTACACTGAACTGGACACGTAATGCCTGAGACTATGTTGAGATCGAGTAGGCTTGCCCAGCACCTAGACCATCTTAGCTTAGCTGGCCATATCCACCGGAGACATGGTCAATACGTGTGAAGCTGACTAAGCCACGGGTTTCCGCACGATGTTTTCCTTCACCGTTTAGAGCTCGTGTTAATGCGCATATACATTTTTGAAAACGAAAAATCCATTGATGCACGGCTAGGATTCGAACCCACGACCTTCGGATCGAAAGTCGAGGTATTATCCCCCTCGGCCAACATGGCTGAATGTAGATAAGGTATTGCAGTGTATAATCTGTGGACAATGTTTTTTTTAATTTAACAGGTACCATGAAGCAGATAATTGTTTTTATATGTTAGTGTGTTTGTATCTGTTTTCCTTATGACGTACTGACTGATGTGTTACCTATGTTACCTTCACTTAAGACCTTTCTTATAAACGCCTCTCAACTTGCCACTGGTTAAACAATGCGCAAGATTCGCCCTGTCTTTATTTGTCACCACCTAACAAAAAAGGATGGCAATAGTTAAAACCGTGTTTCTTTAACAGGAGTTAAGAGGAGTTTATAGGTAGAGAGGTTAATGATATGTCTGTGTGCGTAGTAATATTGTGAAGTAAATATTCATTTTATACAAAAGGAATTTTCACTTGTAAATTCGTCTTATGAATGTAAAGAATAAAGAAGAAATTAGATAGTCTTGTTCACGGAAATGTGTTTACAATCTGTCATGTGGGTTACTAACTACTTGCAAATAATGGCTTTTAGTCATCTTCTAAAGATCTTGAATATCAAAAGACCTTAGGAAATGTAATTTATTTGTTGTTTGTTTTATCTAAATCAAAAAAGAACCATCTCAAAATTTAGTGAGCATGAAGATGATCGAATTCTGTTTCAATCACATTATTTATGTTTACTTATTTTTCAAAAGAAAAGCACAAGTCAAGAATTCAAACCTTATCTTCTTATCTTTAATCAATGAATTAGCCAGGATCATTCCCCCTTACTTATGATTTTTTTTTAAAGTTGAACACTGTTTAAACAACGTCCTATTCGTCACTACCCGCAACTATAGACAGGACGTTGTTTAACCAGTGTTCAACTTTAAACATCTTTCATAAGTAAGACCCATTGTTTAGAAGTAGCGTGAAAATTCCGTTCTATCAAATGAATGTTTTTCAACAAAGGGTATAAAATAGTTGTGTGTAGCTCCTGTGTCAGCTAAGTCCATGTGTGCGTGCATTGTTATGTATGTGTGCTTTTGTTCCAGGATGCTGTTTTGTGACGTTTTTCACTCGCAAAGCCGCCCTCAAAGCTCAAGATGCTTTGCACAATATAAAAACATTGACTGGGGTAAGTGTTTTCTATGTTCCTTTCATTGTTTGCCGTGATGAAGTGCGCCGTCGATGTATAGAAAGAAAAGCATTGGTATAAGTAACAAAATGCACATATTCCCCCTTACTTATGAACGATGTTTAAAGTTGAACCACAATTATAGACAGAACGTTGTTTAATTAGTGTTCAACTTTAAACATCTTTCATAAGTAAGGCCCATTTTCTTTGGGCAAAACATTCTCAGCTTTGTAAAAAATAGAAATAACACTCAAAACTGATGTGATGATAAACTTGGTTTGTAATACATCTACGCCGCACGGTTTAGAGATATTTGCATTTGGCTAAATCAGTTGCATATTTTTTTCGAGACAATATTTTATTAAAAGACACTAGAACTTATGGGTAAATGGGGAAATACATTATCTGAAATTTCCATTCCCTAAGGCCCGGCGCACTTTGATGGCACGGCATGGCAAGGTATTTTTAGGCGACGACTAAAAATATAACCTAATTGTCTAGAAATAAAGTTGAAAAATTGAAACTGCCGATGCTGACACGGCATGCCTAAGCATACCACGGTATTGTTTTTGTACATTGAAATTTCAACTTTATTCCATACAATTAGGTTATATTTTTATTCGTGGCCTATAAACACCTAGCCGTCAATGTGCGCCGGGCCTAATTGTTTGTTTAAAACGCGAACCTAATACCGAGTTATTACGAGTTTTACTACAAGACAGTGTCCTATAGATAATGTGAATGAATGAGTTTGTATAGTCATTTAAATGAAGTTCCACAGTAAACAATTCTATAAATTTTGTTATTCTAGCTACACTGAATCAGCCAATTGAAAATATCTTTTATTTGTGACTTCATAAAGTCTGTTTTACACTTTTAATATCCAGTTTTTTATACAATGTACAAATATCGGTAAAAACCAACCTGCCTTTGACATGATAACCAAAAATAAAGCGTAGTAATTGTCGTAGTAAAAAGAATGCCAAGGGTGTAATCGCTTTCCGTAATTTTTTGTTTTTAATTCAGAAGATCATAAACCCCCTTACTTATGAAAGATGTTTAAAGTTGAACACTGGTTAACCAACGTCCTGTCTCTGTTTGTCACTATCCACAAATAATGACAGGACGTTGTTTAACCAGGGCCTTACTTATGAAAGATGTTTAAAGTTAAACACTGGTTGAACAACGTCCTGTCTTTATTTGCGAATAGTGACAAACAGAGACATGACGTTGTTTAACCAGTGTTCAACTTTAAACATCTTTCATAAGTAAGGGGACCAGTGTTTAACTTTAAACATCTTTCATAAGTAAGGCCCAAAGAGTTGACTTTGCAAAAACCTGTTGCTTTGATATTTTATTGTGTTATACCAAACAAGGATGGAAGAACAAATATCCTATTCGATACGCGATTGTTAGGGAGCACAATTGAATTATCCAAGTTCGGTCTTTGCGTCTTCATCTGTCTGCAAGAGCCAGCAGTGAATATGTTACGTCATACCGGCCGACAGTCTACTCGTGACCACGGCGACTGAAATGTCGCCGAAACTTCGAGGTAAATAAAATGATTCCATTACGCGATTAAGTCCCGTTAATAATTTAAAAATGTTACGTCATTCTTTGAAATAAAAATTCTTTATGCACGCTTGACTTGGGAAGTAATCTGGTGAATGCGTGACGAGAGCATGCGATCGTGTGATCGGGCAAGGCAAACAGAAGTTTTTACTTCAGTCGTGTGGTCTAAAGCACACTCGTTTTTTAAATAAAAAAAAAAACGATTTATCATTTCTATGATTGTTGTAGGTAGTCCAGACACTATGGTTCAGGTATGCCTTCAAAACAACGCCATAAAAATACTGTTATTGAATCACAAAGTCTGCATGATAATAAGTACTTTGATGATAAGAAACTAGCAGATACAATAAAGTATAAAGCAATACCTATCTCGTGATCAACACGGGTAATTTACCTTACCGAAAAAGTAAGGTAATTATAATTAGCACGATGAAATCCCAGGTTGATAAGAAGTTAAATAAAAAAATGTAATGTAAAAATGTAATTGTACATGTATTGATTTGATTGTAAACTTTACATTTTATTTAACCTAAACTATAACCACCGGTTGGATCATCATTCGTGATTGATTCGTTAACAAAAAACATATCAAACTCATGCATTTGCAACAAATAGGATAGAGGATTATATAAAGAACTCAACGTCAGCTCTAGCTCTATTCCTGCTTCATCTTGTGATAACTCAATTCTATTGTAAGTATTATCGGGTTTTTTCTCCCGATTGATTCACGGTACGCCTTTTTGACGGAAGCTTGTCGGAATCGATTTGTTAACTCGGTAAAGTCGTTCACTGGATAAGGTACTTATCTTGACATTGTATTAACACGTGGGAATTACTCACGTAAAAATATTGTCGATTTAGATACCGACAATGTTTCATGAGCCAATCCTAATGATGCAGGAAAATACCTTGAATACTAGCGACTTAGGTTTAAACATATTAAGCAATTAATACTACGCATATATGGTTAACATGCTCGTAAAGTCTATATCATCTCAGGCGAAATGTTGTTATTCTAAGTACTCTGAATCAGCCAATTGTAAATATCTTTTATTTGTGACTTCATAAAGTCTGTTTTTACACTTTTAATATTCAGTTTATTATAGCAATGTATAACTATCTTTATATACCAACCTGTCTTTGATATGATAATCAAAAATAAAGGGTCAACAGCGCGAGTGTGACTCTTCTGGTGTCGCAGGCGTCTATAGGCTACGGTAAACATCAGTAGTACAAAAAACACACAGTCGACTTGAGAACCTCCTCCTTTTTTGAAGTCGGTTAGAAATGGCACTCAAGCTTTTAATTGAGTACAGGTATAGGTTGGTACTGACTAAATAATCTAATAAATAATCTAGTTTAGATTAAAGGCCTAAGTAGTATGTGTCTCACGTAGACTCACCTATAGGCGATTTCGCTTCATCAAATTTGCAACATTGAAGAGTGAGACGGGAGGAACTTCTCAAAACTTTCTCCACGATCTGTGTTCGGCTTCCTAAATAAATAATAACCCTTACTAAGGCCTCGAATTGGGTATACTATAGATTTAAGGAAATTAAATATACTTATACTTACCTAGGCGCACATTTCTGGACCAAATTGGCCAATTATTGAAAAAAGACCAGGTCAAGAGTACCTTAAACCGACGCTTGCATGAAGAATGTAATGAGAGTGAATGAAGCGAAAGAAGTGTGTCAGGATCGTAGCAAGTGGAGATCTGTGGTCTCTGCATACCCCTATGATGGGAAACAGGCGTGATTTTATGTATGTATGCAAATATGTATACTTATTAGGTTGCCTGTTTTTACAGGTAAAACTAAAATACCTTTGATGTAATAATTATGCTAGATGTCACCCACGGTTTCGCCCGCGTACGCGGTACATTTTGTCGCGGTTATTTAATTTTTCTGGGATTAACATAGCCTATATGTTTCCTATCTGGGTTCAGATTATGACTATAACAAATTTTATAAAAATCTGTCAATCGATTTACCCGTGAAAGCGTAACAGAAGTTACTTTCGCATTTATAATATTAGTAAGGATTATATCGAGATTAATATCGAGTTGTAAGAACAAATCATAAATTAATATCAGGGTGACCAACCTCTGCTCGGGCGTAAATACAAAAAAAAAATGACAAAACAAAAATACAAAAAACTGTCAATGGCAAAAAAAAATCAATCTCGCAGCCTTCGGCGTTGCAGGTCCCAGATAAAAGACCTAGCTAGATCGATTATTCGCCCCTGTAAAACGCTATATTGCAAAATTTCATCGAAATCATTAGAGCCATTTTCGAGAATGTGAATACAAATAAATATACAAATATTGCTCGTTAAATAGTATAGGATTATTTATTAGCCACCTGAGCCTTTCAAATCAAAGGGGATTCGAAGTTCTGGGAAGTCAAATTACATTACGAGTATCCATAAATTAAATTAAATTTTACCTTGAGTTCCTATAAGTAATGGGTTCAAATCCCGAGAGCTTAAGTCGAATAACAATTTAAGACTTATGACAAACTTCCTACGCCTTCAGTCGAGTTGTGTATATAGATAAATATCATACTTTTTTCTGACTTCACGGCTCAATTGCCTTCTACACTTTTATTCATTCATACATTAATTGTTGGACAAAGGCTTCCGTAACAAAAATTACAACAAGATTTTTAATTTTTAATATTAATCCACACTTAGGTAAGTATTTCATTGAAAATGATTAATCGCTGCTATAACCGACAAATAAATAATAAATATTGCTGGACATTACACACAGCGCCATCTAGCCTTAAACTAAGCAAAGCTTGTACTATGGGAACCAGATAACTGATAGAATACTTATATACTTTTTTTTGGAAATACATAAGTACATAGAATACTTTATGACACCCAGACACAGAACAAATATCTATGTTCATCACACAATACTTAACTTGTCCTGATAATTACGATCATAAGAAAAAAATCAACCAAATCTGTCGAGCTGTTCTCAAGTTGATATTTTTATATATGCGGATTTCATTAGCTTACTTTTATGAGCCACACTTTATTCGACTAGTTCTCTTTGGAGCTTGAATTTTTAGATTCAAGAGGATGAATCGGCCTCTAACCGTGTTTGTTGCTCTGATTCTTCACGGTGTTGGTCGCGAAAGAACAGGAGTAGAATCACCTAGCTCTTAAGAAGTTTCAATGGAATCCCAAAGGTCCTACTGAATAAATGATTGTTTTACTTTGACTTTGACTTTTCGGAAATGATTTTATTTATACAGAAGATGTTTCAACATCTAACCGATCAGTAACACGGAATAGCATAAAGATTGTTTAAAATGTGTATCCCTCGCAAGCGAAACGGAAATGAAATGAAATGGCTGCACGCACAAAAAAGTGTCACGGTCCGCCCGAGCCGAACGTGCAAGCGAGAGCACGGAACAAGATCGTTCATCAATGTTTTCTTATAACGTTATCACGTAAAATTATCGTCAGTAAGCTGACTTTACAGACAACCATTTTTTTTAAGATATTTTATTTGGAAAATACCTTACTAAACTCCAAACAGATTTGGTTCATAAGTCTCCCTAACGCATAGTTTTAAAGTTACCCTCACCTAAATAAGTTGGCACTATACCACCAAGTACTCAGAATCTTGAGAGGAATTTTCTGACATAACTTGTACGCAATGCCCTCTGACGAGCTCTGAGGGCCGATTCAACTAACAAACTTTTTATCAACTAAAGCAAAACATCAACTGTAACCTTAGACTTCGTTTTGTTTCCTAATCTACTAATGACCTGACTCTGTTGTGGTGGCGTTTTCAAACATACACTTCGGAGAATGAAACAAAACGCAGCGGCAATGACAACGGAATGGTCGACGTTAAAAATTATTAGGATTGGGCCCCTGTCCAGCTGCTCGGTACGGTCCTAGGAATTCTAATTTGAATAACTTATTAAATTCTTTTCATGAATTCTTTTGATGAAGATGTGCTTCGGAATTTTATGTTTTTAGATTGAGAAGCGATTTTTCAATGTCAAATAATGTACCTAGTAAAATAGTATATATATATAAATGTGAAGAATAATTCAGTATTTGTTTATTATTTAGCAAGTATTTAGACACTTTATTTCTTAAATAAAATTAAATCATACTTATTTTTGATTCTTACAAACCGACAATAGAATCAAGTTAATCAATTATCACAATGAAAAGCTTGAGAATTGATCACATTGTCGGAAGCTCAATCTGCTACGGGAGGCACGTAGAAGATCTACGCCGTAGCAGTCCGTAGCTCATCTTACAATGAAAGGGGACGTGTTTCTCGGATTTTGAAACAACAATGAATGAAAGAAAACTCAAAGTCTCTTATAACATCAACGTGATTGAAATTTGACTCAATATGGACTTTTTTTTTTCATAAACTCATAGTTTTTGAACTTTTACAAGTATTTATTATGAACTAGCTTGTATATTCAGCCAAACCACTCGGCCCACACGGTTCTGGGTATTTAATTTTTTTTTTTTAATATTGGTGGACATTTCACTCATCTAGCCCCAAACTAAGCAAAGCTTGTACTGTGGGAACCAGATAACTGAGAGAATATTTTTTATACTTTTTATAAATATAGGTATAATACTTTCTAACACCTAGATACAGAACAAACATTTATGTTCATCGCACAAATGTTTGTCCTGTGTTGGTCGAACCCACGACCTACAGCGCAGAAAGCAGAGGTACTACCAACTGAGCTAAGAGGCCATTGTAAAGTAACAATTTAATTTAATTAAGTTGGCATACTTCGTAAGATATTGAATAACTGACTTATGTAACCTTCAATAGAGCTATAAATCAATCGGTCGCATTCTCGTGCTGCGAGCGAGTTCACAAAAGCGGGTATAATACGGGTCGGCTCCTGCCCAGGGGGCTACTCTGAAACTGCACATCGCTTTTGTTAACATCGCAATTTTTTTTTTTATACGAAAATAAGTTTGCGTTTAACCAAACTCTGTCTGATGTAAAGCAACAGTGTGGTCTAAGATGGAGCACGCTTACCTAGAAGGAACCTATTGACTCTCGATTTGAAGACACCCAAATTATACTTGTTACAAATTGTTGTCCATCCAGGATTTTTTACGAAACATTAAGTACAGATTTGTCTTTGTAAAAATATGTGAAATATCTCGTTTCCGTAATGCTTGCTGTTTATATCAATAAATTACATTTAATTTGATTAGTATGAAAGCTATAAAAGTTTCGTCATTTATGAGTAATGTAAAAAAATAGTTGAAAAATGTAATATGATACTGTATTCCCAAGGTGCGGTAGACGTATTCTTTCAAATCTTTAGGCATGTTTAAATCCTTTTTGTTTTTTTTTTTTTTTTTTAATAGTTAAGTAATAAATTATTTACTTCCTATTCATTGCATTACTCAGAAGTTTATATCAGGTATATTCAACTTAAAAATAGATTGTGCAATAATAGATTTTTTTTTTAATATAATGGGCAATAACACACGCTTTAAATAGTGCTGAAAAACATCATGAAGAAAATACGAACGTGTCCTTGGCAAACCTTTTGACGGAGACATCTTCAAAGGATCCTAAAAAAAAGGATCTAAGAGATGTCTACTATAAAATATGTCACTGAGAGTCTGTTTTCTTGTACAGTTACATTTTGAATTTTTTCATAACAAAAATATAAGTCAAAACCCTTTAAATCTATCCGCGGTTACGTTTGCACCATTTATTTTCCCCATTAATGGTGCTGACGTAACTGGATAGCTATGTTTGCACCATTCATGGTTCAGACGTAACTGGTTAGTTAAGTTAGGTACCATTAATGGTGCAGACGTAACTGGTTAGATATGTTTGCACCATTATTATTGTCTTGTATCGCCGTGGCTTAGATTGTAGCTTTCGGCGTAGCTCTCAGAAGGGGCCAACCCGGACACGGCGAACTTTGATCGATAGCCCGGATTTATGATCGAGTTTCCCCGGTCTTAAGTAATTGACTGGCTCCATTAGTGCGGGGCTTTTGTGAACGGACAAATGTTTGACTTGAAGACGATAGTTTTAAACGGAGCTGGCAGGTTCGGCTGATTCATTGCCAATAATGTAGGATGAATTTGGGTTGGAAAAGGAAAAGTAATAACTTTGGAAGGAAAAATTTACAAAGAAAAAAAAATTTTAGAATGAGTTTGAATGACAAGAAAATTAAAATTGATTAGTCTTAAAAAACTAGCTTCAAGAAAGTAGATACAATTTTATTTTCGAAAAGTTGTATTACAATCGTTACTTTTTTATTAGAATATTTAATTAAAATAATGAATATAATCAAACATAAAACCAGTCTTAAGAGCTAGGTGATAAAATACTACTCTAATTCCTTCGCGATAAACACCGTAAAACACCAGAGATATCGTAGCTAATAACTGTTTGAGTGTGATCCCAGAGGTATTAATGAAATGAACATACATAATAATTACCGGTCAAATCATAACCCTCCTTTTTGCTTCGCCGTAGTCGGGTAAAAAATACTTAAGGCGTTGTCAATTTAGAGATATTATATTAGTGTAATGTCGAGATATATATTACTGTAATGACTATATAGGTATTAGTACTCAATTAAATTGTAACCGTAAAGAACTATCCGAGGGGGTAAATTAAAAATCAGCACTGTACCTATGTGCAGCAATTTTGTTGAATTTATCCCCTTTGCCCTGTGAACTAGATTAAGAGTAGTATATAAGCAGCTTCTTTCTTTGTTCTTTTTTTATTTTTTTACTTATTTTCGTATTGTTAACCAAAAAAATCATTTTTAATACTGACTGTACGAGAACTTATTTCCGTAACAAAACCCTTTTATTCTAGGGCTATGTAATATGGATAGTTACAGAGCTTCTAATTTGTAGCGGGGTCAGATTTAGCGGTTGTGGTCAGTTACGGGTTGAGTTTATTACTCGAATGGAGAATATTGGTGGGTTTATTCAAGTAACAAAATAGACTCATGTATCCCTATGACACGGTAGACAATCTCTCAGACTTTCAGGTATTTAAAATAAACTAGTAGTTCGTCTCAAACTGAACTGATATTTGGAATACGATGAATAGTTTTAGAGATAACCTCCTTCACTCAAACCTAACATTTAAATTCCGAAACAAATATTCCAATGATGCACGTTCAAATTGTAAGCCTCTTTATGGTCAAATCAAAATCAATACCAGTTTAATACAAACAGCGTTATACATCTCTGATGAGATAATAATAATAAAACATTAAAAATAATTACCGCGTCTTCTTATTGCTCATAAAGTGGAAAATTCAATTCTATTTATAGACAGGTAGGCACTAAAAATATAAAAAAAATCAATCGGAAACGGAGTTGCTATAAAAATTCACGATTTTCCTTAGCTGTTCAGTAAATCTTGTATACCACTTGTAAGCTAAGCTATAAAGAGTTTTTATATTTTCTATCTATTAAAACTTGGAAAATTCATGCTACTATTGACAGCCACTTGTAAATAAGTATATGAATTACTTAATAAATTAGGTGGTTATGTTCAATTTAAGTCTAATATCACAATTATCTTACCTTACTTATAACCAGAAGTTTTTTTTTAAATTGATTTGAAGTTGATTTCTACAAAATACAAATTTAATTGTATCTTTCTAGCTTCGATGGTTTCAGGTCTAAATTGATAAATCAATCGATCGGGTCTTTCATCGAAATTTAGAAAATATGTCAAACTTCAATATTTATACATGTACTTATAAAGAACTTACAGACGTACTATAAGCTCAAAGGGTCTGTTGATGTCTTTTGCATTAAAATTACAGTGACAATAAAAAATCTCTAAAATTTTGCTAAATTAACAGATGATTGTTAAGTAAAAATAAATAAAATAAAATAAAAACATTTTATTTCGGATAACATTGATCCATACTTTGTTAGTAATCTTTGTTAGTAATAAAAGGAATAGGTGAATGCATGTACTCGTAGTACACTGAAAACAATGGGTACCGTTTTCAACACAGTTTTATATTACCGCTATCATATCAGTGGTGCGCCAGCATTAAGCGACCTGTCCCGAAAGCATTCTGAATTTCACGATAACGATGCCGTGCCTGCGACAGACTCACAAAACAATTCCTGTTTTATATTACCACCGGGACTTTAAACTGTTCAAGTTTTCAGTGTGCTCTTAAGCGTCTGAGATGTTTGGTAATGATCATATCCTTTGTGAAGCGTAAAATATTTATGGAAATATTCGTTTGTTATGATGTCTTTCTTGAGTTCTCAATCGCCAAATAACTGAGGAATAAATTTAGTCATTTGACATCTACATTAAAGAAAATAATATTCTAGCGGAGACCCGCGGCTTTGCCCGCGTGGACTACTATTTTTTTATCCCACGGGAACCGTACATTTTTCCGGAATAAAAAGCCGGTTATTATCTACCTTTTTTTTTAATTTCGGGCAAATCCGTTTAATGATTGTCGAGTTATAGAGGGACACATCCTTCTCCTGTCCTAAATCTATCTATATTTTCAGTGGCTGTCGAGTTATAGAGGAACAAACATACGTCCATCCATCCAAACATACATCCATTGTAAGGTCCGAACTCTGACTCTTATAATTATAAATAAATAGCTGTGTGTATAGTGTAATAATATCTAAATATCAGAATATTATTTTTCCCTTAGATAGCAAAATAATACAACATTGTAATATTCCGTCCGTAATAATTGTAATAAATTATCTATCTAAAGCTTAACTGATCCAATTTTAGCTAATGTTCTAAGCATATAATTTTGTCGAAATATCTGTCCTAAATAAAAGACACAGACACAGCTTTGAAAATAAATTAAAGGCCCTGATCGACTAGCGAGTAAAACCGCGGTCTTATGGCTCATCGGCAAAGCTCGCCGGTCAATACCGCGGTTTTGTGAGTTGACGAGCATGGCTTGCGACTCGTCATGTTTGCTTCATTTTTTACTCAGCTCGATCAAATTGAAAATTCAAAACTTCAATTCGACTACGATACGACTGTTTCACTCGCTAGTCGATTAGTTACCAACGAGCCACGAGTAAAACCGATGTTTTTTAAAACTACTTAAAGAGTTATTGGTTTCACGAAAAAGTCCTTCACTACTTTTGTAAAATTATATTATTATATTTTTTTTTTTCCCTAACCTATCTCGTCCCACTGCTGGGCAAAGGTCTCCCTATAAATAATATTAGTTAAAATATATAGTGTCAAAAAGGTCACATCCTGAGTAATATCGTAGGTCACAGTGAACCATTTCCCGAACTCTCAATCAGGGATTAGCTTCCTCTTAATCCGAATATCGAGCGCAGTGCCCCTCATATTTCATAATGGGGTCCGTTGCCCGCGATAACACGATAGTTCTTGAGCTATTCGACACTGGAGTATGATTTAGACCAGCGTTCCGCAAAGGGTGTGCCGCGGCACACTGGTGTACCGTGGTCAATAGTTGGTGTGCCTCGGAAAAATACGGTTACCTATCAGTTAAGCTACTCCATTATGCACTATGATTCAATGTTGGGCAGCACTTGGTCCAACGTCCATACAAAAATAGTCAATCTCCTTTGAACCGCATATGCTCAACTAAACAAGCTCATGTTTCGCATTAAAAAGTTGATTTTCCATTTATGGTGTACCTCCAAAATTTCCCAATTTGCCTAGATGTACCTTGAACAAAAAAAGTTTGAAGAACACTGATTTAGACACTCTTATTTAGGAAATACTAGCTTCCGCCGGCGGCTTTGCCCGCGTACTACCCCATTAAAACTCATTTATGGGGAAAAAAGGAACAAACACACATCCATCCATCCAAACATCCAAACCTTCGCATTTATAATATTAGTGTGATAGTGTGATTTATAAATTTCGTAGACAGTTGTAGACCTGCTACAACATCTACACTTCGTAGGCGCGAGCTACGATACGAGGCATACAAAATTACTAATCAAGATTAATGTAAAGATTGAAAAGAAATCAGTGTTTTTTCGTATTTATGATCAATTAGTAGGACTAGATTCTGAGTTATCTTGTAAATCATTTTAAATTTCAGCTAAATCGGTTCAGTGGTTGTCGAGTTATAGAGGAACAAACATACATCCATCCAAACATCCAAACTTTTGCATTTTATAATTTTGATGTGTGATGATTTATTTCTTTACATATAGTTGAATACTCCAAGTATCAAGAATAACCTCTCTTGGTCTCGTATGTTTCTTGATATGTTTATTGGAATCCCGGACTTGGCGGTGGTAACTTAATATTAATTAAAAAAGATTTTATGAGAGTCTTGCACTAGCAAGTAAACGGGGATTTTGTTATGAATATTATTATCATGCTAGCTTCCGCCTGCGGCTTCTCTCGCGTGGTACCCCGATAAAAAGTAAATTATATCCTATTTCCAGTTATTATCTATTTAAATTTTAAATTTCAGCTAAATCGGTTCAGTGGTTGTCGAGTTATAGAGGAACAAACATACATCCATCCATCCAAACATCCAAGCCTTCGCATTTATAATAGGTACTAGGGTGAGTATGACGAATCCTACTATTGTTACAATTTGTTATAATATGTTTTTTTATGTTTGTGTGTTCATCATGCAAAAGCATCTTAACAGATTCGGATGAAGCACACGGATTGTTTATAACCTAAATTAACACATAAAATACGTTTTTGTTCCCAAAATAAGAGATACGAAACCCCAAAAATTGTAAGAAAATTCAAATATTTCTAAGTAGGTATTCGCTAAAAAGGATAGGTAGGAATTTTAAGCTTCAATATCAATTTACAAATTATATTTATATTCTTTTCAACTCGAAATATCTTTTCATAAAAACAATTTCTTGGACGAAAATTTATTACAATATTTTTTTACACGGTACTTTTACAATAAAATTGTGAAAGAAAGGCTTATTTTTATAGAAATAAAACAAAAATATGTTATATTGTGTTTTTTTAAGGCTTTATGTACAAACAATACCAACAAGAAGCGTTTTTTTCTACAAGTGTAGACATTGAATTATTCACACATGCTCATGCAAAATTCGATCTTAGTGCCTGTGCTCTTGCCACAACTAATAATGCCTGGAATACACAATGTTACTAAAAAGCATGCTTGTTTGCTACTACGTAGCTTGCTTATTCATAAGCATACTCTTTTCGTATCTTTACACGTGCAGCATCCTCAATTTATGTCACACAATAGTGTGCTTTATGTACTAAAGTTGATTGAGTTTTTAAAATTCAACTTTATTTTTGTAACTGATTTGCATTTTATCTGTTTTTTTTTTTAGAACATTCCTAGCGCCTTTATCATTTCTTTAGCTTCATCGTTATAATTTAAATCATAACGTTTTAAACATTTCCCTATTTCAAAATAGAAAAGTAAGTTCGTATGAGAAACTTGAAAGTAGGTACTAGGCGAGCATAACATGTCAGAAATCACATTCTTTGAAAGCCACGCGAGTATTGTAAGAAACAAAGTCGTTTCAAATGTACCGAGGTACCAGGCGCTCATAGTTCCAAAGGTCTTTGATATACGAAGCCTTGTATATTCAAACACGCATCAAGTTCCATTTTTAACAAGGCTGAAAAGAAGGAACGCTTTTCATCATAGAGATAAAAATATGAATCTCGCTGTAAAGAGCGCGTTTCTTTAGAATGGGCATAATTATAGTTTGCTCTTTCATTCTTATCTATGCAGTTCTTTGATAGACAAAGACAAGAATGCTTTTATGTTTTCTTTAGTTACTTTCATTCGTCTGGACCGTAAATTATTCATCTAAGCTCTTTAAAAGGATCATTGCGTTATTCATAATGGCAGAATGCTGAAGGCATTCTTGAGATCTGATGTTTGCTAAATCTGTTACCTTCTCTTTTTATTGCCTTGCTAAATTGACAAATTATTATTAGAACTTTGTAACAAAATTTCATAATCCCTGGTGACGTAGTTTTTGGGCCGCCAAAAGCCCTCCATCTTGGCTTAATGACTTAAAATCCGGCACAATTTAACGTGCCCTCCGAAGCACGGAAGCGCTCAGCTCGTAATGCCACTTGCAGTCCATCCAAATTGTGACCGCGCACAACGTTGCTTACCTCAACGATCAATCAAGAACGTCAATCAAGCTACGCCACGAGCTCTTCACAATATTGAAATGAAATTATTATCTTTGGAAATTTACAAAATGCCTATTCAAGAAAGGGTTGCCGTGAAGGTCTTTTAGTCTATAAGTTTGTATGTAAGGGACAAGATCCGAAACAGTTTAGCCATGTCTTGCCAGCTGGCCTTTCCGGGACATTGTCTTATCCTCGCTAGACCGTCGTCGCATCAATCATTACAAGCTTAAGGACCGCTTACGTCGTCAGTCCGGAAAATTTCCACGAAAGAAAATATTCCGTTTGCTCAGCGCACGTTATAGTAATAAATGGGCGGTGTTTCGGAAAATGCAAGCGAGTTTCTAATGTAAAAATATTATGCGCTTATATTCGGATTAGTTTAGGGTTTGCAATTACATCTAGCTACAGAGGGAAATGCTAGTTCCTGATTTTTTTTTTGTAATTTTCTATTTTGAATTTTATTGGATCATAGTGATCAGAGTTAATGTACGGTTCTCGTTTATTTTCAGTATTATATCAGTACTTTTTTTGGAGTTATCAGTATTCAAACTCCACAAAAATTTCATTGAAACGATCAAGCAGTGAATCTTTACACAATTATTTTTATGTAAGTACCTTATTTATAATTAAACGAATTGGACTATTTTACTTACTGGTCTTGGATAATAAGGGATTTTTTAGATCTTTGTCTCTGAAATCCGTTTAAAAAAATATCATTTTGAACAAAAAACATTTTAAGCCAAAGTTTTTTGTTTAACTTGCAGATATAAATCCAAAAGCTAGAATCAAAATGAACTGATGACGCGGCAGTGAGCTGCAGAATCGACTCAAATGAGTAAAGTTTTTCTATTTGATTTCATCCTCGAATGCAGCCCGAAATTGAACTCTACAAATAGAGATATCAGATTTGTGCTGAAGCAGACATTGTTCTATCTACTAGTTTTATAAAATAATCTGTAAGTTTGTTAAATCGCTTAGATATTCGTGTTTTATGCACTATTTCGCGGCTTAACTGATTTTAGATTTCACGAAAGAGCGGTTACGTATTGATGTCACGAAAAATACAAGACAGATTTTTGAAATCCATATGAACGTTTGACAGATTTTTGATTTCTTTTTTTTCATAATACAGGAATTCGAATTCCATAAATTCATAGGCCAGATTTTTATTTGGTTTTTTTTTACAAGGCAGAAATACAAAATACATCTAAACATTTTCCAGAAATTTTAACATCCAGATAATTCACTTTACCGCATGTTTGTTTTCCATATATTTTGTGATCCCGAAAAATCATGGTTCAGGAAAGACCTATTACAAAATTATGTATTCAATCTTTCTAAACGCCTACTAATTGCGCCATCTAGTAATAATTCAGAGCGTTATAAATACTAGGTACCATAAAATTAAATGACCGATGTCCATTATGTAGCTTGAAGTACTGTAGGTAGATATCTAATAAATATTGTACCTAGTTACTTTTTTTTTATTACCTTTAACATTTCCTAACTAATTTCGTGCTAGATGGTTAAGTAAACTCACCAAACACTTTTGGCAAATTATCAAAATTTAACCTAAATCTTCTATCCATTTCGAATTTGTGACGGCTCCGGCGCTTCGGGAAGTGCAGCCCCTCCGCCCTTGCGTAACAAAACGCAGCATCAGCACGAGCCTTCGCAGCTTCGGCTGTTTGGTCGCCACCTTCGGCGGCGACCAGCCTCAGCCGCTCCAGCTCGTGCTGGTGCCGCGTTTTGTCACAGCGGGCGGGGGCTGCATCTCCCTTCGCGCCTCCGAGTTCATAAAAACACTCTAGGGTAGGACAGACAAGACTACGTGGAAGTCGGGGTGGGCAGATTCGGTTCTGAGACCGATAATAACCTAAAAACGTTTCGTTTTAAGGTAAGACAGACGCAACATAAAAAGTAACACAAATTACGTAAATAATATAATTGAGTAGGTAAGATGGAAAAGGTTTTATATGGCCGGAAATTTTCTGGTTAGCGTTACTTCTGTCTTTTAAAATAAGGTATAAGGATATTGTTGTCAAATGAAAAAAAAACGAACTGATAATCTGGCATTAGTGTTTCTGTCAAATGAGACTTCTGTGAAACGTTTTATCGGAGTAATAAAATTATGTAAAACAAAGTATCTGGATTTCGAGTTTCTTTCAAACGTTTTATGGATTTCAAAATTCGGTGTATCGTTTTTCGAAAGATTGATAGGTTACCCGAAAGGGCATAATAAGCTACTTCAATGATATAATGGAGGCAATAGGTTGCAATCTGTCATGCATTTATCGCAATTTTTTCCACTTTAAGGCCTCTGTCATGGCTTAGTTTTTCGTTCTCAGAAGCATGGAAGTGCAGTTATTGATGCCACAAGCGTTCACCTATCTGTTGACTTTGCAAAACGTCGCTTCAATTCGACGATTTATCAAGAATACAAGCAAACTATACCAAGAGCGCTTCACTTCAAATATTTGCGTCAAATAAGCGCCTCTGCTTCAGCTTGGACAAAAATGCTTTAAAGTGAAGTGGAATCGGCCATTTAACTACTAGGTAGGGATTGATGGAACACCTGGGAGACCACATTCTCATCACAAAACTAGAGAATTGGGAACATTTATTCTGTTTTAAGCTATGCAAAGATAGGCTCGCGAGGTCTACAGCTCACAGAGCCACTAGTTGTAACAAATAAGTCAGGTAAAAAACAAGTTTCAGTACATTTTTTCTAACTACATACACCCAGTGACACTGCCATCTATCCAATGGTGCACTCACAAAAGTGACTAACAAAAGTCGAATTAGTTCCATTACTTTTGAAGACTAACGCGCGCATTCGGTCTTTGTGCGCACAACGTATAATAGTACCCTAATATTCTCTATCGACACTGTGAATTTTTCGAATAAACTTTCCAATCCATTTTGAACTGTAAACTAGAGGGAATAAAAGCCTTGCAGATATATTTAAAGGGACACAGGACTAGAGCTCAATTGGAATAGTTCAGATAACTGTCCCACTTAGGTGCTATCGACGCAAAGCGAATATGAAGAGTTGGATACGGACGTCAAATGAATTGGATAGTATCAAACTAGATGCAAATTGGTCTAGAATATTGCCGAAATTCCTAACATTCCTAATGGCAGAATGTTTCTGAAATACTTTGAACAATTCGAAAACTACTTTAGTACGAGAAATTGAATTTAAATTAAGCTTACAAATTAGACATTTCTCAGTCTCAAGCTACCTAAATTCTACCAAGGCCAAACCTCTTTCTTTCAAAAATGTTTTAATTTCGTCGAGATGTTTAATGTTTTGTTATTTTCACCTATACCAACTTTGGTAACCCTCATTTTGTAAGATCGATACACCACTAGAACATTGCTATTTAAATTTTAGATGGATCACCAAAACGACACACAACTTTCACACGAATATTTTTTAATTTTTATAGTTTTAAAGCACACTTAGGTTCGAATCCCGTTGAAATTGCAAATTTTGATAAGTCTTTTCAGTTCCAATGAAATTCTCACGAATGTTTGTGAGCGACTACCCACACAAAAAATAAACTGAACTGTAAGGCGAGTCAATCAACATAATATTATATCTTCCATTTATTTGCATCCGGGAGAAGTCCCATCCGGGTAGATTTCACTGACCATAAGAAATCATCGCGGTCATGTAGATAGAGGAATAAAGACACCAGAGCTAAGCGAGCTACAATCAAGGAAATTGAAAGGTCGACCCGACTCCCTACCCTTCCGCTACATTGTCTTATCCGGCCGTGCATCATTTTGGACCGTTTCACTCGGACCGATAACCTATAACCCGGATATAACCGGGTAGTGGTTATTTTAATAAATCTATAGATATTCGTGTCGAATGGGATCTTAGGTATGTGGTCTGTTGAAGCGTTGGGTGCTAACTTTTGATTTTAAAGATCAGGTTTTGACTATTATATCAACTGTGTGTTTTTGTGTGTTAATCTTTTACAGCCGCAGTTGGGTTTTTTGTTTCAATTAATAATGTTTGCTTGTCGTAATTACAAACAAACAACAAATATTTGCTTTAATTGATAATCTTAGCCCATTATTCATAAGTAGCGGTGACTTTAGCAAGTATTTAAGGAGTGCTTTTTTCTTGTCACTTTTATGTCAATAAAAAGAGACGGCAACAGATTTAGCAGCCATAATAACAGGGTAATAGACATTGTTATTCATAATGGACTAACACCCGTATTTATAGACAAGCAATTACTTGCTGCTAAGTAATTTCTCAATGAAGTCATTACTTGAAGATAGAATTCTTCATTATAAAATCTTATTCTATAGCCAAGTAATGTAATGTCAAAATCAAACGCAAAATGGTTGAGTTTTCAATGCTCAACTAAAGAAAATGGTGACTATTACTTTACGAAGAATTCTAACTTTTGACAGTTCTAACTTCAAACAATTACTGAACTATAGAATAAAAATAATTGCTAGAGTGATTACTTTTACTAAAGTAATCAATTTTACTTGTTTATAAATACGGGTGTAAATCTGAGCGCAGACCTAAGTCACGACTTGCCTTTTTCTCTCTCTGATGCAGTTCGTGTAGGTATTAGACAATTTGGTCTGTGTGACGTTTTGTTTGAAGTTTGAAGCGCGTCTTCATACTTTTTGTACAGCAAGTCTGTCTTAAGACTGTCGTGACTCAGGTCTGCGGTAAGCCTTATGGCTGATGCTGAGGCTTATAACGTATCGTGTTAGATGTTCTACTGTACGCATAGCTTTAGTGGTCGTACGTCTTAAAACTATGGATTTTCGTGTCGAACGGGAACCTTTAGATTATGAGGTTGAGGCGAATCGTCCCCCATTTTTTATGATAAAGTGCAGAATAGATATAGAATGTCAAGTTACGGATATGGAGTATGAATTATGAGACATATTCTTTGTATTATGCATGAGCGTTGTAATAATGGGCTGTTGTAAGTTGTTATGAACGGAAAAATAGAACTTGCATGAGAACGTGAATCAATTGTAAGTTTTTAGACTTTTCATGTAAAGTATCTTCATTTTTTAGCAATTGAGCGGATCTCTAAGTAAGTAAGTAAACTCGAATGAGCTAGTGGCCCACTCTTATGACGGAGTTTTGAGGCCGCCTAAAGGCCTCCGTCATGGCTTAACGACTTAAAAGCCGGCAAACAAACAAGTATCATTTCATTTTTATTTGATAGAGTAGATTCACAATTTTTTAAGAATCTTGTTTCGAGTGCTACATTACAATCACCTTCTCAAGTCCGTCCTCGTCTTTGTACTCAGTGTATCGATTGAAATTACATTCGATTCACGTCGTTGCGGATTGAAATCGTATTCCGTCGATTTGCCGGCACCCACGCCACTCGGATATTGTGCAAGACGTTTGTTACTGATTTTCACTGCTATTGTGCTTTTCTTGGGCTGGATTCGACCAAAATTCATCTTACTCCAAAGCGACTAGCCGACATAATTCGAAATACAATTGCTTAGAAAGCGCAACCGAACATTATTATGTGCATACAAATTATCCTGGTTATAAGGTGTCAACTTTACAATGTCAAAATATTCAAGCAAACAGTAGTTTACTCTCGAGTTAAAACATAATCCAGTTTGGTCGAATCCAGCCTTAGGATCCGATAGGTAAACGTTGTCCACTGACAACTAAAAAACATAAGAAAAATTAACTTGCCAAAAACATGACAGCCGTCCTACGACAGCCATGACACCTGTCATGTTTCCCTCATGCAAGACAAGAAGAAAAAACAACCTTGACTTAACAACTTTGGTAACAATAACTGCCTTTAAACTGAAATTACAATAACAAGATATTTTCAAGGACAATTTGTACCTGTTATGTAATACTTTTAGTCTGTTTTTATCTTATTTACAATAATACATTAGAGTTTTATGCATAGGGTAAATACTGTCTATATACTTACAGTATAACTACGAGTATATAAAGTACTACACAGTTACAATATATACAAAATATTGTAGGTATTTCGGGTTTCCTCATTTATTGCAAAAACAGGAAAATCTAAAACAAATATGGAACTTACTCCAAATTCGAGTCTACTCGTGCCTGTCCTGTTATTTATCTGTAAAGACGAATGTCCCATTCCAATACCATTTATCAAGTCAGCGCATATCTTTTCCGATAATACCGGCACTATACAAAATGTCTGTCAACAAAAATGATGGCGGGAGCTTCCTTTGCGCATTTCATCGGAAAAGCTAGCTGTGTCCGGGATAGTGACGCTTTTAGAGATGAAGCCGGTTGATGCTAATTTGCCGGTGAGAACAGCGCCTACAGCCAAGTTCATCATCATCCGCAACCTGAATTCACCCACTGCTGAGTATAGGCCTCCGCTTTTCTGTGCTACTCCTCACGGTCCCGTGCTAGCCTCATCCAATTTGGTCCCACGATACTACGTCACGCGTCATATCGTCTGCCCATCTTGCAGCCGGACGGCCGACATTCCTGTACTTTTTTTATATTATTAAGGTAGTAGACAAGCATACGGCCCACCTGATGGTAAGCAGTTACCGTAGCCTATGGACGCCTGAGATACAAGAGCAGTCACACTCACGCTGCTGACCCTTTAAAAAATTGAAGAACCCCATACTGTAGTCACTGGAGAAAACAGCGGCAGGTAGATCATTCCACAACCCAATTGTTCGCGGGAGCAAATTCCTCTGGAACTGCACCGTACGTGACCACATTGGCTTCAAGGTGTGAGGATGGATGCCAATCCAGTTCTTGGACGCCATTCACTCAACCTTCGCCATGTCTTCGTGCCCGTTGTCTTGCCCAGCTCCATTTAAGCTTCATACTATTCCCAATATCTTTCACCTTTGTTCCAATAGCCAAGTTATTTATCTACAATCGTTAACGCTATAGATAACAGAAATAATGTATGGGGATTGTAATTCAATAACAATAAGTTACGTGGTGTCAGAACAAGGATTAGCGATGATAGAAAGAGTGATACGAAGTGCTTGTAATTGTAATTGCCAGGGGATATATCAATGACCGGGAATAGGACATAGGTTACCTGTTATCCGGGTACCACGCGAGCGATACCGCGGGCGGAAGCTAGTGTATAATATGTAAGAATTTACAAATAAAAAGAAGAATGAATCAGTCAGAAGATTAGAATCAGTCATGTATTTTTTATAACACAAGCTCTGCTTACTTTGGGGGCTAGATACTTTGAAGAAATATGTAAACTAGAACGGACACCGGCGAACTGACACTTGACGCCACAATTGAAGCCGATCGGCGTCAGCTCATTCATTCACTAGCTCACGTTCATCGCAATCGGTCGCTGGCTTTATGGTGTTGAATGTTGACGAAAGGTATAAAAATGACTTTCAAAAATGCCGTCTTGCATTTTAGAATCTTACAAAAAAGCATCAACTACACAAAAAAAGGAGAGTGGCGTAACTTATCATCGGTAAGTAAACAAAACATCAACTAAAACCAAGCAAAACTAATTTTTGTCATAATTTGCCGCCATTTCTAGAAAATCATAGAATATGAAAATGGAACTGTACAGATTGGACACGGTAGGTAATAAATGTTGGTGAACTCATAATATATGCACCTAGTTATTTTAACTCAATTAGGTATAATATACTTAACTGATTATTGTTTAGATCATAAAATACCTACTCAGCCTATGCCGTTTGTCTGTCTGTTTGTCTATCAGTACCTACTAAAGTTTATTATCAAATTGTAATGGTAGATTTTTATTTTACTTAGTTTAAAAAGGATATTTTTCATCATCATCACCTTAAAGATACTAACCAAACCCAAACCTAATTTATTCAAAACTAAGTTTCCTGTAAGTAGTACCTACCTATAATTTTTTTTCCGTGAATTTTTTGAAATTTTAATAGTTATTCTGCTATTCAGGGCTAAAAAATTGTAGAATACTTATTATTTGGAAATGCATACATAGGTACCTATAATACTATAAAATAATATAATTCATCCTACAAATGTTTGTCCTAGGTGGGAATCAAACCCACGACCTAGTCAATTTATTTAGATAAGGCAGAGTAATAATTAGTAGGTAAAAAAGCTGTGTCGCTTCTGTGCGGTGTCTAATCTTCCGCCCATGTTCCGACTCATTTGTGACACGTCTATGGTTTGTACTTTCTTCTCTAGTTATTATCTCAATGGCTAGATAATGCAATGTGAAATGTCTAGCATTATTTACTTTATTTATTCCGTAGCAACCATTCGAGAACTTTTATCACCCAACATAATTAAGAAGTATAATAATAGCATGTTGTATCCGCCAAAGTTCGCCAAGAATGAGCGTTCTATGTGAATGCCGTCCGTCGTACAATACCTATTGAAAGTGGCCGACGTTTCTGGGTCGCTGTTGCCTACCCCACGCTGTAATGGAGTCACAGATGCGAACTAAATACATTGTGATCTATGGTACTAAAATATACCTACGTTTTTACAAAAAGATGCGGTTGGTTATGATAATTTTATGAGCATTTTTCGGTATCGAGGGCGATTGCCTAGCTGAGACACAAGATGTGGGAGTGAGATAAGCACTAAATTAATATTTACAAGAACCGAGGATATTTGAATAAATGAATGTAAGTATAACTTTAAGCATCATATTGCTCAAAGTAATACTTACTTATTTCAATACTGTTAATACTGTAGGCTTGTCCAGCACCTACACCATCCTCTCAGCTTAATCGGCCATATCCACAGGAAAGACACTGGTCAATACGTGTGGGGCTGACTAAGCCGCGGGTTTCCTCACAACATTGTCCCAGGCACTACAGTGTCCCGTTAAGTGAAGGCAAAGATTGCCTCCTGACACTGTATAAATCATCTAGTAAAGATGTAAAGGCCTAAGTTTTTTTTTAATACTGTAGAGGGCAGTAGACACTCTTTCAGATATTTTCAGCATTTAAGACCCTTAAAAGAAGTTTTAAGTGGTAGTCCGAAGTATGTCTAAATGAGGAGTATGTAACATCCCTATATTTTACAGAAATTAGTATTCCACTCATGACGGGCTTGTAAACCTTTTACCTGTATTTTAATAAGGACTATTTAGGCTGGATTCGACCAAAAGTCATCTTACTCCAGAGTAAGTAGCCGACATAATTTGAAATACAATTTTTTAGAAAGCGCAACTGAACATTATCATGTGCATACAAATTATCCTGGTTATAAGGTGTCAACTTTACAATGTCAAAATATTCAAACAAACAGTAGTTTACCCTCGAGTAAAAACTTAATCCTGTTTGGTCGAATCCAGCCTTAGTGTTTTTTATAAAAGAAACAAACAGTTGAAAAACAAACTCGTAAGAAACAGTTCATCATAAAATTTAAAACACTTTTAATAATCTAAAAGTCCAATCCTATGAAACTGAAGCTTTATTCTTACGGTCAAGTCTTTTGAATACCTCTTCCATATAAGTCCAGGAAAGCTGTATGCAAACACGGCTCCCCCAGCGATGAATATCGAAGGTATTATGTAATCTATTGTAAATCTTCGTAAGTCTACTGTTTGCAATGAGGCAATATCATCTCTTTTGCGTTTTAAAAGAGCTACTGCTGCAGTAATTTCTTGTACAAAACTTTGCTGATCGAGCTTCATGTATTTAGGGGTTATGCCTATACACACAGTAATGTCTCACTTATATACAATACTTATTTTAAAGCAAACATAATTTTTGGACTAATTCTTCCTCCTCCTCCTTAGTCGATCTCTCATTGTTGAGGATCGAGACTCCTTCCCATAATCCTATAGATAGTTGATCTCCATTTGGAGCGATCTGTGTCTTGATGCAGTGCTTTTTTCACCGGCATTTCAAGTTGCTCCGATACCTGGTCAGACCAGCGTTTGGGAATGCGTCCTCTGGGTCTTTTGCCCTATGTCTTGCCTCTCGCAATAAGTATTTCGATATTATCGGTGCTTCTGCGGGCAGTAGCCAAAGTATTTTAAAATTATGTGCAATCAGACGGACTAATTCTTAAGAGCCATTAGACAATTTCGCACTCGACAAAATCAGCGCTCGGAGGGACAAAAGTTGCTAAATTCTAACACCCAATGAACAGCGCTCCGTTTCTTAGACTAAACGGTTTTGGTAATTTTCATGTGATTGATTTATTTGAGATAGTAAAAATACTTTTTGGGTAGGTACTTAGGTAGGTACCTATAGGTATAACACAAAACAAAGTCGGGTTAGTTACACTTTGAATACAAATAATTACAAAAAAATAAATGTTTGTTTTTTTGTCCCATAAACCATATTGTGCTGATCTGATGGAGTCAGGAGCTTTTCAACAGAACTCTTCAGTAAATAGTCCGATTGAGTTGAAACTTAGATCTCAGCATGTCAGTCAAGTTCCGACTACAATGAAATAATATGGTGACAGCTAGCTCATCTGATGATGGAGTCAGGACCTGTTCCATGGAACTTTTTAATGATATGGGTATCAAATGACAGGGCTTGATGAGCGCAACACAATGCTGATCTGATGATGGAGCCAGGACCTGCTCCATGGAACTTTTTAATGATATGGGTATCAAATGAAAGGGCTTGATGAGCGCAACACAATGCTGATCTGATGATGGAGTCAGGACCTGTTCCATGGAACTTTTTAATGATATGGGTATCAAATGAAAGGGTTTGATGAGCGAAACACAATTCTGATCTGATGATGGAGTCAGGACCTGCTCCATGGAACTTTTTAATAATATGGGTATCAAATGAAAGGGCTTGATGAGCGCAACACAATGCTGATCTGATGATGGAGTCAGGACCTGTTCCATGGAACTTTTTAATGATATGGGTATCAAATGAAAGGGCTTGATGAGCGAAACACAATGCTGATCTGATGATGGAGTCAGGACCTGCTCCATGGAACTTTTTAATAATATGGGTATCAAATGAAAGGGCTTGATGAGCGAAACACAATTCTGATCTGATGATGGAGTCAGGACCTGCTTCATGGAACTTTTTAATGATATGGGTATCAAATGAAAGGACTTGATGAGCGCAACACAATGCTGATCTAATGATGGAGTCAGGACCTGCTCCATGGAACTTTTTAATAATATGGGTATCAAATGAAAGGGCTTGATGAGCGCAACACAATGCTGATCTGATGATGGAGTCAGGACCTGTTCCATGGAACTTTTTAATGATATGGGTATCAAATGAAAGGGTTTGATGAGCGAAACACAATTCTGATCTGATGATGGAGTCAGGACCTGCTTCATGGAACTTTTTAATGATAGGGGTATCAAATGAAAGGACTTGATGAGCGCAACACAATGCTGATCTAATGATGGAGTCAGGACCTGTTCCATCGAACTTTATAATGATATGGGTATCAAATGAAAGGGTTTAATGAGCAAAACACAATGCTGATCTGATGATGGAATCAGGACCTGTTCCATGGAACTTTATAATGATATGGGTATCAAATGAAAGGGTTTTATGCGCGAAACACAAAGCTGGGTTAGGATTTACTTTTGACTTCGATTTTTGATGTTTGATTTTTCATTTTTAATCTTGATTTTAATTTTAAAATCAAAATCAAGAAATAAAAATCAAAATAAAAATCCGAGATCCGAGAATCGAGAAATGAGAAACAAGAATCAAGAATCACAAATCAAAAATTAAAAAATTGAAAATCAAGAATTAAAAATCCGAGATACAAGATCCGAGAATCGATAATCGACAATTCATTTGAATCAATCAAGAATCAAAATCAAGAATCAAGAACCCAATATCCAAGATCCGATAATCAAGAATTGAGACTCGAAAATCGAAAATCAAGAATCCGAGATCCGAGAATAGAGAAACTAAAATTGAAAATCAAGAATCAAGAATCAAAGTGAAAGTCAAAATCAAGAATCAATGTCAAAGTAAACCCCGACCCAGCTTTGTGTTTCGCTCATCAAGCCCTTTCATTTGATACCCATATCATTGTAAAGTTCCAGGGAACAGGTCCTGACTCCATCATCAGATCAGCATTGTGTTTTGTTCATCAAGCCCTTTCATTTGATGCCCATATTATCATTAAAAGTTCCATGGAACAGGTCATAACTCCATCATCAGATCAGCATTATGTTTTGCTCATCAAGCCCTTTCATTTGATACCCATATGATTAAAAAGTTCCATGAACCAGGTCCTGACTCCATCATCAGATCAGCATTGTGTTTCGCTCATCAAACCCTTTCATTTAATACCCATATCATTAAAAAATTCCATGGAACAGGTCCTGACTCCATTATCAGATCAGCATTGTGTTGCGCTCATCAAGCCCTTTAATTTGATACCCATATCATTAAAGAGTTCCATGGAACAGGTCCTGACTCCATCATCAGATCAGCATTGTGTTGCGCTCATCAAGCCCTTTCATTTGATACCCATATTATTAAAAAGTTCAATGGAGCAGGTCCTGACTCCATCATCAGATCAGAATTGTGTTTCGCTCATCAAACCCTTTCATTTGATACCCATATCATTAAAAAGTTCCATGGAACAGGTCCTGACTCCATCATCAGATCAGCATTGTGTTGCGCTCATCAAGCCCTTTCATTTGATACCCATATTATTAAAAAGTTCCATGGAGCAGGTCCTGACTCCATCATCAGATCAGAATTGTGTTTCGCTCATCAAACCCTTTCATTTGATACCCATATTATTAAAAAGTTCCATGGAGCAGGTCCTGACTCCATCATCAGATCAGAATTGTGTTTCGCTCATCAAACCCTTTCATTTGATACCCATATCATTAAAAAGTTCCATGGAACAGGTCCTGACTCCATCATCAGATCAGCATTGTGTTGCGTTCATCAAGCTCTTTCATTTGATACCCATATCATTATAAAGTTCGATGGAACAGGTCCTGACTCCATCATCAGATCAGCATTGTGTTTCGGTCATCAAGCCCTTTCATTTGATACCCATATCATTAAAAAGTTCTAGGGAACAGGTCCTGACTCCATCATCAGATCAGCATTGTGTTGCGCTCGTCAAGCCCTTTAATTTGATACCCATATCATTAAAAAGTTCCATGGAGCAGGTCCTGACTCCATCATCAGATCAGCATTGTGTTGCGCTCATCAAGCCCTTTCATTTGATACCCATATTATTAAAAAGTTCCATGGAGCAGGTCCTGACTCCATCATCAGATCAGCATTGTGTTGCGCTCATCAAGCTCTTTCATTTGATACCCATATCATTAAAAAGTTCCAGGGAACAGGTCCTGACTCCATCATCAGATCAGCATTGTGTTGCGCTCATCAAGCTCTGTCATTTGATACCCATATCATTAAAAAGTTCCAGGGAACAGGTCCTGACTCCATCATCAGATCAGCATTGTGTTGCGCTCATCAAGCCCTTTCATTTGATACCCATATCATCATAAAATTCCATGGAACAGGTCCTGACTCCATCATCAGATCAGCTCGCTGTCACCCTATTATTACATTATTAGTTACACAACAATTCAGATCATTATTCTGCTTTAACGGCCTTTTTAGCCCCGCAGAAAATATTTAAAAATAGGTAATTAATAACTTAGCAACCAATGTATCAAACGCTCCTATTTCGCTATATTCTTCGTAGCCGGCGACGTGCTTTGCGAGTCGACTCAGTGCGAGCTCCGGGATGCAAAGCGATACGTCCACCCCCTAGAAGCGCTCGGCGCGGTCTGCTTGCGTCGAGTAGATAGGGTAGTAGATACGACGCGTTTTAGGTTGTTTTAAAAGATTTTTCATTGCCAATTTTTTAATCTTTTTGCATTTTTTTTTTCAGAAAAGGATTGATTTTGAACTCAAGTTTATTTCTGTTTTGTTAATTTTACGAACAAGAGTTCTAAGTCAGTTCTAAGTAGCCAAAATCAAAAGCAATTCTTTGGCCGTTTTCTCGAAATTTGGACTAAGTTAAAGATTTTTTTACTCAAAAACTAAATAAAGGTAGTAAAAAATGATCCATTTAATAGTTTGGTTGACTATCACAGCAAAACATCGTAATTTTTTTATACCATTTGGACGTCAAAATGATTCGTAAATATGGTGATTTCTAAACCTCTTACAGCAAAAATTCACAAAACAGTCGCCGGTTTGAGGTCGATTAATCAAAAAGAAATAATAAAAATACAAAAGTAGCTCATTTAATAGTACAAAATTGAAATGATATTTCATGCTGTGCCATAATTTTTTTATAAATACAGTGTTTTCATTGAAAAATCCTGCCCCAAAACATCACGTAAATCAGAAAATTTTGTCTAATGCCTCTTAAAGACTATTTGCAAAACAATGCGAAGATACAGTCAAAATAGACTCTAATTACTGGTAAAACTAGATTTTAAACTCTTTTAAAATACAGACGTTCGTCAATTGTGCGTTGCCATGATTAAAAAAATATTTTTTATTTATGGTGTACCTACCTCCAAAATTTTCCGAAATCCTAGATGTACCTTGAACTCAAAAAGTTTGCGGAACACTGCTCTATGGAAACACGTAGGCAATAAACGAAAAGTGGCAAGTGCATCTCAAACGTCCTCGTGAAATATTGCAATACGGAGCACTACATCGAACCGAGAAGGCAACGGATCCAACACAATGGGGTAAGGATGCTTCGATTTGTAATATCCATGTTCGGAACGGCACTGAACTTGCTTGTCCAAATGAAAATGGAACGATGAATATATTCGCGTACTTTAAAATAGTGCATGAGAAACATCAAAAATCGTTTTATTTCAATCAAAATGACGAATTAAACTAGTAGTTCGCCCCGAACTGTGATCTCGCACACCGTAGATGGCTTACGTTTGGACTTTCTTCTGATTACCCCTATACTTCCAAGTGCTACTGCTGCCGAGTATGTCTATTGCGCTAGTTCGTCATGGTAAAAAATACTGGCATGCATGCAATACATAATGTCGTGTCTAATTTTTATTATTTTTTATGAAATCTCGTCGTATTTAATGCGAAACATGATCTTGTTTAGTTGAGCATAAGCAGTCCTTTGGAGTAACTTAACTGAGATAGGTACCTTCTTTTTCTGAGGCACACCAACTAATGACCACGGTACACCAGTGTGTGCTGCGGCACACCTTTTGCGGAACACTGTCATAGAGAAATCGATGGGTTCTGAAATGTTTTTATTGTATCGGAGGTCGGATAGTGACGTAGATTAAGCCATCGTCGGAAAGTGGATCTATAAATTGTAATCGTGATCGTGACGAAAGAATAGTTTTTTGTTATTGTGACGATGCCATTATATTTCTTTCAGTTTGTTAAAAAAATGAATGATGCTGGTCATTTCACACAGCATCATGTAGCCCAAGCTAAGCAGAGCTTGTGTTATGGGAACCACATGACTGTTATAGGTACTACTTATATTTTTTTTTTAAATAAAACAAAGATAACACCCAGACCCGTGGTGACAAACATTTGCACATCATACAAACATTTTGTCCTACGACGGGGATCAAACCCGCTTGGTTTTTAGTCATCTCCAAAAGGCTAAAAGATTTGAGAGAATTTGTTCTGTTTTTTGGGATAAAGTCCTGCTCGTGTTTTCTGTTTTTAGTTGCTAGTGGAAACATCGTGAATTCTAGCGTGTCATGACACGGATACCTAAGCTAAAATTAAGGGCCAGTTTTCTGCATGAATGCTGTTCACAAAAAAGCCACGTCGCCGACTTGGAAAGTTCACTCGCCTCGTTCGGTTCATTAGTTTGGGACGATTTTTTTCCGTCCCGTCTAACTTTTGGGGCCAACTTTTGGGGGTCGATTCTGTCTAACCCGTATTCGAAAATAAACAGGGATCAGGGGAGATTTTGTCTAAATCTTTCACGTGAATTGTTTTGTGTTGACGTGTTTACCTGTATCGGATTTGTTTATAAGTTTATTCACCTCTTTTTTTGCTTATTTGTTCACTATCTGATCTGGGTTAGTTGTTTTAGAACAACGAATTTGATAACAAACTACAAGCTTATAAACGTAAACTTTTCCCATGAAAAGGCGAAAATACTACAATTATTTGAAATAAGCATCAAAACAATTTAGTCCACATGTGCACTAATGTTTATTCAATTCAAAACGCAAGTATAACCACAGAATAATAGTACTACGTAGTACAACTCAGAATTTATTTTAAAAAGGGCACAAAAACCGTCGAAAAGAAACAAATTAGTCACAACACGCCCTCTAGACTGTGAATGGAAACTTTTTCGCCGGGGGAAATTACCCAAGTCACAGTTGCAACTTTCGTCCGTCGCCTGGGTCGCGGTACAATTTACTTACAACAAAACAAGGTCAAACTTTAGCCCACAGTGTCAGCAGTGGAGCAATGTATACTTCATAGATCTGAAATCTAAATATGAAGGCTTGGTTGGCTTCCAACCGCAACACATGGAAATTTTTGAGGGAGGCCTACGTCCAACAGTGGACGTCTAACGCCTGAGATGATGATGATGATGAAGGTTTGAAGATTGTAGATTTTCCACATACATTTCTATACTAGCTTACTCTAACTTCACGCTCGCCTAGAATCAACATTCTTAATAGCCTATATTCTATTACATTACGATCATCTCATCTACTACACGATCATTCAATCATTAGGCTCTTGATATAACCTGATTGATTAAACAGCATGGTATAATTTTTTTTTTCATACAAGATACAAATCCGTGTTTTTATTTGAGTCGGTATCATGCGGGCAATAATTATTAAAAATATAAAGCCATTTTAACCATACAAACTTTAACTGAACATGAATTTTTTGGATGTAGAGGGATAATATAATTAATTACTTACCTTCTGAACAGTCATAATTTAAATGAGTGACCACGAGTGGTTTCTAAGCGTTTCTGTGCTTCGGCGCACACGTTTATTTTTCGGTCCCGACTTTGAAGCCATTAATGCTGGGGCCACACTACCGTGATATGCCAATAATTATTGCCGTAACTTAAACAACACCTAGGTGTAACCACGATTTATGGCCATAATTTTACAGTGCCAATCAATATGGCAAATGGCGGTAGACAATAGCTCCGGCGGCGGTCTTTTTTCGCACATCAAAGAAAATTACCGCAGTAATTAATGCGTTTGTGGCCACACTACCGTTTGTCCAGTGTGCAATATGAGCTCATCGGCGACGCACGTATCTTCCGACATGGAGTGACCAAATGAAAAAGCGCTCTAGTTTTTGGAATTATTCCAATCCGAACCGTCTCTTTGGGATACCCGACAGAAGAACCATAAAAATCGCAGTGTACAAAATGATGCCTGGATCAAACCAAATTTATCATTTCCAAGTACGATAGATGATTTGAAAAAGAAAAAAGAATCCTCGATGAATTATTACCGAAACAATCTAAATAAATATAAAAAATAATAAATAAAAATAAACATTAATATAGGTATAAATTAATTTATAAGTTTATAAAAATAAAGAGTCATGTAAAAATAATTGGCACTCATAAAACACAACACCGCTGCAGCTTCAACCTCCATCTTGAAAAGTGATATTTTTACCGCCAAATTTATTGACATATCTAGGTAAACTCTAGTGTAACCGCACCAGTTCATGCAGTAATTTAAGCGGTAATTTAATGTCATAATTATTGCGGTAACAGCCCGGTAGACGGTAAGGTAGTGTGGCCCCAGCATAAGACATTGACGCCTTCAGGCATCTTATAACCTCCGTGACCAGCTTTACAACACAAGCTCTATTAATAAAATCAGCTGGTCCTTCTGAAATTAAGATTACACTGTGACTAAACTCCGAGAAAACTTCGCGTCAAGCGGCCGGCTAATCGAAACACGTGTGCAACGTTACCAAACATGTTAATCAACCAGATTACATGTTTGGTAACGTTGCACAAAATCAGAGTCAAAAATAATTTAGATTTTCTGATGGGTGCCAAATCTGTGAGCGTCATCCAATGCTGTCTCCACAGAATTGAGAATTTCTCTGTTCTGTGGCTGTCTGTCTCTGTCTGTCTCTGTCTGTCTCTGTCTCTGTCTCCATCATTGACTGTGAGATGATTTTCAGCCAGCTATTTTTAAGCATGACGATCTGCGAAAGGCTGCCGGTACAAGTTGGATGCGTCAAGCTGAAGACAGGGCGCGATCGCGCGCAATAGGGGAGGCCTATGTCCAGCAGTGGACTGCTATAGGCTGATGATGATGATGATGATGATTTTTAAGCATGCCACCGTTGAATCAATTACCTTGCTTTGCACTAATTGAACATGCTCGTAAATGCTAGTAGCAAACGGAGTTTCGTATTGATAAAATTGGTTTTTTAAGCCACCTGAAAACCTCCGTCATGGCTTAGTGACTGCCAGAACCGACAATTTACTTGATTTCCGAAGCAGCAGCTTCTATGAAATAAAAATCCTAAGAAGGCTTATGATGAAAGGATTAAGGTGCAAAAACATCTTTCATCATCACCTTTGTTGCCAAAACATTGACGTGACGATCTGATAGTTCCCTAACAGCAATATAATAGCGTTTAGTTTCAAACTAACTTGGGCCATTAGACACCATTCAAGGCATTAGTAGTCAAAGTTGACCGTTCTTAAAACAAAAGGCACATAATGATTCTTCTAAAATAGAGCGCAACGCCATCGTGCAATTTTTACTGCCTAACCTATTGTAAATAATAGGCTTAACGCTACCTATGGGCTCGTCATAATTTTTGCATTATGATTTATGATTATGATTTACAACAACCCATAATATAATGCTGTTTGTTCAAAAAAATAGTTTAGGTTTAGAACTTTTTAGTAGGTACTTAGGTAAGTAGGTATATATATTCGTTAAAAATCCAATAAAAATAATCATTTATGATAATAAAACATAATACCGTACCGAGTTTAGTTTTCAATTTACGCATAACACTTTTTTCCGTGAGTGTACTTTATGTTGATTAGGGCCCTAATCAGAAGCGATTAAATGATCGGGCGAGTTGACGAATGAAAATATTATTTATTTTGAACTTCGCCAACTCGTCCCATGGGACTAGTTTCAAGTGGGACGAGTTGACGAATAAGTCTTATATCCTTATCAACCTTATCCAATGACCACAGTGTAATAAAGTGGCAAAGTAAAACCATTACAGGCATCCAATTAGGTAAGAACTGTTTTTTATGACTATACCTGAAGTTGGTCCACACACGGGTGTGGCGTTGACTTATTCGTCAACTCGTCCCACTTGAAACTAGTCCCATGGGACGAGTTGGCGAAGTTCAAAATAAATAATATTTTCATTCGTCAACTCGCCCGATCATTTAATCGCTTCTGATTAGGGCCCTAATCAACATAAAGTACACTCACGGAAAAAAGTGTTATGCGTAAATTGAAAACTAAACTCGGTACGGTATTATGTTTTATTATCATAAATGATTATTTTTATTGGATTTTTAACGAATATATATACCTACTTACCTAAGTACCTACTAAAAAGTTCTAAACCTAAACTATTTTTTTGAACAAACAGCATTATATTATGGGTTGTTGTAAATCATAATCATAAATCATAATGCAAAAATTATGACGAGCCCATAGGTAGCGTTAAGCCTATTATTTACAATAGGTTAGGCAGTAAAAATTGCACGATGGCGTTGCGCTCTATTTTAGAAGAATCATTATGTGCCTTTTGTTTTAAGAACGGTCAACTTTGACTACTAATGCCTTGAATGGTGTCTAATGGCCCAAGTTAGTTTGAAACTAAACGCTATTATATTGCTGTTAGGGAACTATCAGATCGTCACGTCAATGTTTTGGCAACAAAGGTGATGATGAAAGATGTTTTTGCACCTTAATCCTTTCATCATAAGCCTTCTTAGGATTTTTATTTCATAGAAGCTGCTGCTTCGGAAATCAAGTAAATTGTCGGTTCTGGCAGTCACTAAGCCATGACGGAGGTTTTCAGGTGGCTTAAAAAACCAATTTTATCAATACGAAACTCCGTTTGCTACTAGCATTTACGAGCATGTTCAATTAGTGCAAAGCAAGGTAATTGATTCAACGGTGGCATGCTTAAAAATCATCATCATCATCATCATCAGCCTATAGCAGTCCACTGCTGGACATAGGCCTCCCCTATTGCGCGCGATCGCGCCCTGTCTTCAGCTTGACGCATCCAACTTGTACCGGCAGCCTTTCGCAGATCGTCATGCTTAAAAATAGCTGGCTGAAAATCATCTCACAGTCAATGATGGAGACAGAGACAGAGACAGACAGAGACAGACAGAGACAGACAGCCACAGAACAGAGAAATTCTCAATTCTGTGGAGACAGCATTGGATGACGCTCACAGATTTGGCACCCATCAGAAAATCTAAATTATTTTTGACTCTGATTTTGTGCAACGTTACCAAACATGTAATCTGGTTGATTAACATGTTTGGTAACGTTGCACACGTGTTTCGATTCAATTGCTTTAGGTAAGCACTAATATAAATTACTTTTTTAGCGTGGTATCAAAACTCAAAACAACAGAAAAAAAATATATTATGATCACGACATGGGGATAACCCCAGGGCGCGGTTTGTGATTTTTGATTGAAATTAAGCAAAATTTAACCTTTGTTGATTGTTGTTTAATTATTAGATTAGGGAGACTTTCGAATAAACATATTTTATAATAGGTAAATAGTCTTTCATTTACATTTTCTAATTTTTACCAAACATTTTTTCCTTGACTGTACTAAATCAAACCCTAATTAAGACATGGGACGAGTTGACGAATGAAAATATTATTTATTTTGAATTTCGCCAACTCGTCCTATGGGACCAGTTTCAAGTGGGACGAGTTGACGAATAAGTCGGATATAAACGGTGCAGTTTATGTAAGTTTTAAAAACATTTGATATAGAAAACTAGGCTTTATTGATACGCACTAAATCCATTTTAAATGAGTTCGTATGTTTAACATGATTTGTATTAAACTATCCGATTGAAGTAGAAATGCAGGAGAGGCTTTATTTACGTTATCTTAACTGATGGGCAAAAACGCGGAAATCTGTACATTGGCATTTTCGACGTGTCCCCAGGTAAAATTGTACTGCTACGCAGCTTTGATAAGGTTTACAGGAATTGTAATCTCATTATTCGATTCCTGGTGAAATTGGCCTGCCATATTTATTAAAATGTAACGCTTAAAACAATATTATAATATAGAAAATTAAGTTTAAAAAATCGCAATTTTAGCCTGTAGTACTGTCCCCTAAAAAAAATCCGACCTTTAGCAGCGTTTTGTTAAAAATATTTCCACTAGACTGGCAAACTTTTAGCTATTTATTTAAAGTTTGGTGGGTATTCTAGGGTTCTAAATGTACAATTTGCTGCAAAAGCTAGAATTTCTACTAAATAAGTAAGTTTTAAGCCTGTCCCCGGGATTTGGGCCAACTGGACATTTCCGGATTCCGTTACCGCGTTTTCGTACGATTTTACAGTTTTTTTGTTCTGAGTGGTAGTTATTTTTTTATTGAAATGGCAACATTGCAACGAGACAAACATAAAAAAAGAGGGTATGTCTATGAATTTGAAGCAAAAACATTCAAAACGTCTGTTTGATTTTCGGCGTCAGTGAGAAGTTGTGTTTTTTCGGGCACTGTCCGGTGAGTATTCAATTTATTTTTTCATGTTAAAAACGTATTTCCAATGCATATTTTTATTTGGAAACTGAAATAAACTATCAAAGGTTGACTTAGTGTGAAAAGTAGTGTGCTAACTAGCAGCAAGTGTAGATAATTCATATTTTTGTGTAGAGGTAAACAATTTCGTTACTTCCGATTCGATACCATCGAGCTGGTAACGTATGGGGCGGATTAGAAAGTCTCGAATAGGATCACGTAAAGCAAGGTTTACATAGCGTAAAACTTGATTTTTTAACCGACTTCCAAAAAGGAGGAGGTTCTATGTTCGGCTGTATGTATGTTTTTTTTTTTATGTATGTTCATCGATTACTCCGTCAATTGTGGATCGATTTTGAAAATTCTTTTGTTGATAGAAAGGGTATACTTCCGAGGTGGTCCCATCTTCACTAAATCAGGATCTGATGAGGGGATCCCATGGAAATCGAGGGAAACCCGAAAATTTTATGTGTGTTTGTGGAACTATCGGGCTGAAATTTTGTGCACTTATAGATTCTCGGTGACAATGAAATATTATGGTATCAGCAAGCTGATCTGATGATGGAGTCAAGAGCTGTTCAATAGAACTCCTCAATAAATAGTCTGATTGAGTTGAAACTCGAAACTCAGCATATTTGTGAAATTTCGACTACTATATAATAATATGGTAACAGTGAGCTGATCTGATGATAGAGTCAGGACCTGTTCCATGGAATTTTTTAGTGATATGGGTATCAAATGAAAGGGCTTGATGAGCGAAACACAATAAGTAAAGTGACGTCTTTCTAAATAAAAAAACAGAAACAAGTAGGTACCTACTTAAAAAAAAAACACAACACTAAAAATAAAAAAATAAAATATTTTCAAAAAAAAAAAAACCGACTTCATAAAATACTTTCATTAAAAAGCGAAAAATAAGACTACAAACACATTTATTTAATTTGTTATTATATATCCTACTATCCTACTAATATTATAAAGGCGAAAGCCCGTGTGTGTGTGAATGTTTGTTCCCACGTATCTCCATAACTACTAAACCGATTTTGATGAAATGTGAAATTTAGATAGATAATGACCGGAAATAGGACATAGGCTACTTTTTATCCCGAAAAAATGCACGGTTCCCGTGGGATTTAAAAAAAGTAGTGCACGCGGGTGAAGCCGCGGGCGTCCGCTAGTTTGTTATAATGTTGAAGTCGGTGTTAAGTGCAACAATGACTATATTTTATGCACACCGATTTCAACATAAAAACAAATATAATAACAAATTGAATAAATCTGTTTGTATTCTTATTCTTCGCTTTTTAGTGCAAGTATTTTATGAAGTCGGTTATATATATATATTTTTTTTTTTATTGGTTTTTTGAACATAAGTCAAAATATGAATTATTTTGGTAAACCTACAGCCACCATTTATATGTATCAAAAATATTTGTTTTTTGACCTATGTTCCAAAGAAAAAGTGGTTTTATATCAGTACCACTGTCCGAAATCAAATTAAAATTTGCTTATTTTATTTTGCTTGAAAACTCATTTATTAAAATCGGTTTAGTGGATGTTTTTAAACTTCTTTGCAGTGGCTCATTCTTCTTTGACAAAAAATATCTAGGTATACTTATTAATAAAATAAAGCGGAAGAGTTTGTTTGTATGTTTGTATGTTTGAACTCGCTAATCTCAGGAACTACCCGTCGGATTTGAAAAAATATTTCTACGTGTGATAGCTTAACTTTTGAGAATGGTTATAGGCTACTTTTCATCATCATCATCATCATCACCGAAAACCATCACAACGAGGCCAAAGCCGCGAGGGCGCTGCTAGTGCCTAATATACCAAAAGATAAGTAGGTTAAACAATTAAACAATAATAAGTCTATTTCATAAACATTTCAGCTTTCAAGATGGCACTCACTGCAGCTGAAAAAATGCGCCGTTATCGCCAAAAACTTAAAGATAATCCCGAAAAATATAAACAACAGAAAAAAAAAGACCTAGAGCGCATGAAAATAAAACGAAAGAAGATATCCGAGCTTGATGACACAGAAAAGGAAAAAGTAAGAAAACAATGGCGAGATCAAAAAAAGAAACAAAGAAATAATAAAACAAAGAAGAAAAACAATGAGAACCCAAATAACGATATTGATGACAATATTGATGAAAATATTGATCGAAATGAAGTAGCACGCATAGACAATTCTAATTGCATTAATAGCAGAAAATGTCAAGGGTCTGATTTGATTTTAAGGTCCAAAATAAAATACATGAAACAAAAGTGTTTCGTGTTATCAAAAAAACTTAAACAATCTCAAATGAATGAACAATCACTGAAAAGAATTAATGAGATGTTGAAAAAAAGAATATATAGACAAAAAATTACCAGTGAAAAAGAAACTAAAAATCTGAAACTCAATATAGACAAGATGAAAGCGCGCGAAGAAATTTTAGAAGCTACTTTGACAAAGACTTATAAGAACTGCGAGAAACGAGCTGAAAAGGGTTTACTAAGAAGGATAATAAAAAATTCTAAAGTAAAAATGTTCGTTGCCAAATTGATGGGCTTACCAGGAAGAACCAAGTACAAAAATAGAACAATGCGTAAAGGCAGAATCCGTGAAATAGAAATATTTTTCGTCAGAGACGATGTCAGCCGTTGCACTGCAGGCAAGAAAGAATGTCGATCCAAAAACAAGAAAAAACGCCAAATCCGGTATTTATTGGACACATTGAATAACTTGTACGTGAAATATAGGAGTGAAGGTGGGAAGTACAAATTAACAACTTTTCGAAAATACAAACCATTCTTTGTATTGGCTCCTCATCTTGCATCACGTGACACTTGCCTCTGTGTTAAACACGACAATATCAAACTAAAATTAAAAGCTTTGAGAAAGAGTGGATTGATTGAACACCGACATATAAAGGATGTCCTTCAAGAACAGGCCTGTGACCTAAAATCTCACTTGTGCATGTATGGAAAATGCTCAAAATGTAGAAATAATGCTCTTCAACATAAACCCAGTGAAGATTTAGATGAAATGGTTACTTGGACTCAGTGGCAGAGAAAACGACATGAATATTTGAAAAAAGACGGGACTGAAAAAAAAACTTGTGTGTGTATTAAAACAGAAAAAGTCGAAAACATAAGCACACTGCGTGAATTATTACGCATATTTGAGACAGACTTAAAGTTGTTTAAAAAACACCACTACAATGTTCACCACCAACAAGAAAAATATCAGGAGGGCGTTACTCATTTGAAGGAAAACGAAGCGTTAATAATTTGCGACTTTTCTCAAAACTATGAATCAAAACTGAGCTCAGAGATTCAGAGCATGCACTTCGGTGCGTCCAAATGCCAAATTTCACTGCATACTGGAATGATCTACCTCAAGGACAAATCCCAATCATTTTGCACTGTGTCGCCGAGCACCGTTCACCAGCCACAAGCAATCTGGGCGCATTTAAAACCTGAGCTCGAATACATTGAAGAGTATCACCCTCAAGTTACTGTCATTCACTTCTACTCCGATGGACCCACATCACAATATCGGCAAAAAAACAATTTCTACTTGCTCGACGTTTTTAGGCAAAAACTGAACTTAGACCATTGTACGTGGTCATTTTTTGAAAGTGGACACGGCAAAGGCGTGGCAGATGGTATAGGTGGTACGGTGAAAAGAGTTTTAGACAGAAACGTATGTTTTGGAAAAGATATTTCAAATGCTTCGGACGCTTTTGAAATTTTGAAGGACTCTTTGCGCACAATTAAAACTTGGTATCTCTGAGGAAAATATTGATGAAATTGCTGCTCTTCTGCCCCAAAAGCTACCAACTCTAATTGGAACCATGCAATTACATCAGATTGCAACACAAGAACGTGGAATCATTATTTATCGCGACTTGGGGTGTTTTTGTGGGCCACAAAGAGGGTTGTGTACATGCTACAACCCAAAAATCCACAAATTTGATGTAGCTTGTGCGCAATTAAAGAAAAATCCTACGACAGAAAATACGAGCATTAAAGGAACTGACACATTTGAGGACATTGAATCATCAGATTTATTGAACGTGGATGTTGGGAAAGCCCTCGTCGAACTTTCAACGACGGAAGATGTGGACTTTTCTTCCTTTGGAGCAAAGCCAAACATTAGCCAAGCCGACTCACCGATAGATGAGATGGACTTTTCTTCCATCGAAGATGTCACTACGCAAAATAATAGCCAAATGGTCTTTGAACTTAACACAACAATGACTTTAAAAAATGAGATGAGCGTCAAAGATTCAACAGCGATGGATTATCTCAACATTTTATACGCAGAATCTGCAGCTGATACAAAGCCGAATGTTTTCGAAGCTGACTCAGCCATTCAACTATTCGACCAAATTACCACAAATGAAGAGATAAGTGTTGAGGAAACAACAGCGATGGATTGTCGACCCATTTTTCCCACACATTCTGCAGATTATACACAGACAAAATTAAATATTAGCCAAGGTGATTCAGTCAAACATAGTTTAACTACACTGAAAAAAATCCCATGTACTGTCGACTTAACCACTGATCCGTTGAAGATGAAACTTACTGCTAAGTCTAAAACTAAATCGAGCGGCATAGTGTTATGTGCCTCGCGACCAAAAGTAATGAAAACCTATGAAAGAAAAAAAGTTGTGAAGAAAGAAACAAACTCAAACATTTACAGCGAACCCTGCACTTCAAAAAGCTTGCCCAAAAGTACAGTTTCTATTTTGAGTAACATTACTCTTAACTTAAAACCTAATACCGAAAAACCGAGTTCACCGAAACCGTTGTAAAACGTGAATTAACGTGTTCCAATTGTGATTGTCCTCTTGTGTCGAATCACATTGTAAAATGTGTATCCTTTTGTAACCGACTTTGTTTAGCCTGTAGCACAGTCATCAAAGATTATAATATATTTGCGATAGTTGCCTTAAATAAGAAAGTTGGCAGTTTTTCTACTCAAAAGGAAAGATGCTGCTTAAGCAGTAGCTTCCCATTGAATTGTTTTGTATAAAGTACTGTTTAAAATTTTCTACGCACTGTTTTTTTGAGTACCTTGTTAGTCTTAAGGAAAAATGTTTCATGTTTACGAATTCGTGCCTAAAGGTTTATGGTGAATGCAAACTTGGCCTCACCGCACGCGCCGCAGTCGCTGCAGTCATCGCTTTTGTGAATGGCCTCGCACACCTATCCACGCCGCAGTCACCGCAGTCTTTTACGTTGCCGCACGTATAGCACTGGATTTTCGCATCCTGTTCAGCCGGCCGCGATGCAAATGGTGACACCTACGCCACGCCGGCCACAGCATCCGATGCGGGCAGGCCAGTGTTGTTGACGTCATCAGCTGCGGCTTGGGGAGTTCGGCCGCTTCAGGTACTGCGGCGACTGCGGCGCGGGTAGGTTTGCGAGGTTGTAGAAAACTTCATATAAATAATTCTAATGCGGGGACTGCTATGCGTGCGGTGCGGCCCAGGTTTGCGATCACCTTTATAATTATGTTAATAAATAATGTTAAAGTTTTCATAAAAGTCTGCTGAACTTACTGTGATTTAGAGTTATCTCGTTACTAAAAAGAGTAATTTAATAAATAAAACATTTCTAATAAGAAGTAGAAAGAAAGTTTACAAGTCTCCTATGGTGATTGTGATAGTATAATTATCTCGATTTAGTTTAATAGTTTTTCAGGGTTTCAGTAAATAAAACGCATGTTGAAGAGATAGGTAAGTACAATTATTTTGTTGCTGATTAACACTGTGAAACCTTTAAATGTTAAAGTTTTCATAAAAGTCTGCTGAAGTTACTGTGATTTATAGTTATCTCGTTACTAAAAAGAGTAATTTAATGGGCGTTTTTCCATTAGCCCGGCACGGCACCGGCACCGGCACCGGCACCGGCACTTTTATGGCAGATTTATGGCAGATTTTCATACATTTTTGCATTCCCACCTCCGGCCCGGCGCCGGTGCCGGTGCCAGTGCCGGTGCCGTGCCGGCTAATGGAAAAACGCCCAATAAATAGAAGTAAAAATTAATGTTAAAGTTTTCATAATAAGTCTGATCAAATTACTTTTTAAGTCTGCTGAACTTACCTACTGTGATTTAGAGTTATCTCGTTACTAAAAAGAGTTATTTACTTAATAAATAATATATTTCTAATAAGAAGTAGAAACAAAGTTTACAAGTCTCATAAAGGTGATTGTGATGGTATAATTATCTCAATTTAGTTAAATTGTGTTATAATTTAATAGTTTTCATAAGGGTAAATAAAACGCATATTGAAGAGAAGATAAGTAAAATTATTTCGTTGTTGATTAAAACTGTGAAATCTTTGTTTGGAATATTTAGAACATGTTTTATTAATACTTACTTATACTTATATTTTGATTTTATTTTAAAAATACCTTGTTAATGAAACATGGATCAAAAACGTAGATTTTTTGTTTAGTATTTTTTATTTTTTGGACTTTTTGGATCTTAAAAGTTGTACAGCGAGACTGTCAAATTAAAAAAAACATATTTTTCGGTCTATGTTTCAAATTTTCGTCAATAAATCATGAACACGTTCCACAATTTATGTGCCTACCTACTATACCTACCTAAATAAAACTATTAAAAATGCTCAAGTACAGTTTTTTTTGTGACGAATCCTTAGTTCCTTTACTTGGATATAAGACATTATATTCACAAGTTTTAGTTTACTAGGTACTAAAATTTTTTTTTAACCATGTAAAATTTTACAAATGAAACTTAGATAACTATAGCACAGAAAAACCACTAAGGTTTGCAAATAGTATTAATTTCAACGATCTTATATCTAGTAAATGAAAAGTCAAAAAGATTTGAGTATTTTAAGCTCTATGTAAACCCAACCTTACAGGGTCTCGTTCGTTTTGGGCATGTCCTGTACGTGACTGTCCCCCAAATCCAAATTACAAAAATGTAAGTTTTATAATAAAAAGTTTAAAATATGTGTAGACGTTGTTTAGCAAAATGATGTGGTTTCTCAAAATACTCAAAATTTAAATAGTTAATTAAGAAAATAGTCAATTTTGGGAATTTTATTAAAACTTTAAAGGCCATTTTAGAGCATAGGTAACGCACTGGAAAGGAAAAGTAGATAAAACTCGTGTATTTCTAAGATAACAAACTGATTTTATATATTTAATAATTAAAAACATATCCTCTTTCTGTACTAAATAAATTAATAAAATAATTTTGAGTTTTACTATCACAAAAAACCAAAAACCAGCGGTAACGAATTGGATTAAAATTTCTCCCTACAGTACTAAACTTGCTAATTTCTCCTAAAATAACAATTTTACAAGAAAACTTTTTCGTTTTTAGATAGAATAATAATTATAGATAGCATATAAATAAACATTTCAATGAAATTCCACAAAAAAAAATCTAACCACAATTTTGAGAAAGTGTACAGATTTGCGCGTTTTTGCCCTGATAACGTAAATAAAGCCTCTCCTGCACGAAGGCACAAGTCACGTATCGGGCACTAGCTGTGTTACATAAACTAAATGGAGGTCTGAAAAATGCACTAACTTAAACTTACCTAAGCCACAGATTAAATAGGTACAGAAACCTGACTTCGCGAAAACGTTTTTTAAACAGCGACTCTTGCTGCGACGCAGCATAGTGCAATTCAGCTCGCGCAAGCGCTCATTACATAGTTTATTATTTACCTACACAAGTCCTCTCTTTCTAACGCTGTCAATGTGTCACTGTCAAGCGCGGAGTGATGCGGAAAGGTTGTTGAGTTGTCGCGTGATAGGATATTTCGCGCGACGCCTACTGGCAAGTGTGAACCCTACCTGCCAAGACCCAGCCGGGCGGGCCAGACAATGTACTTGTAGCTTTGCACCTAAAGTGCGGAGTGCGCCTTCTGTACCTATTCTGTGCCTAAGCCTATTAAGTAAGGGCTTATTCTAATACTACCCTTTTCATAGGCAAAGATGACCCGAAAGATTCTTAGATATTACTTCAAAGACATCAAAAGGAATTATCCATTTTGACCATCTAAGTAATGTCGTAGAAAATGTTTTGTACTCACGAAAAAAAAACCCTTTGATGATACTATTTCCTTTTTTAAGCATAGATAAAATATTTTCGTAACCTTCAGCAATCTTTTTCGCGACATTCAAGTTGTGAGTTTTCAATATATTTGAATATTATCCATTTAGAATTCGAGTGCATCAAGATAAGGTTAATAAATTTTTTTTGCGGCACCCAATGTGAAATCTGTATATTTAAGATTGTACTTTTGGAAATAAACATTTATTTATTCTTCTTATTTATTTATTCTTATTCTTTGGTCCCTATTCTGAAATTGTAATTTTAATTTTTTTTTTATTTATACTACGTACCTTCGTATTTATCTAGCGCGTTTTTTTGATTAAACGTTTTAGTTATTACGAATAATTACACGAAAATTATCATAATAATTTACCTTGTTTTATGACTATTCAATTATAGGCTTTGTTACTCTAGCCACATCACCTTAAATTGGTCTGAAAACAAAACTCATATTGCCACAATATGAATTTCACTTTAATGAAATGTGATGTAAAATATTATATGGTGGTAAAAATATATGGCAAAAGTTGCTGTTGTTGTTGTTTTTAGCCTACATTGTCCCACTGCTGGGCCTCGAATTTTCCAGGTAGTTTGGTCCAACGCCATTGCCTGCCACTGATCGTCACTGAAGGTGTCTAGCTCGACACGCCATCGCTTGCGTAGTCTACCGCGCCGTCTCACTGTCTCAGGGCAAAAGTACAAAAACTACTAGTCTTGCTGCTGCCTTCTTTCATAGGACACCGCAGAGGTTGGCAGTGAACACGTTAAAGATCACATCATTTTCTAACTTCAAAGCCAATAACGACAGGACCTCAAAGAAAATATAGAGGTTCTTTGGAAAACAGCAAAAAACTTAATACCGTTGTGAAGATGCGGTGACCAGTTACAGCTCAAATAGATAGTAACTGATTCACTTTGTGCATAAATAGACAAGCTCGCGACTACATTCTGTTTTGTACCAGACTTTATGCCTCACGAAAAATCTTTTTTATGCTCGCTCATAGCTAAAGTAATTTGGCAGTTTGGTAAAAATGAACGTTTGATTTTTGTAGATATGAAATATTAAAAATTAGTGGATAAAAAAATTCGTTTTTAAAAATTGCAAATTGATGGCCATTGGGGATAAGGCCTATTTTTACAACGTCAACCATTCAATATCATTGCCGCTGCGTTTTGTTTCGTTCTCCGAAATGACAGTAATTTGCAAAACCTCATTGGTAATTTGTTTGAAAACGACATCACAACAGAGTAACCTAACCTCATTGGTCATTAGTAGATTAAGGTCCAGTTTTACCATACAATGTTAAAAAAATAACAACTTTAACAGTCCGTTATTGGATTTAACAAAATCCAATAACGGACTGTTAAAGTTGTTGTGTGTCTCACCACGTGCTAATGGGTGTTTAATTATCTTAACAAGACGTTAATTTTAATCACTGCTCTAGAGGTCCGTTAAAACAATAACAGACTGTTAGAAATGATATTACATGGACTTTACTGTCGAAAAACATAGGTACCTTCATTAAGATGGACGAAGATGGACGCATTTAGTTTTATTTTCGAAAGCGATCATTTAGAAACTTTAGAGAGCTTGGACAGAATAGTACGACGCCCAAGAATTTCTAAACAATGACGTGACTATTTCGAAGAATACTCGTACTATGATGTCGATTTTTACACGAGGTTTCGTTTGTCAAAAGAATGTGTCTTGGATGTTTTGGAATTAATTGAACACCCGAAAAGCAACCCGGTTTCATTATCATCCCGCAGAGCGACTGTTACATAATATTTGATTGCGTAGCAAGCAAGTGACGTATTATACGACTAAGTAAAAAAGTTATCTATTTGTATGAAGAATGCAACGTCAAATACAACGTTTCAATTAAGTCGTATTACAACGAGAGTGGATTTAGTAATGGTTTGTTAAATATTCTCCATAGGACCTAAATCATTTTAACAGAATTGTTAATTTTAAACAACCATTAGCTAATGCCTCATTAAGAGTTAACAAACAATGTTTGGTGAAATCAGGCCTAAGGCTGGATTCAACCAAACTGTCATCTTACTCCCAGAGTAGTTATTCCGTTAGCCGACAGAATTCGAAATACAATTGTTTAGAAAGCGCAACCGAACATTATTAGGTGCATTCAAATTATCCTGGTTACAAGGTGTCAACTTTACAATGTCAAAATATTCAAACAAAGAGCAGTTTAATTGTGGTTTAATCTTCAGATAAAACTTAATCCAGTTTGGTAAAATCCAGCCTTAAAAACAAAACGAAATAGTTGACGTATTGCTTTGGTTGAGAAAAAGTTTTTAGGTAAAATCGGCCTAAAGGTCGTAATCGTGTTGCGTTTTTTTTTTTATATTAGCAAGTGTCCTAGCTATTCATAATCTATCCTGATGGACGTATTAAAGATGTGACGTTGGAAAATCGCCGGCCACCCACAAAAGGTGAACCATTTAAAGGGAGTGGCGAAATCAAAGGACCTTTTAGGCTTATTACGCGGTTCGGGGGACGGCCCGTGGAAAAAACTAGCCAAGCGAGAGTCGGGCTTTGTCTTGGCGTGTCACCATTTGAATTTAAACATGATAGTTAATTGATTCAGGCGTGACTTTGTGGAAGTACATCTTCAGATTTTTTGATTGGCGGAGG